>JAWHQI010000424.1:0-600000 GCA_033032865.1 Dactylorhiza incarnata | reverse complement strand
GTTTGTAAGCTGATAAATCACGTAAAATAATTAAATACCACGTACCTAATATAATTACACGAGCCACTTTTACTATCACATCTCCATAGCTTTAGTCTTGACTCAATAGTGTATGTTCCTGCTCTCATTAAATTCATCGGAACAATATATAAAATAAAAAAAACCTCAAGTGTTGTAAAACTAAGTATCTGTGGGGAGTGATATCCGAACTTCTCTTTGGGTTGAGGTAGTTTTATCTCAACCGCCGCCTACGTACTCTGTATCCCAGCTATTGGAATTCAAACCCACGCAGTTCTAATATTAATATCGTATGAGTTATCTTTTTAGACGGTCCATCATTCATATATTTGTAAGACACACCTCATAAGGTAGTTTTTATTTCAAAGGCACAATTTTATTTCAACGACCCATTTTATTTCACCGGGCTCAATATTCCACAAGACACGATATTTTTAACGCGGCACCACATACTTTTCATGGAAGATATAACAACCCTATCAAAAATTTATTACTATTAAGCATAAGTAAACCTCATATATCAGCTTGTGAACAATCCATAATCATGGGTTTGTGGTAATATGGTAATAACTAATAATGAGCAATTAACACCTACAACAAAGCTAACCTAAAAACTAAGGTAAAGCATGAAACTGCAAGCTACTCCCTCCAGGTCTATACCAATATTTCAAGAATTATTAAAATGGGGAAACTCAAGGTCTTATCCCAAGCTACTTTTTCATATAATAGACCTATAGAAGCTTAATCATATATTAGTAGAATTCTCATATCAGGTACGTGTCGTGGCCCGTACGTGACCCCCACAACTAAATTACCAGAAGAAACATCATCTCTTACATTTGAGAGAGCGCCCAAGAAGTGGCGAAAAGAACCAACAGGAAACCTATGAAGCACCGGTACGGGTATGAGTACTAGGTACGATACGTATCCGGTACGGGAAAAATAAAAAAAGTATGCATACTCCTATCAGGTACGTATCAGTACCAGATATGTATCCGATACGGGCACATGACCCTCAAGAAAGTAGCTTGCAGTTTTTCAGCCCGGTAGAATTGTCATATCAGTTCCAAAAATAGTTGCCATTCTTGCAGAGTAATCAGAGAAAAGGCTTTGTTGATTGTGAGCGGACGTGTGCATATTGCTCATTCAGCCCTTTCAGAAAACGAATAGCGTAAGCCTGATCTCTATATTGCTTCATTTGAGTAAAAGCTCCACAAGAACATGGGGTAGTGCACTTACAGATTGGTAGAGGTGTAAAATTCTCCAACTCAGCCCATAATATCTTCATTTGTGTGAAATATTCAGTAACAAATTGTTCCCCTTGGCGTAATTGATAAATCTCTTCTTGCAGATATGAAATACAGAAGACATCACCATGCGAAAAACGATCACGAAGATCATTCCATACATCAGAGGCTTTGTCAATCCAAAGGATGGATTTTGCTATAGAATCTGAAATGGAATAATGACGAATCGATGCAAGAACCGTGGTATATAGTGCACCTTTGCCATGCATCAAACAATGGATTGTGGTGGAAAGGGGGAATGAAGCCATCAAGAAATTTATGTTTATTCTTGGACCAAGTATGGTAGTTCTTGCCATCGAGTTTTTGGGTAACAAGAACAATAGCATGATTCTCATTGGAATGAAGAAAGTAGGAATTAGAAGGATTCGTTAAATGCTCGGGTAAAGCTTGTGGGGGCGCGCGGAACTGTCATTGTTGAGAAATAAAGGGTGACGAGAGCCGGAAAACAGGATCCTCAAACAATTGTTTGGAGCACCTTGGCGACCAGGATCCTCGCACAATTGTTCGGAGCACCTTGGCGACGAGAGTGGGAGGGAAGGAGGAAGACGATAAAGAGAGCGGAGATGGAATAGCTTTTCGCTCTGATACCATCTTAGAATTTGAAAAATCAAGACCATCTCTAAATGCATTCAAATAAATTTGTGATTATTACAAACAATGTGGGGCTTTATATATACATAGATTGTACAAGAATAAAAAGGAAAGGACATAAGCCAGAGGGCCAAATAATGAAAATTAGCAAATAAGGTAAGATATAATGTCAGGAGGCAAATAGCGAAAATTTTATCAACATATATACACAAACAATTTGAGTAATATTTATGTCGTTAGGTAGAACCGAGAATTGAACCCGAACCGAGCTGAACTTTTTGGTTAAGGTATTGTGTATGTGTGGGTTCTGATTCCGAAATGGTGAAACCGAACCTATATGATTCGATTCTTGGTTTAGGGTGGAATCGATCCGAACTGACCCGAGTTGCACTCCTACGTATATACACAAACATTTTAAAAAAAGTAGTTGTGTTTGCATCTACATACACCATATTTAACCCTAGAGAAAAAATATTAAAGAACAAACCTTGTGGTGCGGTAGAATTGGGGGGCAATGAGAGACAAGCAGACCGAAAAAAGCACTGCACATGCGAGAGTCTCCTACCTTCGACATCATTCTCCTACGACCGGCGAGAACGAGGAGTTTCTGGTGACCAGGCATAACTGACCAGGCTCGAGCTATGCAACATAGGTAGGTCACGATTTTAAATAAACCAAAACTATCGGTTTTGCTTGAAAACACGTTAGAGATCAAACAAATGCATGAAAAATTTGGGATGCAAACAGAGCCTTAAGGTTCGTTTGACTTGATGTTTTTGCTCCGGTAAATTTAAGAACACTAGTCATAAATATGTGTTTGACATCTCAACTATTATGACTGCCACAAAAGAAAAAACAAATTTCAAACATAAAAATGAATAGAATAAATTAGGTGAATTTGAGCGTTCAAAGTGATGGCCCATGACCACCGTGTTTATAACTGCACCTCAGTGCCTGTTCTCATAGCGCGAGATAAAATACAGCCCTACGATTTGCGATCCTAAGGTAGAATTTGTGTGTGCAAAATACAGGGGTAATACGCATAGTAATCTTTGAACAATTTTCTTGCAAAACAGACCCTTATTGTTGCAGATGTGTGTTCAATCCATCGACGCTGTTTCTCAATTCTGAAAAAAAAAAACCATGAAGACGGTTTCGGCCGCTGCATCTCAAACCTATATATCTTATCTAATAAATTCTCTTCGGAATTCATCCACCCTCAAATCCGTGTACCCGGTGCATTCGCAGTTCCTCAAGTCCGGCAGTATCGCCGCCACCACCACGGCCAATCACTTCATCAACGGCTACGTCAGATGCGGCTCCATCTCCCACGCACAGCAGGTGTTCGATGAAATGTCTGAACCTAACGTGGTCTCCTGGACCTCGCTAATGGCCGGGTATGTCGACGCCGGCCAGCCAGATCAAGCTGTCCTTCTTCTCCGAGCAATGCCCATGCATGGGGTCGAGCCGAACTCCTTCACCATCTCCACGGCCATCAACGCCTGCTCCCAGCTTGCACAGGTTCGTATAGGAATGGAACTCCATGCTCGTATCGAGTTCCTCGGCCTGCAGTCCGACGTTGTGGCCTCCACCGCATTGGTGAATATGTACGGAAAAGCCAACAACGTTGACGCTGCGCGTCGAGTGTTCGACGGAATGGCTGAGAGAAACCTTTACACTTGGGGCACAATGATCTGCGTATATGCGCAGAATGCCTGCTGCAGCGAAGCGCTTTGTTTGTTCAAGAAGTTTTCCATGATGATGCGCCCCAACCATTTCATTCTTTCGAGCATCGTTAATGCCTGCGCTGGCCTGGGAAGCTTTGGGCCCGGGCGATCGGCCCACGCCGCCGTGATTCGCTCAGGTCACGACCGCAACGATGTTATCGCTGGAGGATTGATCGACATGTATGCTAAATGCGGCTCCATCGACTACTCCCACGTAGTCTTCGCCCAAATCTCCGCTCCCACCCTCATACCCTACACCTCGATGATCGTCTCAGCTGCGAGGCATGGCCTCAGTCGCCTCTCCTTCTCACTGTTCGACGAAATGCTTGACAGGGGAATTCAGCCAAACAGCATCACTCTCCTTGGCATCCTACATGCCTGCAGCCACTCCGGCCTCAGCGATGCAGGACTCGACTTCCTTAAGTCCATGCACCGCAAGTATGGCATCTCTCCGGGGGCAAAGCACTACACCTGCGCAGTCGACATGTTGGGCCGCGCTGGAAGGCTGGAGGAGGCCCTCGAGCTGGCTTGCCGGATTGATTTTTCCGGCCACGATGGGCTGATGCTGTGGAGCGTTCTGGCTTCCGCTGCTCGAATGCACGGACGGCTTGATGTGATGGCGGAGGCGGGGGCACGACTAGCTGAGCTTGAGCCCGGCAGGGATGACGTCGCCGGCATCTATGTTGCGATGTCGAATGCCTATTTTTCAGCGGGTGAATGGGATGGTGCGGCAAGGGTTCGAAAGGAGATGCGGCGGCGGGGGGTCAGGAAGGATCCTGGGTGCAGCTGGATTGAGGTGAAGGACTTGGTTTATGTCTTCTATGCTGGGAATATGGCGGTGTGTCCAAGGAAGGAAGAGTTGGTGGGATTGTTGAGAGAATTGGAAGAGAGGATTATAGAAGAGATCGGTTATAGAAGTAGTCTGAGTAGAAATGTGGAGTTTGATAATGAAGGATTTGGAGAGGAAGGGATTATTGTTGGGATTCACAGTGAGATTCTGGCTATGGCGTTTGGGATCTTGAGTTTTCCCAAGGGAGCAAAGATTAGGATCATGAAGAACTTGAGGATGTGTGGGGAGTGCCATATTGTGTTTAAATTAGTGAGCAAGATGGAGGGGAAGGAGTTTGTGGTCAGGGATCTTAACAGGTTTCATCATTTCAAGGATGGGGATTGTAGCTGTCGGGACTATTGGTGAAGGTACTGTTTGGGGGAGTGGTGACCGTTGTGCACACAACTTTCAAAAATACAAGTAGCGTTTGGGTAGGTGCGGTCATGAACATTATTATCCCAAAATGTCATTTTAGGCCGAAACACCTCTACAATCATGATTGTGTGGCCAAGCTTTATCGGTCGTGAACGTCCAGATCCTAGAAAATGGGATTTGAGGCCGCAGTGGATGCTTAAGAAAACTGAATTTTTTTTCATTCCTGAGCATTGAAATGCTTCATGGGACAGCTGTATACCATATCTGCCAGGATTTGGTTTGTCCAGTCAAACACAGGTAGCGTTTGGATAGGTGCGGTCATGAACATTATTATCCAAAATGTCTCTTTAGGCCAAAACACCTCTACCATCATGACTGTGTGGTCAAGCTTTATTGGTTGTGGACGTCGAGATCCTAGAAAAGGCTAAAAAGCTGCAACCGAACTTTCAAATGCAGGTAAACCGCCACCATTGTTTTACACGGCCTCCGCTCAAAATACCCCATATCTGTCAGGATTTGAATTGTCAAGTCAAATTGGCTAAGTGGGTTTGATCAGCCTAATATGATTGATTGATCCAAAGAAAGGAAATTCCTTGTGAGTTGCGAGAAGTCATCTAAGACAGTTTGTCCATGACAGTTCTCTATAGAAGCTGCAAAAGATTCCAAGCAAGGTTTTATGACAAGGTACAGAAACTTCCCATTAGTTATTGACAGTAGCATCTGATGTCAACTGTTTCCTGTAGATAGGAGCTCGGAAGGCAAGCACAAAGCCTGTCTTGCTAGAGCTAATCTTTTACATGGCTCTAATTCGAAGATTTCTGCTGTTTTTTGTTTTCAGTTCTCCTTGTGATTCTTTGCTGCGTACAAAATGGTTTCAACAGAGATCTTGTAGAGGTTCTCGGAGAGATTGATGGAGAGTGGTACGATTCTTCTCTGCTTCTGCACTCTGATCTCAATCTCTCTTCACTTATGATTAAGCAGTTCTAAATAGTGTTGATGAGATAATATCTTACTAATGACCTTTATCATGTTTTCTTTAGTTCGATTCATTATCCATATTGTATATATGCCATAACTTTTTCTTCTGTTTATTTGGATCTCGTAAGGTCTCTTTCTTTGTTACCACTCATAAAAATCATTATTTTGGACGATATATATGTTGAAAGCCTATTTTTCTAGTATTTAGTAGACAATTTCATCGTTTTCCATGCTTTTTATAGTGAAGATAGTCTCACATAATGATAGATCACTGTCATATTATTAAAAGGTTGTGATAAAAAAGAATTTCTGAGATATTGATCATGATATGTCTGATCCATGCATCTATCATGAACAATGTATACAAAATTTTGACTGCTATTTAGTATCGAGAGTGGCCCTAAAAGAGTATCTAAGACGGTGAAATTGAGATACCTGCACCCTGTCGAAGTAAGGAATCATGTCATGTGTGTTTGGGACATATTCCATTTCAAGAGATTTCAAAAACACAGTCACATTGAAAATTTGTGAAGGATTTTGGAGCTCATGTGCGGTGGGAATATCTGAAAACTCATTTTGAGCTCCATTTCTTACCTAAGGGTGGGAGTTCCATTTCTCACCCAAGGGTGGAAGCTCCGTTTTAAAGTGGATCCACCAGTACCGCTCTCCCAAACGGAGCCCTAATCTTCTTCTTGGTCCATTTGCTTTGCAATAGTATTCTACACCGCTATATTGAAGACTTTGTTGAAATATAATCACAACAGTCAGCCACTCATACCTCCATCTGAACAATCCAGAGACATAGAACAAGTTAACCTGCAGAAAGAAGAAATCAACTCAACAAAGCTTACTGATGATCACAGCCGGAAGAAAAAGATCAAACCCCTCTCCCTCGAGCCCTGTGCTGACTGAAGCCTCTCCGGAGCTCCCCTTTGTAATGTCACCTTTTTGTGCTTCCCTTTTTGCCCCCGCCTTGTGTTATAAAAGGTGGGGATGTATTTTATTTTTGGTTTGCGTGTAAGAGAGAAAGGGGAACTCTCCAATCCTTGTATGCTTTCAGTTTTTTATGAAATGAAGCTCACGGTAGTACCGTCTACCTTCCTCCACTATACCTTCTCCTTCTATTTCCCACATGGTATCAGAGGCTAGGTTGCAATTCTAAAATACTATCCGCCATCAGAAATCCTTACAAGTGTAGTATCTGTGAGAGCTACTTGTTTTCTTTCTTCACATGGCATCCTCTAGTAATCCTTCTCAAAACTTTCTTTACTCCCCTAGTGGTGTGCCTATCTTTGAAGGAGAAGCATATGACTTTTGGCATGTGCAAATGAGAACCCTCTTTATATCTCAAGGGTTGTGGGACTTACTCCAACAGGCAACAGGGGTACACTCAACCTTCCACCACCAATCCCCTTACAACATGGTATGCTGCCCAAGTAAAGGAATACTCAGAAAACTTTAAAAGAGATGCTAAAGCCCTTCTCTACATCCAACAAGGAGTAGCAAAGAGTATATTTCCAAGGATCATGAGTGCCATCACAGCAAAGGATGCATGTGATTCCCTCAAAAATGATTTTCAGGGCTCGACAAAGGTAATCTCTATCAAGTTACAAAACTTATGGCATGTGTTTGATACTCTAATCATGAAAGAGGATGAGAATGCTCACAAATATTTATCTAGAATTACCTCACTCATAAACCAAATCAAAAGTTATGGAGACACTATTGAAGAAAAGAAGATTCTTCTTTAAATTTTAAAAACTCTCACACAAAAATATGCCTTTATTGTTGTCATTGAAGAATCCAAGGATGTGGACCGGTTGACCCTTCCTGATCTATTAGGGTCCCTCCAATCTCATGAAGAAAGACTCAAGAGATATGAACACCAATCTCTAGACCAAGCTTTTCAAAGTAAAGCTTACATTAAAAATGGAGATGGACTCCTATCAATCGAAAGTAAGGGAGGAAAAGTTTAAACAAAATCATCATCCCCCACTTCTTTGTATCCTTTGCAAAAGGAACAATCATAAGGCACAAAATTGCTTCTATAAGTGTAAGAGGTGCAAGAACCCAACACATCTTAATAAAGATTGTTGGTCAAAACATAAAATCGAGTATAGGCCTAAAGAGGAAGCTCATTATAGTGAACAAGATGAAGAAGACTTAGTATTTTACTCTTGTGATAGCAATGGTGAAATGATAAGTGATATATGGTATCTTGATAGTCCATGTTCCAATCATATGACAAACAACAAGAAAGCTTTCATCTTTTTAAATGAGAATGAAAGGTCTCGAGTAATCTTTGGAGATGGTACCTCAAAAGTAATACAAGGTAAAAGAACTATTGCAGTAAGAACTAAAAATGGACACTATAAACACATTGCTGATGTGCAATATGTCCCTGAGTTAGCTCAAAATCTCCTCAGTGTATGGCAGCTTCTTAAAAAGGGTTATAAGTTTGTGTTTGATGACCTACAATGCATCATATCAGATAAAGACACATCCCAAATCGTGGCAAAAGTTAAGATATCCAATAATAAAGTCTTTCTCCTAAATCTATGTTAGGGATTCAGAAATTTTGGAGGAGGGGGAAGGGAGAACGAGAGAGAGGGAGAGAGAGAGAGAGAAAGAGAGGAATTTCAGAAATAGAAGAGAGAGAAACACTTTTCCATAATCATCAAGCATACCCAACAACACAAGTCTACCGGCTTATATACGTACTGGATAATTAAGTACATAACAAAGGCATTTAAAGAAATAACTAAAGCAATGTGGAAAGGAAAACGCCTCCTTGATATGGCATCGGCTACGTCGGAACGACACACTCGCCGCGCTCCCGACGTTGGTAAACTCGCCACACCGGAGGTTGCCCCTTGCCCTTGTCTCCCTCGTCGATCGCCGTAACAATGCCGTCATCTGGGAAATTTGCCTTGTCCTCAAGGAAAAATTCTGGGAACTGGTGACGCAAGTCGGCACGATCTACCCACGTCGCCTCTGAGGGTGGAAGTCCCTGCCATAACACCAAGACCTGCTCCACTGACTGTGATGCACGATGTATCGTGCGCGTCTCTGCGATGCGCTGTGGCTGGAATGCCGGAGGGGGGGCGCCAGGGTCCGGCGGTGGAAGCATTTCCTCGACGGGATGATTGCCAATCACCCGCTTGAGCTGTGAAATATGGAACACGGGATGAATGTGGCTCTCCGGAGGTAGGCGGAGGCGGTACGCCTGAGTGCCCACCCGAGCGACGATCTCAAAAGGCCCGTAGAATTTGGCCGCTAACTTGGAGTGAACTCACGGGGTCACCGTCACCTGGCGGTGTGGCCGGAGTTTGAGGAAGACAGAGTCCCCCTCGCTGAACTGGACGTCATGACGATGGAGGTTGGCCGCGGCCACCTTCCGATCTTGTGCCCGCTGGAGGTGCTAGCGCAGCTGCTGAAGCATGGTATCACGGTCGCGGAGTAAGTTGTCCACCGCGGCGCCCGCACACTCGTCGGGGATGGTGCAGAGTGGAATGAGGTGTTGAAGGAGTATTCGGCCCAGGATAGCCACTCGGCCCAAACCTGCGGGTGGTCGCACACGAAACAATGCAGATACGTCTCAAGGCAGCGGTTCATGACCTCAGACTGGCCATCTGTCTGCGGGTGGTATGCTGTGCTCATGCGGAGCTGTGTGCCTTGCATCCGGAAGAGCGCCTGCCAGAAAGCACTGAGAAAAAGCGGGTCGCGGTCGCTGACAATGGAGCGAGGGAACCCATGTAGGCGGACTACTCCGTTGACGAAGGCGGCGGCCACCCCGGGGTCTGTGAATGGGTGGCGGAGCGGGATGAAGTGAGCATACTTGGACAGGCAGTCCACCACCACCAGGATGCAGTCCCAAGTCTTGGAGCGGGGTAGACGAGTAATAAAGTCTATTGAAATATCTTCCCATACCTGCGTCGGAATGGGAAGGGGCTGGAGAAGGCCCCCCCCGGAAAAGTTGCCTCGTATTTGGCCCGCTGACATGGTAGGCAGGCGGCGACGAAGGCCTTGACCTTCTGGAACATTCCTGACCAATATAAGGAGGCGGCGAGGCGGCGGTATGTCCCGAAAGCACCCGCGTGACCTCCTTCCGGAGTAGCATGGAACTCGATGAGCAGACGTGGTATCAATTGTGAAGAGGTGGGCATCACGAGATGATCCTGGTAGTAGAGGCGGTCGCCCACGAGGCGGTACGGTGGGAGGGTCGTGGGGTTTGCCTAGAGAGCTCCCACGATCGTCTGACACGTGGGGTCGGCGACCACTTCCTGCTGAAGAATGGTGGCGTCCTCCCAATAGGATCGTGAGATAGCCGTCAGGCGGGCCGTCGGCGGGTGGCGGGAGAGCCCATCAGCCGCTCGGTTGGACGCCCCGACCCGAAACTCAATGAAGTCGTACCCGAGGAGTTTGGCTATCCAGATTTGTTGTGTCGGGGTGGCGACCTTCTGGTGGAGGAGATAGCGCAGGCTATGGTGATCCGTGCGGACGGTGAAGTGGCGGCCCAGCAGGTACGACTGCCAATGCTGAATGGCGAGGACCAGGGCCATCAACTCGGACTCATAGGCGGAGGGAGCGGGGTCGAACCGTGGCCGCGAATGTTCGACTGAAGTAGGTGATGGGCTGACCGGGTTGCATCAACACGGCACCGACTCCTGAGCCGGAAGCGTCGCACTCCACCACGAATGGCTGCGAGAAATCTGGCATGGCCAGGACCGGGCGGTGCTCAAGGCCCACTGAAGGGCCCGAAAAGCTTCCACCGCGGAAGGCGTCCACTGGAAGGTGGCCGTCTCGGATTTCTTCAGAAAACTAGAGAGTGGCTTGGCGATCTTTCCGTAGTCCCGGATGAAATGACGATAGTATCATGTGAGGCCCAAGAACCCTGTAATGTCGTGGAGGGAGCGAGGCGTGGGCCACAGAAGCACGACCTGCACATTTTCCTGGTCCATTGCCACACCGTTGACGGAGATAGTGTGGCCCAAGTAGCTAACTTTCGTTTGACCGAAGACACACTTCTTGGGATTCACACAGAAGTTCTCTTGGAGTGTGGTGAGGGTGTCTCGAATGTGGTCCAAATGATCCTGCCATGATGAGCTGTAAACGAGAATATCATCGAAGAACACCAAGATATACCTGCGCAAGACCGGTCGAAACAGGTCGTTCATGGTAGCCTGGAAGGTGGCGGGGGCGTTAGTCAGGCCAAAGGGCATGACTAGGAACTCATAATGGCCATCATGTGTGCGGAATACTGTCTTGGGAACGTCTTCCTCCCGCACCCATATCTGGTGGTAACCGGCCCGCAGATCCAACTTCGAGAAGAACACCGCTCCCCGCAGCTCGTCCAACAGCTCCTGAATGACTGGAATTGGATACTTATCCGGTACGGTAGCCTTGTTGAGTTCCCAATAGTCGACACAGAAGCGCCAGCTGACGTCCTTTTTGCGAACCAGGAGGACGGGGCTCGAGAAGGGGCTGGCGCTGGGACGAATGATGCCTACTGACTACTGAGAGCATGTCTCTGACCAAGGTCTCTATCTCGCCCTTTTGGGTGTATCCGTAGCGGTATGGCCGAACTGAAATGGCGGACACCCCCTCGTGCAGTGGAATGCGGTGATCCGTAGGTCTAGGCGGGGGAAAACGAGTCCCGTCGGCGAAGAGGTCCGGAAAGCTGTCCAAAATTGCCTGAAGGGCCGGGGCGGGGAAGGGAATGGTCTCGGGCCGTCCCACCACGTGCCATAAGGTGGCCGCCCACTCAGCATCGGTGGATTTCTGAAGGGAGCGAAGAGAGACGGGGCGGCGGTGTAAGGAGGCGTCGCCCTCCAATAAACACGGTGTTCCCCCACAGAGAAAGTGCATCGTCATGCGGTCCCAATTGACGCTGACGTCCCCCAGAGTCCGAAGCCAAGCTACGCCGAGAATAAGATCCACCCCGCCTAGAGGGAAGGCGTAGAAGTCGGCCCGGAAGGGGCTTTGGCCGAGCGTAAGAGTGAGCGCCGCGCATAAGCCACCGGTCGCTCACCGACGACCGTCCTCCAAGCACACCGTGAAGCGGTCGGCGGTCTGCATTGGAAGAGATAAGCGATCCACCAGGCTCTAGGAAATAAAATTATGGTTGGCGTCACTATTAATCATGACCACGACGGATATCTCGTGAAGCCATCCCCGAAGCGTCATCGTCTGAGGACCCGAAAACCCGCCGATGGCAAAGAGCGGAAGGTCCAGGCGGTGGAATGTGGCTGCCGGGGAGTCCTCGGTGGTGGGCTCGAGCTCTAGAGCCTCAAAGTCCGCAAGAGTCATCTCGGGTTCCTCCTCGCCGATGAGGGCCCGAAGGGTTTTCAGTGGGCAATCATGCGTGGGGGTATAGGGTTGCTTGCAGCGGAAGCACATGCCCTTAACACGCAAATCGATGTATTCCTGGTTGGAAAGCTAGGGGTGGACCGGAGGCCGAGGGGGCCGAGGCGGAGGTGCAGCCCGTCCGGGTCCCGAAGGGAGTTCGGGAGGTGGCGACCGATAGGGAGGAAGAGGCCAGGGTGCCTGTCGCGGCGCCGATGCCGGAGGTGGTTGGCCTGTGTCCGGGGGCGGGTCTGAAACTCCGCTTCAACCAGGCGGGCGAGATCCATGGTCTCCGTCATGGAGGGCGGGTGGTGGGTGCGTAACCGGGCCAGAATGTGAGGCTGAAGCCCATGCATGAAGAAGCTGAGGTAGTGGTCCGGTGGTAGGCCGGAACATGTGTGGCGAGGGCGATGAACTCATCGATGTAGTCGTTAAGAGACTCTGTCTGGCGAACCTTACAGAGCCGCTCGACGGCAGTGCCGGAATAGCGCGTATCGTAACGACTGATGAGTGCTTGCTGGAGGGCCGGCCATTGCAGGGCCAGGTTGGTTTGGCGGAGCCAACGAACCCAATGGAGTGCGGAGCCCTCCATGCCAATCATGACCGTACTGGCTTTTTGCGCCTCCAGTGTCTGCTGAATGTCGAAGAATTGTTCGGCGCGGGCGATTCACTCCAATGGGTCAGTGTCGTTGAAAGAGTGCTCCTCGAGAGAACGGGAGCTATCGGGGACAGCGCCGTGCGGGTAAACCGCTGCCGGGACGGTGTCCGAAGGAGCGCCAAGGAGAGACGGTGACTCAGCGGCGGAGGCGTCGAAAGTGGAGGGGCGGACGACCAACAGGGAGTCGAGTTTGGAGTCCATGCGGAGGACTAGGGCCTGCAGGGAGGCAATCGAGGCGTCGTGGTCCTCCAAGCGGTGAAGGATGGCTGGATCGGTGGCCGGGAGGGACGTCGTGGTGCCCGGGTTTCCCATGGAGCGCAAGCGAGGGGGGCATGCACGTGGAGGAGAGGTTGGCTGGGCCGAAGGTGGAGCCGGCAGGGGCTGGAGGCGGCGTTGGTGCCCGTGAGGCAGGCGGCGAGCGAGCGATTTGAGGCGCGGGGCTGGAGGCGAGCCGGGACACGCGAGCGCTGAGCGAGTCACGTGAGCGACTGAGCGGGGCTGGAGGCAGGAAACGCGAGTGCTGCGGCGGGTCTGAGGCGAGGCCTCGAGTGATCGACTGAGCGCTGCGACAGATCGGGTGGGGCACGCGAGCGAGACGGAGCGCGGGTGACGGGGCTGGAGTCGGAACCGTAGGTCGGTGGATCGACTTCGAGCGGCGGAGACCGCGACCGGAAGACTGCACGTCGTACCACTTTGTTAGGGCTTCGGAAATTTTGGAGAAGGGGGAAGGGAGAACGAGAGAGAGCGAGAGAGAGAGATGGAGGAATTTCTGAAATAGAAGAGAGAGAAACACTTTTCCATAATCATCAAGCATACCCAACAACACAAGTCTGCCGACTTATATACGTGCCGGATAATTAAGGACATAATAATGGCATTTAAGGAAATAATTAAAGCAATGCGGAAAGGAAAACGCCTCCTTGATACGGCTTCGGCTACGTCAAAACGGCACGCCCGCCGCGCTCCCGGTGTTGGTAAACTCGTCACACCGGAGGTTGCCCCTCGCCCTCGTCTTCCTCGTCGATTGCCATAACAATCTACCTCAGGAAGACAGAAGTATGAAAGTTACTAGGCATCAAATACTATAAAATGGTACAAAAGACATGGGCATTTAAATCTACAAGATTTACAAGAACTGCAATCCAAAAATCTTCTAAGTGGTATACCAAAAATCTTCTAAGTTTAATAGTATATGTAAAAACTGGCTTTATGTACATCCAGCCTCCACCTCATCAAAAGACCACTGGCCCTTTGCAACTCATATATGCCGACATTTGGGGGCCATCTAGAACTCCCTCAATCTCTGGTAAACACCAATACCTACTTATAGCCGATGACTTTACAAGAATGATGTGGATCTACTGCCTGTCCCATAAGTCTGATACTTTTTCAAAGTTTAAGTCATTTAAACAACAAGTTGAGAATGAAACCAACCAAAAAATAAGAGCCCTAAGAACTGATTGGGGGGGGGGGGGGGGGTTCATGAGTAATGGGTTTACCACTTACTGTCAGGATCAAGGAATTAGAAGGGAATTTACCGTCAAAAACACCCCAGAACAAAATGAAATAGTTGAAAGAAGGAACATGACTATTGTTGAAATGGTGCGTTGCATGCTACTTGAGAAAAAACTTCCAAAAGCATACTGGGCAGAAACTGCCAATACTGCAGTTTACCTTCTGAATAGGGATCCATGTCGTGCCCTTAATCATTCCACTCCTTATCAAGCATGGACTAACCTACCACCATCAATTGAGCACCTTAAAATTTTTGGCAGCATCACCTTCAGCTTAGAACCTCATAAAAACAAAGACGAGCTAACTGAAAAGGGAGAAATAGGCATATTTTTAGGCTATAGTAATGAGTCTAAAGCCTATCGTGTGTTCAACCCCCTTACAAATAAAATGATGATTACCATAGATGTTATTGTTGATGAAAGCAGCCACTGGAACTGGGACGTGGCTCAGGATCAGAACGTCTTATCGGCGGTTACAACTGACCCTATTGAAGAAGAGGAGGAGGATCAGCTGCCATCCATTCCGGAAGAACATCACCCAATTTTGCCAATGGAACAGGACATCCCTCATGTTGACAGTTCACAAGACTCATCATCTCCTTCATCGCCACAAAGGTATCGATCTGAAAGTATCTAGTTGCTACATAAATCACCTAAAGGGGGTGAATAGTTGAGTTCTATGGCTTTTAAGCGGAATTAAAATCTGTAATGAAAAGCACACAGAAAACAAAGAGCACACACAAACACAAGGATTTATCGTGGTTTCCCGGAATGGGTACGTCCACTTTCTCGCCTCACCTATCTAGCACTCCCGGCTAGACTAAGCTACTTCATTAATCTCAGATTAAAATAATCTTACACTCGGAGTATACAACTCCTACAAGCTCGAAGAACAACCTCTCCTACAAAAAGCTCGGAGAACAAACTCTCCTGCAAACTCGATCCTCTAAACTAGGATCGACAAGAACTCGGAAGATAAAACTTCATACAAGAATATGTAAAAGGTTTTTACAAAAACTATAGATTGAAAATCTATCTCTTAGGCTTCATTTGGTTTAGCGGCAGCGGTTGTAAAGGGAGTTGTTGCAATGAGAGGTTTGTAAATGGAGCTGGTGAAAATTGGTTGTTGGAAACGAAGATCTGTTTGGGTAGTCTGCGTTTGCAGAGCTGTTCAGAACAAAGAACCATTTGGCAAAACAGCGGTAGCGTTTTATAAAAAAAATTATTATAAAATATTTTTTATTATATAATTTTTTATATTTTTTTAATATATATATAATAATAATATATATCTAATATATATATATTCTGTTAAAGTGTATATATATATATATAAATATATATATTGTTTAATAATTATTATATTAAATTTGTAATTTTTTTTCCTGTTTAAACTTTTGAAACAGATTTTTTTTGTAATTTTAAGTTTTTTTTGTAAATTTTACGGTGGCTCCGCCTCCATCTGCCTCCATTCGCTGATTCGCCTAGCTAGCTGCCGCCGGACCACCGTCGATAGGTACGTCTGCCTCCGGCGAACCGGCCGGCGGCTGTGGCGTGGAGGCCCGCAGGGAGGTGCATGCTCCGCCGCGCTCTGATCGTGTTTCGCTGAAAACGCGATGGACTGGAGGTCCAGGCCGCCAGTTGCAAAGGCTCCGATCTCTGAAGGCGCGAAACGCCGGCGGGTGGAAACGAAGGCGGAAAATCAAATGGATTTTTCGGTTACTTCGGCGTTTAGCGAAAACGAAATGCCCAAATACGCGTAACCAAACGAAGCCTTAGAATCCAAAGGAGATTCTACTTCAGATCTGAGAAAAATTGATCTTCTTCCTTGAGAGAGATGAATGTTTGAACTTGAACGGGGAAGAAGAAATTTCTGACTTGAAGGATTTGATCTGAATACTTGTCGACACAACAAGATCTAGAAATCACTTGAATGAATCTGAACACAGTGATCTTGTTGAGTTGAAATCTGAAGAAGAATCGTGCAGAAGACTTGTCGACGGTAGAAAACCTTCTTTGCGAGAACTAAAGCTGTCACTTAAAACCGAAAACCGTAAACCGAATCGGAACCGAACCGGAACCGCAAAGAACCAGACCGAACCGTTCGCGAATTATTTGGGTTCCGGTTTGAATTTTGGAACCGTGAACAACATTGGTCCAGGTGTGGTTCTTTCATTTTATTATCCGGACCGGAACCGGAACCGGAACCGCAATATACAAGTCTCAAGCGGTTTCAAGATTTTTAGAACCGATCCGAACCGGACCGCAACCCGTTTATTATTATTATTATTATATTGTTATTTTTTTAATATATCTATAATATCTATATTTATTTTTATGGGTGAAACTGGTGCGGTTTGAACCCAAATCGCAATCGCAACAAAGAGGGTTGGTTTTGAACTGAACAAAATCGCACTGCACCAATACCGTACTGTGTGGTTTTTGTGGTTTGACTTTTGGTTTTTATACAGTCATATAATGTATTCTCAATTTTACTCACATATTTTTTTGAATTATTTTGTTTTAAAAATATTGCGAATATACAACTAATATTTAATAGTAATCATGAAAGACAAATCTAATTGTAGCAACAATTCATGAAATCATGAAAGTCAAATTGAATTAACTAATATATTCTTCAAACAAAATTTTGATTGTAAAATAATATTTCAAGAGCAACAATTCAAATTTCTTTACCTTATGTTGAGTCGTGGTTTTCAGCAATATGAACATTATTGCATCAGCAGTACACGATCGTGATCTTTGAATTTGTAAAATCGGCGCGGTCTGGTGCAATTTTGTGATTTTGCAGTTTCAGTTTTTAACTTTCAGCCTCACTTACTATATATTATACAAAAAGTATCCCCCTTGGTGTAACACAAAATTCCTGCGCCCGAGCCTCAGACTTCGAAGTCCCACTTGCAAAAAAAAACCAAACACTGGGGTATACTTTTCCCCTCCGATTTTTTACTTTTGACCTCCCCCATTCATTCTGATATGTTTGGTTTTAATTCTAGTTTGAACCGATTGGAACCGGACCGAACCGCATAGAACCGGACCGAACCGTTAGGGGCCGGTTTGATTTTGGTTCTTGTTGAAACGGAACTTGAACCGTTAACACGACGGTTCCAAAAATTATGTTGGAACCGAAACCAGAACCGGAACCGGTCAAACCAAATATGGTTTTGGTTCTAATTTGAAGAACCGTTACCTTAGCGGTTCGGTTCACGGTTTTAGTAGAACCGGAACCGAACCGGAACCGTGACAGCTATAGCGAGAACGAGAATAGCCGATGGAACTTGCGATGTTTCTTTCCAAAATTAGCACGATTAGGGTTTAATGAAATATCCTTTAAGTATTTATATGTCCTTCTCAAACGGCTATAGACGAGACTCAAGGAGTAGGCTCCACGTGCACTATTCATGGAATAAACCCTAAAAGGAAAGCCAGGTGGCGAATTGAAGAAAAACGCGCTCTGTCAGCATTCGTCGAATGAAACTTATGGCTCGACGAATTCGTCGAGTGATCAACGATTTACTCGACGAGAAGCGCATTACTAAAACCAAAGAGACGGGAAGAAAATTCCAACACTCGACGAATTCGTCGAGTGAACAATTTTACTCTACGAATTCGTCGAGTGAATAATTTTACTCGACGAAAAGGACTTGGTAAATCTCTCTGAGACCTCTCGAGTAAATTCGACGAAAAGCTAAGTCTTCACGAGTTGTCTCGACGAATCTATCTAGATTTCTCGAGACCACTCGACGAAAAAGACTTAGATAAAAATTCTTCCAATTCTGAATCCAGCAGTCATTGCCTCTTGACTTCTCCATAGTGTTTGAAAATGAAGTACATCCCAATAGAGAGATTTCACATGAGTCAACACCTTGGTCTACACAATGAGGGATTATATTGTATAGGCATGTATTTATGACTCATTGAAACCTGACATTGGTTTGTACTTAGCAAATAATATCCTGCAAACACACAACTAAGATACCACATTAAATACAATATCAATTCATCTTAGTTCATGAGACACTTCTTCAAATCCAGGTTATTGTGGCTGCAATACCCAACAATCTCTCCCTATTTGAAGAAGTCAGAACCCTGTCTACTAAGGTGAATTACACAGATAATAATCATAAACATGAACGAAGAACATAACATAAAGAAATAGACAATAAAAATTGAAACATCAAAACATTAATTTATATATATATATATATATATATATATATATATGTTTTTAAGATTTCAACAAAGTCACAACACACATCTAAGGCATTTTAGCCTTCCCCTCCCTGCTCTTCTTCAGCTGTCTGACAAAGTATGCATTTGGCTTTGGATAATAGAATCGAGGAGGTGGAGGAGCATCTGAATTTTTTGTACCTATGATCTCTGAAATGAATTTTCCTCTTCAACCTAGATGCTTTGTGTTTGTTGATTTCTTCCTGACTATAATAATTCCGAGGTTCTTCATTTGAAATATCAATTAACTTGAAGGTATCCAAGATGATTGCTTTGGAAGTTGGACTCCAAACTTCAGAATATTATCTTCTTTCTGCCACTGGCTCTCTGATTTCTATACCTTGACCTCTTCTTTCAGAAGGATCTGATCTTCTAGCAAAAGGGCCTTCACCATATTTTCTTTTCTTAACAACAGACTCAGATGGTTCAGGTTCAGCAAAATCTTCTTGATTAGACCAAACTTGAGTATACTGTATAGGAGGGATAGGAGCTATGTCTTCATAAACTTGCTCAGGAAAGGCTTGCTCTTGAACTTGAGGTCTTCCCATCAGACTCTCATATAACCACTGAAAACTCTGATGATTATATACATTAGCTTCATTGAACTTACTTTCAACTTCTCTGCTCAACTCATGCATTTGAAATAGAAGTTTCTCCTCCCCCTTTCTGACTTCTTCATTCAGGGTTTGAGAATTTCTTCCTTGAGGCTTGATAAATCTGCCATGACCTGATCTTTGGAGCTTTCTCCTTGCTAAAATATTGAGCCTTGACCTTCTAACAGAGCCTCTGAGTTATTATAACCTGCTTTAGACCTTCATTTGTAAAACTTACAGCCTTTACACCATTTGTAAAATAATTGTCTAAATCATCTTTCATTTTAGACATATTATGCTTCACCTCAGCTAGGCCATTGTTTAGATCTGATTCAACCTCTCTGACCCTGTCAAACACTTGCTTCAAGGAAAAGTCAAAATGCTCTGCTTGAATTTTGAGCAAGGCTTCAATTTTCTGTAGCAGCTCAGAATTGGAGGTTGAAGCAACTGGAGCAGGAGCACTATGAACTGGAGGTGTGCCTTGGCTTTCATCAATGAACATAATCTCATCAGGTTGAATTCCCCCTAGAGAGGGCACATTTTCGAGCAAAGCATTCTCCTGAGCAGGAGGTGCAGACTGCACATCCTCTCCCTCATCCTTATCAGATAAAATCTCTGTAGTTTGGCCTAGACTGTCCTCTTTCTGCTGCTCCCCCTCAGATACTGCAGGGGTTACTTTCTCTTGGGCCACAACTTCCTCCTTATCAGGAACTGAACTTTCAACAAAGCAACTTGACTTAACTGGCTCAGGCTCTGGGTCATCACCATCATTATTATCATCATCATTGTCATCATTCTCATCATCAACATCAGCATCAGCAACATCATCATCATCAGGTTCCACATTCTCAGCATCAACAATAGATAACCTCTCTGGCTCCCTTGCAGGAAGGTCAAGAATCTTTTCTGAGTAGTGTCCATGGACCAGATTGAAACTCTTTTCAATATTGCTGACAAAGACATCAAACTGACTATGAATACTTGGAGGGGCTGGCAGAGTTGGAGTGGGCTCTTTCTAAACAATTTCTGGAGCTTTGGAGCTCTCCCCCTGAACTGGTGAAACTCTTGAAGGAGAAACAACCTTTGATGGAGAAGGTTGATGTCTGTCATCATCTTCATCAACTTCTACCTCAGCAATAAGCCTCTTCAGACCAGGCCTAACTATTATTCTTTCCCATCTATCTAGAATAGAGGAATCAATCCTTTTCAGGTGGTGAATGGGGATTCCAGAGGCCATATCAAACTGGTCTCCATCCAACTGATTTAGGTATAGAGAGATGATCCTTCCAAAGTTAGGAATCATCAAACTATCCTTGATCTTTTCAAAGAGAATCAGGACCCAATTTACCTTCTTCTTGCAGATAATACTTGCTACCAACTTGAACATATCATTAGAAAGGTAGTCGTGAGAACCTACCTTGCAAAGCAGAACCTTTCCCAAAATATCATAAATAAGCTTTCCTTCTCCATTCATATTTTTCCTTCCAACACCAGTGGTTCCTGTAGGCAGACCACAGAATGATAAAGCTCTCTTATGATCATCTTCAAACAAACAGTCTTCTTCCTCCACTGCCGGCAGTCGCAGAAATCTGGTTAACCTTGAAGGCTTCATCTTTATTACTCTTTCTCTTACAATCGACTTGATGACATTTACATTACGACGAACTTTGGCATTCTTGAAGAAGTTCAGAACATCCCTGTCAAGCACTCGACAAGGGTGTTCAAGAACGAAAGAGAGGACGGCTTCCTCCAGGCAAATCACGACATTGCGAAATTCGTCAGAGGCAGTAGCAAATCCTATCCTGACAAGCTCTCCCCCTACCTGAAGCATTCCAGAGCTTTTGCGAGACATCTTCGCTTGATTCGACAGAGAGATTCAGCGAGGAAGACGAATCGACGGAAGGGGTTCGACGAGAATGAACGTGTGACTCGTGAAACCCTTTAAACATATATATATATATATTAATAGTTTGACGAGAGTGGAGGCGCGTACCTGGTAGATGAAAAGACTCTTCTGATCCAATAAAGAAAATTAGGTTGAGAAATCTGGAATGATAGCATTCGACGAAATTGTCCTGCACATTCGTCGAAATGACTCGATACAATTCTTCAATTCGTTGAAATGACTCAACGAAAATAACTTTTCGTCGAAATAATCCTTGAAGACTCGACGAATTCGTCGAATTGACTCGTGTAATTCCCTTAATTTCTTTGACAAACCCGATTTTCTGATTTGAGCTTGATTCCTTTGACTTTTCTTCACGAATGCTTGTTCAGCATACCAAGTTCCATTTTGAAATAGTTGAACTTGGTCTCATCAAGTGGCTTCGTGAAAATATCAACAACTTGCTTATCCGTTAGGACATAACTGAGGTTGATGTCCTTGTTCTCCACATGCTCCCGGATGAAGTGATAGTGAATCTCTATGTGCTTTGTCCGGCTGTGAGAGACTGGATTGTTGGCAATTGCTATTGCACTTGATGAGTCACAGAACATCAGAATCTCCTTCAACTTCATGTTGTAGTCTTCTAGCTGATTCCTGATCCACAGAAGTTGTGCATAACAACTGCCTGCGGAGATATACTCTGATTCAGCAGTTGAGATTGCTACACAATTCTGCTTCTTGCTACTTCAAGAGACAAACCTCCTTCCAAGGAATTGGCATGTCTCGGAAGTGCTTTTCTTGTCATCCCTGCTACCTGCAAAATCAGCATCTGAAAAGCCAGTTAGCTTGAAGTCATTACTTCTTGGGTACCATAAGCTAAGATTCAGTGTGCCTTTAAGATATCTCAAAATCTTCTTTGCAGCGGCATAGTGAGATTCCTCAGAGTTCACCTGGAATCTAGCACAAACATATGTTGAAAACATTATGTCTGGTCTACTGGCAGTGAGGTAGAGCAAGAATCCAATTATGTTTCTATACTTGGTTCATCAAAAGGTTTCCCTTTCTCATCCTTGTCCAGAGTCATACTTGAACCCATTGAAGTCCTCATTGAGGTTGCATTCTCCATTCCGAATTTCTTAATTAACTCTTTGGTGAACTTCGTCTGAGAGATGAAAATTCCATCTTCAGATTATTTCACCTGAAGTCCTAAGAAATACTTCAGCTCACTCATACTACTCATTTCAAATTTCTCTTGCATTAAGTTAGAGAACTTTTTGGAAAGGTTATCATCCATAGATCCAAAAATAATGTCGCCGACATAGATTTGCACTAGCAAAATCTTGCTTTTTACTTCCCTAAGAAATAATGTTTTATCTATCTTTCCTTTTGTGAATTTGTTCTCAAGAAGAAGGCTAGAGAGAGTCTCATACCAAGCTCGGGGTGCTTGTTTTAGACCATATAAAGCTTTTCGTAAAAAGTAAACATAATCAGGGAGAGAGGAATCAACAAAACCTGGGGGTTGTTCTACGTATATTTCTTCCTTTAAATTACCATTGAGGAAGGCTGATTTCACGTCCATTTGATAGACCTTAAATCCCTTGTGAGCAGCATACGCTAGAAACAACCTGATCTCTTCGATTCTTGCCACTGGAGCATAAGTTTGATCGAAGTCGATCCCTTCTTCTTGTCGGTAACCTTGGGCAACAAGTTTGGCCTTGTTTTTGATGATTACACCGTCTTCATCCAGCTTGTTTCTGTAAACCCATTTAGTTCTGATAACATTCTGACCTTTGAGCCTTGACACTAGCTTCCAAACTTTGCATCTTTTGAACTGATTGAGCTCCTCTTGCATTGCAATGATCCATGAGGCATCCTCTTTGGCCTCATCAAATTTCTTTGGCTCAACCTGCGAGAGAAAACTTAAATGCAAAACTTCGTTAGCTGTACCTCTTATTGTCCTTATTCCGACTCTGGTATCTCTGATGATTTGATTTGTTGGATGATCTCTTTGATGTCTGATCATCAGATTTCTTGCATCATCCCTAATAGCATGTTCTTCTGCTTCTGGTACCTCTTCTATTTCTTGAGGTTCTTCTTCTTCGGGTGTGATTGGATCATTTACTGAAACTGTCCCTGGAGCATCTTCTTTGATGACTTCTTCCAAGTTTAGTTCTTTCAGTTTCAAACATGCACCTGCATCTTCAACAAAAATACTAGAAGAGCTGTTGTGAAGCATACTCGTCTCATCAAATACAACATTTATGGATTCTTCTACAAGCAGAGTTTTCTTGTTGAAAATCCTGTATGTCTTACTATGGCTACTATAGCTTACGAAAATACCTTCAAAATATTTTTCACTAAACTTAGTTTTGTAATACTTCCCGTTGTTAAGTACGAAGCATTTATTGTCAAAAATTCTAAAATAAGATACTGTTGGTTTCCTTCCTTTTAGAAGTTCATAAGGTGTCATATGATGGTTCTTGTTGATTAGTGCTCTGTTTTGCACGTGACAAACAGCGTTGACAGCTTCTGCCCAGAAATATTCTGGAAGAGAAGAATCATTCAACATTGTCCTGCTAGCCTCAATAAGTGTTCTATTCTTTCTCTCGGCAACTTCATTTTGTTGTGGAGTACGAGGAGAGGAAAACTCATGAAAGATACCTAAGCTTTCACAAAATTCTGTCATAGCCCCAGACTTGAATTTTGTTTTGTGGTCACTTCTGATTTTGACTACGAAGCAGTTTAGTTCATTCTGTATTTGCCTAACAAAATTAGTGAAAGAGTTAAAAATATCTGACTTGTGTTTCAGAAAGAATACCCAAGCAAAATGTGAGTAGTCATCAATAATTACTAAGGTATAAGCTTTACCTCCTAAACTCCTAACTGGCATGGGACCAAATAGATCTATATGAAGCAGATATAAACATCTGGTAGAATCTTTGTCAATTATGCTCTTAAAGTTAGCCCGAGTCTGCTTGCCCATTTGGCATGCATGACAAGGTCTCTCTTTAATGCACTTAACATCAGGTGTGTCACGCACTAAGCTGTGAAACAGTAACATATTTATAGTTTTGAAATTAATATGTGCTAGTCTCTTGTGCCATTGATCACAAAGAGATGCGCTATCTTTTGTTAAAAAACAAACTGGAGTAGAAGAATCTAAACAAAGGAAATTTAAGCAGAAAATATTTCTACTCCTAGTGTCTGTTAACATAGTTTCTGACGAATCAAACGACTTTATCAAACACTTATCCTTGTAGAATTCAACCATATAGCCTTTGTCACATAATTGACTTATGTTAATAAGATTATGGTGTAATCCTTTAACATAAGCTACGTCTGTGAAGGAGACTATACCGTTGGTAATCATACCATAGCCTTTTGTGATTCCCCGATCAGATCCACCAAAGATAACCTTTGGACCATCCTTGATTGGAGTGTAATTTTGCAATAGGCTTCTTGTTCCAGTCATGTGCCGCGAACATCCACTGTCTAAATACCATATAGGCGTGTTGTTGGCCTTTGGACATACCTGCAATCAGTAATCAATTGCCCTTAGAAACCCAAACAGATTTGGGTCCTTGGTTTCTTGTTAGACGACTTCCACTTTGAGTGTTAATATTGCGAGTGGTCGTCCTTGCATTATTAACTAGTGGAATTATAGAATTCTTCGGATTAAATCAACAATCCATGGCGAAGTGATCAACTTTGCCACAACACCAACAATCGAATCTGTTGTACCTTCTTTTTCTTTTCTGCTTGACTTTTTAAATGGGGGGTCTAGCAGGAGCTACCGACTTGGAGGTAGAAGCCTCGTGATTGCAGCAAACACATGGCTCCTTCTCAAGTGGTTTCGTCGCAACAGATTTAACCTTTGGTGCTTTCTTTGCTGACGGTCCATGTACGAATGAACCATAGTCCTTGAGGACTATCTCTTCGTAAGGTGCTTTGAAAGCAGTCGTTCCGAAGTTTCGGGGTCGGCTCCATCCTTGGTTACCCTTACTTGACTCGACGTGAGTTGGTCTCGTAAAGTGCCCATAAGACGTTTCAAAGTCACGTGTGTTTGTCGGAAAAACTACCTTCTTGAAAGAAGGTTGACTTTGATCAGCCTTACCCTTACCCTTATCGGCTCTTTTCTTAGCAGCTTTACTTTTCTCGGTTTGATGACCGATACTGCTACCCTTTGCAGGAGCTGAAAAACCATCGATGAGAGGAAGGATGGTCTTTGGTTTAGAAAAGCTTTCCACTAGCTTTCTCTCAACCACTAGCTTCCCTTCCAATTCAGTTATGGATTTCTCCTTCAGCTTTAATAGTTTAGTGGAGCTATTGAGTTCGTCCTTCAAGAGTTGGACTTCATCTCTGAAGGGAAGTAATTTTTCAATTTCTTCCCTCAGATCCGATTCCACGGTCTTGAGAGACTCAATCTCTTTTGCCTGGAATTTGACTACCATGCGACACTTGTTAAATCCCTTCAATAGAGCTTTATACTGAACTAGTATAGCTGAGTCTTCCTCGGAGGAGTAGCCTTCATCCGCAATAGACTCAGCTTCAGACTCAGACAAGGGAGTGTGACAATTTACCTTTCCCTCATATGGGGTTTCGTAGTTTTCCTCGTCGGAGTGTGCCATGAGCCCGAAGTAGGCTTCTTCGTCTGAGCTTGACTCGTCTGAGTCACTGTCGCTCAGAGTTTTAGACTTCTTCGCCAAGAAGCTCTTTTCCTCCTTACTTTTGAAGGATTTCTTGTCTTCCTTTCTCGAGCAATCCTTCTTTTTGTATGGGCACTCCGCAATCACATGCTCTGACTTATTACGACAATAACAGATAATGTAAGTCGAAGTATGTTTGTTCGGTTTAATTTTATACCTGTCATTGTTGTATCCCTTCTTGTGATGTTCACGATCTCGTCTTGATCTTCTGTGATCCAATGAGGAGGATTGACCTCTCCTCTGCTTCCTTTTATTCAACAATCTCTTGAATTGCTTGGAGAGTAGGGAGAACTCTCCATCGGACATTTCTGAGCTTGACGAGCATGCCACAGACTCGTCATCTTCCTCTGAAGACTGTGTCCTCACTGGCAACATGACCTTACCTTTCTTTGACCCTTCAGCCTTCAGAGCTACGGACATCTCCTTTCCAGAAGTCTTGTTGCCTTCTTCCTCAGCTTTCCTGATGCTGAACTCCAATTCATGGGAAAGAAGCTTCCCAAATAGAATTTGTGGCTCCATCGTAGCCAACTTTCTGAATTCCCTAATGGCAATAGCCTTAGTATCTCATTCTTTCGTCAGGGATCTCAAGAACTTATCATTCAATTCACCAACGGTGAATTCCCGATCATAGTTCCTTAGACTGTTGGTGATCTTGAAGAACTTCTCATTGGTGTCAGAAATAGAGTCCCTTGGATCTTGCTTAAAAGCTTCATATTCTTGGTTCAGCAATGATCTTCGATCATCTCTTACTTCTTCTGTACCTTCCATCAAGACGACTAGAGAATCCCACATCTCTTTAGCAGATTTGTAGTGGAAGAGATTATGTAGCATAGAGTCATCCACATCACTGGCTATTATGTTCTTTGCCTTCTTGTCTAAGGCGACGAGAGCAATCTCGTCCTTCATCAAATCAAGCATTTTCTTGGGAACTTGTACAACAGGGTTGATTGTAGATGTCGTTATGGGAACATGAGGACCTTCAACAATCTAAAAGATCCTTGGATCGGCGACTTCCATGTAAAACTTTGCTCTTTCCTTCCACATGGTGAAGTTCTCCTTTGTGCAAACAGACAGCTTCATGGAAGAATCCTTGCTTTTATCCATTCCAGACATGGTGTCTTTGAACAACTAGATGACGGAGTTTGCTTAAGGTGTTAACCTCTTAACGAACAACCTAGCTCTAATACCAATTGAAAGTATCTAGTTGCTACCTAAATCACCTAGAGGGGGGTGAATAGGTGAGTTCCTATGACTTTTAAGTGGAATTAAAATCTTTAATGAAAAGCACACAGAAAACAAAGAGCAGAAACACAAGGATTTATAGTGATTCCCCGGAATGGGTACGTCCACTTTCCCGCCTTACCTATCTAGCACTACCGGCTAGACTAGGCTACTTCACTAATCTCAGATTAAAATAATCTTACATTCGGAGTTTACAACTCCTACAAGCTCGGAGAACAACCTCTCCTACAAAAAGCTCGGAGAGCAAACTCTCCTACAAACTTGATCCTCTAAACTAGGATCTACAAGAACTCGGAAGATAAAACTTCCTACAAGAATATGTAAAAGGTTTTTACAAAAACTATAGATTGAAATCTATCTCTTAGAATCCAAAAGAGATTCTACTTCTTCAGATCTGAGAAAAATTGATCTTCTTCTTCCTTGAGAGAGATGAATGTTTGAATTTGAACGGGGAAGAAGAAATCTCTGACTTGAACGATTTGATCTGAATACTTGTCGACACAACAAGATCTAGAAATCACTTGAATGAATCTGAACACAATGATCTTGTTGAGTTGAAATCTGAAGAAGAATCGTGCAGAAGACTTGTCGGCGACAGAAAACCTTCTTTGCGAGAACGAGAATAGTCGACGGAACTTGCGATGTTTCTTTTCAAAATTAGCGCGATTAGGGTTTAATGAAATATCCTTTAAGTATTTATATGTCCTTCTCAAACGGCTATAAACGAGACTTAAGGAGTAGGCTCCACATGTATTTTTCATGGAATAAACCCTAAAAGGAAAGACAGGCGACGAATTGAAGAAAAACGCGCTCTGTCAGCATTCGTCGAATGAAACTTATGACTCGATGAATTCGTCGAGTGATCAACGCTTTACTCGACGAGAAGCGCATTACTAAAACCAAAGAGACGGGAAGAAGAAAATTCCAACACTCGACGAATTCGTTTAGTGAACAATTTTACTCGACGAATTCGTCGAGTGAATAATTTTACTCGACGAAAAGGACTTGGTAAATCTCTCTGAGACCTCGCGAGTAAATTCGACGAAAAGCTAAATCTTCACAAGTTGTCTCGACGAATCCATCTAGATTTCTCGAGACCACTCGACGAAAAAGACTTAGATAAAAATTCTTCGAATCCTGAATCCAGCAGCCATTGCCTCTTGACTTCTCGATAGTGTTTGAAAATGAAGTACATCCCAATAGAGAGATTTCACATGAGTCAACACCTTGGTCTACACAATGAAGGATTACATTGCATAGACATGTGTTTATGACTCATTGAAACCTGACATTGGTTTGTACTTAGCAAATAATATCCTGCAAACACACAACTAAGATACCACATCAAATACAATATCAATTCATCTTAGTTCAATGGACACTTCTTTAAATCAAAGTTATTGTGGCTACAATACCCAACACGATCTCTTACTGATCTCTATCAAACTTGGCATCTTGCCTTCCTTGCTACAGAACCTGTCAACTACTCTGAAGCCATCAATAATCAGAATTGGAAATCTGCCATGAATGATGAAATTCAAATGATCACCAAAAAATGACACATGAGAGCTTGCTGACCTACCAACTTATAAGAAGGCTATTGGACTGAAATGGTTATTCAAGGTAAAGTATATTGAACATGGACAAATCTCAAAATACAAAGCCATGTTAGTTGCTAAAGGTTATTCCCAAAAGGCTGGAATTGACTATTTTGATACATTTGCCCCCGTGGCTCGATTTGAATCCGTAAGGATTCTTCTTGCAATTGCTGCCCAATACCACTATCAAATTTATTAAATAGACGTAAAATTTGCGTTCCTCAATGGAAATATTGAAGAAGAAATCTTTGTGCAACAACAAGGATATGGAATTCCTGAACAAAAAGAAAAAGTCTACAAGCTCAAAAAGGCCTTGTATGGGCTCAAGCAAGCCCTACAAGCATGGAATCAAAAGATTGATTCCAATTTAGTCAATCATGGCTTCATAAAAACCTTAAGGGTCCGTTCGTTTGAACGGAATTGGCTTTCTGGAATTGGCTTTTTGACGAAAATCAATATCTACATGAATTGGTTTTGTACAGAATTCCAATTTTGTTGTTCGACTGTAAAATTAAATTCAATCAACAGAATTGGAATTGAGGCACAAAAGTTGTTCGGCTGAATGATAGAATTAATATTGGAATTAACATTATACAATAATTTTATAAAACTCAAAACAGGCGTCAGTGCCGAACGCATTAAATTGCATAATATGTTTTAAGACGCGCGTTTTCGCCCAAGAGCAATTTTTTCGCCCAGGTGCTCATTTTTTTCCCGGGAACGCATTTTTCTCTAGGACGTGTGTTTTTCGCCAAGGTGTGTTTTTTGGCCCATGACCGCATTTTTCGCCAGATCGCGAGTTCTTCGGTTGGGAGTGCATTTTTTGGCACGGAAGCACACTTTTTGAATGTACGCGCATTTTTTGCCCGTGCGCACATTTTTTCACTGGCGCACATTTTCGCCCAAGCTGGTGTTTTTCGGCCCAGGTGTGCATTTTGGAGTCCGGGCAAAAAATGTGCGGTGGGGAGAAAAATACGCGCCCGAGCAAAAAACGAGCGCCTGGGCCGAAATAAACACGGTTTGGCGAAAAATTTACGCCAGGGCAAAAAACATGTTCCCGCACGGAAAACGTGCTTCAGGGCAAAAAACGCGCGCCCGTGCAAAAAACACGACCCCGGGCGAAAAACGCGCGTCCGGGCGAAAAACGCGCGCCCGGGCGAAAAACGCACGCCCGGGCGAAATACGCGCGCCCGGGCGAAAAACGCGCGCCGGGGAGAAAAACACGCGTCGAGGAGAAAAATGCGCGGCTGGGCAAAAAACGCGCGCCGGGGCGAAAAACGCGCACACGGGCGATAAACGCGCACACGGGCGAGAAACCCGCGCCCCGGCGAAAAACGCGCACCCAGCGAAAACCCTTGCCCGTGCGAAAAACGCGCACCCTGGCGAAAAACGATCGCCCTGGCGAAAAATGTGCGCCCAGATGGAAAAATTCGCGTCCGGCTGAAAAACGCGCGCCAGGGCGGAAAAACGTGCGCCCGATCGAAAAACGCGCGCCCTGGCCAAAAATGTGCGACAAGATGAAAAAATTCGCATCCGGCTGAAAAACGCGCGCCAGGGCGGAAAAACGTGCGCCCGACCGAAAAACGCGCCCCGGGGTGAAAGACGCGCGCCGGGGCGAAAGACGCGCGACGGGGCGAAAAATGCGCGCCCAGCGAAAAACGCATGCCCCGGTGAAAAACCCGCACTCGGGCGAAAAACTCGCGCCCGATCGAAAAACGCGCCACCGGGCGAAAAATGCGCGCCGGGGAGAAAAACGCGCGGCCGGGCGAAAAATGCGCGCCCGGGCGAAAAACGCGCACACGGGCTAGAAACGCGCGCCCCCACGAAAAACCCGCACTCAGGAGAAAAACTCGCGACCGAGCGAAAAATGCGCACCCGGGCGAAAAACATGCGCCAGGGCGAAAAAACGCACGCCCGGGCGAAAAACGTGCGCCGGGGAGAAAAACGCGCGCCGAGGAGAAAAACGCGCCCGGGCGAAAAAACGCGCGCCCGGGGGAAAAACGCGCGCCCGGGCGAGAAACATGCGCCCCGGCGAAAAACGTGCACCCAGCGAAAACCCTTGCCCGGGCGAAAAATGTGCACCCAGATGGAAAAATTCGCGTCCGGATGAAAAACGCGCGCCAGGGCGGAAAAACGTGCGCCGTGGCGAAAAACGCGCGCCCGGGAGAAAAACGCGCGCCCGGGCGAAAATTGCCCGCCCGTCGAAAAATGCGCGGCCCGGCGAAAAACGCGCGCCCGATCGAAAAACCCGCGACCGGGCGAAAAATGCGGGCCCGGGCGAAAAACATGCACCAGGGCGAAAAACGCACGCCCGGGCGAAAAACGCGCGCCGGGGAGAAAAATGCGCGGCTGGGCAAAAAACGCACGTTCGGGAGAAAAATGCACGCCCGGGCGAAAAACGTTTTTGAAGAATAGTTGATCGCAGAGTGACCAACCTACATTCGCCGACCGGAGACTCAATCTTGTCAGCAATCATAGAATGAAGGGAAATCACCGAGCACCGATCTCCCACAGAGATCTATGTTCCGTTGATCATCTATCGAAGACCTTTATGATGAAGCAGTCCCAGAACACAGAAGGAAGTAGAAGACCTGAGTTGAGACAGTTGTTTGCCTGTTTGGTGAGCGATCGATCCACGATTGTCGATCCAAGTTCAAACTGACAGGATCATTAAAATAGCCGTCTTGTTTAAATAAAATAGAGTCATTACTGTAGTTCATCCTTCTTGGTACTTGGGTAGCTCAAATAAATAAGGCTCATGAATATATAAAGCTCTGATAATAAAAGTTTTCATATAGGAGATAGAGTTCTTGGGAAAACAAAAACAAAAAAGAATATCTCGCTGACTGAAGCTTTTGAAAAGAAAAGTTAGAAACAACTCTGTAAATAGAAGTTGAAGAAGAGCAATAAGCTCAAGAGAAGATGATCAATATCAATTCTTCTAGACTGTATTCACAACACTCTTATTGTAAAAGGAACTTCAGTCTGTGAAGTCTCCTATTCTGTGGAAAAGCTTATGTAAAAGGGTACTTAAGCCCCCTTCAAAAGTTTCTAATGTGGTGTTATGACCCCCTCTCTTAGACCTCGTGACCGGCGGAGGAGCAATCGCGGTGGAGGAGGACGCGCCGCTGATCGGGAAGGGGGGATACCTGCGCGGGATTCGGCTAGGGCTAACTCACGACTTTTCCGTGGGTTAGAGAGAGAAAGAGAGAGGGAGAAGGAAATTAAGAGAGAGAGAGAATTTTAGTTCTATTTTTCTTCCTTGCTAATAAAGCCCAACCGGGAACTATTTAAGTTCACACGACGTCCCCCATTTGGGCTTACGACAATGGGTCAAAACGCTAGAATTAAAACCACAAAATAACATAACATAAAATTAAAGATACGAAGATAACTGGCGTCGTCACGCCCATAACATCGCCGCCCTCGCCGGAAGACAGCTTGTCCTCAAGCTGGATCAAATGGTATTGCGGTGCATTCGTCCCTTGTCTCGTCGTCACTGGGAGGATCATCTACTTCGAGCCAGAATAAGCGTTTGCAACGATGTCCCGGTGTAAAGTGTTCATCACAATTGTAGCACAAGCCTTTCTCACGACGCGCGGCCATCTCCGAGCTGGACAGACGGCGGCGGACAGTAGGTCGCGGAGGATCATCCCGGAGTGGAGCCTTGGCGGGTAAATTGGCTGGAGGGTGAGCGCCCTGATAGTCCCGACGTCCCAAAGGTGGACGATCTAATAGCAGTCGCCGTTCACAAGCCCTGGCGAGGCTCATAGCTGTGTTGAGATCACGTGGCAGCAGAAATTCCACATCCCAACGTAAACGCTCATGGAGGCCGACAGTGAAGAGGTGCACTTGTTGTTCCGGTAGGACTGACGTCGCCCTAGAGAGAAGAAGTTGAAATTGTTCAAGATAGGTGTCAATGGAGCCGTCCTGTTTGAGGTTCACCAGATCGCCGAGTGGGTTGCCCTGTAGAGGAGGACCAAATCTTAAGGTGCAGGCCGCACTGAAGTCCGCCCATGAAGTGTGGGGGTGTTCGCGCATAAGTTGGGTGAACCACAATTGCGCTGGCCCAAGTAAGTGGAAGGAGGCGATGCCGATGTGGTCTGCCTCCGGCGTGCAGTGGTTTGCGAAGAAAATATCGCAGCGTGTGAGCCAAGGAAGAGGGTCTTCACGGCCCTCATAGATCGGGAAGTCCATCCGGAGAGATCGAACGTTGGCGGGGTAGTCCGCTCCTGGAGGCGGGGCGGAGTCCACACGGCTTGTCGAAGGGTGATCGGCCGCGTTCAGAGGCGGAGGAGAAGCCACCCCTTGTAGGGCATCCAGACGTGCGTTGAGGGCGTCCATTTTGGCGTTCTGAGTCGCAAACATGGTTTGGAAGAGTGTCATAACTTCCGCGAGCGAGGGAGTACTGTCCCCCATCTGTACTAGGGTTGGACTGACAGTCGGTGGTGTAGGGAGTAGGCCGACGGAGGAGGAGAGGTGTGGGGCTGTTGTTGTGGGGCTGGGAATGGAGGCAGACGCCGTGGGAGCGGAGGAAGAAGAAGCCGTGGCTGTTGCTGTGGGGCTGTGGGGCTCGGAGATGGCCGGAAGACAGCCGGGGCTGTCGCTGTGGGGCTCGGAGATGGCCGGAAGACTGGGCGTCGGCGTGACTGGGGCGCTGTTTGGGGCGAGCCTGCGCGGAGGGAAGGTCGGAGCGTGAGCCGACGAGGAGCTCTGATACCAGATTGTTATGACCCCCTCTCTTAGACCTCGTGACCGGCGGAGGAGCAATGGCGGTGGAGGAGGACGCGTCGCTGATCGGGAAGGGGGGGATACCTGCGCGGGATTCGGCTAGGGCTAACTCACGGCTTTTCCGTGGGTTAGAGAGAGAGAGAGGAAGAAGGAAATTAAGAGAGAGAGGGAATTTTAGTTCTATTTTTCTTCCTTGCTAACAAAGCCCAACCAGACACTATTTAAGTTCACACGACACCCCCTATTTGGGCTTACGACAATGGGTCAAAACGCTAGAATTAACACCACAAAATAACATAACATAAAATTAAAGATACGAAGATAACTGGCGTCGTCACGCCCATAACATGTGGTTGCTAAATCTCCAGAGGTAAAGATGCTTTGAGTTTTTGAGTCTCCAGTGAAAAAGACTGTGCTTGGATTGACAATGGATTCCCAAGAGGATTGTAAAAGAGTGGAGTACCATGGTTATCGGGGAATCACTATACATCTGTGTGTCACCTCTCTATAGCTAGTTTATTTATTTACTTATTACTTGATTTTATTTGTTATTCTTTTATCTGGTCTGGTTGTGTGATAGTTGTGAATTTGTCGTTATATTTTCCACACTTTCATCAGTGATGCGAGGTTTTAGAGTGAAAAGACTAATATTCCTCTCTGACTTAGGTTTGATTATATGTCAATCTTTCATAGGGATTATAACCAGTTTCTGGTCATTCTTCTTCTAGATAGTGGGGATATGTTCTTCCTTCCATCATGAACAACCTTTGAATCCTTTTGATACGGCCTGCAAAATACTATGCGCCAAAGATCTATGTACCACTATATCATCACATATAATACATTATATTTCCATCTATTTATGCGAAGCCCACATCTATATTCTCTTTTCCTGATCACAACTCATCCACATAAGTTACAGTTTTGTTTCAGGAAGCGAAATCAAACAGAGCCTGATCGCAGAAGCCAGATGCTGAGCTTACACTTGGAGATGGCGTGTTCGTTCTCAATTCGTAGCTGTCATCAAAGAAGAAGCCAGGTGCAGTTTTCTGGACGGCTGTGTCTTGAGTTTGCAGTAGGGCTGATATATTTTCTCATTCATCTGTGCATTGCCATTTTAAAGATTGTTTGTTAACAATTGTTGCAGTTTATCTATATTACATGTTCGTTCTCAATACGAAGAGAGTTAAAAACGGCCTTGTTTTTCTGCTTGAGCTTTTTAGTTTTTGATTAAATTGTTGTCTGAATCCTCTTTTCAAATTGTTATTATTATTAGCAGTTTATAAGACGAGCAATTTGGCACGGGGAAACCCACGTGCCCCGCGCAACAGTGCTCACGTCGCTCGTCATTTCCAATGTTCAGCGTATGCGGATGACCGGACCCAGCTTCGCTCGATGTCATCGTCGTCATCGTTGCGCACTGGAGAAGACGAGCAACACGAGTATTGTCACACTGGGCACATGGTTTCCCCGTGTCACACTACGCTATTTGATAAGGCTATATATACATAGATGCACCAAGTCAATGTTTGTTGAATTGGCTGTATATAGCTCTAAATCAATTTCGCGTGCGTCGAATTGGCAGCAGAAGGCTTGGCTAGAACTGTTCCTTTTCTTCGGGCTCCCCCTCTCTCACCTCTATCATCGGCGATCGGTGACAGATGCCCTATGCTCCTTCCTTTCTCCTCTTCCCTCTCTCTCTCTCACACAAACATTTATCATTTATTTCATTCTCTGTCGTTGCGAGCTGCTGCAGAAGATGCTGCTCTCCTCTCTTTCTTACAGAGGAAGAAGGCGAAGCTCCACCACCTCGCGACAGTGCTTCTCCACCCGTGCTACCGTGCCTCTGTCATAACCTTCATCAGCGCTCCCGCAATCAGTCTCCCCTACCTCAGGGGTCAATCTTGCTGCCAACAAAATGCGATTTTTTTTGGACGGGCTCCGTTTTCAAATCTAGGTCCAGGTTGAAACTCTAGCGCGACACGTGCCGCAATGCTAGAAGGCCGATAGATTTCAAGTAGAGATAGCTCGCCAGCGCCGGCTCCGACTCTGCATCGCACAGTGCCTCCGCCTTAATCTGAGTCCAAAGCCAAGACTCCTCGTCCTCCGACTCCAGCAAGGGAAGGTTGGCACGAGATATTGTCTCAGCATCCCCTCCAGACAGGCGATCTTTCCTTCGGCGGCAGCAATCTCTTCCGATTTCTTCTACACTGTAAGTTCTTGGTACTATCTTTTCCTTGCCAAGCTTTGGTGAAAGCGATTTGACGATGTTTGTAGCGGTCAACCTACTTTTGTCTATCGGTGACCTGCATTTTAATGATCTCCTACGATATTAGAAACGAGATCATTTTGATCTCTTTTGATCTCCCAGGAGATTAGAAATGATTTGATCTCCCACGGGATCAAAATGATCTCCCATGGGATCGAAATGATCGCCACACAGATAATATTGATCTCCTGGGAGATCATCGTCTGTCTCCTTATTCCATGTAAGCAAAGTAGCATGAAGCTAAGGAACGAAGTGAAACCATAGTGTACACTGTACACGCAGTAATTTTTTAAAATCACTGCAATTTATCAGCCTTCCAGACGAGCAACATGTGTCGCACTACAGTTTCACCCGAACCTAGATTTGGAAACAGAGCCCAATCCAAAAAATTTCGCCAACTGCAGTGGCTTCCGAAAATTCAGAAAGCTGGCTGGGGTAATTTTGGAAATGCCAATAGAGCCGAGGACGCCAAAGCTACTATTCATCTAGGTTCACTCAAGATAGCGCCTTATTACATAGTATTGATAATAATGTAGCAAGTATATATTGATTAAATGTCATGATAGGAAAAAGCAATCACAAATAACAGAAAGAACATGATAAATGGGGAAATTTTCTTGTGTTTTTTGCCTAAACCGCTCTTTATTTGACGCATGAAAGTCAAATAAGACCAAAATCCTGATGATGGAAGGAAGAGCTCCTCTTCAACCTCTGAACCCAAGCTCGGGTCCTCCTCGAGGACGGTCTCTAGCCCGATTCGTGCACGGCGTGGCCGCATCCCCGCCTTCCGTAACCGCCGTGATTCGGCCGCCGCCGCCGGGAAGGTGCCGCCGGGCGAACGAGGAGGAGGCATGAGTGCCCCGACGGCCTCGCCGGCTGGGTCTGGGACCACCTTTTGAGCCCTCCCCATCTCTCTCAATGGCTGTGGGAGGCTAATTAATCCTCTTTTGTTGTTGCCGGAGGTTTATATAAAAAGTTTGGAGGGTAGTTTGGTAATTATGGTGATTATTTGGGGGTGTTTTTAGTTGAATGACAGCAGATTTTAGAAGTTTTTTCCCAATTTAAACATCCAAATGGCTGGTTTGGAGTTGTTTATGCCCGTGTTGTTTCTCTCAGCCCCATTTTTGGCTTTTTCGGAGAAACTTAATTTCTATTTTGGCACGTAAGTTCGCCGGCCCGGGCCTATGCTTGAGCATCGGTGAATGAGTTGAGTCGATTCGTGAAACCGTTCAGCTATGCCTATAGAATTTACTCTTAGAACCAAAATGGTCATGGGTGAGCATTAAAAACCGTAAATTGCAAAAATCGTTTGCACCGCACAAACCGAGCCGATTTTTAAACCGTAAAGCGTAGTGTCGGTGCGATTTAGAACATTTATAAACCGAGCGTGGTGTGGTGTTGTGTGTCCAAAGTTATTACTGTTTTATAACTCATGAGATGTTAATTTAAAAAAAATTGTTTCTGTTTTGGTTTTTAGGTTATTTTTTTCAAGACATGCAATAATTAGCTTGCAAAAAAAAAACGCACCGCGCAGTAGTGGTACCACAAAAAATCTACATTGCACCGAACCCGCACCACAAAATCTTGTGGTGTTATTGCAGTTTGGGCCCAAATCGCACCAAACCGATCATCCTCATCGAGACTTGCACCACCTTTGAGTAACATTTATGAATGTCTTGCGCTATTGTAAGAACCGAATCTGAATATGTATAAACGAAAAGAAAGATAATTGAACATGAAAATAAACTATAATGAGATATAAGAAATGAAATAACAGAGATGGTTTATTTTTGTGTATCAGTTTACTGTACATGTCTACTTTCTTTCATGTTCTACTATACATGTTCATACAGTTTTACAGATATATATATATAACTGTCTGTTATAGTTGACTCTTCGTGTTTGCCTGTAAGGTGGTCGAAGAGGTAAGGAACTCACTTAGTTTCTAAACTAACTGTTTGTTTATTTTAATTATAGGATCAGACCGTCAGCGTGCTAGGCCCCGCTGGGAGGATACCTGCGGAGGTAGAAAGAAAACAAAGGGAAGACTTAGTTCTGATTCGGGTTAGAGTGTATTTCTGTTTATTGTAGATTTCAGTTCAGTGTGTACTTCTGTATTTTGGTTTTCCTGTAAACATGGACATGATGTATATTATTAAAATGTATAAAAGTGCTTTTATGTCTTTTACTGGTACCACTTCTATGATCCGCTTAGCTGTTTTATTTAATTGTGTAAAACCTGCTCGCAAGAAAGAAAAGATTTAAATTGTGACGGACTTCGGGCCATTACAGCTATGACCTCATGTGTGATTCATAGCCATCTAAAAATAATGTTGTTACATGTGTTGTAACCATCTATAATAAGATGCATATAGTAATCATGTCCAATGCTAGACTCTGCAGAACGCAACCCGGCCATGGGCACCGGGGGAAGGCCCTTGTGGTATGAGGCCAAACCAATTTGACTAAAGCAGGGATGCTCGGGATGCCTCCTTGACTAAGGCCGGTAATATATATGTTGCACTCTAGGCCAAGGCCGCCGCACCGCCGAACTCCGCTGAAAACCCTTGTCCACTAACGGAGGGAGCATAGGGGTCTTTCGGGACCAACCGAACCGCCCAACCGCCGAAATTAGGAAGTCTCGCTTTGCTCCTAGCTCACTAGAAATTGCTTGACAAAGAATATCGTACTATAGTAGATGAGTTCTTCTTTCTAGATGAATTTCGTCTAGGCTTATGATGCAATATCGGAGTTGAATCACATCCATCGACTATTTTTCTCAACGAAACTCACATGTTTTTAAGCAGGCTTGCATTTAGCGGGCAAAGTAAGAGGACGAGGTGGTACTTACTGAGTGGACGAGCGACCACGTCCTTGAAACTCTTTTCACTGAGTCAAAATCAGATTCCAATGAATCCGAGGCCGGTCCCTGCCTTATTACATATTTTATCATTTTTAAAAATGATAAAATATTGCTTGAGTTTTGTATTTTGTTAAATTGAAAAATATTTGTTCTTTTATCAATTTTTATCGAGCTTTGTATTCGGTTAAAAGTTTTCATAGAAAAGCAAGTAGCGAGTGTGATGTCGGGCGGGGAACAAAAGAATTCCGTGCACGACTACTTGTATGTCACTATATTTTTTTCATAAAAATGTGTCATGATAATGTATCACAACTACCACGTGTTATGGTGACTCTCAAACACTATTTTAGATTGTGACAAATCACAACTACTTTGATAGCCCATCTTCTTAGAATTTATTGATCTCCTCCCCCTATTTAAAGAGAAAGAATGATGACATTTTTTTACCAACAATTTTCATGTAAAAATATTATGCATCCTTATTACCTTAGTAATTATATGTGTGGCCGAGATGGAGAAAGACAATGGAAATCAAGATTAATTCATACTCTTATTGGTTTGACGACTTACGTATAGTAATTCAGTGTCATTTATGCGCTATCCGTCTAGTTGACTAGCAATAATTTCAATCGATGATTGTCCCTTTGTATGGCACTCAAAAAGTCATGTTCTTGACATCCTTGATCGATGTTGTTTTATCGGTCTGTCTGTCTCCAATAATCAATTCCCGTTGCCCGCGGGCTATAGGGATCATTAAATTAATGACAGTAAGTCCCGTTTGAAGGGGCTCGTATACAGAACGTCTTGAAATAATACTTGGGGCAGGAGATTCAATTAACCGAGATTCATAAAGATGCCAAGCCTTGAGGAGGAGAAAATCTTGAGTAGTAGATAACTTGGAGTACAACCTTAAAAGGGCATTCTTTTCGGTGTTCTAGGCATGATTGTAGTTAGGTAATATCCCTTTAAGCCATTAAAAATGCATGAAGAAGTCTCCTCTTTGCATCATACTTAAAAGAGTGATCCTTTGTGTCTGCTTAGGCTCCGTTTGGCACGACGTTTTTGCTCTGATGAGTTTGGACAAAAATGTCACTGTCATAAAATATATGTTTGATATGACGTCACCAAGAAAAGAAAACTAGTTTTAGGCTTTATTTGGCACAAAGGTTTTTGCTCTGATGACTTTGGATAAAACCCCCACAGCCATAGAATGTATGTTTGTCATAACAACCGTTATGACCGCCATCAAGAAAAGAAAACTAGTTTTGAACATAAAAGTGATTGTAGTTCCTTATGTGAGGTCGGGCATTCACGAACGACGGTTCATAACCATCACATTCACGACCGCCACCGCCATGCCAAACGGAACCTTAAACATAAAAGTGGATGAAGTCCTTAGATGAGGTCGAGAGTGTTGAGTTGGTTTTGAATAGTCAAACTCACATGTTTCATCTTTTCCACCCACCGGCCGCCAATGCGGACTTTTCTTCAAGCCACTCATGTCCTTTGAATGAGGAAAATTCTTGGAAAGCGGCTAAGGTATGTGAATTGGCCATATAAAAAGAGGAGGGAGGCAAGCTTGAAGGACACACCAAAAGCCAAACCAAAGAGAGGTAAAGTCTTGAAAAGGAGAATGATAGAGCACGGTTGAAGACGACAGTGGGCGTCGACATCCGATTGCGGGTTGTATCGGCAACGAAGAGCGAAAGCATGCGGGTAGCAACAATGCGTCAGATTCGCGGGCTGCGGCAAGGTGCTCGGTGCTCGGTGGTTGCATGTTCGTAGACCGTGGTGGTTGTGCACAAGTGGCGACATTGGCGGGCTGCGCGTTCGCGACAAAGTCAAGTCCTGGCTTGGATCTCTTCTCGGTGGTGGTGGCGGCGGTTGGTCGTCCGACGACGACGAAGGTTCGTTCTGGTACGAATCTTGTGCGTCTGTTTTACGGATTGCAGTCAAGTTCATATTACTCCTGCTGATTTTCGTAGTCCATTTTTCTGCAGTATTTTTCGGACTTGTATCTCTTAATTTGAGTACTTATTTATTTTATTGTGCTAATAAAATTGTGCGAAGTATGCATTTTCTTGTGTCTGTATTTAGTTGTTCCTGGGGATTACGCTTTCGCGATCGGAAATCCCTACAAGTGGTATCAGAGCAAGGTTCTGTACGCGACTGATTGCATATTTGAGGAAATATTTGACTGCGGTGGTGAACGACTAGGTTCTCTTCCCATCCTTTCAAATTCGACCTTGAATTAATCAGGTCTCCTAGTCATACCGGAGGGCAACTATGGCAGGGAAGAATGCGACTTTGGCTCGGTACTCAGTGGAGAAGTTCGATGGCAGTGGAAATTTTGTTCTGTGGCAGATTCGCGTCAAAGATATGCTAGTTGAGCAGGGGCTGTTGCGGGTTTTACGGGGACGAGAATAATTGGCTGTTGAAGTGAAGGATGAGGAGTGGATTGACTTGGATGAGCATCTCACTAGCGCCATCAGAATGTGCGTTGACGATAAGGTGCTATTTAACATTAGCGTTGAGGAGTCTGCAATCAAGCTTTGGGATAAGCTTGAAAGATTGTATCTGGCCAAGTCGTTGACCACAAGGTTGTTGTTGAAACAACGATTGTATGAGCTGAAGATGCAGGAGGGTGACAACCTGCAAGAGCACTTTAATGTGTCAACGGTCTTCTAAATCAATTGCATGTGGTTGGTGCGAAGGTGGAGGAAGAAGATAAGACTCTATTACTTCTTACTTTGCTCCCGGCGTCCTTTAAACACATGACGACCACGCTCCTCTATGGGATGGATATAGTGGTGCTAGATGAGGTCACATCGGCATTACTGTCCAGTCAAATGCTGAAGGACCCCACTTCTGTGGGTGAGCATATTTTGGTGGTAGATGGATATGGGAGAGCATTCTATAGGGGATCGAGGGGTATACGGGCTCGGTTGGCGTCGAAGAAGAGAGTTATTTGTTACCAATGTAGATAGAGCGGTCACATCAGAAAAAACTGCCCGCAGTGTGCGCAGAGTTCTAGAGACGTCCAGGATGCGGGTGTGGTGACGCTAGATCTGGGAGTGGAGAGTGATGGTCTTTATACCATCACTGAGAGTCATGATGACTCTAACAGCGAATGGATATTAGATTCTGGTGCATCACAACACATGTGCTCGGATGCATCGATGTTCAGTTCTCTGGAGGTGACAACTGGGTCGGTCAATTTGGGTGAAGGCTCAGGTTGTGAGGTTACATGCACGGGGACGGTGGACATACGGATGCATGATGGGGTGGTGTGCAGGCTTGAGAGGGTACATCTGGTTCCTAAGCTGCGTAAGAATCTGATATCGTTAGGCAGTTTGGACTCGGGTGACTGCAACTTTGCGGCAAGAAAAAGAGTTCTGACGGTGACACGTGAGCATGTCATGCTCATGAATGTTGTGCAGTTTGGTAGTCTGTACCGACTGATGGGGACCATGGTGCGAGGTGGTACGCCCATGATTTCCGTAGTTGATATGGTGGATGGTCGAGGTGGTACAGTGGATGGCCCTTCTGTGACTTGGGTTCGACGAGCCAGCTTTTGCGATCTGGGTGTGTCGACATCCCATATGTGAACAAGAGCAGAGATGGAGTTCGACTTGTGACAAGTCAGCTTATGCCTCAAACATGTACCTGACATCCGCTTCAATCTAGTTTCAGTTGGTAAGCTAGTTGATGAGGGACACTTGAGTGTCTTTGGTGGAGATTTTTGGAAGCTGATCAAGGGGTCACTAGTAGTGGCCATAGGATATAGAGAGACTGGTCTATATTACATGGAGGTGAGACCTGAAGCTGCTTAGGCCAACACAGTTAGAGATGGGGCATCCACATCCTTATGGTACTGGAGACTAAGTCACATAAGCCAGAAGGGTTTAGGATGTCTCTCCCGGAAGAAGATGATCTCTGATATATTTGTAAATCAGTTAGAGAGATGCGTCATTGCATGGCTGGGAAGCAGAATAGAGTATCATTCCAGAGCCACACTTCCACCAGAAGATCCGAGCCACTAGAGCTCGTACATACCAATGTCCGCGGACCACTGAAGGTCCAGGCGAGAGGAGGAGCGTCCTACTTTGTGACGTTCATTGATGATTTTTCGAGGAAGCTTTGGGTCTACGCTATCAAGACCAAAGATGAGGTCCTCGACACTTTCCAGAGATTCCACGCCGAGGTGGAAAGACAATCTGGGAAGAAGCTAGAGTGCCTCAGGTCCGACAACAAGGGAGAGCATATTGGTCCTTTTGATGAATACTGCAAAGAGCAAGTGATCAGACATGAAAAGACTCCGCCCAAGATGTCGCAGCTGAATGACGTAGTTGAAAGAATTAACATGACCTTGATGGAGAGGGTGAGGTACATGCTATCTGAGTCAAAGCTACCTGACATGTTTTGGGGTGAGACTTTATACACAGTTGCACTCGTCATCAACCTATCTCACAGTTATGCATTATAGGAGGATGTTCCTGATAGGGTCTGGTACGGGAAGGACCCTTCGTATAGTCATTTGAGGGTCTTTGGGTGCAAAGCCTTTGTGCACGTCCCTCAGGATGAACGATCAAAGTTGGATTCTAAGTGTACAACCCGTATTCGCCGAGTGGGTCCCTCAAGCCAACTGGTGAGACCTGGGTCAGCCAATCATTCGCCCCGGCTAGGAGGTGGAAGTACCCCCCCCCCCCGGGTTGGTGGGGGTAAGCTGCGGGAGAGAAGGAGCTAGGCGAGTGGTGCCCTCACGGACCACTCGCCCGGAAGCGTGGGCATTCGCCCAGCTAAGCAGGTGCCCAGCGAATGGAGCCCTCACGGACCACTCGCCCAAAAGGATTTGAGGGGAAAATGACCATAATACCCCTTGTGGGCTGCAAATAGCCCTTCAGAACAGCGGAGTTAGGCTATTAGCAGACCAATTTGGGGTGCGGTCAGTAAAACTAAAAGGCAGATTCATGTTATTTGCAGACCAGCCTGGAAAAATCTATAAATAGACCCTTAAGGGCACCTTGGAGGAGATCCGATTTTAGAGAATCCTCTCCTCCAGGCTAGCTTTTGGTCGGCTGCTAGTGCCCTCCAAGGTGCCTGGTTGAGCTCTGGTTTGGGAGGGGAAGCTCTCTAAGATCTTTCGGGTGTGTGGCGGGACCTCCTCGCTTCAGCCTTGGTTCTTTACTTATTCTCGCAACCACCGTCAAGAGAGTCTAGTGAGGGAGAAGTAGGCATCGGCTGCACCCCCAGTGGGTCCGAACTCAAGAGGCCTGTTGCAGGTTTCAACATTTTTGGTGCGGTGAGCGTGGACCGTAGCCGGTGAAGGAAAATCTCGAATTAGGTTCGATGACAGGAGATGGAGGGAATGGTTCTGACTCAGGCCACTCGCAGCCACCAGCGACAGGGGAGTGGCTGGAGATGTTTGAGAAGTTCAAGCGAGAAGTCCTGCAGATAGTTCTCGCAGCAAGGAGCGAGTGCGAGACCCCGGCAGTCCCCATGGTTCCGCCCCTGCAGATCGGCGAGAACGCGCCGGGGCAGCGGTCGGGGAAGGAGGTGCCAGCAGAAGGAAGTGCGCGGGATCTCCCGGGGCGGCAGCTGTTCAGCAGTCCGGCGAGTGCTGAGGTGTGCGAGTTGGGTCCGCGCGAGAAGACCATTCGCCGAGCAAGGGAAGGGAGCCCCTTTTGCGAGATGATCCTCTCGGCCCCAGTGCCAGAGGGGTTTCGTGGGCCGGAGATGTCCTACTACACCGGCAAGGAGGATCCAGTCGTGCACCTGCAATGGTTTGAGGACATGACATCAATCCTTCCCATGTCGGATGCTTTTCAATGCCGACTCTTCGCAACCACCCTGAAGGAGAAAGCAAGGGACTGGTTCCACCAGCTTTCCGCCGGTTCCATCTACACGTTCGATGATTTGCGCCGAGGCTTTCGGTTGCGCTTCTCGACGTCAAAAAAGAGGAAGAAGGATGCAGAGGCTCTCTTCAAGATCAGGCAGAGGGAGGGGGAATCCCTGGCACATTACGTGGATAGGTTCCAGGAGGAAATACACCTCGTGCAGGAGGTGTCGGGATTCGCCCTCAAGATGGCGTTCATCGTAGGGTTGCGAGACGGGTTCTTCAAGATGGACCTAAAAAGAAGGCCTCCTTCATCCTTTGAGGAATTGATGGAGCGAGCAGCGGAGGAGATTGAAGGGGAGGCGGCCAATCTGGAGTTCTACAAAAGGTTGGCAAAGATGAGCGAGCCCGAGGCGAAGCAGCAAGAGGGAAGAAGGGGAGAGGAACCCAGAGGTCAAGGGTTCGAAAGACCACCTCGGAATTGGAGGTATCAAGATCCCAACAACCGGTTAGGTTGGAGGAACCAGGAAGGACCGGCAAGAGGTCAGGAAGGGGGGTACCAAGGAAGAGAGGCGGGAGGAATGAATCCGGGGTGGAGGCAAGGTCCCAGACCCCCTCACCCCCCAAGGGAGCAAGCTATGGCAGTAGGCCGAGGAAGAGGAGGTAGAGGAGCAAGAGGGAGAGGAAGAGCAGGAAGAGGGGGCAGGGTGGCGTTGCCTTATTGTGACTTTCACCAGGAAGAAGGTCACGCGACCGCCACCTGCCCAGAGTTCTTGGAGATGAGAGAGAGAGGTCAGCCACGGCGGCAGCAGGTCAGGATCGAGGAAGTGCTCCCGGAGGCGGAAGAAGACCGATGCGAGGACAGGGCGGATACAGGAACCAGGGGGGAATCGGGGTGATTCATGGTGGGGTTGGGATAGAGGCCTCTCGCAAGAGGATCTTCCAGGCGATGTTCCGAAGGGACGTCACGTCGACTTCCCAAACCCCACCCCCCTCAGAGAAGCTCACATTCTCCTCGGAAGACATGCTGGATTATGAGGATCCATTCTGCGACGCCCTGGTGATCCAGACGGCGATAGAAAACTTCACGGTCTCTCGGATCCTTGTGGATAACGGGAGCTCGGTGAATGTGATCTTCAAGAAGGCCTTCGACGCAATGGAGGTGGAGAAGAAGAGGGTGCAGGCCTCCGACAGACCACTGTTTGGTTTCTCAGGAGAGCGGAAGGAGGTCGAGGGAGGTGTTGGTCTCCAGGTGACGCTAGGAGGAGTCCCAAGAAACTGCCGGTTCGTCATTGTGGACGCTCCGAGCAGCTATAACGCCATTTTCGGACGCCTCCTCATCAGCGCCTTTCGGTGTGTTCCCTCATCGTTCCATCAGTGCTTGAAGTTCCATAGTGGAGGAGTCCAGGTCCGCGTCCGAGGAGATGCTAAGGTGGCGAGGCAGTGCTATGTGACTGCCGTCAACACCATCTCTTGGATGGCGGATGCTGAGAAGATGGATGAGGAGATGACGAGGCCGGAGGGGCCAGGAGAGGAAGTGGAGAAGAGAGGAGTAGAGGAAGTGGGCGGTGCCCGAGAGGAGAATATGGAGGTCGCTCAGGAGGAGCAGGAGATCGAGCCGATGGAGGCCAAAGGAGCCGCAGAGGAAGAGGCCCGGGAGGAGGGGCGAGAAGCAAAGGGCCGATGGGAAGAGCCAGCCCGGCTCGAGGCGGCAGAAGAGGTGGTAAAGATGGAGGTCATCACCCAGGAGGGAAGAGTAGAAGAGGTGCGGATCAGCGGGGGTCTCGGCCCGGAGGACAGGGTGAAGATGCTGGAGTGCATCCTGAACAACGTGGATGTCTTCGCATGGAGCGCAGCTGATATGCTAGGCATCGAGGCGGACGTGGCTTGCCATCGTCTCAACCTCGATCCAGAAGCCCGTCCCATCCGGCAGAAGAGAAGGGCCTTCGCCAGCAAGCTCGAAGAACCAATCCGCGGGGAGGTTGCCAAGCTCCTCGAAGCAGGTTTTGTATCGGAGATCCAGTACCCAGGCTGGGTCTCCAACGTCGTAATGGTAAAAAAGGCCGATGGCCGCTGGCGTATGTGTGTGGATTTTTCATTGTTAAATAAGGCCTGCCCTAAGGATTGTTATCCCCTGCCTCGGATCGACGCGCTGGTTGACTCAGCCGTCGGTTTTTCTGTGATGAGTTTTTTGGATGCTTTTTCAGGTTATCACCAAATCAGGATGCATCCCCCGGACGTCAAAGACGTCTCGTTCATCACCAGGGAGGGATGTTACTGCTATAAGATGATGCCCTTCGGGCTTAAAAATGCAGGAGCAACCTACCAGAAGATGATGGACCGGGTATTTAGGGAGCAAAGGGGAAGGAACCTGGAGGTCTACGTGGATGACCTTATGGTGAAGAGCAAGTGCGTGAACTCTCACATCCAGGACCTCGAGGAGACCTTCGCCACCCTACGCAAGTACAAGATGCGCTTGAACCCCCTGAAGTGTGTGTTCGGGGCCAGTAAGGGGAAATTCCTGGGGCACCTTCTCACCCCTTGGGGGGTAGAACCTAACCCGGACAAGGTTAAGGCCATAATGGAGCTGGGGTCGCCGCGGAACGCCAAGGAAGTTCAGCGCTTGACCGGAAGACTCGCAGGGCTGAGCAGGTTTCTCTCCCGAGCCGGGGAGAAATGCTCCCCCTTCTTCAAAACATTACGAGGTAACCAGAAGTTTGAGTGGACAAAAGAATGCGAGGAGGCCTTCCAGGCCTTGAAGAGCCAACTCACCAAGGCTCCACTGCTCCAAGGTCCCAAAGAGGGGGAGGATCTATATCTATATCTCGGGATCGGGGCAGAGGCCGTAAGCTCCGTCCTGGTTTGAGAGGAAGGCAAGAAGCAGCTGCCCGTCTACTACGTGAGCAGGGTCCAGAGGGAAGCAGAGCTCAGATACCCGATTTTAGAGAAGTTGGCCTTTGCTCTGGTCGTCGCAGCAAGGAAGCTCAGGCCATACTTCCAGGCCCATTCAATTCAAGTAGTGACGGACCACCCTCTCCGCCAGATCTTCGAAGGAGTGGAGCACTCGGGAAGGCTCGCAAAATGGTCGATAGAGCTAAGTGAATTCAACATTACCTTCGTCCCTCGACTATCCATGAAGGCGCAGGTGGTGGCTGATTTCATGGCAGATTATGTGGCCGAGACGACGGAAGATGGAGCCTCTCGTCACGTTCCGTGGAAGCTGCTGGTGGACGGGGCTTCGGGCAAGAATTCTCTCGGAGGAGGGGTGGTGCTGGAGAGTCCCCACGGAGTAAAGATCGAGCAGACACTAGTGATACACTTCCCAATCACCAACAACCAGGCGGAGTATGAGGCGGTGATCGCCGGTCTACGGTTTGCCCAGGAGCTCGGAGTCCATGACGTGGAGGTCCTCACCGACTCGATGGTAATAGCCTCTCAGATCAGGGGAGAGTTCGAGACGAGGGAGCCTGCGCTCATAAGGTACTTGGCCAAAGTGAGAGGTCTCGTGGGAACGTTCAAAACTTTCTCCATCCGGCACATCCCTCGGGAGGAGAGCACCCCGGCGGATCGGTTGGCCAAATCCGGTCCTCGAGCCGGGGGGACCCTGACAGACCTATTCCGCCCTTCGATCGAGGAGGGACAACTCATGGAAGTAGAGCAGCGGCCCTCCTGGAAGGATCCCTTCGTCACCTTCCTTGCAACGGGAAAGTTTCCGGAGGAGGTTCCGGACCAGAGGCGCTTCCGATATAAGTCCGCCTACTACGTGCTCCATGAGGGAGACTTGTATCGGAAGACCCTCTCGGGCCTCCTGGCCCGATGCATTTCAGAGGAGGAGGTCCCAAGGATCTTGGAAGAAGTTCACTCCAGCGAGTGCGGCAGCCACTCGGGGAGCAGGATGTTGGAGGCAAGAATAATGAGGCAGAGGTACTTCTAGCCAACCCTAAGTAAAGACGTGGCAGCCTTCGCCAAGAGGTGCCAGAAGTGCCAAATGTTCGCCCCGCTTCAGCTCATGCCAGCTCAGAGGCTAAAGAGTATCACGGTGCCCTGGACATTCGCCATATGGGGGATGGACCTGGTAGGACCCTTCCCCCAGGCTAGTGGGCAGAGGAGGTATCTCCTAGTCATGATTGATTACTTCTCAAAGTGGTTGGAGGTCAAGGCGTTGGCTAAGGTCACCTCCCAGGTAATTCGCAACTTCATATGGGGGAGATCATTTGTCGACATGGGCTTCCACAGGCCATAGTCACGGATAATGGTCCGCAGTTCGCAAGCGAGGAATTCATCAGCTTCTGTGGCCAACTGGAAATAGACCTCAGGTTTGCATCCGTTCACCACCCCAGGAGCAACGAGCAGGTGGAGGCGGCAAACAAGGTCATCGTGAACCTGCTTAAGAAGAAGGTGGAAAATATGAAGGGCAATTGGGTGGAACAGCTTCCATCGGTCCTGTGGGCCCTAAGAACTACCCCCAGCACCGCCACGGGAGAGACCCCTTTCAAGCTCTCTCACGGCTGCGAGGCCGTCATCCCCATAGAGTTCGAGGTTATGACACCACGGGTAAAGGCCGCCGCAAGTGGAGAGGAAGATTGGAGAGCCGAGAACGAGGAGGAGTTGCGGCTCTCCCTCGACCTCATCGAAGAAGCTCGGGACCTAGCAGCCATTCGCCAAGAAGAGATCAAGCGGCGGATGGCCAAGTACTTCGACAAGCACGTCAGGGTCAAGCAGTTCGAGAAGGGAGATCTGGTGCTCAAGAAGGTCGACGCGGCAGGGAGGTCCGCCGCGGTGGGAAAACTGAACCCCAACTGGGAAGGCCCCTATGTCGTGGAAGAGGCACTAAAGTCGGGGGGGGGGGGGGGGGGGGGGGGGGGTATCGCCTTCAGAACGTGGAGGGCCAATCTCTCAGCCACACATGGAGTGACGATCTTAAACGTTTCTATCCCTGAAACTATGTAATGAAAATGTTTTGAGATAAAAATATTTTGATTAACATATGTGCTTGAGATTGATACTGCAGCTTGTAGGAAAAACTCCGAAAGCTCCAAAAATGGCCCCGAGCAGACCCGCTATCCAGGCTCTCATCTAGCTGGCAGGTCCGAAGGCTCACTCGGTGGCAGGTTCCAAGGTGTTGAGAAAATGGCCCCGAGCAGACCCGTTGTCCAGGCTCTCATCTAGCTGGCAGGTCCGAAGGCTCACTCGGTGGCAGGTTCCAAGGTGTTGAAAAAATGGCCCCGAGCAGACCCGCTGTCCAGGCTCTCATCTAGCTGGCAGGTCCGAAGGCTCACTCGGTGGCAGGTTCCAAGGTGTTGAAGATAAAATGGCCCCGAGCAGACCCGCTGTCCAGGCTCTCATCTAGCTGGCAGGTCCGAAGGCTCACTCGGTGGCAGGTTTCAAGGTGGTGAGAAAATGGCCCCGAGCAGACCCGCTGTCCAGGCTCTCATCTCGCTGGCAGGTCCGAAGGCTCACTCGGTGGCAGGTTCCAAGGTGTTGAAGGAAAAATGGCCCCGAGCAGACCCGCTGTCCAGACTCTCATCTAGCTGGCAGGTCCGAAGGCTCACTCGGTGGCAGGTTCCGAGGTGTTGAAAAAATGGCCCCGAGCAGACCCGCTGTCCAGGCTCTCATCTAGCTGGCAGGTCTGAAGGCTCACTCGGTGGCAAGTTCCAAGGTGTTGAAGGAAAAATGGCCCCGAGCAGACCCGCTGTCCAGGCTCTCATCTAGCTGGCAGGTCCGAAGGCTCACTCGGTGGCAGGTTCCAAGGTGTTGAGAAAATGGCCCCGAGCAGACCCGCTGTCCAGGCTCTCATCTAGCTGGCAGGTCCGAAGACTCACTCGGTGGTAGGTTCCAAGGTGTTGAAGCAAAAATGACCCCGAGCAGACCCGCTGTTCAGGCTCTCATCTAGCTGACAGGTCTGAAGGCTCACTCGGTGGCAGGTTCTAAATTCTCAAGGAGTGACCTCAAGAGCACTCGCATAGACCACATGCCGGAACGGTGATCTCACCTCCCTTTCATAACTACCTAAACGCAGCCCCGTGATGCGCGAATGGTCCAAAGGCTCACTCGGTAGCGGGAAGTTGAAAAGGGGCAGCACACCTAAGTCATCTTCGAGCATTCGCTGGGTGGCCAGGACAGTCGCACTACGACCTAGCGTTCGAATGATCCTAGCGAGATATAGCGGCGAATGAGAAAGAATTAACGTCCTAATAAGCCTAGCGAGATATAGCGGCGAATGAGAAAGAATTAACGTCCTAATAAGCCTAGCGAGATATAGCGGCGAATGAGAGAAAAGTTGAGATAGGACAAAAATTGTAGTCAATATATATATCTTTTAAGGGCACTCGCCCCGTTCATGATTACATTCAAAATGGTAAATACAAAAAAGAGAAAAAATACAAAGGGCCCTTCTCAAGGGTCGGCAGATTTCTCGCTTGGAGATCCTTCGCTCTCGCACGAATCCGGGATGAGGGCATCTTCCCGCGGCTCGCCGTTATCGTCCTCCGGGAAGGGTATCGGAATGTAGAGCCCGGGAACGACTTGGCGAGCGGATAGGCATTCGGCCTCCGCCTTCAGATATCCAGCTCGCCGCAGCACCTGCAGCGCATGCTTAACGGCGCTTTGCGCATTCTCCTGCATCAGTTGCTCTAGCTCGTGATGGGGGTAAAAGTGCCCCCCACTTCCCGGGTCGAGTGCCGACGCGTCGGCTTCTCGCAACCGTTGGACTTCGGCTTTGGCCAGGCGGACTTCCTCTTCAAGGTCGATCACCGGCGCACGAAGCATCCCGGCGCTTGTAGCATCCTGAAGAAATGAAATAAAACCTGAGATAAAAGTGCGGCAATCAGCAATGGTCATTTGCAGGGGAGAGAGAAAGTATACCTATACAACCGGGCGGCGGGCGAGAAGCGCTTCTCTGCTGCTTCCAGCTTCACTCTGAGCTCAGTCGCCTCCCCAGAGATGATAGCCCTGGCCTCCTCGACCCCAGCCAGATTCCGGGCCAAGTTGATGCTCCGGCGAGAAGACATGTGCGAGAGCTCAAGGGCCCGCAGCATGGCTCGGGCGGCCTCGTGGGCGAGAACTTGCGTCTTCTCGGCATCGAAGACCTCGGCGTCCTCACGGACATAGAGGGCATACGCAATGGCGTACGCCTCGCCGCTGGCGACGTTGCTCTCTATCCAGGTTGGATGAAGGGTGGAGAGCGAGACCTTGTTCGTGTTTCTGTCCCACTTGACCAGGGGAGCCCCTGAGGGATCCACGTACTTCTCGCCGTTCGGGAAGTTGCGGTGGTCCCTGGGCAGCGGAGGCGGCGGCAGCGACGATCTCGCCTGGACCACCGTCCCATCTGGCACACCCGACCCCAAGGTTGGGGCCGGCACTTCGGTCCCCAGGGTTTGGGCCGGGACCTCCGTCCCTAGGGTTTGGGTTGGAGCTTTCGCTCCAGAGGTCTCGCCCACAACCCCCTTCCCTTTGGTGGAAGGAGGGCGTCGCGACTTGCTGGGGGGAGAGGAAGGAGTCGCCCCAGGTTTTCTCTTTCGGCTGCTGGGCTTGGAGGAGGAAGGACCCTCCCGGCAGGCATCCGCGGCAGCTTGCGTGAGAAGCACGCAAAACCCAGGAGGTCGCGGCGGATGAAGGGGCAGGCTGCACACGCCTACACAATATTGCGAATGGTTTTAGCGGATGGTGTAAGAATCATAAGGCCAAAACGAATGAAGTCTCGAAAACTTACCCTCGCCCTGCGGAATGAGCGGGAGCGAGTTGATATTTCGCCGGAGATAGACGAGGTCCATCCCGTGCTCCAGAATATATTGGTGGAGTTTGGCCTCGTGCCCCCCTAGGGTCGGGGGGTGGAAGGTTGACTCCTCCTCCTGCACCGGAGCGAGAAGGGTGTTTCCCAGGCTCCCGCTGACGAAGATGAAGCGCCGAACCCAGTCGTGGTTTTTGTTCGGGAGCCCGTAGTGCTTGAGTGGGAAGAGACCCGAGAAGAAGGAGATGTCGTTGGTGCAGCGGAAGGTGTAGAGTTTGCGGAAGACGGGCAACGAGAACTCGATCCCCTCTTCTCGCAGATAGCTCGCGTACCCGACCAGCATGGCGATGGAGTTGGGGTTGAGCTGGCCGGGCACGACCCGTAGTACTTGAAGGTCTGGCGGAGTTCCGGCCAGATGGGAAGGCGAAACCCCACCTCGAAGTGCTCTAGCGGGATCGCGAGAGCACAGGGCGAGATGGAGTTTAGGCGCTCGTCCGGCCTGGGCTTTCGTGCCTCGAACCCCGGCGGGATGTAATCCGCGACAGCAGTCAAGTAAGCCTCTTCGGAGAGGTCGCAGGAGTCGAAAGTATGGTTGATGAACGCGCTGGCGCACCTGGCCCTACCTTCCGCGTCACCACCCATTTCGTGAATGTCGAAGGAGAAGGGAGCAGCAGAGAAGAGAGAAGCGTGAGTGCTAGCGCAAGGAAAGAGAGGGAGCGGATGGTAAGGTATTTAATACGGTGGTTGAAAGGCCTATTTATAGAAGAACTAAACGGCATTTGGGCTTTCGAGGCAGCGGATGTGCAAATGGCAATCGCGCCCTTCCGACGCCTCGAAACCCGGGCCGATCCCTCTCACCCATTAATGGCGAATGCCCGGTAGCTATTCGCTCGACGGCTATGGGGCGCTTGAGTCCCGCTTGGATGTGAGCCAGGGAGCAAATCTGGCAGTTTTGGGAGCGGTTGTAGCCTGGGCCGCAGCCAGTCGTTCGATCATTTCTTGCGAGAGGGGTCTCGTGAAAGGCTTGTGGAAAGACATTGGAAGTGGCGAAAGGTCCGGGAAGGGAAAACTCCGGGCCGAGATATAAAAATGGTCCAGAAAAGTCTGACATGAGGAAATATATATAGGATGACGGTGGGACCCACAGAGTCTTATGGGTCCAGTCAGCAAGCACTCACCGAATACAGGGTTGGACTGTTCTTTCCGAGCGTAGTAACCGCTCGCAAAGAGCCGGGATTGTGTACAACCCGTATTCGCCGAGTGGGTCCCTCAAGCCAACTGGTGAGACCTGGGTCAGCCAAATCATTCACCCCGGCTAGGAGGTGGAAGTACCCCCCCGGGTTGGTGGGGGTAAGCTGCGGGAGAGAAGGAGCTAGGCGAGTGGTGCCCTCACGGACCACTCGCCCGGAAGCGTGGGCATTCGCCCAGCTAAGCAGGTGCCCAGCGAATGGAGCCCTCACGGACCACTCGCCCAAAAAGATTTGAGGGGGAAATGACCATAATACCCCTTGTGGGCTGCAAATAGCCCTTCAGAACAGCGGAGTTAGGCTATTAGCAGACCAATTTGGGGTGCGGTCAGTAAAACTAAAAGGCGGATTCATGTTATTTGCAGACCAGCCTGGAAAAATCTATAAATAGACCCTTAAGGGCACCTTGGAGGAGATCCGATTTTAGAGAATCCTCTCCTCCAGGCTAGCTTTTGGTCGACTGTTAGTGCCCTCCAAGGTGCCCGGTTGAGCTCTGGTTTGGGAGGGGAAGCTCTCTAAGATCTTTCGGGTGTGTGGCGGGACCTCCTCGCTTCAGCCTTGGGTCTTTCCTTATTCTCGCATCCACCGTCAAGAGAGTCTAGTGTAACATCCCCCAAACTGCTAGACCCCTAAGTTGGTTTTGTCATGACTAAGCCATGACAAAACCATAGGAAGAGCCTTTTAACCTTGAGAACTTAGGAAAGGAGGAAGGGCCACCTTGGTCTGCAAATAGCAATTCCCATCTTCCAAGCTTGGGATTGGAATCTAGTGCTTCAACTTAACCCTTGGACCCCACCTTAGTGTCCCTAACCCTTTAGGGGTCCCCTTAGGGCACCAAGGGCCCATTGAAGTCAACCTAAGAGACCAATTTGACCAAAGTCAACATACACCCTCAAATTGGTCAAAGTAGCCCATTTAGAGCCAATCAACCCCCACCATGTCAAATTGATCACACTCCTAGGTTTATAATACCATTATAGACCTAATGGACCCAAAAGCCCCATCATGGGACCCCCAGGGGTGCAAATTGACCAAAATGCCCTTTTTAGGTCAAAATGACCTTTCTTCTCAAAGTACCCCAATTGACCTTCACCACATTAAATTGACCTCACCCATAGGGCTATCATGTCATAGGGGAGCTAGTGGACCAAAAAGCCCCATGACCAAGTCAACCCTAGGGCCCAAGTTGACCAAAGTCAATTTAGCCTATTTTGGTCAAATCAACCTAGATTGGGTCAACCAAGAACCAAATGACCAAATTGACTCCACCATTAGTTCCTAAACTTAATTTAGAACCTATTGAACCCAAAAGCCCCATCCTAGGGTTCCCCAATTGACCAATTTGACCAAAAGTCAAAATTGCCCAATTTAGGTCAAAATGCTCAAACCTAACCCAATCTCTTTGGGCTAACTCAATTGGGTGGTCAACCAGCCCATGTGGGCCCTCATTAAGCTCAGGAGAGAGGGTAGAAACCGACCATGGTGGTTAGGAGAGAGAAAATGGGGGTTTCACCATTTTTGGAGGAGAGAGAAGAGGCCATTCATGGCCATTAAGAGGTTTTACCTCTTGGCTCCCCCAATTGATGCCTCCATTCAACTCCTCAGCCAGCTGGGAGGAGTTTCCATCAGTTACACAAGGGAATTAAGGCAGGGGAGATGGAGAGGGGCCGGCCATGGAAGAAACCGAAGGGGGGCTTTAATGGCAATGATGTTTAAAGCCATCACCACCCCCAATTGAACCCCCCTTCACCTTCAGAGACTGGAGAGAAGAGAAACCCCCAGCTTTCCAGAGAATTTCGTGCACTATAGGAGGGAATCGGCATGGCTTCTCAACCGACGGCGGCTCCCATGGTGTACTCAAGATTGACCCGACGGCAAGCCCTCCAACAGGTCCCGTTCTCCTCCCTGAACTCTAAGGGTTAGATCTAAATCGACGGCGGCTCGATCCGTGGCCAATTGGCCGGGAATCAAGCCGACCTTGCCCCCCGTTGATCGGGTTGGGCATCCTCCTACAGAACACGATTCCGGCCACCTCCGGCCGATCAAACACCGCCCATCGCCGGCCCCCACCTCAACGGAGGTGGTGGTGGCGTTGGTCGGCCGGGGCGGCGCTCAGGTGGCCGGGAAATCCAAGATCAAGTCGGCCCAGGCGCAGCAAATCCTGGCCGTTGGCTCATCGGGGACGAAGGCTGTGAGCCGTCCGATTGGCCGCCTTTTGCTATTCGCAGGCATGAAATGATTATTTCATTTAATTTGATTATCTGTCACACATTTTGACAGATTTTGTGACCCGATTTTAAGGCCCTTAGGGGCCATAACTCGAAAAATGCTCAGAGATAACTTTTGTAGGCCTTGGTGTCTACTTTCTAATGGGAGTGGAATCAGGCTATTTGGTTAAGTATTGGACCCACATCACTCATTCTAGTGAGGCTGGTCAGAACTCAAACCAGACCTTAAAATTAGTATATCTCTTAAATGGCTAATCTGATGTAGTTGATATTTTGGCTAAGCATCCATATGTCCTATACCTAGGTTAGGTTTGAGTATCAGATTTTTAGAAGTTACTTTTTCTAAAGTTTTTGTGGAAATTTAATAATCCTTACACAAATTAATTGGAGGGCCAAATGACCTCCAATCTCCACCAAATTTTGGTGGGGTACCATTAGGGTCATGATAAACCCCTGGTTAAAATTTCATCTTATTTGGAGATCTTTTGACTAGGTAATCTTTGAGCCCAAGTTTTGCCCTTTAAGGGGAAAATTGTACTAAGGGGACACTTAGGGCTTCTCAAAGCCAAACCACCTCCTAGTGGAGTGGTATTATGTCCACTGGCCTAACCCCACCCAAATCACCTCCAAGAGTGTTATGGAGTCTTGGGGAGTGGGTTTGCCCTAGGACTTAGGGTTGGAGCACTTTGGGGTGCATTTAGCCAAGTTATGGTCCATTGACCAATTAGGTTCTTTGACTCTTGTAACTCTTTAGGAAGGTCAGTGGGATGAAGTTGAGACCCCATGAGGAGTTTGGGGAGCATTGGAGTTGTTTTGCTCAAGGTCATAGGGTTGATCCCTATGGGAAGGAATTTGGGGTTGTGAGGGACATAGGGGAGTTTGTCCTTGGATAGGGGTGTGTTGGACTCCTCTGACTTTTATAAGTGATATGATACCCTCACAAGAGGTTTGGGAGGATTTGGATAGGTTTAGACCCTAACCCTAGGGTAAACCCTAATGGGGTGCAAGTAGAGGTCAATGAAGGGAGTAGGGTCAAACCCTAGTGGTTTGACCTAAAGTTTTGGTGGGTAGGTCATAGTGACCAGAGAAGACTCCCTTGTGAATTTGAAGAGGTTTGGAGTTGTCTAACCTAGGTAATAAATCCTTGGGTAGATTTGTAAATAATTGGAATTTGGGGTTCTAGGAAGAAATAACACTTAGGGAATCACCATCTTCTGTCACCCACTTGCTTTTGAGGTTATGAATCTCTGGAGTTCCTACTAGAGCTGTTGGAGAAGGATAGACCCTAACCCTAGGCTAAACCCTAATGGGGTGCAATTAGAGGTTAATAAAGGAAGAGGGGTCAAACCTCAGTGTCTTGACTTGAAATTTTGGGTAGATGGCCTTAGTGACCAGAGAATGCTACTGTAGGAGTTTGGAGGGATTTGGAGTTGCCAATCATAAGTAATAAACCCTAGGGTAGATTTGTAATTATTTAGGGTTTGAGGTTTTAGAGAGAAATAGTATTTATCAATTTACCATCTTCTGTCATAATCATGGTTTTTATGTCATATATCTCTGGAAGAATTGGTTAGATCATGAGTTAACCCTTGGAGGTCCAAATTGTAATATTCCTCATTGTTGGCAATTTTTGGGTTGGTTAAATTTGTGGTGATAAATTACTGTAATTGCATGTAACTTTGCTGGATGTCTTTTCATAACAATATATAACCTCTGTAATTTTCTCATAATTTATAGATCAATATTTTTGGTACCTCTAGTTCATTTTGAAAGAAATTGCAAATATATCCTTGGATGGAATTACAAACATAACCTCTGAATAGCATGGTCAAACTTTGTAGGATTAAATATTTTATTAATAAGCACCACTGTGTTAATTTGCACAAGGATTGGAGTTCATATGAGGGTACCTCCTTTGGAAATTATTGGAAATAATTGTGTTTTGGAATTTCTAAAAATAATAAATCTTACTGGTTTTCCCTAAAACTTTATATCTACTGTTTATTAGGTACCCTTGATTTATGAATAAATTGGAGTGGGCATTGGAGGTCAGAAAAATATACTTGTAGTTCAAACCTTAGTAATATGGCCATTTGGAAAATTATTTAAAATACAATTATTAATGGGAAATTATGAAACCCTAGATTTGATCTGAGGTAGGTAGTATGGGTCCCCAGTAAATCCCTTGGGTCAAGAAGTTGGATATTTAGTGTACCTCTCTTCATGAGCATCAAAACGTTAAGGGTGGTCTGCGTTTAGCAATTTGACAACTTTTGGGGTTAGAGGTCAATCTGGTTGTCTAGGGTCTGAAGTGATGAAGGATGGGTGGTAGCCTTGTGTTATGTATGGGTCTCTAGAGAAGTTGGGGTTTGGTAAGTCTTAGGGTGGTGGGGTGCCACCCTCGGCTAGGTCGTCCGGGAATTGACGAAAGATCGTCTTTTCTTGTTAGCATCTTTTAGCACCTGAGTTTCTGAGGCAGGAAAGTCACTCTGAGAGTGTGCTTATGGAAGTCTGGCCGGTTTAGTTCGGTGGTCTTTTGTTTCTGAGATATTTGTTGGTGACGGGCGGGTTAGCCCGGGGAGCTTGTAGCTCGGTATTGTTGGAAGACAATTTGCATGTGCATAAGGTGGTGGGTCCTTCGTGTTGGCAGTCGTTGCACCGACGTTAACACTTGGGCTCGGCAAGTGTGGTATTTACACTTAGCCATAAAAGTCTGGCGGTCCAGTCAGTAAGAGTACGCAGACGCTCTGCGGGTTTTGTGGAGGCGTACGATAGGTCTAGGTCGGGTAGTGCATATACCAACCTAGAGGTGGGCGAGGCCCAACCCACCGCTTCCGTCTGCCACTACGGGAGTATCCTGAGGAGTCTAGCTCGCTCCAAAAAGAGGGAACTAAAGGTCTATGCGCATAGAGTCGTAGTGGGTGAGTTGCACTTGTTTGATCACCGCATAATCACATACTTGCATGACATAGCATAATCATTGCATTCAACCCCTGACACCTATCGTATAAATTGGTATGGGACTTTTTATACGATAGGCCTTGCTAAACGACCCCTTGGTCTATAGGTTTGTATGGGCATTCCTATAAATCAATGGTTTATTTTATATCACTTACTTGCCTCTACTTTTGCACTTTACTGTTTTCCCTTTACTTTACCCTGCTGTTTCTATTTTGTTTCATTTATATATATATATCACCTGTGTAGAGTAGATATTACCTTGTCACCTGCGTTTGTTCCTACCCCTTGTTTGTCCTCCGCTTCCTCCTTTCCATCCGGTGCCTAGGAGCCCTGGGGGGAGGGGTGGGGAATTGGCTGAGTCTTTATGACTGACGGTCGGTGGACCTTATCATTTTAGGAGACCGCGGCGACGGAGCAGCACCAGAGGCCGGTGCAACTGGAGGCGGGGCAGTCTAGCTCAGGAGCTCAGATGACAGGATCCGTGAGTGTTGATTTAGTTATTTTGCTTCCGCGAGTGATCCATGTAGTGAGGCTTTGATGTATTGGGCAAGGCCCTAGTTATCTTGTTTTCCTTTCTTTCAGTTGTGGTTGTGGACATCTTTTGATGATTTATTTATATGTGATGTGGACATGTTTTGCTTGCTTTATTCATGTTAGCTTACTTTTCTTGTGATCGATTTGGCCGGCAGGATCGGCGTTTTGTAGTGACGACCTTCCCGAGCGAAGGTGTCACCACAAAACGGCGGTTCTGGGCCTAAGACCCGGTGGTTTTTGCAAAAAAAAAAAATAGGGTCTTACAAGTGGTATCAGAGGAAACATCGATCCAAGAAAAAAAAAAAAGTCCACAAACCCTGGGCCACCCCGCGCGAGCTTAGTTTGCGGACAAACTAGCAGCGGAAGCAATGGTGTGCCCATAAGGGAAATCACACGTAAAAGTCCACTTATAACTGAAATTTTTCTTCCCTTTTAGCTAAGTCCCTTATAAGTGCAATCTTTCTTGTGTAGCCGGCAACGGAACCTTCACCGCAGCATGGAGTCCCGCCGACTCCGAACGTCGTTCCACCACCACCGGCTCCTACCCCGTTCCAGCAGACGGAGTTGGGGCAGACCCTGACTGCCATTTTGGAGACATTCAGAGCACAGCAGGCACCGGCTCCTCAGCAAAACCCTTGGGCCAACTGGCTGAGCATCTTTCGGGGTCTCTCCCCACCAGCATTCATCGGGACGGAGACTGTTGTGAGGACCGAGGAATGGGTAGACATCATGGAGGAGATGTTGTCAGGAATCCGGTGCCCGGCAGACATGGAGGTGCCACTGGTGGTTTCATGCCTGGAATCCCATGCTAAGAGGTGGTGGAAGAGGTTCCTGGCTACATCGTACCCGGGATTAGAGGCAGCAGATGTTGCTTGGGATGATTTCAAAGCGGCGCTGTTGGAGCATTTTGTGCCACAGTCGGCAAGAGATGACTTGGAAGATAGATTTCTGCAGTTGCGGCAGGGGAGTAGATCAGTGCTGGAGTACCATCAGGAGTTCACCCACCTGTCCCGGTTTGCGGTATCCTACCAACTGGACGATGCGGGATATGCTAAGAGATTCTATAAGGGCCTCCGTGACGAGTTGAGGCAGGCCCTCCTTTTTGTCTCCGACGGTTGTATGTCCAGGATTCTGGAGATGGCGAAGAAGCTGGAAGGAGACCAGCAAGTGGTTCGTGGGAGGAAGAGACCCATGGAGGACCAGGGAAGAAATGGCAGGAGAGATCAGCCGAAAAACAGAGACGCTGGAGAAGGAAGGACGGAGGTCCGACCCCGTCAGGGGGAGAGGCAGGAACAAAGGGAGCCGGTAGTTTTGACTCCTCAGCCTCTGCAGATGAGGGAAATGCCAAGGATTGGAGGAGGTGGGCAACCTCCGGAATGCTACCACTGCCACCAGGTCGGCCACATCAAGAGGAACTGCCCCCAGAGGAATGCTCTTCCAGCACCTCAGGCAGCACCTCGGGGTCAGCATCCCGGAGGCCGAGGACGTGGTCGAGGCCGTGGATTTCAGGGTGACGATCGGAGGCACTACAGAGAGCAGGCTTATGCCTTAGATTTGGCCAGGCCCAGGGACCCGGCAAGGGTCATCGCAGGTATTTGTCGCTTTTAAATTTTTTTTAAATAGTTAATGTTTTGAAAGTTTCAGCTTTACCTTAGCGTTGAACCAATCGTCAAACCCTTCAGGTTTAGTTTCCATTTTCGGCAAACCTGCTTTTGCCTTGTTCGATACGGGTGCCTCGCACTCGTTCGTCTCGGCCAAGTTTATCGAAGACCTAGACCAAGTCAAGCACCTCAAAAGCGACTATAGGAGAGTGAGATTTCCGGACGGATCAGAGGTCTTAACAAATTTAGCATGCCTAATAAGTCTGGAGATTGGGGGAAGACTGTTCGAAGTCCCGGCAACTGTTCTGAAGATGAGGGATTACGACCTGATCCTGGGCATGAGTTGGTTGTATGAAAACCGGGCAAGGATTGACTGCCCGGCAAGGCGGATCGTGCTAGAGCATAAAGACGGGGTTGTGGCATTCGAAGGTACTCAACTTACCTCTCGTCTCTTTTTATCGTCCATTCAGGCCGTCAAGGCCCACCTGCAGGGAGACGAGGTTTACCAGGTGCTCTTCGAGGCAACTGAAGTCAAGGACTCAGTGCCTAGCATCCCGGTAGTTCGAGATTTTGCGGATGTCTTTCCGGAGAAGCTTCCTGGGCTACCACCGCACCGCGAGAAGGATTTTCAGATTCAGCTGGTGCCAGGGGCCAAGCCGGTGTCCAAAGCTCCTTATCGGATGGCCCCGAAGGAGTTGGTAGAGTTTCGGAGCCAGCTGCAGGAGCTGGTGGAAGCCGGGTTCGTTAGGCCGAGTTCCTCACCTTGGGGAGCTCCGGTATTATTTGTGAAGAAGAAGGATGGGACGCTCCGACTGTGCATCGATTACAGAGCTCTGAATAGGCTGACGGTGCGGAACACGTACCCTCTGCCAAGGATAAACGAGCTCTTTGACCAGCTAGAGGGAGCCCACTGCTTCTCGAAGCTGGATTTGAGATCGGGATATTACCAGCTAAGGATCCAAGAGGAGGACATCCCGAAGACGGCTTTCAGCAGCCGGTATGGATTGTACGAGTTCACGGTGATGCCGTTCGGGCTCACAAATGCACCTTCAGCATTTATGAGCTTGATGAATCGGGTGTTTGAGCCTTACCTCGACATCTTTGTCATAGTGTTCATCGACGACATCCTCATCTACTCGAGGACGGAGGAGGAGCATGCGCAGCATTTGGCACTAACCTTGGGGAAGCTGCGGGAGCATCGGTTATATGCTAAGTTCAGTAAATGCCAGTTCTGGTTGAAGGAGGTGGCCTTCCTGGGCCACATCATCAGTGGAGCAGGCTTGGCAGTAGATCCAGCAAAGGTTCAGGCAGTACGGGACTGGCCGCCGCTGAAGACGGCCACCGACGTAAGAAGTTTCTTGGGACTTGCCGGCTACTACCGGAAGTTCGTTCAGGGATTCTCTCAGATAGCCCTCCCGCTTACCTCTCTGACAAGAAAGGATGCTGTTTTTACTTGGACGCCGCAGTGCGAGACAGCTTTCCAGGAGCTGAAGGGTCGGCTCACTTCAGCTCCCATCCTTGCCCTTCCGTCGGGGAAGGAAGGATTTCAAGTGTATACGGATGCATCTTATCAGGGGATGGGTGCCGTTCTGATGCAGAACGGGCACGTGATAGCTTATGCCTCCCGCCAGTTGAAGGACCACGAGCGGAACTACCCAGTGCATGATTTGGAGATGGGAGCAGTCGTATTCGCTCTCAAGATCTGGCGACACTACCTCTATGGGGTCCACTGCGACATATTCTCAGATCACAAAAATCTGAAGTATGTAGATACGCAGAAGGAGTTGAATATCCGACAAAGGCGATGGGTGGAGTTCCTATCAGATTACCAATATACGATGCATTACCACCCAGGGAAGGCAAACGTAGTAGCAGACGCTCTGAGCAGGAGAGCTACCACATCAGGAGCAGAGCCTAAGCTGATGGCCATGGAGTTGGTGCGAATGTTCGAAGATATGCAGATCTCCCTGGTATCGGAAGATGATCCGGAGCTGTACAAGGAGTACCTAGCGGCGATTGGTGCCACATATGACATTCGAGACCGCATCAGGGAAGGGCAGAGGCAGGATGCCAAGCTGGAGCCGATATTCAGAGCCTTGGAGGAAGGCTCAGCTGGAGATTATTCGATGAAGGACGGCCTGTTGAGTTTTAGAGGTCGGGTGTATGTGCCGGCAGGAGATCAGATCCGGGAAGATATTATGGCAGAGGCTCACTGCAGTAAGTATTCAGTGCACCCGGGCATTACCAAGATGACGGCAGATCTGAAGAAGACCATGTACTGGCCGGGTATGAAGAGGGATATCATTTATTTTGTGACCCACTGCGAGACCTGCCAGCTTGTGAAGGCGGAGTGTCGGAACCCCGCAGGATTATTGCAGCCACTCCCAGTGCCGGAGTGGAAGTTCGACGATATAGCGATGGATTTTATTCATGGTCTTCCCCGATCTCGTACGGGGAATGACTCGATTTGGGTGATTGTCGACAGGCTGACGAAGGTGGCTAGATTCATTCCGATCAGGAAGGATGATTCAGTCAGAGTTTTGGTTCGAAGGTTTGTGGAGCAGTTTATCCGTTATCATGGTGTGCCAAGGACGATAGTTTCCGACCGAGATGGACGTTTTACGTCAAGGGAGTGGAGAGCGGTGCAGGCCTATCTAGGCACCCGGTTGACCTTTAGTACAGCTTTTCACCCCCAGACAGATGGGCAAACGGAACGCACCAATCGGACCCTGGAAGATCTTTTGCGTCTTTGCATTCTGGACCGTGGGGAGCCTTGGGAGAGACTGTTGCCGTTGGTCGAGTTCTCTTATAACAACAGTCACCAGGCTAGCATAGGCAGAGCACCTTACGAAGCATTATATGGACGGAGGTGCAGGACACCGTTATCTTGGATTCAGGATGAGGACCCCAAGGCTCTTGGCTCAGAGTTCGTGGAGGACACGGAGGCCCAGGTGAGGTTGATTCGAGATAGGATGCTGGAGGCCCAGAGCAGGCAGGCCAAGTATTACGATGCGCGTCATCGTATGGTGGAGTTCCAGGTGGGAGACCGGGTTTTCTTGAAGATACGTCCGATGCATGGAGTCTCGAGGGTTCGTGGCCGGAAGAAGCTCAGTCCTAGGTTTATGGGACCCTATAGGATCCTGGAGCGGATCGGCCCCTTGGCTTACAGACTGGAGCTACCGCCGGATTTGGAGGGACTGCATGACGTATTCCACGTCTCTTCACTTAGGAAGGCTTTACTTCGGCCTGAGCAGCAGGTGTCTACTTCTGAGGGGCCAGTAGCTACAGATCGATCGATCCACTTGGAGCCGGTTCGGATAGACGACACAGAGCTACGAGTCTTGCGGCGCAAGAAGGTTCCACTGGTCAAGGTCCTGTGGAGGAATCATGGACAGGAAGAACATACTTGGGAGCCACTGGACTTGGTGAAGCAAAAATATCCGCAGCTTTTTACAACAGGTACAACTTACTTTTCTGGGATGTTACAGTTTTTCCTCTAGTAGAAACCCCCATAGGCTTGTCTGAATTTCGGGGACGAAATTTTTATTTTTATGTATTGGGATTTGTAACATCCCCCAAACTGCTAGACCCCTAAGTTGGTTTTGTCATGACTAAGCCATGACAAAACCATAGGAAGAGCCTTTTAACCTTGAGAACTTAGGAAAGGAGGAAGGGCCACCTTGGTCTGCAAATAGCAATTCCCATCTTCCAAGCTTGGGATTGGAATCTAGTGCTTCAACTTAACCCTTGGACCCCACCTTAGTGTCCCTAACCCTTTAGGGGTCCCCTTAGGGCACCAAGGGCCCATTGAAGTCAACCTAAGAGACCAATTTGACCAAAGTCAACATACACCCTCAAATTGGTCAAAGTAGCCCATTTAGAGCCAATCAACCCCCACCATGTCAAATTGATCACACTCCTAGGTTTATAATACCATTATAGACCTAATGGACCCAAAAGCCCCATCATGGGACCCCCAGGGGTGCAAATTGACCAAAATGCCCTTTTTAGGTCAAAATGACCTTTCTTCTCAAAGTACCCCAATTGACCTTCACCACATTAAATTGACCTCACCCATAGGGCTATCATGTCATAGGGGAGCTAGTGGACCAAAAAGCCCCATGACCAAGTCAACCCTAGGGCCCAAGTTGACCAAAGTCAATTTAGCCTATTTTGGTCAAATCAACCTAGATTGGGTCAACCAAGAACCAAATGACCAAATTGACTCCACCATTAGTTCCTAAACTTAATTTAGAACCTATTGAACCCAAAAGCCCCATCCTAGGGTTCCCCAATTGACCAATTTGACCAAAAGTCAAAATTGCCCAATTTAGGTCAAAATGCTCAAACCTAACCCAATCTCTTTGGGCTAACTCAATTGGGTGGTCAACCAGCCCATGTGGGCCCTCATTAAGCTCAGGAGAGAGGGTAGAAACCGACCATGGTGGTTAGGAGAGAGAAAATGGGGGTTTCACCATTTTTGGAGGAGAGAGAAGAGGCCATTCATGGCCATTAAGAGGTTTTACCTCTTGGCTCCCCCAATTGATGCCTCCATTCAACTCCTCAGCCAGCTGGGAGGAGTTTCCATCAGTTACACAAGGGAATTAAGGCAGGGGAGATGGAGAGGGGCCGGCCATGGAAGAAACCGAAGGGGGGCTTTAATGGCAATGATGTTTAAAGCCATCACCACCCCCAATTGAACCCCCCTTCACCTTCAGAGACTGGAGAGAAGAGAAACCCCCAGCTTTCCAGAGAATTTCGTGCACTATAGGAGGGAATCGGCATGGCTTCTCAACCGACGGCGGCTCCCATGGTGTACTCAAGATTGACCCGACGGCAAGCCCTCCAACAGGTCCCGTTCTCCTCCCTGAACTCTAAGGGTTAGATCTAAATCGACGGCGGCTCGATCCGTGGCCAATTGGCCGGGAATCAAGCCGACCTTGCCCCCCGTTGATCGGGTTGGGAATCCTCCTACAGAACACGATTCCGGCCACCTCCGGCCGATCAAACACCGCCCATCGCCGGCCCCCACCTCAACGGAGGTGGTGGTGGCGTTGGTCGGCCGGGGCGGCGCTCAGGTGGCCGGGAAATCCAAGATCAAGTCGGCCCAGGCGCAGCAAATCCTGGCCGTTGGCTCATCGGGGACGAAGGCTGTGAGCCGTCCGATTGGCCGCCTTTTGCTATTCGCAGGCATGAAATGATTATTTCATTTAATTTGATTATCTGTCACACATTTTGACAGATTTTGTGACCCGATTTTAAGGCCCTTAGGGGCCATAACTCGAAAAATGCTCAGAGATAACTTTTGTAGGCCTTGGTGTCTACTTTTTAATGGGAGTGGAATCAGGCTATTTGGTTAAGTATTGGACCCACAGCACTCATTCTAGTGAGGCTGGTCAGAACTCAAACCAGACCTTAAAATTAGTATATCTCTTAAATGGCTAATCTGATGTAGTTGATATTTTGGCTAAGCATCCATATGTCCTATACCTAGGTTAGGTTTGAGTATCAGATTTTTAGAAGTTACTTTTTCTAAAGTTTTTGTGGAAATTTAATAATCCTTACACAAATTAATTGGAGGGCCAAATGACCTCCAATCTCCACCAAATTTTGGTGGGGTACCATTAGGGTCATGATAAACCCCTGGTTAAAATTTCATCTTATTTGGAGATCTTTTGACTAGGTAATCTTTGAGCCCAAGTTTTGCCCTTTAAGGGGAAAATTGTACTAAGGGGACACTTAGGGCTTCTCAAAGCCAAACCACCTCCTAGTGGAGTGGTATTATGTCCACTGGCCTAACCCCACCCAAATCACCTCCAAGAGTGTTATGGAGTCTTGGGGAGTGGGTTTGCCCTAGGACTTAGGGTTGGAGCACTTTGGGGTGCATTTAGCCAAGTTATGGTCCATTGACCAATTAGGTTCTTTGACTCTTGTAACTCTTTAGGAAGGTCAGTGGGATGAAGTTGAGACCCCATGAGGAGTTTGGGGAGCATTGGAGTTGTTTTGCTCAAGGTCATAGGGTTGATCCCTATGGGAAGGAATTTGGGGTTGTGAGGGACATAGGGGAGTTTGTCCTTGGATAGGGGTGTGTTGGACTCCTCTGACTTTTATAAGTGATATGATACCCTCACAAGAGGTTTGGGAGGATTTGGATAGGTTTAGACCCTAACCCTAGGGTAAACCCTAATGGGGTGCAAGTAGAGGTCAATGAAGGGAGTAGGGTCAAACCCTAGTGGTTTGACCTAAAGTTTTGGTGGGTAGGTCATAGTGACCAGAGAAGACTCCCTTGTGAATTTGAAGAGGTTTGGAGTTGTCTAACCTAGGTAATAAATCCTTGGGTAGATTTGTAAATAATTGGAATTTGGGGTTCTAGGAAGAAATAACACTTAGGGAATCACCATCTTCTGTCACCCACTTGCTTTTGAGGTTATGAATCTCTGGAGTTCCTACTAGAGCTGTTGGAGAAGGATAGACCCTAACCCTAGGCTAAACCCTAATGGGGTGCAATTAGAGGTTAATAAAGGAAGAGGGGTCAAACCTCAGTGTCTTGACTTGAAATTTTGGGTAGATGGCCTTAGTGACCAGAGAATGCTACTGTAGGAGTTTGGAGGGATTTGGAGTTGCCAATCATAAGTAATAAACCCTAGGGTAGATTTGTAATTATTTAGGGTTTGAGGTTTTAGAGAGAAATAGTATTTATCAATTTACCATCTTCTGTCATAATCATGGTTTTTATGTCATATATCTCTGGAAGAATTGGTTAGATCATGAGTTAACCCTTGGAGGTCCAAATTGTAATATTCCTCATTGTTGGCAATTTTTGGGTTGGTTAAATTTGTGGTGATAAATTACTGTAATTGCATGTAACTTTGCTGGATGTCTTTTCATAACAATATATAACCTCTGTAATTTTCTCATAATTTATAGATCAATATTTTTGGTACCTCTAGTTCATTTTGAAAGAAATTGCAAATATATCCTTGGATGGAATTACAAACATAACCTCTGAATAGCATGGTCAAACTTTGTAGGATTAAATATTTTATTAATAAGCACCACTGTGTTAATTTGCACAAGGATTGGAGTTCATATGAGGGTACCTCCTTTGGAAATTATTGGAAATAATTGTGTTTTGGAATTTCTAAAAATAATAAATCTTGCTGGTTTTCCCTAAAACTTTATATCTACTGTTTATTAGGTACCCTTGATTTATGAATAAATTGGAGTGGGCATTGGAGGTCAGAAAAATATACTTGTAGTTCAAACCTTAGTAATATGGCCATTTGGAAAATTATTTAAAATACAATTATTAATGGGAAATTATGAAACCCTAGATTTGATCTGAGGTAGGTAGTATGGGTCCCCAGTAAATCCCTTGGGTCAAGAAGTTGGATATTTAGTGTACCTCTCTTCATGAGCATCAAAACGTTAAGGGTGGTCTGCGTTTAGCAATTTGACAACTTTTGGGGTTAGAGGTCAATCTGGTTGTCTAGGGTCTGAAGTGATGAAGGATGGGTGGTAGCCTTGTGTTATGTATGGGTCTCTAGAGAAGTTGGGGTTTGGTAAGTCTTAGGGTGGTGGGGTGCCACCCTCGGCTAGGTCGTCCGGGAATTGACGAAAGATCGTCTTTTCTTGTTAGCATCTTTTAGCACCTGAGTTTCTGAGGCAGGAAAGTCACTCTGAGAGTGTGCTTATGGAAGTCTGGCCGGTTTAGTTCGGTGGTCTTTTGTTTCTGAGATATTTGTTGGTGACGGGCGGGTTAGCCCGGGGAGCTTGTAGCTCGGTATTGTTGGAAGACAATTTGCATGTGCATAAGGTGGTGGGTCCTTCGTGTTGGCAGTCGTTGCACCGACGTTAACACTTGGGCTCGGCAAGTGTGGTATTTACACTTAGCCATAAAAGTCTGGCGGTCCAGTCAGTAAGAGTACGCAGACGCTCTGCGGGTTTTGTGGAGGCGTACGATAGGTCTAGGTCGGGTAGTGCATATACCAACCTAGAGGTGGGCGAGGCCCAACCCACCGCTTCCGTCTGCCACTACGGGAGTATCCTGAGGAGTCTAGCTCGCTCCAAAAAGAGGGAACTAAAGGTCTATGCGCATAGAGTCGTAGTGGGTGAGTTGCACTTGTTTGATCACCGCATAATCACATACTTGCATGACATAGCATAATCATTGCATTCAACCCCTGACACCTATCGTATAAATTGGTATGGGACTTTTTATACGATAGGCCTTGCTAAACGACCCCTTGGTCTATAGGTTTGTATGGGCATTCCTATAAATCAATGGTTTATTTTATATCACTTACTTGCCTCTACTTTTGCACTTTACTGTTTTCCCTTTACTTTACCCTGCTGTTTCTATTTTGTTTCATTTATATATATATATCACCTGTGTAGAGTAGATATTACCTTGTCACCTGCGTTTGTTCCTACCCCTTGTTTGTCCTCCGCTTCCTCCTTTCCATCCGGTGCCTAGGAGCCCTGGGGGGAGGGGTGGGGAATTGGCTGAGTCTTTATGACTGACGGTCGGTGGACCTTATCATTTTAGGAGACCGCGGCGACGGAGCAGCACCAGAGGCCGGTGCAACTGGAGGCGGGGCAGTCTAGCTCAGGAGCTCAGATGACAGGATCCGTGAGTGTTGATTTAGTTATTTTGCTTCCGCGAGTGATCCATGTAGTGAGGCTTTGATGTATTGGGCAAGGCCCTAGTTATCTTGTTTTCCTTTCTTTCAGTTGTGGTTGTGGACATCTTTTGATGATTTATTTATATGTGATGTGGACATGTTTTGCTTGCTTTATTCATGTTAGCTTACTTTTCTTGTGATCGATTTGGCCGGCAGGATCGGCGTTTTGTAGTGACGACCTTCCCGAGCGAAGGTGTCACCACAAAACGGCGGTTCTGGGCCTAAGACCCGGTGGTTTTTGCAAAAAAAAAAAAATAGGGTCTTACATCTAGTGAGGGAGAAGTAGGCATCGGCTGCACCCCAGTGGGTCCGAACTCAAGAGGTCTGTTGCAGGTTTCAACACTAAGACCCGTCAGTGCATATTTTTGGGATATGGACGCAGCGGCGAGTTTGGCTATAGGTTTTTTGATCCGGTTGAGAAGAAACTTGTACGCAGTCGCGACGCTATATTTTGTGAGGACCAAACTATGGTTGATCCTGAGAAGATTGAGAAGGCTGACTCTCGCACTGATACAAAGTCTCCTATGACTGGAGGTGATGATACTAAGGAGGCCGCAGAGCTTGATCCAGTGCAGGGCGCTGAGCCACTTCCAGGTCATGAGGACACGACTGAAGGCGAGCCTACAGAGGACATCACTGATGATGTGTCTATACCAACAGTTGAGCTCGCTCCAGAGAGGTCTGATCGAGTCAGACACCCATCTTCAAGATACTTCGCTACTGAATATATTTTGCTGACTGATGCGGGGGAACCCGAGTGCTTTGATGAAGTAATGTAGAGCTCCGAGAAGAAAGAGTGGATGGTTACTATGCAAGAGGAGATGCAGTCTCTGTATGAGAACCATACTTATGAGCTGGTACGGCTGCATAAGGGCAAGAAGTCTCTGAAAAATCGGTGGATTTTTAGAGTAAAGCAGAGAGACCCCTCAACATCACTCAAATACAAGGAAAGATTAGTGGTGAAGGGTTTCAGTCAGAAATAGGGAGTTGATTTCAATGAGATCTTCTCTCCTGCTGTGAAGATGTCGTCTATCTGGGTTGTTCTTGGCCTTGCTGCAAGGCTAAACCTGGAGATTGAGCAGATGGATCACAAGACCGCATTTCAGCATGACGATCTTGAGGAAGAGCTTCATATGAAGCAGCCCGAAGGTTTCAGGGTGAAAGGGAAGGAGAGCCTAGTCTGTCGCCTGAAGAAGAGCTTATATGGTCTGAAGCAGGCCCCGCGACAGTGGTACAAGAAGTTCGATGCTTTTATGGGGGAGATCGACTTCAGGAGGACCACCCTTGATCACTGTGTGTTTGTGAAGCAGTACGCTCCAGATGATTTCATTATTTTACTCTTTTATGTTGACGACATGCTGATAGTCGGGAGGAGCACTGCGCATTGCCAAGCTGAAGCGACAGTTGAGCTCCACATTTGCGATGAAGAACTTGGGAGATGTGAAGATCATCCTAGGGATGCATATTCGGAGAGATAGATGCTCCAAGTTACTTTGGTTATCGCAGAAAAGATATATCAGGAAGGTGCTGCAGATATTTAGTATAGATCAGGAGAAGAAGGTGCGCACGCCGCTTGCAGCTCACTTCAGACTTACCGCTGACTAGTGTCCAAGCACACCTGATGAGAAAGAGGAGATGTAGAAGGTCCCTTATGCTTCTGCAGTTGGTAGTCTCATGTACGCTATGGTGTGCACACGCCCTGATATAGCGCATGTCGTTGACACTATGAGTAGGTTTCTCTCCAATCCCGGGAGAGAACATTGGAGTGCTGTGAAATGGATTATGAGGTAACTGCATGGGGCATCAGACTTGACGTTAAAGTTTGGAGATAGTGAGCCAGAATTACTGGGCAACACTAATGCTGATATGGATGGAGATTTGGACTCCATAAGATCGACCTCTAGGTACCTAATCCTATGTGCAGGGGGAGTTGTGTCGTGGCGGTCAAGTCTACAGAAGTGCGTTGCACTGTCGACTACGGAGGCAGAGTTTATTGCAATTACTGGGCGGGAAAAGAGCTTCTTTGGATGAAGTGTTTCATCAAGGAGCTGAGTTTCACTCAAGAGCACCATACACTCTTATGTGACAGTCAGAGCGCGATTCATTTAGGGAAGAACCCAACCTTCCACTCAAAATCTAAGCACATTGACACGCGCTATCATCGGATATGCGATACTCTAGAGTAGAGAGTTGGATTTGCATAAGGTGCACACATATGACAATGAAGCAGATATGCTTACGAAGACCGTGTTGAGGGGGAAGTTCGAACATTGTGTGAGGATCACCGACATGACGATCTCTTCCATATAAGAGCAAAGGGGATAAATTGTTGGGTACAGTTCCCGTCCTTTATGGAGAAAACTGTGGATTTGAGTTCTACTAACTCGAATTTGGTGGAGCTGAATCTACTAACCAAAGGGGAGACATATTGATGGAGGCCCTAGTGGGAGGCAAACTGGAGATTTGAAGGAAGATTGTTAGAATGATAAGTTTCTTCACTTAGTCGAAAAGAGGGAGATTTGATGAGATAATTTTCTCCTAAGTATGAAAGCGGCTAACCATCTTTTGATCTTGCTTTTCAAGCATGTGTTTCATACCAAGTGTGAAAATGGGTAGCCGTCTTTGACTATGAAATCAACATATACTCATGAAAGAAGCTTCTAGGAAAATGCCCAGAAGAAGTTTCATGACATGTGCTTTTGACCGAGGGAAACTTCATAGACATGTCATCTACCACCTCTACCCCCCTTGGTTTTGGCCTTATAAATAAGCATGAAGGAGGAGGGGTAAGACATCTACTTCTCTCCAATCTCAAACATTGAAAGAGTTTCTATAGAGGCCTTTGTGGCAAGTGTCTTAGTTTGAAGAGAGGTTTCGGACATCTCTGCGACGTTGGCGGGGAATACTTCGCCTACACGGATTAGATCTGGAGCAGACTTGGGCAAGGATTCGAAGAGGCATCTTGGAGAGGATTTGTGTAATCCATCTCGTCTGCCACTGTCGGTAACTTAAAATCTTTTTGCTACTATTGTGTGTTATTGTGTGGTGTGAAATTGGTGAAGATCCTGTGTGGATCGAGAAGGGAAAGCCTTGTAATTGCCTATTTGTTTTACACATTTTTAGTGACGGATTTTCGGGTTGAACTCCGATCGTCCCGTGGTTTTCACCCTATTAGGTTTCCACGTTAAATTTGTGTGTCACTTTTATTGTTGTTATTTTGTGTTGCGTTTTGGTTGTGTATCGACATACCGCTAAGCGGTCGTGCAGATAATTGCTCGAACTAATTTGCAGGTGCTCTGATCGGACTTGCGTGCTCTCTAGCCCAAGAGTAATAGTGGGGGTGGGGGGAGGGGGTCTGGTGAAGATGGTCAACCCCCTGCCCATGTGTAGGTTTGACTAGATGGCCCGTAAATTGCCACGGGCTGATTTTCTAATCGGCGAATTGAGATGTATGTGTTCTAGGATAACAAGCCGTGACATCTAGGCGATTTGAGCAGGGTGTCCATAAAACTGCAGCTGGTCTGTATTGACCATTCCGATCCATTGACTGTCCTCGGTGAGTACGGGTTATACACAATCTTCTTTTTTTTGTTCACGGTATGGGCCCGGAAAGAAACGTTCATGCCGACTCGCCGTGCTGGCGTAGGCGGGGTCGCGATTTTCTATAGATATCCACCTCGCTGCTCAGGTAACTTGGCTGCCAAGATGGATTTTATTTTACCTGTAAGGCTATGATGGTAAATATTACAAGTCTAGAATTTTGAATTTTCAACACTCTCCAATAATCTCCATTATTAGATTACATTTCTAGCGTGTTGAACCAAAAAATATATATTTTTAAACTAAATATTTGTTCCATTGAAACGCAGGAAGCCAACTGTAAAGGATAAACTCGATCCATGAGGGGAAGACTATTAATAGATTAACTTCCGTCAACTCACAAAAGATTAAGGGTTCATTTGGCGCGGCATTTTGGAGGCGGCGTTTTGAGGAAACGGCGTCGACGGCGGCAAAACAAACAGTTCTCCATCTCCGTTTGTCACGTTTAGACCCGCAGCAAGGAGGACAAGCGGCGCCGCCGCTCCGTTTCGATCCTCGCCTCCGTCCCTCCGGTTCCAGACCCGCGTCCGCTCCCGCCGTCTGCTCCCGCCACCGCCGCGCCAAATAAAGCCTAAAGAATGGCCAATTGCTGCGGTTAGCAATATATATCATTAATTATCGATATGTGGAGGTAGATGCAAATAATGTTTTATTATAATATTTACACATTAATTGAGGGCCAAAATTCGCCTACAAATTATGGCCAAAATTTGCGCTCGGAAGAAAAATACGCTAATTTTTTATCGGGATGAGGAAGTGCTTTTCAAAAAGGATGAAAAGTAGGGGACAAGTGACTTTTTAAAAAGAGGAGAAAATGGAGTTTTTCGCGGTAGCTTTTCCCGCCGGTAGACAATCCAAACAATTTGTTAGGCGCGGTTGCATTTTTCAGAAAACGAAAAGAAACTAAAAAATCCTCTCAAACAGACCCTTAATAGATTAACTTCCGTCAACTCACAAAAGATTAAAGAATGGCCAGTTGCTGCGGTTAGCAATATCATTAATTATCGATATGTGGAGGTAGATGCAAATAATGTTTTATTATAATATTTACACATTGAGGGCCAAAATTCGCCTACAAATACTTAGTTTTTCTTATTCAATGCCGCTCCAATCATCTTCTGTTTAAGTTTCCTATCAGAAAGGCAGAATGGTGAGTCCTCCCTCCCTCTTGAGACTATCATCTTCCGTTTAATCTATCGTGCCATGCTTAATTGTTCGTAAAATTATTTAAATCCTTTTTGGTGTAGAGCGATTCGGGAGGTGGTGGCAGCGGAGGAGGTGGTGGTGGTGGTGGCAGAGGCGGCGGTGGCGCAGGCGCCAGCGGCGGTGGCCCAGGCGGATGCTGGGGTGGCCCAGGCCCATACCCGGGTGGTGGAGGTGGAGGTCGGGATGGTAGATATGGGGGCGGGGGTCGTCCCGGAGGAGGCGGTGGTGGGTACTATGGCGGCGGTGGTGGACACTATGGCGGTTCGCGTGGATACTAAGATGATTGTTACTCGTGATGTTAGCCTTCGCGATATTGCAAATTACACTTATGTTGTTGTTTGTATGTCACTATAAGTCTTGTATCATTTACCTTTAATCTTTCTGGGTCTCTCACTTTCGCTAAAAGATGTTTACTGTTGAAGAAGTTTGTGTTGATCATGTTTGAAATAAATGTTTACTGTTTAATATTTCAAGTTTAATCGAAAATTTGATAGGTTATACATGAAATTTGTCAATTTAAACCTTCTGCTATTATGTACCTCGAGAAAAAAATTCATGTGAGATATTAGTCAATATCTTCCACATATCCAAAATCAATATAAAAAATAGTCAATGTGTTGGATCGCTCGAAGTGCTTATAAATCGGTCGAATTAAAACGTCTTAGCTCGAGGGTGAGTCGAGCGCACAAACAGTTACAGAGAAGACTAGCAGCTAAACAGTTACAGAGAAGACTAGCAGCTGTTAATGAGACTTTTAACGTGAAAAACCCAGAAATAGTGAAAAATCACAGGGTCAGATCGGTGCCAACCAAGATAAATTATTATTTTTAATTGATTGCTATAAGTAGTAGAATCCTCGAGGAGGACAAGTCACCGCTCGTTACAAGTAGTAGAATGCTCAAGGGTGACAGACCACCACTCATTACAAGTAGTAGAATGCTCGAGGGTGACATGCCACCGCTCATTGCAAGTAGTAGAATGCTCGAGGGTGACAAGTCACCGCTCGTTACAAGTAGTAGAAAGCTCGAGAGTGACAGGTCACCGCTCGTTGCAATAAGTGTTTGGTGGAGGAAGAAGCGGGATCTTCGAGTTGCGCGCCTTTCAGAAGAAAGTGAGATGTTTGAGTCATCTTCGAAAGAGATCTTCAAAGTCCGAAGGAGATCTTCGAAGGACGAAGGAAGATCTTTGAGGGAGTCTTTGAACGCCAAAAGAGAACTCTGAATGATCTTCGAAGGATCTCTCTCTGGCGCAGAAGGCAATGTGTCCTCAAATCAGTACTCTAGGCTCCTTTTATAGCTTCTGACATGGGAGGCTTGATGATTGCGTCATTGTAACCACCATAACTACCAGACGGACGAATCAGGTTTCTCGATCTGGAGCACACGGGTCGCCATTTTTATGGATAAGACAGTTTTGCTCCCCGAGCATTTCGAAAGGATGGGCGGCGGAGGAGGAGATTGTGAGGGCGGTGCACGCAAACAGTTCTGCAATATTTGTGGACACAAGAGGCAAAGAAGGTAAACTACAGTGGGCGTCCGGAAGGAATTCCGCATGCTCGCGCATGCGACAATTTTGTGAGCGCATCGTGAGCGTGGAGGCGTTGTGAGCATGTCATGAGTGCGGAGGCGTTGTAAGCGCATCGTGAGCGCGGATGCAGTGTGAGCGCGACGTGAGCGTGGAGGCGTTGTGAGCGCGACGTGAGCCCGGAGGTGTTGTGAACATGTCGTGCACGCGAAGGCGTTGTGAGCGTATCGTGCGCGTGAAGGCGTTGTGAGTGCGACATTGGCGCGAAGGTGTTGTGAGCTTGTCGTGGGCGAGAAGATGTTGTGAGCGCGTCGTGAGCGCATGGGCATTCTGAGCGTTGTGAGCACGTTGTGAGTGCGTGGACGCGTTGTGTGCGCGGGGACGCGCCATGTGTATGACCCCCATCCCAAAACACTGGACACGGCCGAGGGGGGTCATATGCCCAGAATAGCTGCCTTGGGATAGTGCGAACACTCGGGATAACCCCCACCACAAGACGCCTATGTTGTTGGCTATCTCAGTATATCACATGTCAATCCATCAATAAAATAAAACCAGAGTCCATGATCCACAACTGTATATATATAAGTCCACAAGTACATAACAAAATTGAAAGCGACAAGGGCTCCTAAATATCTATCAGAGTACAAAATGTAAAGAGTGGCTACATCAAAATCGTTCATAATCTCACATCTGTAATAGAAGGGAGCGACGGTAAAGACTGCATCGTGGTCTCAGGCCCCGTCTCCCTGACCTGGATGTCCTCCTGCACGGTGTGTTGTTGCTTCTGCTGCTGGGTGTGCTCCTAAAATGAGTGGTACAACAATCGTTAGTCAAAAGACTAAGTGGCTTCACATCCTCTCCCCCGACAACTCTTAGACATCGGGCGGAAGGAGGGAAAATGAGGCTACAATATAATCAGTAATATACATCATGTGATATGTCAGTGTTCATAAACTAGCAGTTTTGTATAAGTACTCGAGTACTTGCAATAATTGTAAGTACATTAATAAGACAGTTACAAATGCTAGCAGGGAGCAGCATCAAATGTAATCATATAACATGTATTAAAGAGCACATCTACAATAGGGTAATAAAGAACTGAATTGAACTTAACCTATAAAAATGCTGATACAAATTTATAAGTTAAGAGTCTTTCACAATAATAAGTATCTTATCATATAAAGGTGTCCATACAAGTTTATATGATGAGGGTTTTTATGCGGTGCAATGCAATACAATGCAATGAATGAATGTATGATAACTCACCCATGATTTTACTCACGCACACTGATTTGTTATAACTGCATAGACCTTTAGTTCTGACTTTTTGGAGGTAGCTAGCCTCTCAGGTACCCCCATCATGTGATATGTCAGTGTTCATAAACTAGCAGTTTTGTATAAGTACTCGAGTACTTGCAATAATTGTAAGTACATTAATAAGACAGTTACAAATTCTAGCAGGGAGCAGCATCAAATGTAATCATATAACATGTATTAAAGAGCACATCTACAATAGGGTAATAAAGAACTGAATTGAACTTAACCTATAAAAATGCCGATACAAATTTATAAGTTAAGAGTCTTTCACAATAATAAGTATCTTATCATATAAAGGTGCCCATACAAGTTTATATGATGAGGGTTTTTATGCGGTGCAATGCAATACAATGCAATGAATGAATGTATGATAACTCACCCATGATTTTACTCACGCACACTGATTTGTTATAACTGCATAGACCTTTAGTTCTGACTTTTTGGAGGTAGCTAGCCTCTCAGGTACCTCCATTGTGGTCAGACGGTGGTAGTGGAGCGGGCATCTCCACTACTATGTGGGTAAACACACTACCAGACCTAGTCCTATGTATGCCTCGACGCTAAGAACCAAACAACGAAGAACTTGCGTACTCTTGCTCGCTAAAACCAACTGAGTCTTAATGGCACGGGGGTAAGTCATCGGGGAAAACAACACCAAAGACCACAAGCCCCACCAGCCTCGAGTCTATCTACCAGCTTCCGTCTGTGTGACGACTGGTAAGCCCGTAGACTCACCACAAGTAATCCTATCACCCAGGATCAATATGCAACAATATATACCAATGCACCCATGTGATTTCCATGAATAAGCTCGTGCTAACAAACACTCAAGGACTTCCAACCAAGTCCTTAATACAATTAAGTATTTACCAAATATAATATAACCGCGTGCTAACTAGCACCCAAGGACTTCCAACCAAGTCTTTACCATAACATATTAGGATATACTCGCATCCTTTAAACTACACCAAGTCATCACTGCTACTCGTACAGAGTTGTCACAACTCTAGTGCAGTGAAATATGTAAGTCATGGGAATAGCTCCTCGTGATCCTATAGGACTACTTGTGTGTCTAGTGAAGTAATACGTTCACTAATATAATTTGCCCCAATATTTTGATCAGCCATCTCCAACATCAAGCTAGAATCATACTAAAACCCTTGAACATAGTTGAAATCAGAAACTATTCAATTTGTTTCTTTGCCTAAGGTATCCATCACATATATGTTCTCCTAGTGCATTATCGATCAAGTATTTAATTAAGTGATCATTTCAAATCCAACCCCGCTGATAATTTTACCAAAAGATATCATTACAGTTATATGCATGTCACCAAAATTCCGGCTCCATTGGACATCATAATAATTATATACAACACATTTAATTATAACGATACAATTGACAAAACCATAGCAACTACATATCCAAAATTTTGAAACTTAACAAGGATGTCCACAATTTCATCAAGCATATACATACCAAATTTCATATGCATCTGAGTAGTATTTTGAGAGAAATACCCAAAATATTCTGATCCATAAGTTTGTGCGCTGTCTACTAAAAGCAGATTTCTAGGAGCTACATTCCACCAAAACTATTGTGTTACCCCATTCTGGAAAGGTCTTTTCAAGGGCTACAACTTCCATGTTGAGCCTGTGGTTCAGATCCAATTGTATCATGCCTAATATTCTACTTGAACCTGGCTGCGTAAATAAGACAGAATCAGTTTGGTATTTATGCTATAGTTGAAATGCGACACATCATTTTTGAAATAAGATCCAGGGAGCTACAGAGCTCCCAAGAAAACGTGCTACCCTATTTTGGAAATGTCTTTCCAAGGGCTACAACTTTCGTATTGAGTCCAAATCTAAGTGTAACATACCTAAAAATTGACTTAAACCTGACTGTGTAAAACAAGACAGATTCTGTTTGGACTATTAACAATAAATCACAGATCTTGAAGTAGATCTAAAGGTAGTTGTTCATCTTCTTCCTCCAGCCGACGAATAGGATAAGCCCTACCTTCTTTCCTTCAATACTCCCTCTATAGACCATCATTCTTCACGAGATCAAGCACTACAACTTCGTATTGAAGAGAGGAGATGATTGAAGCTATTTTCATGGCAAACGATGGCCTATAACGGAAGTTCTAGTGTGGTATCTTCCTACGAATCTCCATAGTTCTCACCGAAATCAAACTATTTTGAGCTCGATGTCTCTCCTACTTTGATCTAAAGATCTAGCACTAAGGGATATGGGAGGAAGTCGCCTTATTCACGACCATGGATCGAGTGTTCATCCTTGGTGGCATGGTCGTTGTTGTCTCTGGCAAACTTGCTTCAAATGCAGCTCTTAAGCTTGGTTTCTTTCATGAAAATTGGTTGGATAGTTCTGGGAAGGATATAGAAGGTGATGTGTAGGAGAAGATAATGAGAGGGGGAGAGATGGGACTCCCCATTAATGGGTTCGACTGAATTAATGGGGAAAGCATTTCCCATGCTTTGAAACGACATCCCAAAGCCATGTGTCCTATCCTTAGCCGCCAAGGTAACTTCTCAGCCTTAAAAACATGCACAAGGTATTGTCATTAAATGAGGCCATAGTGCATCCAGTTTACTACAATACTACCCACGCCACCGCCTAATTAAGGAGTGCTTCCAAGCGATATGGAGCATCTAGTCGATACTATCTGTGTCGGCTAGAGGTCTAGCCCATATTGCATGTGTGGGGCTAGATGTCTAGTTGATATTGCCTATGCCGACTAGAGGTCTAGCCGGTATTTCCTTAGATAGGTTTTAAGCTAACACTCTACGCTAAAGATCATCCAGCCGATACAGAACATCTAGTCGATATTGCATATGTCAGCTAGAGGTTTAGACGATATTGCCTGTGTCGGATAGAGGTCTAGCTGATATTTCCTTAGATAGATTTTAAGCTAACACTCTAGTCTAATGCTCATCCAGCTGATATGGAGCATCTAGTAGATATTGCATGTTTCGGCTAGAGGTCTAGACGATATTGCCTACGTCAACTAGAGATCGAGCTGATATTGCCTTAGATAGATTTTAAGCTAACACTCTAGTCTAAAGCTCATCCAGACGATATGGAGCATCTAGTCGATATTGCATGTGTCGGTTAGAGTTCTAGCCGATATTGCCTTAGAAAAATTTTAAGCTAACAACACTCTAGTCTAAAGCTCATCCAACCAATATGGATCATCTAGTCTATATTGCATGTGTCCTCTAGAGGTATAGCTGATATAGAGTTTGTCTAGACAATATAGAGTCTGTTTAGATGATATAGAGTTTGTTTAGCCAATATAGAGTCTGTCTAGACGATATATAGTCTATCTAGCCGATATAGAGTCTGTCTAGATGATATACAGTATGTCTAGCTGATATTAAGTCTATCTAGACGATATAGAGTCTATCTAGCCGATACTGAGTTTTTCTAGACAATATAGAGTATGTCTAGACGATATAGAGTCTGTCTAGTTGATATATAGTCTGTCTTGACAATACAGAGTCTTTCTATCTGATATTGAGTCTATCTAGAAGATATTGAGTCTGTCTAGACGATATTGAGTCTGTCTAGACGATATATATTCTATCTAGCTGATGTTGAGTTTGTTTAGACGATATAGTCTTTCTTGACGATATAGAGCCTGTCTAGAGAATATTGAGTCTGTCTAGACAATATAGAGTATGTATTGACGATACAGAGTCTGTCTAGACGATATTGAGTCTATCTAGGCGATATAGAGTCTATCTAGACGATATAGAGCCTGTCTAGATGATATATAGTCTATCTAGACACTATAGAGTCTGTCTAGCCGATATTGAGTCTGTCTAGACGATATAGAGTCTGTCTAGACGATATTTGACTTAGTCATTTTTTTTTTTGAATTTATGATTTTTAGCCAGAAAGCTTATAGTCGATATTTGAACTTTGTAGGTACCCTGTCTAGTCGATATTGACTTAGTCATTTTTCTGAATTTATGATTCTTAGCCAGAGAGCTTCTAGTCGATATTTGAACTTTGTAGGTACCTTGTCTAGTCGATATTTGAACTTTGTAGGTACCTTGTCTAGTCGATATTTGACTTGGTTATTTTTCTAAATTTATGATTCTTAGCCAGAAAGCTTCTAGTCGATATTTGAACTTTGTAGGTACCATGCTAGCCGGTATTTGACTTAGTCAAGGCGACACACTATCTTCAAGACGACACACTATCTTCAAGACGACAAACTATAGCTTCTATTAGAATGCTACCGCCAGCGGTATCCCTACCATTAGTCGCTAGCTCTTCTAGTCGAATGTTGCACTCTCTCATGTTGATCATGAACCATCCTTGAACACTTGAGGCTTGTGACTACCACCTAGTCTAAGCCAATCCCGCAGTGACACCAATCACTCAAGGGGACTAGTCCGAATTGGGATGTTACACCATGAGGGCAGAGACGTGTCGTGTGCACGGGGACGCACTGTGAGCACCGTAAGCGCAGGAGTGTGCCAAGAGCGATGTGAGCGTTGACGAGGGCGCGGCGGGCAAAGCGGATGCGGCGCCGAGAGGTGCCAAAAACAGCGCCAAAGGAAGGGGGAGTGATACACGACAATTAAATGTCACACGTCCTGCGCAGCAGCTGCCTCACGGCCTCCCCAATTGGGGAGTGCCACAACAGGGCACTGACCAAGTCAGCGCTCCAACAGAGCGCTGACCAAGTCAACGCCCCGAACAGAGCGCTGACCAAGTCAGCGCCCCAACAGGGCGCTGACTTGTTCAGCTCCCCAACGCCCCAGTGGGGCGTTGACTTGTTCAGCTCTCCAACGCCCAATGGGGGCACTGAATCAAGTAATCAACGCCCCCTCCCCCCTTCGGGATTCTGCACGACATCTACCGCACAGATATACTTCGCGCGACATTTGCCGCACAGAAATATTTGGCGCAGCATCTGCCATGTAGAAATATTTCGCGCGGTAAATGTTCTGCGCGACATTGCCGCGCGAGAAGGTTCTTCGCGGCAGTGCCGCATGGAAATGTTCCGCCCAGCCATGCCACGCGGGAATGTTCTGTGCGACAGCCCGCGCCTTGCGGTAAGCTCGCCGCCTAAACTTGTGTGATGCTGCGCGCTATGCCGTGTGTAGTGCTTGTGCATATGGTGGGGTGTGACATGGCTTGGGTGTGAGGGCACATGGGCCTTCCAGCAACCGATTGGGAGATTAAACGGACTAGGAATTGCGCGAGATCGGGTCCGTTGAAATTGTATTGGCGAGCTGGTCGAGGTCGCGCCAAAAAATCCCTGGTTTGACCGAACTATTGTTGGGGAACCACATCAAATGACCCATAATTTTCGGAGGTCGTTTTTCGCAGAAAATGAGTATGGATATTTTTCCTTACAATCATATATCTTTAGATCCTCAAGTTTGCTTAAGAGAAATGTCACGTCCAGCGTGGTTATGGGTTTGCCACTTTACACTGGTGTCGGAAGTCGGTGTTCGAGCATCTTGCCAGTTATTTGGTGTTAGTTGTCGTGAACTTGCAGCCTCGCATTAGCATCGGAAGTCATCCCGAGTTTGCTGGTAGTCGTTAGCGTCAGAGGTCGCCGCGAGCTTTCCGCTTGACATTTAGCGTCGGAGACCGTCACGAGCTTGCCGCTCAGCATTAACATCGGTGTTCGCCACTCGGCGTTGATGTCGGCGGTCAACACACTTAAATGAATCGTTCTCTAAAGCGGGTGAGGGACTTGGCATCAACTGGTGAAAAGATCCCCGTAGAAGGGACTAGGGCAAGCCTGAAAGAGGCAGGGCGCCCATTCAAGAAGGCTGTCCCATTGGCAAGGGCGCCCGTCATAGAGCTTGCCGCTATGATGGTAAATATTAGAAGTCTAGAGTTTTCAAGTAGATTTGGCTATCCGCACTCGTTTTTAGGTCTTTTTTTAGAGTCTCTCAAAAAACCTAAACGCACAGCTCTGAGCCACCGGTCTATTTCCCTCCCGTGCCTTTCCCTGTTCACGGTTCCTGGATTTTCCTCCTTCCCGCCTCTCGCCCCCACCGGACCACTGAAATCGGCTGAATTTTTCGCCGACGGACGACCATCGAGCTCAAGGAAGAAGAAGCGGCGGGGATTATGAAAATTACTTATCATGGCTAAGTTGGTTCGTTTTGTTGGTTGATCGTCGTCTAAAAATTACTTAATATGGATTCAAACGGTCAACTCCGGTTAATTTTTTTCAATATATGTGTTACATATAGAGTTCCATTTTGTATCTGAAAATTACTGATGTATCGCTGAGGAGTGTTGTAATAATTTCTGTCAAACAGAATGAAAATACTAAAAAAAAATCAGAATTAATTAATATGATAAAAATTGCAACATTAAATAGAAGAGGGTGATGGGAAGAGGCATGCAAAATATTGCCTTCCTCCTGTGAAGATTAAAGTACAACCTCTGAGAGAATAAGCAAGAGCATGATCGTTCGTCACAATATTTCGGTGAATGAATTAGTAGATAGCAAGTGCATAATCAAATGCAGTGAGTGAATTTGAATTTCTTTCTTCGAGACAGTGAATTTTGACTATATACATGTCAAAAATGCTGATCGAATGGGGGAGAAACAACTCCGATAAGATGGAGACGTTCAAAAAAAACTTTGACCAGAGAAATACAATGTCTTGCCCCCGCTTATTGAACTTCCTGGATCCGCCCCTGGAGGAGAGTCATGTGTTAGAAATTTTATTTTAAGACATTTACTTCATAAAGTTTTATTGGAGTCTTGTATGGTGTTTGGTGTTTGGCATGGAGGGAATCCAAAAGTTTGGAGTGAACCTTTCATGAAAGAAAGGATGAACCCATTAGTCCCACCTTGCCTTTCTCCATTCTTGTTTGTGAGTATATAAACTTAAATACTCTTTCTTATTTGTTCAAAGGAACATAAGGAGGATCTATGAACCACACGTGCGCGCGCACGCACCGCACCGGACCGGATCCGGATTTGGGGAATAATTGAATTGTATTTTTTGTACAACATAGTTTCAGTGCTTTTATTCGGAGTTGCGTCGAATGGAAGTCGGAGCTGCGTCAAATGGAAGTCGGAGCTGCGTCGAATAGAACTCGACGCGCATGACTTGCGTCGACTGGAGTTGTGTCGAGTAGAACTCGAAGCAACGCCTTGCGTCGAGTAGAACTCGAAGCAACGCCTTGCGTCGAGTAGAACTCGACGCTTGCGTCGATAAGCAATCCGTCAGCTTGACCTGCGTCGATAAGAACTCGACGTAACGTCGAGTAGCGTCGATATGATTTCGAGGCAACGTCGATAAGAATTCGACGTGTCCTCTGTCGTCTTGCGTTTTCTCTTCGCAATTATTACGCGTGATTTTCTAACCTTTCTTTCACGCGATTTTCTCGTCATTACTCTTTATGTTGGAAATCTTCCATGTTTATCTGCACGATTATTTCTTGTCAATTATAACCGTTGGAATTAATTACGTGTTTATTTTCCGAGACTCCTATATAGGAGATTTATTCTAAATCGTTTAACACAGGATTTATGCTTTCGAAAATCTGCTCTCTCGCACTCTCTCGTTCTTGCGATTATTTTCGTGATTACTTTTCTTTACATTTGTTTCATCAAGTGTGAGTTCAGGTGCTCTGTGCTTATTCGATGTCCGCGCACATCGGAGCTTTCGAGATCTAGCTGGGTGTTGTACCTTGGAGGAGTGAGCATCGGTCGAAAGCCCTGCCGGAGGATGGTGCAACTTCTTTAGGGCAGTGATCACACGCCTTACACAGGCTCGATTCTAATCTATTCAATATTCTGATTACTATTATTTCTAACTCGTCTATTTATTCCAGATCTATTATTATTTTATCATTTACTGTTTCTCAAATTCAAAAACTATATAAATATAGGAATATATGAAAAATATTCCAACAATCTAAAGAAGTTGTAGATCACATCACATAATCTCTTGCGAAAGGGCTGTAAGACCCCCCCTCCCCAGACTGAACCGGGTTCAGGGAGGGGGGATCTTACTGCCCAAAGAGGACTACCCAGCGCTTTCCGGGTGGCGACGTCCCACCCTCTTAAGCGCTGAGCGGTCTCTTTGTCAGGCACAAGAATCATCACAACACATCAGAACGCACAGCGGAAGCAATCGAAATAAGAGAAGCTAAGCATGCTGATTATTTTATATATTTAAATATGGCCGGGGCCAATCGTTTTACAAAATACTGCCTCGAAGGCTACATAGTCTAAAACAAAAGGGAGCCCTAGGCTAGTCCTTATACTCTCGAACTCACGTCTCTGAAGATAGGGGGCGAGGCTGGGGTAATCGAACGGGCCATCTCCAAGGCTCGTAACTCATACTGCGGTGCGGGGGCTCCTTGCTGTCCCATCTCCTGTGATTGGTTATAAGAAATAACCGTTAGTCACAGAGCTAAGTAGAAAATACATCCCCTCCCCGGATCCATATCCAGGGGGCGGTTAAAGAACAGAAATGAAATAGCCGAAGCAAGGTAGAGGGTTAGCAGCAGGTAAACATATATATCTCTCTATATATATATATAGGGCTTCCCTCCCTAAAGCTTGAAACCGCGCCGTATAGTAAGTACACAACACTATAACGCGCAGACACGCACACCCAGGTATTCAAACCTGTACGCATACAAAAGACCCTGTGTCGACACAGTTTAGACCGCTTTATTTCAAGCAGGGGAGCTAACCCCGCGGGCCTCACCGATGTGGCCGTCGGTGACAGTGGTCAGTCTTGCCACTTCTGAATGTAGTCGTATCGTATCATTCAGGCCCTCCTGTACAACTTGGTGTACTAACTGGATGTGAGCAACATCCGACGGGCAGATTTGTAGGCCGACCAGAGGAGGTAAAACTGCAGGCTCGGAGGGTGATAACCCGTTGTGCACATCTCCCTGTCGCCATGAGTCGTCAACCCAGCCGCACCGGTACGAACGGTCTGCGAGCGTGACCAACCCGCCACTCCCAAACAATCTTCACCCGCTTTATATAAAACAAGCACATAAGTGTCGTAGCAATTCTACTCGACCGGTCACACAACCTCTGCCCGGGAGAATTAGCGGTATGAGGGCTCCTTGCTTGGGACTAACCTGGGAGGAGGGACTCAACTCCGGGTTTTCCCCAACTATGGCCTCGCAGAAGGGAGGATAAGCACCGCATGGTTGCCATGACAGCTTTGCATTAGCAAACAAATTAGGCCGAAAGCAGGGGCCATAATACTAAGCAGAAATGTAGGCCGAAAGCAGAGGTCATAATAATAAGCTGAAAAGTAGGCCGAAAGCAGAGGCCATGGTAATAAACAGAAAGTAGGCCGAAAGCAGAGGTCATGGTAATAAACAGAAAAGTAGGCTGAAAGCAGAGGCCATGGTAATAAACAGAAAAGTAGGCCGAAAGCAGAGGCCATGGTAATAAACAGAAAAGTAGGCCGAAAGCAGAGGCCATGGTAATAAACAGAAAAGTAGGCCGAAAGCAGAGGTCATGGTAATAAACAGAAAAGTAGGCCGAAAGCAGAGGCCATAATGACAGGACCAGTGCGAGACTGGATTTAAATGAAAGTACCGAAAGTAAATGCGGGGGACCAGTGCGAGACTGGATTTAAATGAAAGTACCGAAAGTAAATGCGGGGGACCAGTGCGAGACTAGATTTAAAGGGAAGTACAGAAAACAGTAGCAGCATAAGGAACGGGTTAGTAGTCCAATCGCTCTTTTATTATTGTCGCGGCGGGGGTTAAATTTCGGCGCCGCGCCGCGATTTCGTTCCGATTCTCGCGTCGATATTTCAAGCTCAGTCGATTCCTTGGATAGATACGCATAATTTTTAATAGACATTTAAAAATATGCGTCGAGGGGACGCCGATTCATTTTGATGAATTTCGCTCCTTTTTGGGCGTTTAGTTTCGCTTGAAAAGGTTTTGGGGTACCAAAATAAGATGTCACACCTCCCAACTTTAATAGTAGTTGTAAAATACCTTTAATTAGAGTCCCTAATTTTTGGTGATTTTTGCGAACTTATTTGGACGTTTATTTTCTCAAAATAAACTCTATAAAGGGTTTTAAAAAGTAAAACTTCTCCTAAAAATCCAAAAAAAATACAGTAGGTGCCCCTTAGGGTGGGGCACATTTTTCATTTAGAAAACTTTTCCCCAATCTGCCCCATTTTTTCTCAAAAAAATGGAGAAGGGAAAAGGGGATTGGGGTGCGGTTAGGAAAAAGGAAGGGGGTTTGGGGTGCGATTAGGGAAAGGGAGGGGGCGCAGGGGTGCTGCACCGCGTGCCATCCCGCGGCTCCCACAGCGGATCGGCGGCGAATCCGCTGTGGGGGCACACAAGTGGAGGCGGGAGGCGGGAAACGAGGTTTCGGGGGCCGCTTGATCTTCCGGGGGAGATCGTGCGGCCCCCGATTAATCTCGGGTGGCAGCCGCTGCAGCCGCCGGGCAGCGGCCGGCAGAGGCCAGCGCCGCCCCCGGTCGGTGCGCCGGGGGCCGGCGACTCCTCCGGTGGTGGTCCGGCGGCCTGGTGCCGCCGGCCACCGCCGGGGGAGAGCGAGGAAGCAGGCGGGAGGCGGGAGGCGGGGGCGCGGCCTGCATGGGCCATGCAGGCCCGCTGCGCCGCCGCCTCCGCTGATAGGGTGACGGTGCCGCCCCCGTTCGGTGCGCCGGGTGTCGGCGGCCACTCCGGTGGTGGTCCGGCGGCCTGGCGCCGCCGGACCCCGCCAGGAACTTGAGCAGGAGGGGAGGGGGAGGCGCGGCGCAGCCTGCATGGGCCATGCAGCTGGCCACACCGCCGTCTCCCCGGGGAGGGACCTCCCTGCCGCCCCTGGTCGGGGCGCCGGGGAGGGGGCAGACCTCCGGCGGGGGTCCGGCGGCCTGGCGCCGTCGGCCGCCGCCGGGGGAGGGGTTTCAACCCTTACAGGAAAACGAAGAGGGGGAGGCCACGGTGTCGTCGGGACTGCGTTCTCCGGCGGCCCGACCGCCTTCCTGCGCCGGCGTCGAGGCCCCTGGGAGGGGTCCTACCTCCCCCAGCGCCACCACCGGCGCTGGGGGAAAGGGCTCTCACGGCCAGCCTCCTCCCCGAGCCTTGCAAGGCTCGGGGCGGCGGCCGGCGCTCCGGCGACGGGGCGAGGGGTGGCCTCCTCCGGGAGATAGGAAGGGGGAGGGGGAGAGTTCTACCTGGAGGTGAGGTGGGGCTCGAGAGGTGGAGGGGCGGTGGCCGGCCATGAGGAAGGAGGAGGAGGTGGCGGCTTGGGGTGGGCTTGCTCCGGCAAGGTGAGGCTGAGAGGGAGTGGGGTGGGGGTTTGAGAGGGGCTGCCCCTTCCTTTTATAGGAAGGGGGAGCTCTCCTCCTTATCCCCCACGTGGGGATAAGGGAGGGGAAGATATTTTCTCCCCCTCCCCTCCCTTCTCTCTCTCTTGCCCCCTTTGCCCAAATAGGGGGGGCTGCCCATTCATGGGGGAGGGGCTTCTCTCTCTTCCCCCCCCCCCCCCCCCCCCCCCCCCCCACAATTTCCTTTTCATTTCAAAGTAAATTTCAAGCCAGGGGGGGTTTGACCGAGTCAACTTAGGGCGGGGTCCTCCTTGGTCCCCGGGGTCCAACAAGAGTTGCCGGGGCCGATGCCGGGTTCGTATGCCTTATATCTCGTGTGTTGCACTGAGGCGATCTGCATAGTCGTAAAATGGCATACTCTCCATACGACCTTGAATCGAGGCCCAACTAATTCTGTTGCGCTCGTATTGTTCGTACGAGTTTTCCAGAACTGACAGAAGTTAATTCGGGGCTTGCACGGTCACTATTCATAATAATGAGGTAGTGACGCGCTACGACACCCGAAATGGTCATTTTCTCCAAACGACCTCGGATCTAAGTGCAACGAATTCCGTTGCGCTCGTATTGTCCATACGAGTCTAACGGGACTGACGGAAGTCCAATCGGGGTTCGTATGGTCACTATTCATAATAATGAGGTAGTGACGCGCTACGACACCCGAAATGGTCGTTTTCTCCAAACGACCTCGGATCAAAGTGCAACGAATTTCGTTGCGCTTGTATTGTCCATACGAGTCTAACGGAACTGGCGGAGGTCTAATCGGGGTTTGTTTGGTCATTATACCCCAATGATTTAGTTGCGGCACGCAACGTTACTTAAGATGATAGTTTTCTACTGCTCGGGCCTACTTTTATTGGGCTCACTAGGGTCTAGTGGCCCAATAAAAGTTGGGATGTTACAATCCAATAAAAATAAATAGATTTTCGTCCCTGAAAATTGGCTAAAGTAGGGGTTTAAAGGATATACCTGGGGGAAAGAGTGTCGGGTATTTTTCTCGAACGAGCGTCTCTGGTTCTCAAGTAAACTCTTCGCGTCCACAGTTTGACCACAAGATCTTGACCATCGTGATGGTTTTGTTCCGCAGTTCTTTGATCTTGGAGTCCACTATCTTCACTGGTTCGAGTTGGACGGATCAGTCGGATTGTATTGATGTCGGTGACACGGGGAGATGTTGCTCGGGTTGGCGGAGTACGCGTCTCAGCGAGGAGACGTGAAACACGTCGTGGAGGTTTCCCAACTCGGCTGGCAAAGCTAACCTATAAGCCGCCGGGCCAACTCTTTCGATGACTTGATATGGGCCTAAGTAGCGGGGGTCCAACTTTTTCTGCTTCTTTATTCGGGATATCCCGTGCATTGGCTTAATTTTCAAGAAAACCATATCTCCCACGTTGAATTCCACCATCTGATGACGCGCATCATAATATTTGGCTTGCCGGCTCTGCGCTTCTAGCATACGTTCCGGGATTAACCTTATTGCGGCAGTGGTATCGTCTATGTAGGTGACCCCTAAGGCTTCGGGGTCCTCATCCTGTGCCCAAGATAGTGGGGTCCGACAGCGTCTTCCGTAGAGGGCTTCGTAAGGTGCCATCTTGATGCTTGCCTGGAAGCTGTTGTTATATGAAAATTCCACCAGAGGTAGTAACTGCTCCCATGGCTTGTTGTGTTCCACTATGCATAATCGGAGAAGATCTTCCATCGTCCGGTTTGTTCTTTCCGTCTGCCCATCGGTCTGGGGGTGGAAGGCGGTGCTAAATGCCAATCGGGTTCCTAGATAAGCTTGCACTCTTCTCCATTCCTTCGATGTAAAGCGCCCGTCGCGGTCCGAGACGATTGATTTGGGTATTCCATGAAATCGGACTACCTGCTCAATAAATAGTCGGGCTAAAATGTCGACACCGTCGCCTTGCCGGTTCGGGATGAATCGGGCTACCTTGGTAAGGCGGTCTACTACGACCCATATGGAGTCGTTACCTGCACGAGATCGGGGTAAGCCATGGACAAAGTCCATGGAAATATCCTCGAACTTCCATTCCGGTATGGGCAGCGGTTGTAGTAGGCCCCCTGGGCTTCGACACTCCGCCTTGACCAGTTGACAGGTCTGGCAGTGCGCAACGTAGTTGGTGACGTCCCTCTTCATTCCTGGCCAGTATAAAGTCCTTCGTAGGTCTGTATACATCTTCACTACCCCTGGGTGTATTGAATACCTTGTTTGATGTGCTTCACGGAGTATCTCCTCCCGGATCCCCTCTGCAGCGGGAATGAATATGCGGTGTCTGTATTGCAGGATGCCATCGTACAAGTTGTAGTCTTCCTGTGCACCGTGTTGCAAGGCCTGAATGATCGGTGCTGCTTCAACGTCGATCTTCTGTGCTTCTCTTATCCTGTCCCTGATGTCGCACTGAATCTCCATCCAGTAGAGCTGGGCCCGGTATTCCATCGGATTCCTACGGGTGATGAGGATAATATCCAATTCTGCCAAAGATTCGACTAATTCCTTCGGTACCATTTCTAACCAACTCCCGGTCCTCGGAGGCTGCCGGCTCAGGGCATCTGCAACCTTATTAGCCTTGTCGGGGTGGTACTGAAGGGCGAAGTCGTAATCGCAGAGAAATTCCAACCACCGGCGTTGTCGGAGGTTTAGCTCCTTCTGGCTGAAGACATACTTGAGGCTCTTATGATCGGAGAAAATCTCGCATCGTACCCCGTAGAGGTAGTGTCTCCAAACCTTTAATGCAAAAACTACCGCCCCCAGTTCTAGATCGTGGGTGGCGTAGTTTAGTTCGTGCGGCTTAAGTTGACGTGAGGCGTAGGCAACTACCTTGCCATGTTGCATAAGCACGGCTCCCAATCCTTTCAGAGAGGCATCAGCATAGATCTGGAAGCCCTCAGTTCCTGAGGGAAGAGTCAGGATCGGGGCCGATATCAGCCGGTTCTTCAATTCGATGAACGCTGCTTCGCACTCGGGAGACCAATGGAATGTCACATCCTTTTTGGTGAGGGAGGTAAGCGGTAACGCAATCTTGGAGAATCCTTCGACGAACTTACGGTAGTAGCCGGCGAGGCCAAGGAAACTTCGGATGTCTGCCGCTGTCTTAAGTGGCGGCCAATCTCGTACTGCTTGTACTTTGCTTGATCCACTGCTACCCCGTTCTTGTTAACCGCGTGTCCCAGAAAACCGACTTCTTCCATACAGAACTCGCATTTGCTAAACTTGGTGAATAGTGAGTGCTCTCTTAGTTTAAGCAGAACCATTTGGAGGTGCCTGGGGTGATCGGTTTTGTTCCTCGAGTAGATGAGGATATCATCTATGAAGACTATTACGAAAAGATCCAGGAAGGGTTTAAATACGGTATTCATTAACGCCATGAAGGCGGACGGGGCATTGGTTAAACCAAATGGCATTACCATGAACTCGTACAGTCCGTAGCGAGAGCTGAAGGCGGTCTTGGGAATGTCCTCTTCTCGCACTCTGAGTTGATAGTAGCCGGATCTTAAATCCATCTTGGAAAAGACGGACGTGCCTTGCAGCTGATCGAACAATTCATCTATCCGGGGTAGGGGATAGGTATTCCGGACAGTGAGTTTATTCAATTCTCTGTAGTCAATGCAGAGACGCAGAGATCCATCCTTCTTCTTAACAAACAGTACTGGGGCTCCCCAGGGCGAAGTACTAGGACGTACGAATCCTGCGTCGACTAACTCTTGTAGTTGAATCTTGAGCTCGGCCAGTTCCCTCGGGGCCATCCGGTACGGTGCTCGGGATATTGGTCGGGCTCCTTGAGTAAGTTCGATTTGGAAGTCCACTTCCCGTTGCGGGGGCAACCCGGGAAGGGACTCTAGGAAGATATCTGGGAAGTCCCTGATTACAGGCACTTTAGCGAGTACTTGTGTCGTGTCTTCCATCTCAAAGTAGATTAGGTACACCTCGTCCTTCCGTCGAACTGCCTTGACGGTTTGTGCAGATGTTAAGATAATGCGGGTGACAGAGGGTATACCTGCTAGCGTGATAAATTGCCCATTCGGATTCTGGAGGCGGATTTCTCGAGTTGAACAATTGATTTGGGCGCTGTGCTCGGCCAACCAATCCATCCCCAGAATGATGTCGAATCCGGTTATTGCCAAAACGGTTGCGTTGACTTCGAATTATATGCCTCCTAGCATGGCCTGTAAGGAACACTTTTCGGTGGAAGTCATATCTGATCTGAAAGTGCACAGTTTACCTCACTAGAATTCTCTAGAGGGGGGGGGGGGTGAATAGAGATTAAAAATTATTTTGTGCAAAGTTAATATATATATGTGTATGATCACAGATTATAGCTTCCCACACATCAACAAGAATTAAACAAGTAAAGAAAGTAAATGCAAGAAAAAAAATCACAGCAAAACACAAGAAAATATAGTGGTTCCCCAAACTTTGGGTAGTCCACTCTTCTACCCCCTTGGTAGGAATTCACTATCTTGTACTGAGTCTTTTGATAAGGAGACTCTTAGAACCACCCTGAGTCTTTTGACAAGGAGACTCTTAGAACCAACTGAGTCTTTTGACAAGGAGACTCTTAGAACCAGTACACTGAATTTTTTGAAGAGAGATTCTAAAAACTCTTTTACAATGTTATAAGTAAGAAAGAAAGAAAGAAAGAAATAAGAACAAGAATGAATCTTCTTCCTAGCAAGAAGATTGGAAGCACAAGAAGTAGTGAATGAAAATCTCTCTTCTATAGTGAGAAGGAGATTGTAAAAATTTTTCTCTCTTTTGAGAGAACTTTCAGAGTTTGCAGTAGAATGGCTTCTGAAGAAGAAGGAGAAGATGAAGGCTTTTTCTCTGCAGCACACTATCTCTTTTCTCAGTTTTTCTCTCTATTCTCTTGGGAGCTTTTCCTCTATTTCAAATGTATGTGGTGGATTACTCAACTTCCTATTTTCTGCCGACCTCCTCTTTATTTATAGCTATGTGTATTCAGAATAATGCTATAGGAGGATAATTAATTAGCAGTCAGAGAATTAGAAGAATAGAAATATTTCCATAATTAGCATACCAATAGAAGGAAAGAATTCATTCCAAATTCGAATAATATCCATAATGAGTTTTATCAGATTAGCCAAGAATCAAATAGAAGGAAAGAATGATTCAGAACGGCTATAAAATATTAACATTATTCCATATAAATTAGATCTACTGAAAGAAGGAAAGAGATCTGGCGCATATTTAAATCTGTCATATAAATTGACGTGGGTCGATTACCATTCGACGTAAGCGTCGAATTCATCCTGGCTGGACGTCGAGAGAAGAATAAGGAAGGTGCGTTGACTAAGGTGCGTCGACTTCTCTATATGTGTCGACTAGAAATCAGAGTAGCGTCGACAACACATACGTCGAAATCTTCCTAAAGTTACTTCGACTTAATCTGAAGGGAACGTCGACTACAGCTCGACGTTGCGTCGAATACTATTCGACGCATATTTTCTTAACCTTGTTTTTCTTTCTTAGAATTCATATTCAACTTAATTCAAGGGGTTAAGAGAAATCATTTTCCCAACAATCTCCCCCTATTTGTCTTAACCCTATTTAGAGGGAAATTGTACTAGTATAAAATCAATCCAGCACAGCATTTGTATAGAAAAGAAATATATCAAATAATCAAAAAGTGAAATTTAGAAGAAGAGATCAAATGTTCCAGAATCATATAAATATATGTCATGTTCATTCCAATTAGTACTCAAAAATATATCAGCATTGTTTTCAAATATTACTCAGGAGGGGTAGGAGGGGTCTTTCTCTTTCTCTTGAATACTACTGTTTTAGGAGAGGAGAGTTTCTCTTTCTCATTTGTAGGAAGTTCTCCTAGCTCCCCCTGGGTCTCAGCCATTTGCTCCCCCTGAGTCTCAGCTTCATTTATAAACACAGCTTCCAGCTCCCCCTGAAGTTCAGTGTCTTTATCTTTCTCACCATCTTCCTCCTGAAGTTCAGTGTCTTTATCTTTCTCACCATCTTCCTTTGCAGCCTCATTTTCTGCTCTGCTTCCCTCCCCTTGTAGTAGTGCCATTTGATTTGCAGCATCCCTTGCTATGTTGAGTACCTCTATTGTTTGTTCATCATTATGTAGCTCAGGTACTGTCTCATTCCCAAGGATTTTGTCAGATTTTGGAGGAGGGGACTTGTGAGAGAGAGATTTAGGATTGGAGGGTTGTTCTTTATCTAGATTCTCCCCCTTCTTGACCTTCTTGGCCAAGGAGGTTAAGAAAGACCTAGTCACTCTAGAGGAAGAGAGAGAAGATTTCAGATCTTGCACAGAGGCACTGACCCCATCTATTTGGGTGTGCATGTGAAGGATGGAGGAATGAATCTGGGAGCAATGCTCATCTAGCATTGCTTGGAATCTTTGAGCTGTGGATTGTATGCACTGGGTGATGAGAGCCTCAGTGGATTCAGATGGTTCATGGTGTGAGAGTTGATGAGGAGGTGATGGTGGAGGAAGAGGTGATAGAGGAGGAGGAGATAATGGATGTGGAGAGGGGATTCTATTATCTTGAGGAGGTATATTTGATGGAGGAGGTGGAGGAATAGATGAGACTTGGTCATGTGATTGAGGTGGTATTTGTGATTGTGTGGATGATGAAGGTACAGATGAGAGATTTGTTGAAGGAGGAGGAGGAGGAGGATGAGCAGGAGAGTTAGAGGGAGAGGGAGATCTTTCAGGGATGGAACCAGGCTTAGGGATTTGCCTGGTCCATTTAGAAAAGAGAGCAATTGACATCCTCTTTCCTGGAGGAATGGGGATTCATTTTGACCTACATAGGTCAGGAAAGGAATGGAAGAGGACTTGACTCATGATTCTCATGTAGGCATTCTCTTTGTGAGAGTATTTAGAGTCTATCATCTTGAGTAGCCATGTGGCCCAGTCTACCTTCTTCTTCAACACAAGGGCCCCCATGATGTTCAGTTGTTGTTTTGGTACTGCATCATGTGCTGAGATCTTGCACAGTAGAACTTTCCCTACTATATCAGCCAGCAGCCTATATTCATCAGAAAAGTCTACCTTTTTCAGATGGATTGGTCTATCTTTTGAGAATTTCATGGTGGTGAGCAAATGCTTGATTTCATCAGGTGTGAGTTCAATGGATTCATCACCTATTAGGGGAATAATCAAGACTTGTTTAGTCATTCTTTTAGAGGCTCATTGTCTTTCCTTATTTCTTTTAAACTAAGATGATAGTAGGATATACCTGATGGAAGATCAAAGGTGGCCCTAATATGTTCTGCTGAGATTGAGACTGGTGTCTCATATAGTGTTCCCTGGATTTCTCCTTGTTCAGATATCTGAACATGAGTTATTAGCTCTGTGAGCTCTGATTCCAGGAGCTTGCACCTAGTGGAGATGAGTTTGTCCAGTCCTGCTTCAGTAAAGAGAGCAATGATGCTCTTGTAGTTTTCTGCGGCAGCTTGGAAGGACTCAAGGTCAATGTCGAAGCCTGAGTTGGTCTTGGGAGCCATTTTAGGTTAGTGAAGGAGAGAGGAAGAGATTAGCTGGTCTGAGGAGCACGAAGAATGAAAGAGGCAGTGTCGTGAAGGTTTCTAACTGAAGAGTCTTTTTAAGTCAGGTGAAGCGTCGAAACTGGACTCAATTCGAGGTTTATTCGGTACTTCAGTGGATGTGACCGAAAATAATTTAGCGTTGCCGCTCGTTTTTATAAGGTCGACGTTACGTCGAGTGGAATTCGACGTGAGCTTCGATTTAGTCTGCTTTGGGATGCAAGGGTTTCTTATCGACGTATGCGTCGATAGCAGTCGACGCATGCGTCGATTGTGCTTATTGATCTGAGTTATCGACGTTGCGTCGATTAGAGGTCGACGTGACTTTTAATTTTCCTGAAAAGTTTTGGGTGTTTATTTCTTTTTATCTCTTCTTAATCCTAAAGGTTTCTAAGGTAGCCTAGGACTGGGTTTTAAGACCAATTTGATTGATTATACCAACACTTTTTGGCCAGGTGGCCATTTTTGTTGCATATGTAACACTTGAGTATCTTACTTTTGTGAGCGTTTGAGTTTAAAGGTGAATAGAAGTGTTGACTAGGATACCAGTGTTGATTAGGATAGAAGGTTTCATTAGGATGGGAAGTTTGGTTACCAAGTTTTGGGTAAAAATTTTGGTTAGAATGTTGATTAGGATAGAAATTATGATCAAGATGAATGGGACCTGAATAAGGGTTAGGATGATAGACTTTTGGAGGAAAGATGTTTAAATTGTTCTGAATTTTTGTGCGTCGATATCCATTCGACGCATGTTGATAGTCACGTTGATTTGTATTCGGCGCTTTCTCCAGATGGTGTCGATCTGATTTCGACGCATAGAAAAAGTTGCGTCGATTGGAAGTCGACATGCTTTTGTTCATCCATCTAGAAGAGGTCGAAGCATCTGAGAGATTGCGTTGAGTAGAAGTCGACGCACTATCGTGCATGCGTCGATATGAAGTCGACGCACCTGTATCTTCATAAATTTTCATTTTGCCCTTCTCTGTTTTTACTCCTTTGTGTCTTGTTTTTCTTGGTTTGATTGTTTCTTCAGATGAAGTTTGTGAGTCATCAGCGGAATAATAAGATGTTTCATCAAATTCCTTTATTTCTTTGAGGGAGTTTTCTTCCTTATCTTTTGGGTCTTTTTCTTGGTTTGTCATTTTGACAGGTTTAGTGAATTTTACAGGGCTCATCCAAGCAGGTTTGTTGGATGGAATTAGGCTGATTGAGGGATCAGTCCCTAACCCAAGATGGTTGTGTCTTATTGTTTGTTTTTCAGTGATTTCCTTAAGAGTTTGGCTTCTCATTTTTATTGATTCTTCAAAGGCTTTTGCCTGGGTTACTTTATCCTTAAGGAACTGATTTTCTATTCTAGCCCTTTCTATTTCCTTTTCTATTCTGCTAGCTATTGATTCATAATCTTTAGAGGATTTAATTTATGTGTTTCTCTGGTTTTTAGCTACATTGATTTGTTCTTTTAGATCTTTAATTTCTTGTTTTGTTTTTAGTTGATCTAGGTACATTCCCATAAAATCATTTCTAAAATTATCACTTTGAAAATCTATTTCATCAAACATGCTTACCTCATCCTCATCCTCAGATTCCTCAATGAGAATGAGGTTCTTTTCCTTTTCATCATCAGAAGATATGCTTTCTTCTGATCCTGTTTCACTCCATGATTTATCATCATTCTTTGAGTCTTCAAAGGCCATCAAGCATAGGTCTTCTTGCCTAGATTCTTCATTGTCACTCTTTGAGGATGAACTATCCTCAGAGTTTGTTTCACTCCAGACTTCTGCAATGAAGCCTCTTTCTTTATTCTTCCCCTTTTTCTTCAGATCTTTCTTTTTCAGATCCTTTTCTGTTTCAGCATTCTCTGGACATTCTGGGGCAATGTGTCTAGGTTTCCTGCAAGAATAGCAAATAATTTCTTTAGTGGGGGTTTTGTCATACCTTGGTTTTGACTCCCTCCTTTTTGATCCATCTGTCTTGACCCATTTCTTAAATCTTCTGGCCAAGAAACTGAATAATTCTTCTTCAGTGACAGGGGTTCCTTCTTCTGTTGCCTTTAGAGCAATGTTCCTGCTTTTTGAGGAAGTTGGAGTGTTTTCTCTTCTTTCCTTCTCCTCTCTAGTTTTCAGCAACTGCTCATAGGATCTGAGTTTTCCTAAGAGAGCATCTGTTGAGATCTCTTTTTGTCCTCTTGTGTCTCTTATTGCCCAAATTCTTGAGTCCCATGAACTAGGGAGACTCATTAGCAATTTGTCATTAATCTCAGTGAGAGAGATTTCTCTATCCAAGTCTCTTAGTTGATTGATGATCAGACTGAATCTGTCATACATTTCAGAGATGCTTTCTTCAGCCTTCTTTTGGAAGTTCTCATATTGAGAGATCAATAGAGCCTTTTTATCTTTCTTTTCATCAGCACTTCCTTCCACCATCTTTGTGAGAGCATCCCAAATTTCTTTGGATGATTCACAGTCAACAACCTTTTGAAAAATGTCATCTGAGAGAGTTGAGACAAGTATGTTCATGGCCTTTAGATCATATGTTCTTGCCTTCTTTTCATCTTCTGTCCACTCAGATCTTGGAACAAGTGTTTGTGTGACATTGCCATTTGCATCCTTTCTATAAGGCTTTGGGGGACCTGTCATAGTAATATCAAACAAGTCAGCATCAATGGAATTCATATAAATTCTAATTCTTGTTTTCCAAATTGCAAACTTTTCAAGATTGCACATTGGAGGTCTGGTGGAAGCATAATCTTTGATTTGTGCCATATGATAAAATAGTTTTGAAAAATATATATATATATGAGAGGTAAGATCTTTTTGATCAAGGAGTTATCCTTTTTAGATCAACCTCCCTCTGATACCAATTGAAAGTGCACAGTTTACCTCACTAGAATTCTCTAGAGGGGGGGTGAATAGAGATTAAAAATTATTTTGTGCAAAGTTAATATATATATGTGTATGATCACAGATTATAACTTCCTACACATCAACAAGAATTAAACAAGTAAAGAAAGTAAATGCAAGAAAAGAAATCACAGCACAACACAAGAAAATATAGTGGTTCTCCAAACTTTGGGTAGTCCACTCTTCTACCCCCTTGGTAGGAATTCACTATCTTGTACTGAGTCTTTTGATAAGGAGACTCTTAGAACCACCCTGAGTCTTTTGACAAGGAGACTCTTAGAACCAACTGAGTCTTTTGACAAGGAGACTCTTAGAACCAGTACACTGAATTTTTTGAAGAGAGATTCTAAAAACTCTTTTACAATGTTATAAGTAAGAAAGAAAGAAAGAAAGAAAGAAATAAGAACAAGAATGAATCTTCTTCCTAGCAAGAATATTGGAAGCACAAGAAGTAGTGAATGAAAATCTCTCTTCTATAGTGAGAAGGAGATTGTAAAAACTTTTCTCTCTTTTGAGAGAACTTTCAGAGTTTGCAGTAGAATGGCTTCTGAAGAAGAAGGAGAAGATGAAGGCTTTTTCTCTGCAGCACACTATCTCTTTTCTCAGTTTTTCTCTCTATTCTCTTGGGAGCTTTTCCTCTATTTCAAATGTATGTGGTGGATTACTCAACTTCCTATTTTCTGCCGACCTCCTCTTTATTTATAGCTCTGTGTATTCAGAATAATGCTATAGGAGGATAATTAATTAGCAGTCAGAGGATTAGAAGAATAGAAATATTTCCATAATTAGCATACCAATAGAAGGAAAGAATTCATTCCAAATTCGAATAATATCCATAATGAGTTTTATCAGATTAGCCAAGAATCAAATAGAAGGAAAGAATGATTCAGAACGGCTATAAAATATTAACATTATTCCATATAAATTAGATCTACTGAAAGAAGGAAAGAGATCTGGCGCATATTTAAATCTGTCATATAAATCGACGTGCGTCGATTACCATTCGACGTAAGCATCGAATTCATCCTGGCTGGACGTCGAGAGAAGAATAAGGAAGGTGCGTCGACTAAGGTGCGTCGACTTCTCTATATGCGTCGACTAGAAATCAGAGTAGCGTCGACAACACATACGTCGAAATCTTCCTAAAGTTACTTCGACTTAATCTGAAGGGAACGTCGACTACAGCTCGACGTTGCGTCGAATACTCATTCGACGCATATTTTCTTAACCTTGTTTTTCTTTCTTAGAATTCATATTCAACTTAATTCAAGGGGTTAAGAGAAATCATTTTCCCAACAATCTCCCCCTATTTGTCTTAACCCTATTTAGAGGGAAATTGTACTAGCATAAAATCAATCCAGCACAGCATTTGTATAGAAAAGAAATATATCAAATAATCAAAAAGTGAAATTTAGAAGAAGAGATCAAATGTTCCAGAATCATATAAATATATGTCATGTTCATTCCAATTAGTACTCAAAAATATATCAGCATTGTTTTCAAATATTACTCAGGAGGGGTAGGAGGGGTAGGAGGGGTCTTTCTCTTTCTCTTGAATACTACTGTTTTAGGAGAGGAGAGTTTCTCTTTCTCATTTGTAGGAAGTTCTCCTAGCTCCCCCTGGGTCTCAGCCATTTGCTCCCCCTGAGTCTCAGCTTCATTTATAAACACAGCTTCCAGCTCCCCCTGAAGTTCAGTGTCTTTATCTTTCTCACCATCGTCCTCCTGAAGTTCAGTGTCTTTATCTTTCTCACCATCTTCCTTTGCAGCCTCATTTTCTGCTCTGCTTCCCTCCCCTTGTAGTAGTGCCATTTGATTTGCAGCATCCCTTGCTATGTTGAGTACCTCTATTGTTTGTTCATCATTATGTAGCTCAGGTACTGTCTCATTCCTAAGGATTTTGTCAGATTTTGGAGGAGGGGACTTGTGAGAGAGAGATTTAGGATTGGAGGGTTGTTCTTCATCTAGATTCTCCTCCTTCTTGACCTTCTTGGCCAAGTAGGTTAAGAAAGACCTAGTCACTCTAGAGGAAGAGAGAGAAGATTTCAGATCTTGCACAGAGGCACTGACCCCATCTATTTGGGTGTGCATGTGAAGGATGGAGGAATGAATCTGGGAGCAATGCTCATCTAGCATTGCTTGGAATCTTTGAGCTGTGGATTGTATGCACTGGGTGATGAGAGCCTCAGTGGATTCAGATGGTTCATGGTGTGAGAGTTGATGAGGAGGTGATGGTGGAGGAAGAGGTGATAGAGGAGGAGGAGATAATGGATGTGGAGAGGGGATTCTATTATCTTGAGGAGGTATATTTGATGGAGGAGGTGGAGGAATAGATGAGATTTGGGCATGTGATTGAGGTGGTATTTGTGATTGTGTGGATGATGAAGGTACAGATGAGAGATTTGTTGAAGGAGGAGGAGGAGGAGGATGAGCAGGAGAGTTAGAGGGAGAGGGAGATCTTTCAGGGATGGAACCAGGCTTAGGGATTTGCCTGGTCCATTTAGAAAAGAGAGCAATTGACATCCTCTTTCCTGGAGGAATGGGGATTCATTTTGACCTACATAGGTCAGGAAAGGAATGGAAGAGGACTTGACTCATGATTCTCATGTAGGCATTCTCTTTGTGAGAGTATTTAAAGTCTATCATCTTGAGTAGCCATGTGGCCCAGACTACCTTCTTCTTCAACACAAGGGCCCCCATGATGTTCAGTTGTTGTTTTGGTACTGCATCATGTGCTGAGATCTTGCACAGTAGAACTTTCCCTACTATATCAGCCAGCAGCCTATATTCATCAGAAAAGTCTACCTTTTTCAGATGGATTGGTCTATCTTTTGAGAATTTCATGGTGGTGAGCAAATGCTTGATTTCATCAGGTGTGAGTTCAATGGATTCATCACCTATTAGGGGAATAATCAAGACTTGTTTAGTCATTCTTTTAGAGGCTCATTGTCTTTCCTTATTTCTTTTAAACTAAGATGATAGTAGGATATACCTGATGGAAGATCAAAGGTGGCCCTAATATGTTCTGCTGAGATTGAGACTGGTGTCTCATATAGTGTTCCCTGGATTTCTCCTTGTTCAGATATCTGAACATGAGTTATTAGCTCTGTGAGCTCTGATTCCAGGAGCTTGCACCTAGTGGAGATGAGTTTGTCCAGTCCTGCTTCAGTAAAGAGAGCAATGATGCTCTTGTAGTTTTCTGCGGCACCTTGGAAGGACTCAAGGTCAATGTCGAAGCCTGAGTTGGTCTTGGGAGCCATTTTAGGTTAGTGAAGGAGAGAGGAAGAGATTAGCTGGTCTGAGGAGCAAGAAGAATGAAAGAGGCAGTGTCGTGAAGGTTTCTAACTGAAGAGTCTTTTTAAGTCAGGTGAAGCGTCGAAACTGGACTCAATTCGAGGTTTATTCGGTACTTCAGTGGATGTGACCGAAAATAATTTAGCATTGCCGCTCGTTTTTATGAGGTCGACGTTACGTCGAGTGGAATTCGACGTGAGCGTCGATTTAGTCTGCTTTGGGATGCAAGGGTTTCTTATCGACGTATGCGTCGATAGCAGTCGACGCATGCGTCGATTGTGCTTATTGATCTGAGTTATCGACGTTGCGTCGATTAGAGGTCGACGTGACTTTTAATTTTCCTGAAAAGTTCTGGGTGTTTATTTCTTTTTATCTCTTCTTAATCCTAATGGTTTTTAAGGTAGCCTAGGACTGGGTTTTAAGACCAATTTGATTGATTATACCAACACTTTTTGGCAAGGTGGCCATTTTTGTTGCATATGTAACACTTGAGTATCTTACTTTTGTGAGCGTTTGAGTTTAAAGGTGAATAGAAGTGTTGACTAGGATACCAGTGTTGATTAGGATAGAAGGTTTCATTAGGATGGGAAGTTTGGTTACCAAGTTTTGGGTAAAAATTTTGGTTAGAATGTTGATTAGGATAGAAATTATGATCAGGATGAATGGGACCTGAATAAGGGTTAGGATGATAGACTTTTGGAGGAAAGATGTTTAAATTGTTCTGAATTTTTGTGCATCGATATCCATTCGACGCATGTTGATAGTCACGTTGATTTGTATTCGGCGCTTTCTCCAGATGGTGTCGATCTGATTTCGACGCATAGAAAAAGTTGCGTCGATTGGAAGTCGACATGCTTTTGTTCATCCATCTAGAAGAGGTCGAAGCATCTGAGAGATTGCGTTGAGTAGAAGTCGACGCACTATCGTGCATGCGTCGATATGAAGTCGACGCAACTGTATCTTCATAAATTTTCATTTTGCCCTTCTCTGTTTTTACTCCTTTATGTCTTGTTTTTCTTGGTTTGATTGTTTCTTCAAATGAAGTTTGTGAATCATCAGCTGAATAATAAGATGTTTCATCAAATTCCTTTATTTCTTTGAGGGAGTTTTCTTCCTTATCTTTTGGGTCTTTTTCTTGGTTTGTCATTTTGACAGGTTTAGTGAATTTTACAGGGCTCATCCAAGCAGGTTTGTTGGATGGAATTAGGCTGATTGAGGGATCAGTCCCTAACCCAAGATGGTTGTGTCTTATTGTTTGTTTTTCAGTGATTTCCTTAAGAGTTTGGCTTCTCATTTTTATTGATTCTTCAAAGGCTTTTGCCTGGGTTACTTTATCCTTAAGGAACTGATTTTCTATTCTAGCCCTTTCTATTTCCTTTTCTATTCTGCTAGCTATTGATTCATAATATTTAGAGGATTTAATTTATGTGTTTCTCTGGTTTTTAGCTACATTGATTTGTTCTTTTAGATCTTTAATTTCTTGTTTTGTTTTTAGTTGATCTAGGTACATTCCCATAAAATCATTTCTAAAATTATCACTTTGAAAATCTATTTCATCAAACATGCTTACCTCATCCTCATCCTCAGATTCCTCAATGAGAATGAGGTTCTTTTCCTTTTCATCATCAGAAGATATGCTTTCTTCTGATCATGTTTCACTCCATGATTTATCATCATTCTTTGAGTCTTCAAAGGCCATCAAGCATAGGTCTTCTTGCCTAGATTCTTCATTGTCACTCTTAGAGGATGAACTATCCTCAGAGTTTGTTTCACTCCAGACTTCTGCAATGAAGCCTCTTTCTTTCTTCTTCCCCTTTTTCTTCAGATCTTTCTTTTTCAGATCCTTTTCTGTTTCAGCATTCTCTGGACATTCTGGGGCAATGTGTCCAGGTTTCCTGCAAGAATAGCAAATAATTTCTTTAGTGGGGGTTTTGTCATACCTTGGTTTTGACTCCCTCCTTTTTGATCCATCTGTCTTGACCCATTTCTTAAATCTTCTGGCCAAGAAACTGAATAATTCTTCTTCAGTGACAGGGGTTCCTTCTTCTGTTGCCTTTAGAGCAATGTTCCTGCTTTTTGAGGAAGTTGGAGTGTTTTCTCTTCTTTCCTTCTCCTCTCTAGTTTTCAGCAACTGCTCATAGGATCTGAGTTTTCCTAAGAGCGCATCTGTTGAGATCTCTTTTTGTCCTCTTGTGTCTCTTATTGCCCAAATTCTTGAGTCCCATGAACTAGGGAGACTCATTAGCAATTTGTCATTAATCTCAGTGAGGGAGATTTCTCTATCCAAGTCTCTTAGTTGATTGATGATCAGACTGAATCTGTCATACATTTCAGAGATGCTTTCTTCAGCCTTCTTTTGGAAGTTCTCATATTGAGAGATCAATAGAGCCTTTTTATCTTTCTTTTCATCAGCACTTCCTTCAACCATCTTTGTGAGAGCATCCTAAATTTCTTTGGATGATTCACAGTCAACAACCTTTTGAAAAATGTCATTTGAGAGAGTTGAGACAAGTATGTTCATGGCCTTTAGATCATATGTTCTTGCCTTCTTTTCATCTTCTGTCCACTCAGATCTTGGAACAAGTGTTTGTGTGACATTGCCATTTGCATCCTTTCTATAAGGCTTTGGGGGACCTGTCATAGTAATATCAAACAAGTCAGCATCAATGGAATTCATATAAATTCTAATTCTTGTTTTCCAAATTGCAAACTTTTCAAGATTGCACATTGGAGGTCTGGTGGAAGCATAATCTTTGATTTGTGCCATATGATAAAATAGTTTTGAAATATATATATATATATGAGAGGTAAGATCTTTTTGATCAAGGAGTTATCCTTTTTAGATCAACCTCCCTCTGATACCAATTGAAAGTGCACAGTTTACCTCACTAGAATTCTCTAGAGGGGGGGGGGGGGTGAATAGAGATTAAAAATTATTTTGTGCAAAGTTAATATATATGTGTATGATCACAGATTATAGCTTCCCACACATCAACAAGAATTAAACAAGTAAAGAAAGTAAATGAAGAAAAGAAATCACAGCACAACACAAGAAAATATAGTGGTTCCCCAAACTTTGGGTAGTCCACTCTTCTACCCCCTTGGTAGGAATTCACTATCTTGTACTGAGTCTTTTGATAAGGAGACTCTTAGAACCACCCTGAGTCTTTTGACAAGGAGACTCTTAGAACCAACTGAGTCTTTTGACAAGGAGACTCTTAGAACCAGTACACTGAATTTTTTGAAGAGAGATTCTAAAAACTCTTTTACAATGTTATAAGTAAGAAAGAAAGAAAGAAATAAGAACAAGAATGAATCTTCTTCCTAGCAAGAAGATTGGAAGCACAAGAAGTAGTGAATGAAAATCTCTCTTCTATAGTGAGAAGGAGATTGTAAAAACTTTTCTCTCTTTTGAGAGAACTTTCAGAGTTTGCAGTAGAATGGCTTCTGAAGAAGAAGGAGAAGATGAAGGCTTTTTCTCTGCAGCACACTATCTCTTTTCTCAGTTTTTCTCTCTATTCTCTTGGGAGCTTTTCCTCTATTTCAAATGTATGTGGTGGATTACTCAACTTCCTATTTTCTGCCGACCTCCTCTTTATTTATAGCTCTGTGTATTCAGAATAATGCTATAGGAGGATAATTAATTAGCAGTCAGAGAATTAGAAGAATAGAAATATTTCCATAATTAGCATACCAATAGAAGGAAAGAATTCATTCCAAATTCGAATAATATCCATAATGAGTTTTATATAGATTGGAAAAGAATCTTAAAGGGTTGTCCCTCCTGGGAAATCGCAGTGGGATCAGATTAGCCAAGAATCAAATAGAAGGAAAGAAGGATTCAGAACGGCTATAAAATATTAACATTATTCCATATAAATTAGATCTACTGAAAGAAGGAAAGAGATCTGGCGCATATTTAAATCTGTCATATAAATCGACGTGCGTCGATTACCATTCGACGTAAGCGTCGAATTCATCCTGGCTGGACGTCGAGAGAAGAATAAGGAAGGTGCGTCGACTAAGGTGCGTCGACTTCTCTATATGCGTCGACTAGAAATCAGAGTAGCGTCGACAACACATACATCGAAATCTTCCTAAAGTTACTTCGACTTAATCTGAAGGGAACGTCGACTACAGCTCGACGTTGCGTCGAATACTATTCGACGCATATTTTCTTAACCTTGTTTTTCTTTCTTAGAATTCATATTCAACTTAATTCAAGGGGTTAAGAGAAATCATTTTCCCAACATGATCCATCCGGGAGTCGTATTCGGATTGACATCCCGGATGATCGCACCGTGTTCTCCTTGTCATCGATAAAGTTTTGTGCAACGAAAGAATGTGTGGCGCCGGTATCGAACAGTGTTTTAGCAGGATGACCTTCTACCAAAAGTAAACCTGATAACATATATATATATATATCATGATCATAAGCTTTTCACAAATATACAGGAGTAGGGATGACATATACAAAAGTCCCAATATATAAAGCTATAACATCTCCTAGGATATCGTACTATCGGAAGTAGATACCTATCACTACATCAGGAGCAGGACCGTGTTGGAGGTCCAAGGCGTATGCCTCGAGTGGTGCTGCTCTACCCTGCCTGGCCTGGCCTCTCCTGCCTGCAGGCTGTCCTCTGCGCCCACCTCGTCCTCGTCCTCTCTCTGCGGCTCCCTGTACTGCTCCTAGGCCGGGCCTACCTACCGCCTGTGGGCAAAAGGCTCGTATGTGCCCGGGCTGCTGGCACAGGTAGCAGTTCCCTGCGAAGGGAACATCTCGTCGTGCGGCTGGGACGACCTGAGGTGCTGGGGCTGGGGGTGCTGGTCGGGGCTGGGGTGCTGGTCGGGGCTGGGGTGCCTGCCTATATGGCTGGTGACGCTGACGCTGTCTCCCTTCCCGGCCCTGCCTGCGAGGACCTACCCCTCTCTCTCGGCCCTGAGTTCGGGGAACACCTACGTGTCCCCTCCGCTGCTGGGCTACCATCCGCTGGTCCATCTCTAGAGCGGTGGCATGTGAGGCGATCGTGTGGAAGGATGCCTGGGAAATCATGATCAGGGCCTGAAGGAGGTCGTCTCGTAATCCCCGGTAAAATCTGGCTGCCCTGTCCTTATCCGTACCTGCTAAGGTCCCGGCGAAGCGGGCCAGGTGGATAAACTCTCTCTGGTAGTCTGGAACCGTCCTATCTCCCTGTCTGATCTGCAGGAACCGCTCCTGGAGTGCCATCCGGTCTGCATCTGAAATGAAATGCTCTGAGAAGGCCTCTGAGAACTCCCCCCAGAGGATCGTGCTGAGTGGTCGTCCTCTGAAGGTAGAGCGGCTGGCGGCCCTCCACCAGTCCCGGGCATAGCCCTTTAGCATGGTCACCACCAGGGATACTACGGCTACTGCGGGGCACATCATCCCTACTAGAAGCTCCTCTACCCTATCCACCCACTCCTCGGCCTGGATGGCTGACCCGGTACCTCGGAAGGTGGGGGGCCTTAGTCCCCGGAATGTTGTCAGCAGATCGGTGGGTGCGGTGGCCTGCTGGGGTGGCCGTAAGGTGGCTGTCTGGAAGGCTGCTAACAGGGCTACCAAGGTCAGTCCGAGCTCTGTCTCTCCGAACGGAACTGTGGCTGGAGCGGCCGGGGCTGGTGGTGGAGTGGTAGGGTGGTACTGGTCCCGAGAGGAAGACTTCCCGTTACTCGACACGGGTATCTGGAGAAGTAACAAAACGAGCATCAGTACTTGCAAAAATAAGGGAATTTTGCAGGACTGAAAGAAAAGAAGCGGAAAGCGTGTGGGTGTACTACCGTGCAGTCTCGAATCCTTAACCTTAAACCTAAAGGGTCCACCAGGCTTCCGCTGCGTGGTTCGTCCCGAACCAAGAAACGGAACCGGGGGAAGGGGGGATCGAAAGACTGCCCCATGTGGTCGGATCGTGGTGGCTCTGATCCATTTGTAAGACCCCCCCCCCCCCCCCCCTCCCCAGACTGAACCGGGTTCAGGGAGGAGGGATCTTACTGCCCAAAGAGGACTACCCAACTCTTTCCGGGTGGCGACGTCCCACCCTCTTAAGCGATGAGCGGTCTCTTTGTCAGGCACAAGAATTATCACAACACATCAGAACGCACAGCGGAAGCAATCGAAATAAGAGAAGCTAAGCATGCTGATTATTTTACATATTTAAATATGGTCGGGGCCTATCGTTTTACAAAATACTACCTCGAAGGCTACATAGTATAAAACAAAAGGGAGCCCTAGGCTAGTCCTTATACTCTCGAACTCACGTCTCTGAAGATAGGGGGCGAGGCTAGGGTAATCGAACGGGCCATCTCCAAGGCTCGTAACTCATCCTGCGGTGCGGGGCTCCTTGCTGTCCCATCTCCTGTGATTGGTTATAAGAAATAACCGTTAGTCACAGAGCTAAGTAGAAAATACATCCCCTCCCCGGATATATATCCAGGGGGCGGTTAAAGAACAGAAATGAAATAGCCGAAGCAAGGTAGAGGGTTAGCAGCAGGTAAACATATATATCTCTCTCTCTCTCTCTCTATATATATATATATATATATAGGGCTTCCCTCCCTAAAGCTCGTAACCGCGCCGTATAGTAAGTACATAACACTATAACGCGCAGACACGCACACCCAGTTATTCAAACATGTACGCATACAAAAGACCCTGTGTCGACACAGTTTAGACCGCTTTATTTCAAGCAGGGGAGCTAACCCCACGGGCCTCACCGATGTGGCCATCGGTGACAGTGGCCAGTCATGCCACTTCTGAATGTAGTCGTACCGTATCATTCAAGCCCTCCTGTACAACTTGGTGTACTAACTGGATGTGAGCGACATCCGACGGGCCGATTTGTAGGCTGACCAGAGGAGGTAAAACTGCAGGCTCGGAGGGTGATAACCCGTTGTGCACATCTCCCTGTCGCCATGAGTCGTCAACCCACCCGCACCGGTACGAACGGTCTGCGAACGTGACCAACGCGCCACTCCCAAACAATCTTCACCCGCTTTATATAAAACAAGCACATAAGTGTCGTAGCAATTCTACTCGACCGGTCACACAACCTCTGCCCGGGAGGATTAGCGGTATGAGGGCTCCTTGCTTGGGACTAACCTGGGAGGAGGGACTCAACTCTGGGATTTCCCCAACTAAGGCCTCGCAGAAGGGAGAATAAGCACCGCATGGTTGCCATGACAGCTCTGCATTAGCAAACAAATTAGGCCGAAAGCAGGGGCCATAATACTAAGCAGAAATGTAGGCCGAAAGCAGAGGCCATAATAATAAGCTGAAAAGTAGGCCGAAAGCAGAGGCCATGGTAATAAACAGAAAGTAGGCCGAAAGCAAAGGCCATGGTAATAAATAGAAAAGTAGGCCGAAAGCAGAGGCCATGGTAATAAACAGAAAAGTAGGCCGAAAGCAGAGGCCATGGTAATAAACAGAAAAGTAGGCCGAAAGCAGAGGCCATGGTAATAAACAGAAAAGTAGGCCGAAAGCAGAGGCCATAATGATAGGACCAGTGCGAGACTGGATTTAAATGAAAGTACCGAAAGTAAATGCGGGGGACCAATGCGAGACTGGATTTAAAGGGAAGTACAGAAAACAGTAGCAGCATAAGGAACGGGTTAGTAGTCCAATCGCTCTTTTATTATTGTCGCGGCGGGGGTTAAATTTCGGCGCCGCACCGCGATTTTGTTCCGATTCTCGCGTCGATATTTCAAGCTCAGTCGATTCCTTGGATAGATACGCATAATTTTTAATAGGCATTTAAAAATATGCGTCGAGGGGACGCCGATTCATTTTGATGAATTTCGCTCCTTTTTGGGCGTTTAGTTTCGCTTGAAAAGGTTTTGGGGGACCAAAATAAGATGTCACACCTCCCAACTTTAATAGTAGTTGTAAAATACCTTTAATGAGAGTCCCTAATTTTTGGTGATTTTTGCGAACTTATTTGGACGTTTATTTTCTCAAAATAAACTCTATAAAGGGTTTTAAAAATAGTAAAACTTCTCCTAAAAATCCCAAAAAAATACAGTAGGTGCCCCTTAGGGTGGGGCACATTTTTCATTTAGAAAACTTTTCCCCAATCTGCCCCATTTTTTCTCAAAAAAATGGAGAAGGGAAAAGGGGATTGGGGTGCGGTTAGGAAAAAGGAAGGGGGTTTGGGGTGCGATTAGGGAAAGGGAGGGGGCGCAGGGGTGCTGCACTGCGTGCCATCCCGCGGCTCCCATAGCGGATCTGCGGCGGATCCGCTGTGGGGGCACACAAGTGGAGGCGGGAGGCGGGAAACGAGGTTTCGGGGGCCGCTTGATCTTCCGGGGGAGATCGTGCGGCCCCCGATTAATCTCGGGTGGCAGCCGCTGCCGCCGCCGGTCAGCGGCGGGCAGAGGCCGGCGCCGCCCCCGGTCAGTGCGCCGGGGGCCGGCGACTCCTCCGGTGGTGGTCTGGCGGCCTGGTGCCGCCGGCCACCGCCGGGGGAGAGCGAGGAAGCAGGCGGGAGGCGGGGGCGCGGCCTGCATGGGCCATGCAGGCCCGCTGCGCCGCCGCCTCCGCTGATAGGGCGACAGTGCTGCCCCCGGTCGGTGCGCCGGGGGTCGGCGACCACTCCGGTGGTGGTCCCGCGGCCTGGCGCTGCCGGACCCCGCCGGGAACTTGAGCAGGAGGGGAGGGGGAGGCACGACGCAGCCTGCATGGGCCATGCAGCTGGCCACGCCTCCGTCTCCCCGGGGAGGGACCTCCCTGCCGCCCCTGGTCGGGGCGCCGGGGAGGGGGCAGACCTCCGGCGGGGGTCCGGCTGCCTGGCGCCGCCGGCCGCCGCCGGGGGAGGGGTTTCAACCCTTACAGGAAAACGAAGAGGGGGAGGCCACTGGTGCCGTCGGGGCTGCGTCCTCCGGCGGCCCGACCGCCTTCCTGCGTCGGCGTCGAGGCCCCTGGGAGGGGGCCTACCTCCCCCAGCGCCACCACCGGCGCTGGGGGAAAGGGCTCTCACGGCCAGCCTCCTCCCCGAGCCTTGCAAGGCTCGGGGCGGCGGCCGACGGCGCTCCGGCGACGGGGAGAGGGGTGGCCTCCTCCGGGAGATAGGAAGGGGGAGGGGGAGAGTTCTACCTGGAGGTGAGGTGGGGCTCGAGAGGTGGAGGGGCGGTGGCCGGCCATGAGGAAGGAGGAGGAGGTGGCGGCTTGGGGTGGGCTTGCTCCAGCAAGGTGAGGCTGAGAGGGAGTGGGGTGGGGGGTTTGAGAGGGGCTGCCCCTTCCTTTTATAGGAAGGGGGAGCTCTCCTCCTTATCCCCCACGTGGGGATAAGGGAGGGGGAGCTATTTTCTCCCCCTCCCCTCCCTTCTCTCTCTCTCTTGCCCCCTTTGCCCAAATAGGGGGGCTGCCCATTCATGGGCAGCCCCTCCTTTTGGGGGAGGGGCTTCTCTCTCTCCCCCCCCCCCCCCAATTTCCTTTTCATTTCCCAATAAATTTCAAGACGGGGGCGGGGGGGGGGGGGGGGGGGGTTGACCGAGTCAACTTAGGGCGGGGTCCTCCTTGGTCCCCGGGGTCCAACAAGAGTTGTCGGGGCCGATGCCGGGTTCGTATGCCTTATATCCACTGAGGCGATCTGCATAGTCGTAAAATGACATACTCTCCATACGACCTTGAATCGAGGCCCAACTAATTCCGTTGCGCTCGTATTGTTCGTACGAGTTTTCCAGAACTGACAGAAGTTAATTCGGGGCTTGCACGGTCACTATTCATAATAATGAGGTAGTGGCGCGCTACGACACCCGAAATGGTCGTTTTCTCCAAACGACCTCGGATCGAAGTGCAACGAATTCCGTTGCGCTCGTATTGTCCATACGAGTCTAACGGGACTGACGGAAGTCCAATCGGGGTTCGTATGGTCACTATTCATAATAATGAGGTAGTGACGCGCTACGACACCCGAAATGGTCGTTTTCTCCAAACGACCTCGGATCGAAGTGCAACGAATTCCGTTGCGCTTGTATTGTCCATACGAGTCTAACGGAACTGACGGAGGTCCAATCGGGGTTTGTTTGGTCACTGTACCCCAATGATTTAGTTGCGGCACGCAACGTTACTTAAGATGGTAGTTTTCTACTGCTCGGGCCTACTTTTATTGGGCTCACTAGGGTCTAGTGGCCCAATAAAAGTTGGGATGTTACAAGGGCCGTGTTGGGCTATCATCCCACAAAACCACCTAGTACCAGTGAGAGCCCTTCATCGGGTATTCCTTGGGAATGAAGTCCAAGAATAACAAGATAAATAAAATCAACTTATCAAAATGATTATATTTGTTTTCTTATTTACATGTACTGTTATTTATTGTATGTATTTTAAATTTCAGAAATCTTTAATGGCTTCTAGATCTGAAGATTCTGCCGGGATTAAACCCGAAAAATTTAACGGAAATGGTTTTCGTCGTTGGCAAGCACATGTAGAATATTGGTTGAATAATTTAGGTCTTTTATCTGCCATTTTCGACGCACCTGCTATAGAAACCGAAAACCCTAGTGCTGCAACTGCAGTTGCCTCTTCTCTTCCTTCGTCTTCATCTTTCAGTGCAAATACCACTAGAACTTATGTTATACGTGTTCCCTATAGAGATCTGGTAGATATAGAATATCATTGTCGCAACCAAATCCTTAGTGCCTTGTCCGACAACCTCTACGATGTCTTCCTTCAATATCGTACGACTAAGGATTTGTGGTATGCTCTTGAAGCACGCTATAACCTTGATAATGCGGGTATAGAACGTTACAACGTTTCAAACCTCCACAAATTCAAGATTGATGCATCCAAGCCTATCAATCCTCAACTCCATCAACTTGATGAAATGTTGTCCAAAATCCGAGTCGATGGCTCAATTCTTTCCAAAAATTATTTAGTGGCATGTCTTATTGATGCTCTTCCTGATTCTTGGTCTGGCTTTAGCACTAGACTTCGTCATGACCAATCCAACCTCACTTATGTTCAAATTCAAAATGTTATCCGCATAGAGGAGGAACATAAGTCCAAAAGTTCCAAGACCCAAAAGACCATGCTCCTAAAGTGAATCTCACTGAAGCTCATGGCAACCAATCCTCTCACCATCACTTCAAAGGTAAGGGCAAAATCCATAAGAAACCCTTCCGTCCAGGTTCCTGTCATCAGAAACCTAATCATCCAAAGCCAGATCCTTCAAACCAAAACCCAGGTAAAAGGAAATGGTGCTTCATCTGTGGCCGCACAAATCATCTGTCTACCAATTGCTTCTACATGAAGACATAACCCTTGATTGGCAAGTCTCATGGGGACAAGCCTCATGATGTCGCGGCCTCTCCACCGCTACTTGATGATGATTCGGTCGCCGAGACGCTATGACATAAAGAGTTTAGGCGCCATGATGACGCTAACGGAAATCAACGTTACAACCTCCGTCCGCGACGTGTTAAGCCCTTTGAAGACTAATTTATTTAAATATCATGCTCTTAGTTATTTTTATATGAGAATATAAAATTATTCCATGCTTGGTTAATAATTTTATATTCACATGAGGACCTTTACTATTTATTTCCTGCAGTTAAAAACAATTTGGTGTGTATTTAACCGCCCGGATGGATGAGATTTCATCTCCGTCTTGGACGGTTAGATGTGTGTTTGTAACTCCTATATAAGGAGCCCTTTTTTTAGAAATAGAGCAAAAGAAAAAAACAACAACCAACCCTAGCCCTCATTGTGAGTTTCGGCCAAGAGGGAGCCCCCCTGCCGCGGCCCAGGTGGTGTGAAGCCGCCCCATTGCTCCCTCCGTTCCTCTTCGGTACGACGCCAACGTGGATTCCTTTGGTGTGACGCCAAGGAAGAAGGTTGCAGCCCCATTCGGTGAGACGTCGGTGGATCCGTGGAGAGAGTGATTCTCCCACCTTATCTTGTGTGCTTGTTGACTCCGGGTTGGGTAACATTTCCTCCCTCATCTTTGTGATTCATGCTTTAGTATTTGTGGAGGTTAAGCAACCGTTAATTCGGTGATTTTTGAAACACTTTGCTTGCAATTTCTGAATCGATTTCATCGTTAATGACCTTTTTAAATCCGGATCGGGTAGGTCCTATTTGCTTGAACGGAGCTTGGCCTATAGCCTTGGTTTTGCTCTCCAAAGGGATTGGCAACCTTTATGTTGATTTTTTTGGGGGAATAATCCGACTCATCTTTGATCGTTATTTTAGAGTCGATCATTCCTCCCTTGTGATTTACGTGTTGCATTTGGGTCGACCCGTATTGTGACGATAGATGCTTGTCTAGGTGCGGTCGATCAGGAGTGCGTTGTTAGGCGAGTTAGAGTTGTCTCGTGTGGATCTCTATAGCGACGTACGCTGCATCACCTCAGGCCAACATGATCCAAGCACTGGATCAACCCATCTTCAGGTTAGATTATTCTCCTAGTCTTCTTCTCAGTTGTTCATCGGATTGGTGGCTTGATTCCGGAGCAAATGTTCATACTTTTTTTATTGTTCTTGCTTTGTCACCTTTCAGGACATCAATGGAGGAAGCGTGATCTTAGGAGATGCTTCTTCGGCACAAATTCTTGGTCGCGGGCGAGTGGATCTTAGGTTGACATCCGGGAAGACACCAGTCTTGCATGATGTGCTCTATGTGCCGAGAGTTAGGAAGAATCTAATGAGCGGATCCTTATTAGTGAAGAAGGGTTATAAGATTGTCTTAGAGTCTAATAAAGTTGTAATAACATTTAATGATATTTTTATTGGTAAAGAATATATTTCTGATGATTTATTCAAATTGAATGTTGCTGATTTAGAAGTAAATCAAATTTCATCTTTTATTGCTTCAAGCTCATCTTCTGATTTTTGGTATGCTAGATTAGGACATGTTAATTCAGATTGTATGAAAAGAATGATGTCTTTAAATATAATTTTTAAATTTAATATTGCACCAAGTGCAAAATGTGAAATATGTGTGCAATCTAAGTTTTCTAGAAAACTTTTTAAATCAGTTGAAAGAACTTCGAAACCTTTAGAGTTAATTTACTCAGATGTGTGTGACTCGAACTGCCAACCTTCTAGAGGTGGAAATAAATATTTTGTAACTTTTATTGATGATTTCACTAAATATTGTTACATTTATTTATTAAAAACTAAAGATTAAGTATTTTCATATTTTAAGATTTTCAAAGCGGAAGTAGAAAATCAGTTAGGATCTTCAATTAAAATTCTTAGATCCGACCGAGGTGGAGAATACAATTCGAATGAACTAACCCAGTTTTGCCAAGAACATGAGATTATTCATCAAGTAACTGTTCCATATTTTCCTCAATCGAATGGTGTAGCTGAACGCAAAAATTGGACATTGATGAACATGGTCAATGTCATGTTAGCTGAGTCCGGTGCTCCAGAAAATCTTTGGGGTGAAGCGTTGCTCACCTCCTCTTTCATCCTAAATAGAATTCCTTCAAAACATGATAATAAAACTCCTTTTGAATTATTTAAATTAAGAAAATATAATCTCCAAATTCTTCGAGTGTGAGGGTGTTTGGCTAAGGTAGCAATCCCTGAACCTAAAAGAAAGAAAATAGGTCCTAAAACACTAGACTCCATTTTTATAGGTTATGCTTCTGATAGTAGTGCTAATAGGATTCTTATTACAAATTCTCTAATTAATGAATTATCAAATAACACTATTATAGAAGCTAGAGATGTCATTTACTTTGAAGATAGATTCCCATATAAATTAGACAAATCAGCTCAACCATCTTCTAGTTCAATTCAGCCTTCCTCTGATATAGATCCATTAGAAATTGGTGAACCTAGAAGAATCAAAAGAGTTAAAACCGAGAGAACTTTTGAAGAGGACTACTTCACCCACCTAGTTGAAGGAGATCCTAATTCATATGAGGAAGCTATGACCTCATCTGATTCTCCATTTTGGAAAGAAGCTATAAATGCTGAAATTAATTCTATTCTAGAAAATAAAACTTGAATTCTAACCGATCTTCCTTCCGGTACCAAAGCCATAGGTTGTAGATGGATCTTTAGGAAGAAATTAAATCTGGATGGTTCCATAGAAAAATATAAGGCCCGCCTTGTTGCTAAAGGCTATGCGCAAAAGCAAGGGATATACTATTTAGACACATATGCTCCCGTAGTTAGGATTACATCCCTTCGTGTTCTAGTAGCATTATCGTCGTTCCATAAATTAATTATTCATCAAATGGACGTTAAAACTGCTTTCTTACATGGAGACTTAGATGAAGAGGTATATATGACTCAACCCGAAGTTTTTGTAGTTAAAGGTCAAGAATCTAAGGTTTGCAGACTGATTAAATCACTTTATAGATTAAAACAAGCACCTAAACAACGACATCAAAAATTTGATTATGTAGTCTTATCATTTGGATTTATGTCTAATAAATATGACAAATGTATTTATACAAAACAAGAAGGGAATGAATATGTTTTGTTTTGTCTTTATGTAAACGATATTTTAATCTTTGGAAGTTCAATTAAAATTATCAATAATATTAAAAATAATTTATCATCTAAATTTGATATGAAAGATTTAGGAGAAGCTAATGTCATTTTGGGAATGAAATTAGCTAAATCTGAATCTAGTGTTTCAGTATCTCTTTCTCACTCGATTGATAAAATGTTACATAAATATAATTTATTTGATTCCGCACCTGCTTCTACCCCTTATGATGCTAGCATAAAACTTTGTAAAAATTTAGGTGAACCTATTGACCAACATAGGTATGCACAAATGATAGGATCACTGCTTTATATTGCTAATCGTACTAGACCCGATATTTCATATGTTGTAAGCAGGCTTAGTAGATATACTATTAATCCAAGTAATGACCATTGAATAGCGTTAACTAGAATATTTAAATACCTTCGCGGAACTATCGATTATAGTTTAGTATATACGGGTTTTCCCGAAGTACTAGAAGGTTATTCAGATGTCAATTGGGTAACTGATTCGTTAGATGTTAAATCAACAACCGGTTATGTTTTTCTCCTTGGAGGAGCAGCCATCTCATGGGCTTCTACAAAAAAATTTGTGATTTCAAGAAGCACCATAAAACCTGAGCTTATAGCCTTAGACACTACATGTGCCGAAGCTGAATGGCTTAAAATTTTACTTTATGAAATTCCTTTAGTTGGAAAACCATTACCTGTTATTTCTTTGCATTGTGATAATAAATCTGTGATTGATTTAACTGCTTCAAATAGTACTAATGCTAAAATGAAAAAGTTCATGAGAATTAGGTACAAGTCCGTGAAGCAAAGAAGAAAAGAAGTGATATCACTAAACTTTGTAAAGTCAGAATTGAATCTGGCTGATAATCTCACCAAGGGATTGTCCCGAAGGGAGATATTATTGTCATCGAGGGGAATGGGCTTAAGCCCACATAATTTGCTGCCAACAGTGGATACCCAACCCATGTGATTGGAGATCCCATGAATTGGGTTCAATGTGGTAGAAACGAAGCCGTTGATGTAGTGTAGTTGGGAGCACAAATTTAAAGGTTGGGAAAACCTTCTCCCCATTCCTATGATGTTGTGCTCTACGTAACAGTTTAGGATTAACGTTTATGTTCTTAATGGTTGCCAAAAACATATATCTTTGCGAGATATTAGTTACGAAATATCTCTCGAGGCACCACCTATGTGGGGGTAGTCATGAGGCTGTGACTTTGGGATCCGGGCTACACCCTAATAACCCTCATGAAAAATCAAGGAATGTGCATGGTCATTAACGCGCCCACCGCCATAACCCAATTAACAACTAATCTTTTGTGTGCTTATCTAATTTACCGGTCAAAAGTTTATAATTCAAAGCCTCTAACACATTATACTCTTCGGTAGAGAAAATAAGTACTAAGTATAGGTTCAAGGTAACCATTCCACCTATACCCATTGCATTAGATACAACTTGATGAAGCAAATTTGTATTTGATTTTATTTATCATTATTAATATCATAACTTATGAAGTTCACTTTTAGTTTTTCGCTTTTGTGGGAGAGATTGTTAGAAATTTTATTTTAACGCATTTACTTCATAAAATTTTATTGGAGCCTTGTATGGTGTTTAGTGTTTGGCTCCTCATATTTAATGAAAAGCTCCAAAACCAAATGGAGGGAATCCAAAAGTTTGGAGGGAACCTTTCATGAAAAAAAGGATGAACTCATTAGTCTCACCTTGCCTTTCTCCATTCTTGTTTGTGAGTATATAAATGTAAACACTCTTTCTTATTTGTTCAAAGGAATATAAGGGGGATCTATGAACCACACGTGCGGCGCGCACCGCACCAGACTGTACCGGATTTGGGGAATAATTGAATTGAATTGTATTATTTGTACAAAATAATTTCAGTGCTTTTATTCGGAGTTGCGTCGAATGGAAGTCGGACGCGTGATTTTCTAACCGTTCTTTCACGCGATTTTCTCATCATTACTCTTTACGTTGGAAATCTTCCACGTTTATCTGCACGATTATTTTTTGTCAATTATAACCGTTGGAATTAATTACGTGTTTATTTTTCGAGACTCATATATAGGAGATTTATTCTGAATCGTTTAACACAGGTTTTAGGCTTTCGGAAATCTGCTCTCTCGCACTCTCTCGTTCTTGCGATTATTTTCGTGATTCCTTTTCTTTACATTTGTTTCATCAAGTGGGAGTTCGGGTGCTCTGTGCTTCTTCGGTGTCCGCGCACATCAGAGTTTTCGGGATCTAGTTGGGTGTTGTACCTTGGAGGAGTGAGCATCGGTCGAAAGCCCTGTCAGAGGGTGGTGCAACTTCTTTAGGGCAGTGATCATACGTCTTACCCAAACTCGATTATAATCTATTCAATATTCTGATTAGTATTATTTCTAACTCATTTGTTTATTCCAGATCTGTTATTATTTTATCATTTACTGTTTCTCAAATTCGAAAAATATTTAAATATTGGAATATATGAAAAATATTCCAACACCATGAACGACAACCACCATCAAAATTGTAGAAGAAATTGAGCATAGGCAGGCAGAGAGAAAGAGTACTGAAAAAATTCATGAGGGAAAACAAACAAATGGAAAAAAAATGTAATAAGCAGAATTTCAGATATACACCTGCAAATGAACTCCGAGAGTTGTCTCAATTAGAGACACCCCTTTCGAAACAAAAAGGTTCTAAATAAATCGAGATTAATAAGAAGTGAAGAAATGTCTAATTTGAAGTCTAAGGCTCTAAGCATTACTATTTTTTAATGTTAATTTTTTTTATGGACTAAAACATTTGAAATTAAAGTAATTATATTTTGATGATGTTTTGAGAAGTTTATTTATATTAATGTAATTGTGGTGATATTATTTATAATTCTTTAGATTTTCATTTTGCAAAAAAATTTATTTGCGATAACATGCAATTATATTAGCGGATAATTATTTTCAAAAACAATTGTTAACGTTATCAAATAGTTATGAATAATAAAAAATATGGTGCTAATAACAACCACCTAAATTAAACTAAATATTTGATGCATGAAAACGCAAGCAACTTCCACCCAGGAAGCCACCTATAAAGGATAAACTCCATGACGAGAAGACTTAAATTGATAGATTAACTTATTTTTAATCGCCCGCATGAATATCGTTAATTATCAATAAGTGGAGGTTGATGCAAATAATGTTTTATTAAATATAGGTGCGGAGATGGGTTGGGGTGTCTGAGCTGCAGTCCTTTCGCGGCGCGTGCCAGTTCGTGTTCCGCTGGCAGGTGTGACTCCGCCGGCCGGGGCGGGTCCGGGCGTGCTGCATCAAATCAGGGCCAAAATTCCCCTATAAATTGGTCATTTTCGGATAACATGCAATTATATTTGCGAATAGTCATTTTCAAAAAAAATTATTTACGTTATCAAATAGTTATAATTAGTTAAAAGTACGATGCTAATAATAACCGCATAAATTAAACTAAATATTTTTTGCACGAAAACGCAAGCAACTTCCACCCAGAAAGACACCGATAAAGGATAAACTCCACGAAGAGAAGACTTTTAATAGATTTACTTCCGTCAACTTACAAAAGATTAAAGAATGGCCAGTTGCTGCGGTTAGCAATATCATTAATTATCGATGTGTGGAGGTAGATGCAAATAATGTTTTATTATAATATTTACACATTGAGGGCCAAAATTCGCCTACAAATACTTAGTTTTTCTTATTCAATGGCAATCCAATCATCTTCTGTTTGCGCTCGATCACTGTTTAAGTTTCCTATAAGGCAGAATGGTGAGTCCTCCCTCCCTCTTTGAGAATATCATTACGCATTAATTTAGTGTGTCATGCTTAATTGTTCTTAAAATTATTTAAATCTTTTTTGGTGCAGAGCGATGGGGGAGGTGGGGGAGGTGGGGGTGGTGGGGGTGGTGGCGGAGGAGGTGGTGGTGACAGTGGTGGCAGCGGCGGCGGCGCAGGCTGCGGCGGCGCAGGCGGCCCAAGCCCATGCTGGGTTGGCCCAGGCAGATACCCGGGTGGTGGAGGTGGAGGTTGGGATAGTAGATATGGGGGCGGGGGTCGTCCCGGAGGAGGTGGTGGTGGGCGCTCTGGCTGCGGTGATGGATACGCTTCCGGTTCGCGTGGATACTAAGATGATTGATACTCGTGATGTTAGTCTTCTCGATATTGCAAATCGCACTTATGTTATTGTTTGTACGCAACTATAAGTCTTGTATCATTTACTTTTAATCTTTTCGGGTCTCTCATTTTCTATAAGGCCTGCTCAATTGGACGGAATTGAAGACTTAGAATTGAAATTCGACGTCTGTTTGTCCGGAAAGCCCGCGACCTCCTCTTGCTGGTCAAATTTTTCGGTCTCAGCGGTCTCAGTTTCGGTGACCGCCCAGATCGCCAGCTGCCTTCTCGACTGGAATTTTCTAAGTGCCGAGCGGTCAGAGCAGTGTGAGACCGCCAGCTTAAGCGGTCTGATCGTTTTTCTTTTCTTTGTTATTTTTATTCCATTTCCCTGCCCTGGCTCTCCTGTATCCCGGGCAGCCCGTAGTTTTCAGTTCTGCCCGTTTGGGCAACCCCCTCGTCTATAAATAGAGGGGTAGGGGTACCAGAAAAAAGGACCTTTTGCTTCGAGGCTCCAGCTTACAACCTGTGTAAGCGGTCTCATTTCTTCGTGATCGCCATTTCGTGATCGATTTCCCTTTGTTCCAACATCTTCTGTCTTAGTAACCTGCACTTCGCAGTTTTCTCTCATCCCCTTTAGTGTGAATTTTGGAGGTACCATTTTTGGCACCAACAGAACGAACACGCGACCTTCAGATTCGAAGTGTCAGGTGAAATCCATATACTTTCAAGATGGCTGATCGCCGTAGAGGTCGTCCCCTGCGATCTCCCAGCGTTCCCCCTTCCGATCACAATCCGTTAGAAGCGCTTGAGCGCCGCTTCGAGCTTCGTGTTGAACAAGCTCTCTGTGAGGCCGCCCGAGCTAGGCAGGACGCCGCCTCTGTTCAGCAGGAGATCGCGCGGTCTCAGCAAGAGGCCGCTCGAGATCGGCAAGAAGTCGTCCGGGCTCAGCAGGAGTCTGCGAAGCAGATTGAGGCTATGAACCAGGTTCTAGCCGCGATCTCCCAGAAGATCCTTCCTCAAACCTCTCAGGTCGCTACTCCTGACCGCATGGCAGGCGGTCACCCGAGCGATCACCCCGTCTTTCAGCCCGCAGCTCCTCAGCGATCTCAGCATGAGGAGTTCGCCGCCCGCCGTAATTCTTTCTGAGCCGCAGCCCAAGGACCTCCGGCTCAGACCCTGAATTTTGAAGAAGGGTTTCCTTACCCTCAAGATCCTCCCGCACCTTTTCTTCCTCCTCCAGGACCTTCCGTTTTTGGGGAGCCTTCCCCCTTTACCGATGAGATTCGCCGGGATCCGATTCCTCATGGATTCAGAGAACCTCGCCTTCCAGTGTATACAGGAGAAACCGACCCAATGTGCCATCTTCAAGCCTTCGAGTCTGCTGTTGCCCTCAGGACCATTTCAGATGGAGTAAGGTGCAAGCTGATGGTCACCTCCTTTGATGGTCGGCCATGGAATGGTTCTATAAGCTGCCTTGTCAATCTATCTCGAGCTTTGCTGCCCTGAGGCAAGAGCTCCTTCTAAGATTTGCCACTGCGAAGAAAAGGAAGAGTGGTCCTGCGACCCTCTTTAAGATTAAGCAAGGCGACAACGAAACTGCGGCGCATTTCGTTGACCGTTTTCAGAAAGAAATCTTGGGGGTCAGGGATATGGATCCCGAGCTCTATATGGTAGCTTTGATCAGTGGCCTGCAGGAGGGTCCTCTGAAGTTCAAAGTCACAACCAAGGAGCCTAGCTCCTATCAGGAGCTGATCAGCATTGCCAATCGCTACATAGAAGGGGAGATCAACAACCCTACCTATGTGAGCAATTTGACAAACAGGGCCACTCAGAAAGGCTCTGCGGGATTTTATCCGGCTCCGTCTTCCTCAAAACCTCGACCAGAACTCCCACCTCCAGCTCCGAGAGGTAAGAATTATCGCAACGACCGCTTCAATCGAGGTAACCATTCTTTCCCACCTCAAGGTTCATTTCTTCAAACCCATGCTACCCTTGCTCCGCAAGTCACCCCAGTCCACCAGATCCAGTACGCCCAACCTCCTCTTCTGCCCATTCCTTCGCTCTACAATGAATCCCAAGAGTCTTTTACAGACTTTGGTGTTTCTATGAGTGAAGTGCTCCAAATCCTTCAAAAGCAACCCTTTTTCAAGAAGCCAGCTTCGCTAAACTCGGATCCAAAGACCAGAAATCCTACTCTCTACTGTGAGTACCATAGAGATAGGGGACATTTGACAGAGGATTGTAGAGCTCTCCGTCTGTTCTTAGAGAAGCTTCTGAAGGAGGGTAAGCTTCGAGATCTCATCCAGAAGAATGATTCTGCCAAAGCCTCAACCTCCAAGGCTAAGGAAGTAGCGGAAGTCCATTGGGAATGCGAAGAAGTGGACGATATTGGCCATCTCGGCAATATCGGCTTTCCCAATGAATGTGTGGATGCTGATGACGAAGGCGCCTTGGGCAATCTCTTCTGCATCCACGGAGGTGCAGGTCCGGAATCTTCAAGGAAGGCGAGTCTGAAAAGGGTTTATCAATCAGAGGTTGCTGCCACCTCTTCAGCCCCGGTCCGGGGAACGATCACTTTCGATGACGAAGACCTTCCTCAGACCGCGAATCCTTTTGACGACGCGGTCTTCATCAAAGCTGTAATTGAAAATTATACAGTAGAGAAGATTCTGATTGACACGGGAAGTTCAGTCAATGTGCTCTTCAAACCTGCCTTCGAGGCGTTGAAGATAGGTAAAACCCTCCTTTCAACTGAAGGCCCCCTTTATGGTTTTTCAGGAGAGAAGAAAGAGGTATAAGGGCTCGTCACTCTTTCTGTGATTCTGGGAGGGATAGTGAAGCTGGTCAAATTTATAGTCGTTGATGCTCCCAGTAGCTACAATGCCATCTTTGGAAGACCCTTCTTGAATGCATATCAAGCCATTGTCTCCACCTATCATCAAGCGGTGAAGTTCGCCTTGAACGGCAAACAACACCGAATAAGGAGCGACCCAAGGAAAGCCAGGGAATGCTACGTAAAGACGGTCAACATGATCGTGTCCCCTTCTCCCCAAGAAGTCATGATGGATGAATCGATTGAAGTTCCTGAACAAATCCAAACTGCAGAGGAAATTGAGGAAGGTGCAAGAGATGGAGTTCACTTGGAACCTGCCCAAGCAACTCAAGAGGTTCGGATCAACGAGGAAGATGAGAGCAAGAGCCTCCATCAACGCTGAATTATCTGAAGCTGACAAGAGTCAGCTCATCTCTTGCCTTCTGCAAAATCTAGATATCTTCGCTTGGTCGGCGGATGATATGCCTGGAGTGGATCCGAATGTTGCTTGCCACCATCTCAATCTTGACCCAAACTTCATCCCGATCCAGCAGAAGAAGAGGTCTGTTGCAACTACTCTAGCACAGCCCATCCGTGAAGAGGTAGGGAAGCTCCTGAAGGCAAAGTTCATCCAACCAATCCAATACCCAGAATGGGTGTCAAACATTGTAATGGTAAAGAAGTCAGGTGGGAAGTGGAGGATGTTGACTTTACTAAACTCAATAAAGCTTGCCCCAAGGATTGCTACCCCTTGCCTCGGATAGATTCTTTAGTAGATTCCGCGGTAGGTTATTCTTTTATGAGTTTTTTAGATGCTTTTTCAGGTTACCATCAAACCAGAATGCATAAACCAGATATACCTCATACTTCATTTATCACAAATGATGGTTGCTTCTGTTATCTCGTAATGCCTTTCGGGCTAAAGAATGCTGGAGCAACCTATCAGAAAAGGATGGATACAGTTTTCAGGAGTCAAAAAGGAAGAAACCTTGAGGTATACGTTGATGACCTCTTGGTAAAAAGCAAATTATTCTCTTCTCATCTTAGAGACCTCTCGGAAACTTTCGCAACCCTTCGAACTTTTAATATGAGGTTGAATCCGTTGAAGTGTGTTTTCGGGGCAAGTAAAGGAAAATTCCTGGGTCACCTCCTTACTCCAGAAGGGCTGGAACCCAATCCTGACAAAGTAAGAGCTATACTGGAAATGCCACCTCCCAAGTCCCCAAAAGAAATTCAGCAGCTGGGAGGGAGGATGGCAGGCTTAAGTCGCTTTATCTCCCGGTCAGGGGATGATGCTTTCACTCAGCTTAAGAAGCAATTGACATCAACCCCTTTGCTCCAAAGCCCGCGAGAGGGAGAAAATCTATTTCTGTATATGGGAGTCGGAGCCGATGCCATAAGCTCTGTTTTGGTCCGAGAGGAGAGAAAGAAGCAATTCCCAGTCTATTACGTGAGTCGAATTCTGAAGAATGCAGAGACTCGTTATCCAATTCTCAAAAAGTTGGCCTTGATGCTTATAACTTCAGCAAGAAGATTAAGACCATATTTTCAAGCTCATTCGATTCTAGTCGTTACTGATATTCCATTGAAGAATGTTTTGGAGAAGCCAGAGCATTCAGGCAGGTTGGCAAAGTGGGCAATAGAGCTCAGTGAGTTTGACATATCATATGTCCCAAGGGTGGCGATCAAAGCTCAAGTCTTAGCAGACTTCATGGTGGATGCCAAAGAAGTTGAGTCGCAGAAGGGAATCCGAGTGCCCCTTGCCTGGAAAATCTTCGTGGATGGAGCCTCAGGGAAAAATTCTTCCGGGGCGGGAGTTGTTTTAATCAACCCAAATGGAGTAAGGCTGGATCAGGCGCTGAAGTTCTATTTTCAAGTAACAAATAATCAGGCGGAATATGAGGCTTTGCTAGCTGGTCTTAAGTTTGCTAGAGAGCTGGGGATTGATGATGTCAAAGTCTTCACAGATTCTTTAGTGATGGCTTCTCAAGTAAATGGAACTTTCGAAACTAGAGATAGTATTTTAAAGCGGTATCTAACTCTGGTAAAAATCGAGGTAGGGAAGTTCAAAAGCTTTACCATCGACCATATTCCAAGAGGTGAGAATGTGGAAGCAGATGAGTTGGCAAAATTTGGACTTCTCTCAGGAGGAACGACTTCGGAATTGTTTCGCCCGGCAATTGAAGAAGGAGAGGTCATGGAGATTGATCAGCATCCGTCTTGGATAGATCCATTTGTTCTATATCTTTCGACTGAAGAGCTCCATTCATCAATAAAAGATAGAAAAAGGTTTAAGCGAAAAGCGGCTAACTATTATCTTGTTGCAGGAGTGCTTTATAGAAGAACTTTCCTTTCGCCATTAGCACGGTGTGTTTCGGAGGAGAAAATTCCAACGGTCATTCAGGAGGTCCATTCTGGAGAATGTGGAAGCCACTCTGGGACTAGAACTTTGGAGAAAAGAATTCTGAGGCAAGGCTATTTTTGGCCTCAAATGAGGAAATATGCGGAAAAATTTGCTAAGAAATGTGTAAAGTGCCAGAAGTTTGCTCCTCTCCAAAATCAGCCGGCTCAACAACTCAAGTCGATAGCAACTCCATGGCCGTTTGCAGTTTGGGGAATGGATTTGATTGGGCCTTTCCCTATGGCAAGTGGGCAGCGTCGATATGTTATAGTCATGATTGACTATTTCAGCAAATGGATAGAGGCAAAAGCATTGGCCAAAATTACGACTCAAGCCGTGAAAAATTTTATTTGGGGAGAGATAGTATGTCGGCACGAAATTCCAATGGCAATCATCACGGATAACGGTTCTCAGTTCAATAATTCAACTCTTGTTAATTTCTGTAAGCAAATTGGCATTGAGCAACGTTTCGCTTCTGTACATCATCCAAGAAGCAATGGGCAAGTAGAGGCCGCCAACAAACTCATCATAAATCTCTTGAAAAAGAAGGTAGAAAATGTCAGGGGCAACTGGGCAGAACAACTACCTTCTGTCTTATGGGCCTTGAGGACAACTCCATGTTCTGCTACGGGAGAGACTCCATTCAAATTATCACACGGTTCCGAAGCCCTTATTCCGGTGGAATTTGAAGTAAAAATCCCAAGGGTATTATTGGCACAACAGAATCAAATTGATTGGATGGAAGAAAATGATGAGGAGTTGAAATGTAGCCTTGATTTAATTGAGGAGTTGAGAGATACGGCGATCATCAGACAAGAAGAGGTGAAAAGAAGAATGGCGAGGCTATTCAATAAAAATGTAAGAACCAAAGAATTCGCTGCTGGGGATCTAGTCTTGAAGAAAGTAGATACATCAGCAAGAGCCGGTTCAGTTGGAAAGCTTAACCCAAATTGGGCGGGACCGTTCGTGGTGAAGAGTGTGCTTAAAAATGGTGCTTACCATCTCCAAACTTATGAAGGAGAAGAATTACCTCATTCATGGAGCGGAGATGATCTCAAGATCTTCTTTTCCTAAAAAGTTAGTATCTGATTCATTCATTCTTTTTCTCACTTTTCTTTTCTCAAACATCACGCAGGTATTGTCAAAACATTCGCAATACAAGTGATGGACGACAAGTTTTTAAAAAAAAAAGGTTGTTTTTTGAAAAGCCAAAAACCTGTCAAATGAGACATCGACGGATCCTACTATCTTCCCCCTCGACTTGTTAGCTCGACGTGTAATTCTGCTAGGACCACAGATGTCGGGGAGATTTCGAATCTGTGTAGCAGTAGCTCGCCAAGCTCGAGCGGTGGAAGTTTAGGATACCGGGTCCTTGCTGACATCTGGCACACCTCAGCATATCAAGGAGGTCTAGGTGGCTGGCTCAGCTCTGTCATGCATTGAGAAGGACATTGTTACGATCTTAATGATCTTTCAGGGAAAGCAATGTCGGTGTAGCCTCAGCGGCATGACCACACCTGCCCTACCGATCATTTTGGTCTGTAACTTTCGAATACTCGTTGAAGCGTGGTTAGGTAAAGAAGGTCAGAAACATCTATGACCGCCACCTGAATCTCGAAGTATAATCAATCAGGGAAAGCAATGTCGGTATAGCCTTATCGGCATAACCACACCTACCCTACGTATCATTTAGAAATTCTCCTTCTCTCCTCTTCCCACTTCCCATTTCTACAAAGTCCCATTTATCTCCTAATACTGAGATCGAGCAGTCAGAGGTTTTATGAGACCGCATTTTTCCTCTCTTCAAAGGGTGATCTACATTATTCATGATTAATAGCTTGAATCTTCTCCAGGATCTGGGTGAAAGTGATCGACAATATTAATTTTTTGAAGGAAGTTGGAATCGGCCTTGGTTCGCTGTGATCGCCAGGACTTGGGAAGAAGTGATCGTCGGGCAGGACTCTCCAAAGATGATTGAAATTACAACTCAAGAATCCTTTATGTTGATAGAAATCGGTCTGATCATAATGAGATCGCAATCTGGATGTCTCTTATTATTCAAAACTATATGAGAATGCTCTTAATCCTTCATTTCCCATCAAGTAATAGTTGGGTTTTCTTCAAAGTAGCGGTCTGAGTACATTGAGATCGTCAGACTGATATTCATGAAGATTTATTATCAAGTTAATATAACTAAGTGTTTTAATTTTCTAGCAAGCGGTCTAATTATGCTGAGATCGCAGAATTGTCATTTTTATGCGAGGTTCAGGATTTCTATCAAGTTTTCAAACATCAACATGAACTAGAGATCGACGAAATCTAAAGCGTTGAGATCGAGTGCTAAATCTATTTTAAGAAGAACGTGATCGCGTACGAAAGAAGCTGTAGAGGAAACAGTTAAGATTAAATTATTTAGAAACCACAGGAGACCGCCGGTTTGTCTCCTCCAAAATTTGGTTGTTTGAGATTGCCGGTCGGGTCCTCCATTTCTTCAGTGGTATTCTTTTCAGCGATCTCCAGAAAGGCTGGAATTGACAATCGTCACCCCAAGAAAAGGCTAAGGATAAAACTACAAGGCATCAAGAGTATTCTTCCCAACGCTACGAGCGATCAGAAAGAAGTAAGACCGCACTCTGTCCAGTCAATAATATTTAAAGATCACAATCTGGTATAATGAAGATCGCTAGCGACGACCGCCACGAAGAGAGTACTGTAAGATGTTTTCTTTTCTAGTACTCAGATTTTCATAAAATAGTACTGGCAATCGGAGGATCGCAATTTATACTTATAAAGTAATTATCCAAAAATTTTTTATAAAGATCGATAAAATTTAAATGTATTGAAATCGAATACCAATTTCACCTTAAAGTGAAGAGACCGCATAAGGTATAAACAACATAGAAGAAGTATAAAAGCAGAAATCGGATCGCAAGAGGCAAGAAAGACAATATTATCCTTCATGTTCATTCAAAATATTTAGGTACATCAGACTGGCCGGTCTCCAAAAAATAAGAATTACATATTATCTACTCATTTCTTCGATCTCTTGGGAGACCGCTCATCTGAAGAGGAGGACGAGCCGGCCTCACCAGAAGATTCTTCCGAGCCCTCTCCTGGAACTTTCGACCCAGAGCTTGAGGCCGCTCCTGAGCTCGTATCCTGGCCTTCCACATATTGGCTGCCGCTCCGCTGGTCTTCATCTTCGACCACGACGTCTTCCTCGTCATCAGCGGACTCTTCAGTAGTCAAAGATTGTTCAGCAATTCTTCTTGCCGCCTGAGGGAAAAGAGCAGCAAAGGTTGTATCTTTGTACTCCTCAGAAAGACCGCCTCGATTTCGGAGCTCCGTGATTACTTGCTCGGCGGTCTCCTTTACGTGGTGCGCCATTGCTCTCTTAAAATCAGGATTATGGATGTCGTAGGCCATTTCCTTCGCCCGCTGAAGAAAAGAGATGATCAGATCGCGCGGTCTAAACGAGTTCAGGAAAAACATTTAGTAAGAGATATAATACCAGCAGATCTTCATTTTCCTTCAAGACGCTTCGGAGAGTTCGCCCCATATGATGCTGAAGAGTGGCATTCTGAAGGGCCGTTTGAGCACAGATATCTGGAAGCAGGTCGGTCTCGATATCAAAAATCTCAGCCGTATTTTTCTTTCCGTATAAGGCCGCGGTCACAGTAGTAGCATGGTGGGTCAGTTTCCCGCTCCAGAGGGGGAGATCGGTAGAAACTCTCACGGTCTTTCCTTTGGCGCCCCATTTGAGTAAAGGTTTGCCTTTTAAGTCTTTCTGATGACGCATATAGCCATGCAGAGGAAATGGCTCCGCAGTGGTCTTAGAAGAATTACCGGTCTCAGCGGTCTGAAATTTTTCTTCTCTCTTCAATCTTCTTTCCCTTTGGGTAAGTACTTCTTCAGCAGGTGCTACCGGGTCCTTCGTTGGGATCGCAAAGGATGCTGAAAATGGAAAGTTAGAGAAATAAAGAAAAATGTATAAGCAATACTGGGGGATCGTTGGAAACAACTCACTTTCTTCAGGAGCGATCTCAGCGATCTCAGGCCAGATCGCCAGATAATGAGTGAGATCCAGGCACTTTCCAGCCAGAAATGTCAGAATCTTTAACTCTTCCTCTGAGATCGATTTGCTCTTCTGAAAAATCTTGTCAGGTCGCGGAGAAGGGCGACTCTTGAGACCGCCAAGATCGCCTTCGAACACAAGGAACCTCTCTGTCCAGAAGGGAACCTTGTTCGGATGATTGAGAACTTTGAATCCTTCAGTAGAAAAGTATATTAACCCTTTGAATTCCTCTTTCTTTTGACCTTCTTTCAGGACCTTAGCAGTGAAGGACGCACGGAAGAGCGCCATCGTGAATTTTATCCTCTCCGATCTCAGGTAGTTTATAAAAACACTAATAAGACCGATCGAGTTCGGCGGCAGCTGGGCGAGCACCAGCCCGTAATAATCCATGATCTCCAAAAGCTCCCAAGGGAGAGGAATCCTCAACCCACACTCAAAGTGATCAATAGGGATGATGAACTTCTTCTCCTCCCCGAAACTGAGCCCTTCGGTCTCAGTTGGCGGTCTCACGACAATTTGAGTCTGGATCATGTGCTTCTTCAAGAACTCAACATATTCTTCTTTTGAAAGGTGGCAAGGTTTGTGATCGGCTCTGAGGAAAATTAAGGAAGCAGTGGCTCGAGCGGACACCATTCTTGGAGATCGCTGTGACCGGTGCTTAGGGCGCATACAAAAAATATAAAATATAATCCAAAAGGGCGGCTATTTATAGTGAGCGAATGATGATTTCATCATCATTACTTTTTCTCGAAGACCGCCCAGTGAAATCTCTCGGATCGCCAAAACCTGTAAAGAAGCCAATGAAGTACTGGCATCTTTTCGACCTCAAAAGAGAGAGACCGCAACATTTCAGATCACAGTACAAACAAGCAATACAAAATAGCAAAAACATCACAGCAGAATAGGAGATCGCAAGCAAAAAGAATTAAAAACGTATTATACAACAATTGTTCATCATATTACAAAATCATATGAAAGCGGAACGTCAAATGTTTATTTCGAATGAGGCCTCTTTCTTCCTACAAAGGCCGCGATGTCTTGCATCTCATTAATAGAGCTAAAGGCCGAAGCAAGACCCTGGTTCGCGTTCATCGCAGCCCGGTGAATCCTTGACATTTCTTTGTCAACTATTTCCATGGGGACAACCATGATCTCGGAGCTCGGCCTCATATCCTGGTGATCGCCAGATGGTCCCGGTCTCATCGATATTCTCGCAGTGCCGCCCCTTAGCGCAGCAACCTCGGCAGACAAAGCGGCAGATTTTCCCTTGTAATATTCAACGTCTTTCTCAGATCGACGGAGTGCTTGAGTAAGCTCGCCAATCTTGAGACCGCTCGCCTCTTCCGCTTTTCGGTGTGACTGGATGAGCTCGCCGGCTGGGTCGTAAGCTGCACGGAGCTTCTCTTCAAGGCCGCGGATCTGATCATGATAGGCGCGTTCCCGAACCAACATAGACCGAACATCCTCAAACATAGGATTGAGGATATTGGCAAGTTGATCGGAGATCGCAAGCCTCCGTGCCGGAAGTTCCCCCTTTTCCATCTCAAGAATGTTTTCATCTGCGAACAAAAGAGCAAAGGTTAGTTCAGTTTTCAAAAACTCAGAATAACAAGGTTCGCAAAGAAAGGATACTTGGAAAGGAATCAAGACCGCAGTCATGCAGCATATTTTCAATATTAATTGTGACCGTTGGTTCTGCGGTCAGTACGAGGCGGTCTGATCCACTCAAGCGTTCGAGGTTCATTCTTTCCAACTCTCTCTTTTGCGACCTCTCTCCTTCTTTTCTTCTCCTCTTTAACTCCGCATTACTAACAAGGATATCGTCAGTTTCAATGATAACGACCTCATGTTTTCGTTCCGGAGAATCAGGTCGAACCGTTGGAAGAGGAAGATTTTCTAACGATCTGGCCATGATCAACGCCTTACCAGTTCGCAGAGCGGAAACTGCATTTGCGCGGTCTTCTGCTGCTCGGTTTAGTTCCGCCTCTTTAGCAGCAGAAAGGGTTGGAAGACCGCTTGATAGTGCAGCCTTTTCCTTGGCAATCTGCCGGCTCTTTTCTTCTGCCTCCAGTTCGGAAGCCATTCTCTTTTGTTCCTCGACGGCCGATAGGGCCGCCTTTTTCTCTTCTTTCTTTTTCTTCGCAGCGGCCTGGGCTGCCTTCCTCTCTTCGTCTTCTTTCTTTTTCTTTGCAGCGGCTTGGGCTGCCTCCTTTTCTTCTTCTTCTTTCTTTGCAGCGGTCTGGGCTGCCATCCTCTCTTCTTCCTTTTTCTTCGCTGCGACCTGAGCCGCCTTCTCTTCTTCCATCTTCTTCTTCTCCTCCTGTTCGGCGGCGATCCTACCTGCTTCCGCCTCTTTTCTTTCCCTCTCTTCTCGATCCCTCCTTTCCCTATCTTCTCTCAGCTTCGCTTTAGCAGAGGCGATCTCCTTTTCTTTTTCCAAAATCTCCTTTTCAGCAGTGGCTGCTCTAAGACTTTCCGCCTCAAAAGGGTCAAGCACCTGTAAGGAAGAACAAGAAAAATCATTAGAAGAATCTCCTTCAAGGTAGGCGATCAGTTCAGGATCGGCCTCCCTTGAAAAAGCTGAGATCGCTGAAAAAGAAAGGAGATCGGCCGCGTCATTTACCTCCAAAGGAGCATTCTCAGGATCCTTGAGGTCGCCACCCTCGGATTGAGCGATCGTCTTAGAGGCGGTCACCCCTTTGACATCGTCATTTTTTGGTTTCTTAGCACTTTGAGTAGAAGGATTTGAATTTTTTCTTTTACTCGCTTTGGAAGAATCCAGAGAATTGCCTAACTGTTGCATAATTTTTTCAGCTTCAGCCTTTTTCTCCCGCAGCCCAGCCAGGATAACCTCTGTGGAAGCGGTCTCATTATGTTGAACGGTGGTCAGACCGAGCGCCTCCACGGTTTTCTGGTAATTAAAAGAAATGGAAAAATCAGGAAGGATAAGTTCAGGCCCTGAAGAACTAGATGATAAAACAGCGGCAACGCAATGTAGTGAAACCTCATTTTCGGAAAGAACGGTAATTTTCTCCGGAGAAGGTCGCGCGGTCTCCTTGGACGTGCCCGCCTCCGGTGAAGTCTTAACAACTTTCACAACCTTTTTCGAAGTAACGGTCTTCCTCTTCTTCTTCTTTTCAGAGGAGTCCTTTCCCGGAGAGTCGAACGCAGACAACAATGTTGACATTATCAAGCTCGACTTATCTACTTTTTAAGACCGCTTGCAAGGTAAGCTCGTTTACTTTTTCAGGAAATTATGATTTCACAGACCATCGGAGGGGTATTTATAGCCCGGGGGGCATTGATGGCGATCGCGGTCTCAGCGGTCAAAGCTTACATTTTCGAAGTTCCAGGTGCAACTTAAAAATGTGCGGGGATTATGTTTGTCCGGAAAGCCCGCGACCTCCTCTTGCTGGTCAAATTTTTCGGTCTCAGCGGTCTCAGTTTCGGTGACCGCCCAGATCGCCAGCTGCCTCCTCGACTGGAATTTTCTAAGTGCCGAGCGGTCAGAGCAGTGTGAGACCGCCAGCTTAAGCGGTCTGATCGTTTTTCTTTTCTTTGTTATTTTTATTCCATTTCCCTGCCCTGGCTCTCCTGTATCCCGGGCAGCCCGTAGTTTTCAGTTCTGCCCGTTTGGGCAGCCCCCTCGTCTATAAATAGAGGGGTAGGGGTACCAGAAAAAAGACCTTTTGCTTCGAGGCTCCAGCTTACAACCTGTGTAAGCGGTCTCATTTCTTCGTGATCGCCATTTCGTGATCGATTTCCCTTTGTTCCAGCATCTTCTGTCTTAGTAACCTGCACTTCGCAGTTTTCTCCATCCCCTTTAGTGTGAATTTTGGAGGTACCATTTTTGGCACCAACAACGTCGAAGTCCAATTACGCCGTTCGCTTGTTAGGGAACTTTAATAATTGAAATTTGAGTTAAATATCATTGAATTGATTTTAGCCTAGGCACAAATCTAGCTGGACATATCGGAATCGGGCGAGTCTGACACACTTGATTTATTGCGTTTTTTGCCCGGGCACGAGTTTATGGGCCCGGGCGTGCAATTTTTTGCCCGACGCGAGTTTTTCGCATGCACGCGAGTTTTTCGCCCGTACGTGTTTTTTTTCGCCCAGACGCGCAAATTTCACCAGGGCGGAAGTTTTCCGCCCTAGCGCGTTTTCCGCCCTGTCGCGCATTTTTCTCCCGGGCGCGCGTATTTCGCCCGGGGGCGCATTTTTTGCTTGGGCGAGTATTTTGTCGCCCGGACGCAAGTTTTTCGCCTGGGCGCGCTTTTCGCTCGAGCGCACGTTTTGTCGCCCGGGCTCGCAATAATTCTCGTAGGCGCGAGTTTTTAGCCCGGGCGCGTTTTTCGCCTGAGCGCGCGTTTTGACGCCCGGAAGGGCAATTTCTCTCCCGGGCGCGGAATTCTCCCGGGCGATTTTTCGCTTGGGGGCTCGTTTTTCGCCGGGGGCTCGTTTTTCGCCCGGGGGCTCATTTTGTCGCCCGGGCGCGCGTTTTTCGCCTGGGCGCGCGTTTTTCGCCCGGGCGCGCGTTTTTCGCCCGGGCGCGCATTTTTCGCCCGGGCGCGCATATTTCGCCCGGGAGCGCATATTTCGCTCGGGCGCGCATATTTCACCCAGGCGCGCATTTTTCGCCCGTGCGCGGATTTTTCGCTCAGGCGCGCATTTTACGCCCGGGCGCGCATTTTTCACGCGAGCACGTGTTTTTCGCGCGAGCACGTGTTTTTAGTCCGGGTACGCATTTTTCGCCCGTGCGCACAATTTTTGCTCGGGCGCGAGTTTTTTTTCAGGGCACGCGTTTTTCGCCCTGTCGCGCATTTTTCTCCCGGGAGCGCGTATTTCTCCCGGGGGCGCATATTTCGCATGGTCGAATATTTTGTCGCCCGGGCGCAAGTTTTTCGCCCGGGCGCAAGTTTTTCGCCAGGGCACGTGTTTTTCGCCCGGGGGCGCGTTTTTCGTTCGAGCGCAAGTTTTGTCGCCCGGGCCCGCAATATTTCTCATAGGCGCGAGTTTTTAGCCCGAACGCGTTTTTCGCCTGGGCGCGCGTTTTGTCGCCCGGGAGGGCAATTTTTCTCCCGTGCGCGGAATTTTCTCCCGGGCATTTTTTCGCCTGGGAGCGCGTTTTGTGCCCGGGGGCTCGTTTTGTCGCCCGGGGAGGCATTTTGTCGCCCGGGCACGCATTTTTTGCCCGGGCGCGCATTTTTCGCTCGGGCTCGCATTTTTCGCCCGAGCGCGCATATTTCGCACAAGCGCGCATATTTCGCCCGACCGCGCATTTTTCGCCCGGGCGCGCATTTATCGCCCGGGTGCGCATTTTTCACGCGAGCATGTGTTTTTTGTCTGGGCAAGCATTTTTCGCCCGTGCTCACAATTTTTGCTCGGGCGCGAGTTTTTTGTCAGGGCGCGTATTTTTCGCCCGGGCGCGAGTTTTTCGCCCGGGCGCGCATTTTTCGCCCGCAGCGCATTTTTCGCCCGGGCTCGCGTTTTTCGAGCGAACACGTGTTTTTTGTCCGGGCACGCAATTTTCGCCCGTGCGTACAATTTTCGCACGGGCACGAGTTTTTCATTAGTGTGCGTGTTTTTCGCCCGGGTGCGAGTTTTTCGGTCGGGCGCGCGTTTTTTCGCCCGTATGCACAATTTTCGCACGGACGCGCGTTTCTCAGTCGGGAGAGCGTTTTTCGCCTTAGCGCGCATTTTGTCGTCCGAGCGCCCAATTTTTCGCCCGGGCGCGAGTTTTCCGCTCGGACGCGCATTTTTTATTATATATGTAAAACAAATATTAGTTTCTTTATAATATTTTTCAATTCTTATATTAAATTTTATTTAACAAACGAACAAAAAAAATTGATTAATTCCTATTCTTTATTAGGCGAACAATAAAAAATGCGCGTCATGGCAAAACATGCGCGCCCGGGCGAAAAATTGGGCGCCCGAGCGACAAAATGCGCTCAAGGCGAAAAATGCTCTCCCGAGCGAGAAACGCGCTTCCGGGCGAAAATTGAGCACCCGGGCGAAAAATGCGCACCCGAGCGAAAAACTCGCACCCGGGAGAAAAACACGCGCACTAATAAAAAACTCGTGCCCGAGCGAAAATTGTGCGCACAGGAAAAAAATGCGTGCCCGGACGAAAAACACGTGCTCGCGCGAAAAACGCGCGCCCGGGCGAAAAATGCGCGCCGAGGCAAAAAACGTGCGCCCGGGCGAAAAACGCATGCCCTGAAAAAAAACTCGCGCCCGAGCAAAAATTGTGCGCACGGGCGAAAAATGCGTGCCCGGACAAAAATCATGTGCTCGCGCGAAAAACACGTGCTCGCGCGAAAAACACGTGCTCGCGGGAAAAATGCGCGCCCGTGCGAAAAATGCACGCACGGGCGAAAAATACGCGCCCGGGCGATATACGCGCGCACGGGCGAAATACGGGCGCCCGGGCGAAATACGGGCGCCCGGGCGAAATACGGGCGCCCAGGCGAAAAATGCGCGCCCTGGCGACAAAACGCGCCCCCGGGCGAAAAACGAGCCCCCGGGCGAAAAACGAGGCTCCGGGCAAAAAACGAGCCCCCGGGCGTAAAACGAGCCCCCGGGCGAAAAACGAGCCCCTGGGCGAAAAACGCACTCCCATGCGAAAAAAACATCCGGGAGAAAATTCCGCACCCGGGAGAAAAATTGCTCTCCCGGGCGACAAAACGCGCGCCCAGGCAAAAAACGCGCCCGGACTAAAAACTCGCGCCTATGAGAAACATTGCGCGCCCGGGCGACAAAACTTGCGCTCGAGCTAAAAACGCGCCCCCGGGCGAAAAACACGTGCCCTGGCGAAAAACGCGCGCCCGGGCGAAAAAATTGCGCTCGGGCGACAAAATATGCCCCCATGCGAAAAATGCGCCCCCGGGCGAAATACGTGCGCCCGGGCAAAAAATGCGCGGCAGGGCAGAAAACGCGTGCCCTGAAAAAAAAAACTCGCGCCCGAGCAAAAATTGTGCGCACGGGCGAAAAATGCGTGCCCGGACAAAAACCACGTGCTCGAGTGAAAAATGCGCGCCCTGGCGAAAAATGCGCGCACGGGCAAAAAATGCGCGCCCGGGCGAAAAATGCGCGCCCGGGCGAAATATGCGCGCCCGGGCGACAAAACGCACCCCCGGGTGATAAAACGAGCCACCGGGCGACAAAACGAGCACCCGGGCGAAAAACGAGCCCCCGAGGGAAAACGAGCCCCGGGCGAAAAACGAGCCCCTAGGCGAAAAACGCGCTCCCAGGAGAAAAAAACGCGCGCCCAGGCGAAAAACGCGCCCGGGCTAAAAACTCGCTCCTAGGAGAAACATTGCGCGCCCGGGCGACAAAATGTGCGCTCGGGCGAAAAAACGCGCCCCCATGCGAAAAACACGTGCCCTGGCAAAAAACGCCCGCCCGGGCGAAAAACTTGCGCCCGGGCGACAAAATATTCGCCGAAGCGAAAAATGCGCCCCCGGGCGAAATACGCGCGCCCATGGCGAAAAATGCGCGACAGGGCGAAAAACGCGCGCTTGGGCTGAAAACTTCCGCCCGGGCCAAATTTGCGCGTCTGGGTGAAAAACGCACGTCCGGGCGAAAAACTCGCGTCCGTGCGAAAAACTCGCGCCGGGCAAAAAATTGCTCGCCCGGGCGCATAAACTCGTGCCCAGGCGAAAAAACGCAATAAATCGAGCGTGCCAGACTCACCCGATTCCGATATGTCCAGCTCATACGAATTGGAATTCGAGGTCGAATTTAAATTCTAAGTCTTCAATTCCGTTCAAACGAACGGTCCCTAAAAGATGCTTACTACCGAGGAAGGATGTGTTGATCATGTTTGAAATAAATGTTTCCTATCTAATATTTCAAGTTTATTCGGAAATTTGATAGGTTATAACATGAAATTTATCAATTTAAACGGCCTTCTGCTGTTTTGTACCTCGCAAAAATATTCATGTAAGATATTAGTCAATATCCTAGATATCCAAATTCAATATAAAAAAAATAATCAATGTTTAAAGCTAATACGAATAATTTTACCTATCTAAAGTCTTCCTTGCAACACCTCATGTTAAGCACACAATGTTTCCAATACATTATATGCTATGGACACAAACGTGACAATCTTAATTACTGCATTACTTTTTAATACCCCGGAGCAAACATTAAAAAAGTTATTACAACATTTATACATTGATTATTATGGAAATTGACAACTAACACTTGACATAATGACAAAGTGGTTTACAAACACCAAGATTTTAATTAGCATACAGTCTGAGCATCTATTCATATATGTTTCCTTGCGAATAAGAAGTTGTAAGATCAAGCACATACCAAATTGGCTCATAAGCTGGAACTTTCGAGAAGTGTGCTATTATTTTCTTTAAACAAGTAGCATATTTTGCTCATGACTGAGAGAAGACGTCGGCGCCCAACAATATCCCCCTCCCCAGCGTCTCGCAAGACCATGTTTATCACCAGGCTTGAGTCTTTTACGCTGGAGACTATTAGAATCAGTCTGAGTCTTTCACACCTGGAGACTCTTAGAATCACACCGAGTCTTTTACACCTACAGAGTCTCAGAATCACATTGCGTCTTTTTGCGTTGGTGGCTCTTAGAACCATCTGAAGTCAAAAAACTATTTGAACCAGCAGCACACAAGACAAACGGAGCCCACATACGGTAAGGCAATACTGATTTACACGCATTCCCATGGTCTCAAACTCATAACTTGCTCCGATATCAATTTAAACATCATTTTTTATATAATCACCCTAAATGGGCGCCTCTGTAACACTGCCCGAGTGCCCGATACACATATAACATACAATCGTTAGCATTTCTATGTGATACGCATTCATACATGGGCTCTCATCTATATCTCCAAAGCCAGGTAGCGGTTACTCACAAACCCCACTCCACCACTAAGGTGATGAGGGATGGTGGGAAAGTGGGCCAAACCCACCATCTCCACAGCCAACCGCCCGTGCAAAGACGCACACAGAGCGCGCCGCAGGGCCACAGGGCCGCACTCAACCGTGCGCGCCAGCACCGCGCGCGACAATGTCGCGCGCAACCGCAAGCACTACCGCGCCCGGTAACAGACGCGCTACCGCCACGACGCGCGTGGTGGTACCGCGCGGCGCTACCGCGCGGTAGCGTCGAACCCCCCCCCCCCCCCCCCCCCCCCCCCCCCCCCCCCCCCCCTCAAGGGGTGCGGCCTAACCGCACCCCTCTTGGGGTGCGGCAAAGCCGCACCCCTTCTGGGGTTCGGCCAAGCCGCCTCACCCCACTTGGGGTGCGGCCAAGCCGTGTTGGAGTCTATGTTCCGCATCTCTTGGTTTGAGAATAACAAATACCGTGTTGTATTTGATCTTGTATTTCGTGTGTTTATAGTGTGCAGGTTGTACAGGAACTATAGCTACACATTCCTATGAGTAGTATACTGAATGGAGATGACTCTCTGGAAAGAGAGCTAACGCCCCGCGTTAGTTGTTAACGCCCCGCGTTAACTTCCGTCGAGAAGGAATCCGTCGAGAAGAAATGTCGTCGAGAACGAGTCCGTCGAGAAGCCAGAGACAACGCCAGCATTGACTCTTAACGCTCGCATTGAGTCCACGAATCTGCCACGATCTTGACGGTTGCGCGATTTCATCCACGACAGTGCACGTTCACTAACGCTGGCGTTAACTCTTAACGTCACGCGTTAGCTCCCGTGGCTATTTAAAGTACAGCCCCTCTCATTCTACGTGAGATGATTCTAGAATTCTAATAATTTTAAGAGAGGCTCGTGTACAACATTTAAGAGATCTCCCTTGAACTATCACGCAGATCTAAAGAGGATTTTGAAGGAGTGGGTCTACAACGCATATCTCATACGAAGGACGATCGTTTCAAGAACGTCAACATCTACATCGCCTTCGTCTTCACCTTCAGAATTTCTTGGGGAGTTTCTCTTTACTTTATCTTGTAATCTTTTATTTTATTCTCTTTGTATTTTGGGGTGGAGAATTCGTTCGGGGAGAACGTCGGATTCCCGGAAGGAATCAGTGGGTAATTCGTCTTGTGTTAGCGACTAGGTCCTTGTGCGGCTTAGGGGGTAATTCGCCGCCTTGTGCGAGGAGACTAGGTCAATGGTAGATCTAGGGGGTGGCTAGAGGCCTTATCTGGAAATAGATAGGCTATAACCAACCGGTCCTTGGGAGAAGGACCGGTGAAACAACAAAAAGTATTTTTACATATTCTCACCCTGATTTCTGCGTTATAGAAATCAAACATTTGTGTATTGAATTTATTATGAAATAAAATCATGTCTTTTAATGTTCTATTCAATTGATTTTATTTTCTCTTCAAGAATGTTTTAATTTATATTTTCATTAAAGTATTAAAATTAACATTTGTGTAATTATCTTTGAAATACAATAATCGTTTTTATTATCTCTGATTTTCTGGAATTGTATTTCATTTAAGATTTCATAAGAAAAATCACTGCGACAATCTTTTTGTGCTAAGGAATATTTTCTGGAGAGCTAACGCCCAACGTTAACACTTAACGTCAGGCGTTAGCAACACTTAACGCCAGGCGTTAGCAACAGTTAACAAAAAGTTTTGTTTCTCTTGTTTAAAAAAGAATCTTAAATACAATCTTTTCTGAGATATCAAAATATATTTTCTTATAAAATATTCTTAAATTTTGGTCACAAACTTTGATAAATTTAATTAAGATTTAAAATTCGATAAAACCCTTATCCCCCCCCCCCCCCCCCCCCCTCTAAGGGCGCCGTAAGATCCAACACATGGTATCAGAGCGTAGGTTATTCCAATACGGCTTCACAACCGGGAATAATGGCGCTTCATGATCTCACATCTTTTAGAGGGGATAATTTTTATGAAAACGAAAAATCATTATGTCTACCATTATTTATGGGTGGAAATTATAATGGGTGGAAAACACTTATGGAAAAATTTCTTAAAACTTTGGATATTAAAGTTTGGAATATTACAATTAAAATGCCCCCAATTATTCTAAATAAAAATGAAATGTTTTTAAATGTCAAATCTATGAATAGTCTATATTGTGCTCTAGATCAAAATATTTTCAAACTTATTTATATGCTTTCTACTGCTTTTGAAGTTTGGAAATTTCTTGAGAATACTTATAGTCTTCCTTCCACAGATGATGAACAAGAGGAATTCTTTATGGATCCAGTTTTGGGTTTTCTCTGGTAAGTCGGTATGTAACATCTAAGAAAGCAAGCTATGATTATATCGTTATATTGAAAAATGGTTTGTAGCATTTAAGATCGCTGGCCACGAATATTTTATCAAAGTGGTCAGGAGTATTGGAGACCGCCACCTAGGTCTCCTCTGAAAATTCTTCTAATCAAGAAGTGATCAGAGACGTCTGGAATCACCATCCGAAGACTTCACTAATATTTACTCTTATAATGGGCGGTCTGGAAAAATTGAGATCACAGATTGAAAATTTTCTTTACCTTGCTTTTAAGCGGTCTGGAGAGCGAAAACAAATAAGGGTATTCTTGAGACCTATCTTCTATTCTTCCACTAGGAAACGGTCTGAAAAGCTAAGACTGCCGGTTATTTATCTTCAAAGATCCAAAGTTCCTCAAGGTCTAGTTATCATCTGCAGAAGGAGCAGTTTGAATTGTTTGAGAGCGTCATTTACCTCTTAAAGGGTATTCAAAGTATACAACAGAGTTCAGGATCATCATTTATTGATTACCATGATTTGGTTCCTCTACGGAAGACCTCGAGTATTGAAGACCGCCATTTGCAATCAGTTGACATCAGGATTATTTCATAATAAAGCGATCTCGAATGGTTAAAATTAACATCTTCTCATATCATTATAAAGGCGGTTTGAAAATCGCAAGACTCTCATTCTTTAACTATCGGTTGCATTTCAAGTATGAAGAAGAGATAAGCACAAAGATAAGCGGATGCTCGCGGGTTCTTTTCAGGTACTCGCATATTCTATGTTCCCCATACCTGTTCTCATATCTTTTATAGAGAAAAGCAGGTGCTCGCGGGTTCTTTTCAGGTACTCGCATATTCTATTTTCTGCATACCTGTTCTCGTATCTTTTACAGAGAAAAGCAGGTGCTCGTGGGTTCTTTTCAGGTAATCGCATATTTTATGTTCTGCATACCTGTTCTCATATCTTTTATAGAGAAAAGCAGGTGCTCGCGGGTTCTTTTCAGGTACTCACGTATTATGTTTCTTTTATACATGTCATGATCACTCTTTTGCCTAAGATAAGCAGGTATTCGTAAGCTCTCTTCAGGCACTAACACCCACAGGTATTTTCACTTTTTCATACTCATGTTTTTGTCATGACAAAAAGGGTGGATCTCGATTCTCGTGGGTAAGTTCTATTTTTTCAAGTTTCTCAAAACTTGAAAAAATGCGGGGATCATGTTTACCCAGAAATCGGCGATCCCCTCGCGCTGGCTTTTTGTTGGTAACCAAAGCGATACACACGCTCTCGCAGTGCTCAGATGGCCTCTCCTGACGACCCAGGTATTTCTTGTCAGGTATTAGAGCCCGGGTGGTCTAACACCTCCCGGGCGGTCTGTCATCACCAAGCCCTGGGCAGTTTCATCACGCCTTGGGCAGTCTCCCCCTAGAGAGGTCGCGCTCCGCGCGACCTCGCCCCGAGGAGGTCCCGGTGGCCGAGGTCGCGCTCCGTGCGTCCTCGGCCATGGGAGGTCGCGCTCCGCGCGACCTCGCCCCGAGGAGGTCGCATCCCGCACGACCTTGGCCCCGGGAGGTCGCGCCCCGCGCGACCTCGGCCCCGGGACGTCGCGCCCCGCGCGACCTCGGCCCCGGGAAGTTGCGCCCTGCGCGACCTCGGCCCAGGGAGGTCGCGCCCCGCCCAACCTCGCACCAGGAGGTCGCGCCTCGCGCGACCTTGCCCAGAGGAGGTCGCGCCCCGCGCAACCTCGCCCAGAGGAGGTCGCGCCCCGCGCGACCTCGGCCCCGGGAGGTCGCGACCTCGGCCCCGGGAGGTCGCGACCTCGGCCCCGGGAGGTCGCGACCCGGCCCCGGGAGGTCGCGACCTCGCCCCGAGGAGGTCGCATGACCTCGCCCCCGGGAGGTCGCACGACCTCGCCCCCGGGAGGTCACACGACCTCGCCCCCGGGAGGTCGCGCCCCGTGCGACCTCGCCCCGTGGAGGTCGCCCCCGGGGCGACCTCGCCCCTGGAAGTCTCGGTCCAGTGCAATCCCTTTGTAGACGATCTCAGCAGATCCGGGCAGCCCGTTACTTTTAGCCCTGCCCATTCGAGCATGCCCTCGCGCCTATAAATAGAGGGGCAGGGGTACCATTTGGTGGATCTTCGGGAGTTTCCAGCACCCAGCCAGTGACTTGAGCAGTCTCTAGTTTTTGAGACCGCGGAGACCTCTTCGTCTCCCTTCAGGAGACCTCGCTGACTCTCTTTTCAGGAGACCTCGCTATCTCTTTTTTCTCCTCTCTCACACTTTCACTTGTAGCTCAAAGTAACCAACCATCCAACAGTTTTCTCCCTCCTTCTCTAGCTTGAGCAAGTGTGGACCTGGTGTATTTTTGGTTCGAACAATCAAAAGTTTTTTTTTGTTATTTGAATGAACAACATTTTCAAAAGAGCTTCTCAAAAACCTGTTTTATAGACTTTTTGAGAAGTCAGTCCAACATAGCTTTCTAAAAATTGTTTTCTCTGCTTTTAGCTTTTTCTCTTTTATTAACTCCATTTCGCTACATACCTATCGAACATTTTTGTCTGAGCGTGCATTTTTGGTCAGACACTCATTTTTGTCCGGCAGTCATTTTTCGCCCGAGCGCTCGTTTTTCGCCCGTGCGCACGTTTTTCTCCCGGGCGCGCGTTTTTGCCCGGGAGACCTCTTTTTGCCGGAACAGCCGTTTTTGCCCGGGCGGCCATTTTTTGCCAGGGGGGCCATTTTTCGCCCATGCGGCCGTTATTCTCCTGGGTGACCGTTCTTCGCCCTGGCGGCCGTTTTTTCGTCATTGCGGCATTTTTCGCTCGGGCACCCGTTTTACGATTGTGCTGCAGTTTTTTGCCAGGCAGCCGTTTTTCACCCGTACGTGGGGGTTTGCTCGGGAAGCGTTTACGCTCGGACGCGCGTTTACGCCCGGGTGCGTGTTTTCACCAACATTATATTTTAATATTTTTGTTTTAAAAAGCAGCTTTCAAATAGTTGTTCTGTCAAACAGTTGTTCTACTAAATAGTTTTGTTGCGGAACGCTTAGGGCTCGTGGTAGATCGGTTCACTTGAACCACCTTAGCTCGTGAGCGAACTAAGCGCGCAAACAGTCAATTAGAGATTTGCTGAGTACACAGGGACTTTTTAACGTGGAAAACCCGGAAAGGGTAAAAGACCACGCGGCCGGAGCTCTGCCGACCAAACTTCAGTATCTTCTGGGGGTTACAACTTGGAAACTAGAACTTGAGCACGACAGGCCGCTGCTAGTTACAATATTTGGAGAGAGAGAGAGAAAGAGCTCCGAGGGTGACAGGCCACCTCTCGGAAAAACTAAGTCTTTTTCCCTTCTGAGAATGCTAGTCGCCTTTCGGGAGTGAGACGGCTAGTCGTCTTTTCTTTCTGAGAATGCTAGTCGCCTTTCGGAAGTGAGAAGGCTAGTCGCCTTTTCCTTCTGAGAATGCTAGTCGCCTTTCGGAAGTGAGAAGGCTAGTCGCCTTTCGGGAGTGAGAAGGCTAGTCGCCTTTCAGGATGATGAAGATCTTCAAGTCCACGAAGTTGATCTTCAAGCGCCGAAGGAGAATTCCGCAAAAGTCTGCAAGGAGCTCTCCCGGGTCCAGAAGTCAAGGTCCTTTCAAATGAAGTCTCGGGGCTCCTTTTATAGCTTTGGACGGGGGCGACCCGGTAATTTTGTCGTTGGTAGTTTCCATAAATGCTCGGTGGACGAATCATATTCTCTGGTTCGGAGCCCTCGGATCGCCATTTTTCGTAAATGACCACCTTGCCCCTCGGGCAACTTGGGCAGCTTGGGCAGTTCGGGCAGTTCCGTTGGAGGCGAAAAAGGCAACTGACCGTTCCTGAAAAGTGAGAAGCCTGAAAGACAAAAAGTGAGAAGCCGGAAAGACAAAAACTGAGAAGTCGGAAACCCAAAAAGTGAGAAGCCGGAAAGACAAAAGGTGAGAAAGCTTCCTGATCGCGCTCAGAAACGTTCTGAGCGCGCGCTAGCGCTGAAGTGCTCCAAGTGCGCAACGAACCACGGAGATGCTTCGGGCGGACGGCGGACAGGGAGTTGCCCCCCAAAGGGGGGACCGGGATCCTTTGGCGAGGAGAGGGCGCCGGACCACACCCCGAGGAGGGGGGGAGGTGCGGATTGGCCGCACCCCCCCAAGGGGGTGCGGCTTGGCCGCACCCCCCAAGGCGGGATGCGGCTTGGATGCACCCCAAGGGGGGTTCGGCTTGGCCGCACCCCCCAAGGGGTGCGGCTTGGCTGCACCCCAAGGGGGGTGCGGCTTGGCCGCACCCCCCAATGGGTGCGGCTTGATCGCACCCCCGTGGGGGTGCGGCTTGGCCGCACCCCCTTGGGGGGGGGGGGGGGGGTGCGGCTGAGCCGCACCCCCCTGGGGGGTGCGACTTGGCCGGCCGCACCCCCAAGGGCGGTGCGGTCGGGGGGTGCAGCCTGCGTGCTACCGTGCTCTTTGACCGTCGACCCCTCCTCTCTTTTCCGGGGCTTTCTTCAGGTGCGTCCTAAGGCCTTTACGGGTGTACAACATAAGCCCCCCAAACCTTCGGAGTCCGAGTTCCGGAGCGAGGAGTTCGGAGGTTTTGATTTTTTCTGCGGTGGCTTCACCCATTGTCCTCTGTGCGGCGCTTTTCTGGTAGGAGCTGATGTCGGAGGGTGTTGGTTTTCCGAGGTCGTTGTGGGCTTGTTGCCCGGCTCTGATATCCGTATGGGCTGAGGGGTTTCTGCAAAATGACAGATTAGCTTGCGCGGTTCTGAGCCCGCGGCTTTTACACAATAGAAAATTAGTTTGCGCAAGTCTGTGCTTGCGGCTTTTTTGCACGAGTCTGTGCTCGCGGCTTTTTTGCACGAGTCTGTGCTCGCGGCTTGGCCGGTGAATAGCGGGTGTATTCAAACCGTGGGTGAACGTAGGGGGGGCAGGCCCCTATGTCACCGGGACTCGACGGCAGAGGAGAAGGGCGAACCTTCAATCGACAGCGGTGCAAAGTCCCCGGGGCAGGGCCCCGAAGTGGCCGGTGAATAGCTGGTGTATTCAAACCGAGGGCGAACGTAAGGGGGGCAGGCCCCTACGACGCTGGGACTCGACGGCGGAGGAGAAGGGCGAACCTTCAATCGACGGCGGTGCAAAGCCCCCGAGGCAGGGCCTCAAAGTGGCCGGTTAATAGCTGGTGTATTCAAACCGGGGGAGAACGTAAGGGGGGCAGGCCCCTACGACGTTGGGACTCGATGGCGGAGGAGAAGGGCGAACCTTCAATCGACGGCGGTGCAAAGCCCCCGAGGCAGGGCCTCGAAGTGGCCGGTGAATAGCTGGTGTATTCAAACCGGGGGCGAACGTAAGGGGGGCAGGCCCCTACGACGCTGGGACTCGACGGCGGAGGAGAAGGGCGAACCTTCAATCGACGGCGGTGCAAAGCCCCCGAGGCAGGGCCTCTTTATAAAGTTTTTCTTAAGTGGGTGTAAGTGTCAAAATGTGGTTTTACAGTATGAAATCATTTGGTGCATAGCTTTATGTAAGATAAGATAGGTGCACGAGTCTGGGCTCGCGGCTTTTACATAACATGTAGTATAAGATAGGTGCACGAGTCTGAGCTCGCGGCTTGTACATAAATTGAAGATAAGTTTGCACGAGCTTGAGCTCGTGGCTTAGTACATGGTAGGGGTCCCTGGATCACTGGTAAAAGCGGCGCAGGTTTTGAGCGTTCCAGGTGCGTGGCAAAGTCTTCCCTTCCGCCGTCTTGAGCCTGTATGTTCCGGGTTTCACGACTGTGGTGACTACGTACGGGCCCTCCCAGGCCGGTGAGAGCTTATCCCCTTGGGGACCTTTACCGGCGCCCTCGATGCTGCGTAAGACGAGATCTCCTACGTTGATTGGTCTGGGCTTCACCATCCTGTCGTAGGTCCGGGCGACGCGAATTTGGTAGAGTGCAGCACGGCGAGCAGCGCTGTTTTGAACTTCTGGGATTAGATCGAGGTTTTCTCGGAGCAGCCCATCATTCTTGCTGGGGTCGAAGGTTAGTACTCGAGCACTCGGAACGCCGATGTCGACGGGGATGATAGCTTCGGTTCCGTAACAGAGGTTATAAGGTGTCTCCCCTGTAGGGGTCCTCTCTGTTGTGCGATACGCCCACAACACATTCGGGAGCGCGTCTACCCACTGTCTCCCGGCTTCTTCCAAGCGTGTTTTCAGTCCTTTGAGGATGGTGCGGTTTGTGACTTTTACTTGTCCGTTGGTTTGCGGATGTGCCACGGCCGTATGACGCAGGTTGATCTTCAGATCCTCGCACATCTTGGTGAAGGACTTCCCAGTGAATTGAGTGCCGTTGTCGGCAATGATCGCAGCCGGGATGCCGAAGCGGCAGACGATGTTCTTCCAGACTAATTGTTTGGCGTTTTCTTCCGTAATTTTGGCCAGGGGCTCCGCCTCCACCCATTTGGTGAAGTAGTCGATGGCTAGGATGATGAACTTCCTCTGCCCGGATGCTAGAGGTAGGGGATCGAGGAGGTCGATCCCCCACTGCGCGAATGGCCACGCACTCTGCAGCGTGGAAAGTGAGACCGGGGGTTGATGAGGCATGTTGGCGTGCAGCTGACAGCTTTTGCACCTCTGGACAAAGTCGGTCGCGTCCTTCCTCATTGTTGGCCAATAGAAGCCTTGGCGCAGTATTTTCCGCGCTAATGCCTTCCCGCCTAGGTGCTCTCCGCAGACTCCTCCGTGTACTTCCCTGAGGGCGTAGTCTGCCTCGCCCGCTGGCAGGCATTTTAGATATGGTCCTGAGAATGCCCGTTTGTAAAGCTCCCCGTCTATAATGGTGAACGATGCTGCCCGCATTCGTAGCCTTCGCGCCTCTAGGCGATCTTCGGGAAGGTGCCCTTGCTCGAGGTAAGCTCGTAATGGGGTCATCCAGGATGACTCTTCCTGGTGGATGGCTGCGATTTCCCATGGCCCTTGAATGCTTGGGATCACGACTTCTTCGATTCGGCGTCTTCGAGACTGGTAGCTGGAGGGTGAGGTGGCGAACTTGGATAGGGCATCCGCCCTGGAATTCTGCTCTCGGGGGATGTGTAGAATCTGATACGATGAGATCTTCTGGAGAAGTGATTTCGCGAATGCGAGGTACTTTGCCATCTGTTCGCTCTTAGCCTCGTAATCTCCTACAACCTGTGAGACCACGAGTTGGGAGTCTGTACAGATCGTTAGGTTCTCGGCTTTGCAGTCGATGGCGAGTCGGAGACCGGCGATCAGTGCTTCGTATTCCGCGATGTTATTTGTTGCGGGGAACTTTAGCCGGAGTCCGTAATCCAGGGTGATCTCTTCGGGGCTTATGAGGAGTAATCCTGCTCCGGCCCCTTCATCTCCAGAGGCGCCGTCGACATAGAGGGTCCAACGGGGGCTGGTGGTGTCTTTGATGAGGGTTGTTTCTGGCGGGATGGTGTATTCCACCACGAAGTCGGCGAGCACCTGTGACTTGATGTCGGGCCGAGGCAGGAATTGGATGTCGAACTCGCCGAGTTCTACGGCCCACTTTACAAGTCTCCCTGAGACTTCCGGCTTCTGGAGGATTGCCCGCAATGGGAGTTGCGTCAATACCTTGACTGCATGAGCCTGGAAGTAGGGTCTAAGTTTTCTAGCTGAGAAAACAAGAGCCAAGGCTGTCTTGTCTGCTGCCGGATATCTGGTTTCGGTGTCGGTGAGGACTTTGTTGAGGTAGTAGATTGGTCGCTGCACCCCTCCTTCGTCTTTCACGAGCACTGAGCTAAGAGCCGTAGGCGACACAGCCAGGTACAAGAACAGAGTTTCCCCGGGGGTGGGCTTTGACAGAAGCGGCGGCGAAGCCAGGTACTGTTTGAGAAGCTCGAAGGCCACTTGGCACTCGTCCGTCCACTGGAAACCTGAATGGCGCGCTCCCCGGAGGATTTTGAAGAAGGGGAGGTACTTGTCTCCCGTTCGTGATAGGAAACGGGACAAAGCAGCGATCCTCCCATTTAGGCGTTGTACTTCCTTAATTGAGCGAGGTGGCGACATATCCTCCAACGCCTTGATCTTCTCGGGGTTAGCCTCAATTCCCCGATGGGTTACCATGAAACCTAGAAACTTCCCCGCCGTCACACCAAACGCACACTTGCTGGGATTGAGCCGCATCTGGAAGCGACGGAGAAGCCGGAAGCACTTTTCCAAGTCTTCCAAGTGGTCGCGCCGGTGGACGCTCTTTACTAGCATATCGTCCACGTAAACCTCCATCGTTTCTCCGATGAGGTCCTTGAAGACCTTGTTCATCAGCCTTTGGTAGGTGGCTCCGGCATTTTTAAGGCCGAAAGGCATCACCTTGTAGCAGTAGACTCCTCGGTCGGTGCGGAAGGCAGTATGTTCTTCGTCTGCGGGGTTCATCCTTATCTGGTTGTAACCTGAATAAGCATCCATGAAGCTGAGCAGCTCATGGCCTGTCGTAGCGTCGACGAGCTGGTCAATCCTTGGGAGGGGGAAGCTGTCCTTCGGGCACGCTTGGTTCAGATTGCTGTAGTCGACGCACATTCGCCACTTTCCCGAGGCCTTCTTCACCATGACTACGTTGGCGAGCCATGTGGGGTATTCTACTTCGCGTATGAATCGTGACTCTAGGAGCTTAGCTACCTCCTCCTCGATCGCCTTCAAACGCTCGGGGGCAAAGTTCCTCTTCTTTTGAATCACGGGTCTGCAGGCAGGGTTGATGTTTAGCGAGTGATAGATAACGTTAGGATCTACCCCGGGCATGTCTTCCGGGCTCCAAGCGAAAATGTCCTCGTTCTCCTGCAGGAAGGTGGTGAACTTTTCTCGCTCTTTTTGTGTTAAGAGTGACCCGACCTGAACAGTTTGAGTCGGGTCTCGCCGGGAGAATGGTATTTCTACCAGCCCTTCAACGGGCGCTCCTCGTTGCAAAGTGGCCTCGTCTCGCAGGTCGAAGTTATTGATGTTGAGAGCGGTTGCCCTTACGGGTTGGGCCTGCTTCAAGTAGCAGGTCCTGGCTGCCTCTTGGTCTCCTCTTACGACTCCTATTCCTGCGGCAGTAAGGAACTTCATAGCTAGGTGTGGAATGGAAGGGATTGCCCCAAAGATCGACTGGAGCGGTCTCCCGAAGATGGCATTATAGGCGGAGGTGGACTCTACCACCATGAACTGGATGCTGTGCATTGACTGTCTTGGAAATTCGCCCAATGTGACTGGGAGAATGATCATGCCTTGCACCGGGACAGGTTTGTTGTCGAAGCCGTAGACGGGCCTGGCTGCAGGACTAAGCTGGTCTTTTGTGAGCTTCATACTTTGCAAAGTGGAGAGAAATAAGACATCGACCGAGCTTCCATTGTCGACCAGTATTCTCTTCACCTTGAAGCAGGGATCCCCGATCCCTGTGCTGATCACGAGTGGATCCTGGTGCGGAAGCCGCAACCCTTGCAAGTCTTCATCTCCGAAAGCTATCGTAATATCATGCTTGAGTTTTTTGTCTTCGTGGTCTCTTTCGGGCTGGGCAATTGAGAGGATCTGTGATGCTGAGACGGGGGGGTCCAGCGATTGTCTCGATTTCTCCTACCATCGGCCTTCCTCCCCCCGCGCCTTGGGGGGCGGGGGGCTGCTCCCCTGCATCCCTAGGCTGCTGGGGCCGATTGGGAATCTGGCCTTGTAGGAATCTTCCCAGGAGTCCCTGGCGGATGAGGCGCTCGATTTCGTCTTTGAGTCTGGTGCACTCCTCAGTGGTATGCCCGGTTTCCCGATGGAACTCGCAGTACCTGGACTGGTCGCCCCTTGGATTTGGCGGGGGTATCCTGGGCATGCGGAGCTCGGGGTTGTTCTGTATGGCGTAGAGCACATTCGTTCTGGTGGTGTTCAACGGGGTGTAGGTCCTGGGCGGCTGTGGTCCCAGATCCCTCTGGTGGTTACGCCGACGTTCATCGCCGCGACGCTCCTCACCGCGACGTTCTTCTCGTTCGCGAGGGGCTTGATCTGATCCCCTCTTCCTTCCCTGGCTTCCTTCGAATTGCCGACGGTGTGCTTTGATGGCCTCATCTGCAGCTATTTGCGCTTCAACCCGATGAACGAGGTCGGGATAGCTTGGTACGGTTTCTCTCATGAGAGCCGAATAGAAGCCACTTGGGCGGAGTCCTCCCAAGAAAACTCCTCGCAAGAGCTCGGGGTCAACTCCTGGGATCTGCCGAGCCTCGGTAGTGAAGCGTCGGAAGAAGTCCTTGAGTGTCTCTCCGTCGTTCTGGCGGATCCCTGAGAGATGGGAGGGATCCCGGACAATTCGGCGGTTGGCAATGAACTGATCCACGAACTGCTGCGCCATTTCTGTGAAGTTGTTGATGGCCCCATTCCGCAGGGAATGGAACCAAGTGCGCGCTTGTCCCTTCAAGGTTGCTGGGAACACTTGGCAGAGGAGCTGATCAGGAGCGTTGTAAATCCTCATGACGGTGGTGAAGTGATTGACGTGTTCCAAAGGATCGTCCGTCCCGTCAAATGTATCGATGTTGGGAAGCTTGAAGCCATTCGGAATTGGATGGGCTAGGACTTGAGGTGATAGCGGGGAGCCCTGATGTGCGGGACGACGAGCAAGCGCGGCGCGTCGCCCTGCTTGGGCATACTCTTCCTCTATCATATCACGTATTTCTTCGCGCGTAGTCCTTTCAGTTGCCCGCTCAGGGGCAGCTCTTCTGGGGTGATGGCGACGGTGGTCAGCTTCTGGGCCTCCAGCGGGCGGGGTGAGGTGAGCGGAACTCGCCGCATTGGAGAATCCTTCTGAAGCCTCGTCCTCCTGGACGGCTTCTTGGTTCGGGACATGAATCGGAACTGGGGGTGGTGGTGCGTTCAGAGCTGGTGGCTGGACCGGAGCTTGAGGAGCCCCGAGATTCCTTACGAGAGCCAACATCTCGGCTTGGTGCTCTTCGATTCGCTGCATGCGCACCTTCAACCCAGCTACTGGTGCAGGCGGTGCCTGTTCCGCAGGTGGTGCATCGATAAGTGAGTGGGAGGGAGCTGGGTCGACGCGTCACTCCGGCATTGATCCTTCGGCAGTGCGAGCACTCCTCCTTGCCATAACAGTTGGCCTTCAGAGAGTTTTGGGAATGTTCCCACAGACGGCGCCAAACTGTTGCGGAACGCTTAGGGCTCGTGGTAGACCGGTTCACTTGAACCACCTTAGATCGTGAGCGAACTAAGCGTGCAAACAGTCAATTAGAGATTTGCTGAGTACACAGGGACTTTTTAACGTGGAAAACCCGGAAAGGGTAAAAAACCACGCGGACGGAGCTGTGCCGACCAAACTTCAGTATCTTCTGGGGGTTACAACTTGGAAACTAGAACTTGAGCGCGACAGGCCGCTGCTAGTTACAATATTTGGAGAGAGAGAGAAAGAGCTCCGAGGGTGACAGGCCACCTCTCGGAAAAACTAAGTCTTTTTCCCTTCTGAGAATGCTAGTCGCCTTTCGGGAGTGAGATGGCTAGTCGTCTTTTCCTTCTGAGAATGCTAGTCGCCTTTCGGAAGTGAGAAGGCTAGTCGCATTTTCCTTCTGAGAATGTTAGTCGCCTTTCGGAAGTGAGAAGGCTAGTCGCCTTTCGGGAGTGAGAAGGCTAGTCGCCTTTCAGGATGATGAAGATCTTCAAGTCCACGAAGGAGATCTTCAAGCGCCGAAGGAGAATTCCGCAAAAGTATGCAAGGAGCTCTCCCGGGTCCAGAAGTCAAAGTCCTTTCAAATGAAGCCTCGGGGCTCCTTTTATAGCTTTGGACGGGGGCGACCCGGTAATTTTGTCGTTGGTAGTTTCCATAAATGCTCGGTGGACGAATCATATTCTCCGGTTCGGGGCCCTCGGATCGCCATTTTTCATAAATGACCACCTTGCCCCTCGGGCAGCTTGGGCAGCTTGGGCAGTTCGGGCAGTTCCGTTGGAGGCGAAAAAGGCGACTGACCGTTCCTAAAAAGTGAGAAGCCTGAAAGACAAAAAGTGAGAAGCCGGAAAGACAAAAAGTGAGAAGTCGGAAACCCAAAAAGTGAGAAGCCGGAAAGACAAAAGGTGAGAAAGCTTCCTGATCGCGCTCAGAAACGTTCTGAGCGCGCGCTAGCGCTGAAGTGCTCCAAGTGCGCAACGAACCACGGAGATGCTTCGGGCGGACGGCGGACGGGGAGTTGCCCCCCCAAAGGGGGGACCGGGATCCTTTGGCGAGGAGAGGGCGCCGGACCGCACCCCGAGGAGGGGTGGGCGCGGCCACGCACCCCAAAGAAAAAAGGGGGGAGGTGCGGATTGGCCGCACCCCCAAGGGGGGGTGAGGATTGGCCGCACCCCCCAAGGGGGTGCGGCTTGGCCGCACCCCAAGGGGGTGCGGCTTGGCCGCACCCCCTAAGGGGTGCGGCTTGGCTGCACCCCAAGGGGGGTGCGGCTTGGCCGCACCCCCCAATGGGTGCGTCTTGGCCGCACCCCCTTGGGGGGTGCGGCTTGGCCGCACCCCAAGGGGGTTGCGGCTTGGCCGTACCCCCCAAGGGGTGCGGCTTGGCCGCGCCCCAAGGGGGGTGCGGCTTGGCCGCACCCCAAGGGGGGGTGCGGCTTGGCCGCGCCCCAAGGGGGGTGCGGCTTGGCCGCGCCCCAAGGGGGGTGCGGCTTGGCCGCGCCCCAAGGGGGGTGCGGCTTGGCCGCGCCCCAAGGGGGGTGCGGCTTGGCCGCGCCCCAAGGGGGGTGCGGCTTGGCCGCACCCCCATGGGGTGCGGCCGGGCCGCACCCCCTTGGTGGGGGGGGGGGGGGGGGGGGGGGGGGGGGGCGGCTGAGCCGCACCCCCCTGGGGGGTGCGACTTGGCCGACCGCACCCCCAAGGGCGGTGCGGTCGGGGGGTGCAGCCTGCGTGCTACCGTGCTCTTTGACCGTCGACCCCTCCTCTCTTTTCCGGGGCTTTCTTCAGGTGCGTCCTAAGGCCTTTACGGGTGTACAACAAGTTTAAATGAAAAAGTTTTATTTGATCAGCACTTAAGAACATGCACTTCAAACAGTCTACAACTTTTTCAAAGCGCTTTTCAAACAACTCTATTCTCATCATCATAAGCTGTCCCAAACAGAGCCTTAATTTTCTAACTTCACTTACTTCGTTTATTTGACTTTAATCACTTCCTTTGTCTACATCAATTTTTATTTCTCATTAAAATCAAGTGCTTATTTGGCGTGCCCACTCCCATGATGGAAGAATGGGGATGCGCACTGGAGCCCGAGCTTCCATTCCGCGCCCAATGACTTTCTCGTGTGTTCACCATTTTTAGACGATTATTATTAGTAGTACACATTTAGCTATTAGCAGTCATTTAATTTAATTTTTTTTTAGACTTTTTAAAAAGCCTAACTGCACTCACCACTCGGATTTGCCTTTCCTCCTCGACTGCAAGAGCACCAAAGCTTCCGTCATCGAAACTGGACCACTGAATACGTTGATCTACACCATGGATGAGGTTGGGTTTGGTGGGCAAAAAGCGCAGTCGGACTCAAAAGGAAGCAGGTTTGACGGTGAGAGGAAGGAAGAAGGCGGCGAACCGAAAAAGCTCGAATCAAGGCCTTCACCCAGCCGACGAACTCCAAGATGGTAGCGGTCTGGGATCAGAGAGAGGGGGAACAACGGAGGAAGAGTGAGCCGGTCTCCGCTCCCGTGACGAAAATGTGCGCTCCCCTCGGGAACGCAGAGATCGAGGTTTCAAGCTTGGTTGTTGAAAGAGTGTCCACTGAACAGTTGATTCTTTCCTCTTGTACTAATTTGAGCTATATATCCTATTTTCAAGAAGCAAAGAAGCAAGACATCCAGAAAAGGCAAAATCAGGAGAAGAGCACTATGTTTTCATTCCCATCTTGTGTCTCTAAGGCCTGCTCCATCCTCGAAACTGTCTCCAATCTCTGTATGGATGTTGATCATGGGCATATCCTACAAATGTAGTACAAGCATTCCTTACAAAAAAATTCTATTTTTTTTTCCACACAATCAGCTTAACATTTTCTTTTTATATTGAGCTCAACTTAGAACATTCAGATCTATACTATATCGATGAGCAATTTCATTTATATTTGAAGTCTACGGGCATCATATTCATACCCGAGTTTGATTACCACCTAGTAGATGTGAACTTAAGATCAAGAAGTTCTAAAAGAATCCACCAGATAATTAATACGATACAAGAGTGATGAAACAACACAGATCGATCTAGTAAACCTGTGATTGATAGATTACCAACAACGATCGTAATAATTGAATACGATTAGAAAATGAAAAGATTATGTATGCGGAATTGTAATTCCACCTTCTCTCTATATAATGTATCTGAGATTTTGGCCAGATCCTTTATGCAATATGTAGTTAAGAAGGAGATGATACAAAAGATAATGGTAGCTTAATATCGATAAAGAATAAGATGTTACAAAAGATAATGAGTCAAAGAAAACGATTAAAGTGAGTACGATCAAATAGAGTTCAAATTAAGTAATTGAATATACATGAGAAGTCATATTAGAATTGATATAGTGCCATATTTTCGAGGACAAAAATTCCATTACGAGGGGAAGAGTTTGTAACGACCCAAAACTTGAAGTGTCTCAAACTGATAATTAAAAAGAAATAAATAAAATCCCGATGAAATCAATGTCAAGAGTGATATACAAATTTATCGTGCATGTCACACAATTGTGTCGATGTAATGAATATTTTTGAAGATCGATTTAATGTGATGAAAATATAACATAAAATTGTTCATGTATGTGCACCAATGGCATTTAAAGAGTGAATAATAAAATGATGAAGTTGGTGTGCTAATAGTAAAATTGGTGTGTCAATAGTAGATTTGATGTATTAAGAGACGAGAATTCAGAGAATGACAAAAGGAAGGGAAAATCAAGGTGAGTACTTATCTCTGAGCTTTGAATTATTTTCAATATACACATGATTAGATTTTGATGCAGAAAGTATTTTAGTGACTGTGCATTGACATGAAATTAAAATAGTTCGAATTTTTGAATCACTGATAAATATGAGAATCACTAGAAGATGTTGAATCAGCAATAACAAGAATTAAGCGATGAAGTAAATTCTAAGGAAAATGTTTGAATAAATATACTTATACCTGATACGAAGATTGAATGCGAATATTGAAATTATGTACGTAAATAAGAATTTAAGAAGAAAGGAAAGATAAAAGACGAACAAAAGACAAGATGCATTGATGCATAGGAAATGATAAGGGTTAACCCAGTAGCCATAGTGGGGCGTGAATACTTTACAACGGAATGATTTTGAGTTCTATTTGAGGTCATTGAAGGCCAGAGGCCGTTGAAGGTCAAGAGGTCGTTGAAGACCAAGAAGGGATAAATCGACAGCAACCCTTATGATTTCCTAGTTTAATAAAACTAAAGATAACGAGAAATCTGATTCAGAAATTGGTTATGAGAGAAAATTCTTATGATTGAAAATGAACTGAATTAGCTATGTCAGAAAGAACATGAATATTGATGAAAAGATTTCAAATAAAAGTTACAAAGAAATGAAACGACTGCTAAGAATCAAAAGAATTAATGAATAGATCGAATACAAGAATTTGAAACGTAAACCATGTCGTTACTTTATTGATTATTATTGATAAGCATTCCTTATTTAATGCATTTTTATACTGCAATTTGAATTCGATGATTGAATGTGAATGATGATTCTGACAATTGAAAGTGAGTCATATGAGATATGAACGAAGAATGAATATAAGTATGAAAGAATATGAAACTAAATGAATAAGAATAGAAGATTCACTGAAACGAACTTGAAAGAACATAAGAATATAAAATTCGCTGAAAAGAACTGAATGCTAAAGAATACACGATTCTGAAAAATAAAACAATATATTTCTTTTATTGATTATTATTGGTACCACGTCTTTCGATACTGCAATTTAAAACTTATGCATATTGATACTGATGTTTCTTGGTTGCTTGTACAACAGTTAAAGAGGTATGTTACTGCTTAGTCATATTCTTTATGACTAAACCCGTTGGTTTCACATTTTTTAGGAAGACGAGAGTTTCTAGAAGGCTCCTAAGAAAACAAAGTTTGTTGGAACATGGTCTTCTACATCTCTTAGGTTTGAGAATAACAAATCATATGTGTATTTGATCGTGTGTGTTTTAGTGTGCAGGAAAACAAGTCCACATGACTCAAGGATAACATTAGAAGGTTGCGCCCAAATTTGAAGCCAAAATTCCAACATGCCCACTAGAGCCGGCGCTAGCTCTGATTTGAGAAATTTCGGGAAGCAATTATAGAAAGTGTTAGCGCCAGGCGATAACATCTAACGCAGGCGGTAGCAGCTAGCGCAGGTGGTATCGGATAGCACAGGAGGTAGCGCAAAGCAATAGAGGAAGGCAGCCGACTTGCTTAAAATGAAAGATTCTCACGCGAAGAATATTTCCTAAACCGGGATAGCGTCGGCGGTAGCGATAGCGCAGGCGCTAGCTCCAAGGCTATAAAAAGGACCCCTTGGATCCGTCTTCTTTATCCTCTTCCACTCCTAAATTCCAGATCTTCGTTCCACATCATATAGAGGAAGGTTCAGAGAGATACTCCCACAAATCCATGAAGGCTTAAGGAGATCTGTGGAGAAGATTTCAACACGCTTCATCATCTTGATGAAAGACCGCATCGACTATGATCATACTATGAGGGTCTTTGTCTACTTCTTCAGAGATCCACAGAGAGGGAGTTTTTAATATTGTTGTTATTTATTTCACATCTTTTCTTGTAATCGTTTAGTGAATTTTCCTTGTGTTGGCGACTAGGTCTAGGTAGGACTTAGGGCAGAAAATTGCCTCGTGTTTGCGACTAGATCTAGGTTAGGTCTAGGGAGTGCTCGAGGCCATATCCCAGGAATGATTGGCTAGAGTGGCTTGAGGCCGTATCCGGGGAAGGATAGGCTAAAGCCACCGGTTCGTGGGGATACGAGTCGGGGTAGAAACGAAAAAGTCTTTTTATCATTCGACTTTGATTTCTAGCGTTATAAGAACTGAAGTCTTGTAACTCTTCTTTTCATATTAATAAAATGATGTCTCAATTTTATTTGCTTGATTTCTTATTTTAATTTCTTATAATTTCAAATATATCAAAATATAATATAAGTTTTTAAAACCCTTATTTAACCCCCCCCCCCCCCCCCCCCCCCCCCCCCTCTAAGGGCGCCTACCGATCCAACAAGTAGTATCAGAGCAAGGTTATTCCAAATTGACTTAACAACCGAGAATATATGGCGTCTCATGATCTCGCTTCTATTAGTGGGGTAATTTTTTGTGTAGAAGAAAAATCACTAGCACCACCTTTATTTAAAGGGACAAATTATAGAGGATGAAAATTTTTAATTGAAAATTTTATTAAAACTTTAGATATCGAAGCATGAAATTTAGCAATAGTAAGATCAGCGGATGAATCAAATAAAAAAGAACGTCATCTAAATGCAAAAGTCAAACACCATTTATTTTGTGGTCTATCAAATGAAGTTTTCAAATTAATATTTTTTTCTTCTAGTGCATACAAAATTTGGAAATTTCTTGAAGAAATGTATGATCTTCCTCTCGCAGGTATGGAACAAACACAGGAGGAGAAGGACATACAAGCATCCACCATTATTCAAGAAGATTTCTCTCGTAGCAAAACCATGGAAAACATGGAAATTGACTTAGACAAAGAGAGCAATTCATCAAGAGACAATGAAAATGAAAATTCATCTATAAAGGAGAAAGGCCTAGAAGACGACAAAGGAACTTCATGTTCACATCTTGCCTCTTCCGATAGTGCTGTAAGAAAGTCTAATTCTTCTTCTTGTTTTCATATACTAAAAATAGCTAAACGTAAAATCAAGAAATTGAAAATTGCTAATAAAAAATTACGTTTAGAAAATAAAAGATTAAAAGTCAATTCAGAATCTAAATGTGATGTGGCTTCTCCATCTTGCCCAAAATTGAAATCTTAAAACCTTAGTTTGATTGTAATAATATTAAACTAAAATTTAAGGATTTTGAAAAAGAACTATTAATTGTAAAAGAACAAAATGAAAAATTATATTTAGAAAATTCATCCTTGAAAAGTGATTATGCTACATGCAAAAGTTATAAAATTGAAATCGAAGAGATGGATGAAACTTTTGAGGAATTTAGAAATGATTATCAAACTCATATTGACTCTATTGTTTCCACTCTTAAAAATAACACAATTGCTTATAATAAAGCTAGACATAATCTTATGATCAAAATTGATGAATTAAAATAAAAAATCAACTTGCTTATGAAAATTATAAATATAAATTCACAATATCAAACAATATCTTAACTAAGCCTAATAATGGGAGTAAGAAACACAAAGTTTTTGTAAATCAAAATCACTATTATTTAAAAAATCATGTATCTCCCAAATTAAATTCAAATATGCAAAAATTTCCTATAAACAATACTTTTGATAATCACAATGGAAAATTGATGCATAAGAATAATAATAAATCAAGATTTGAATGGAGGCCCAAAATTAAAAATGAAACATTAACTTCACATGAAAGGACCCATTCATCACTATCTACCCACAAATCTACACGTTATATTTGGGTACCCAAAGGAACCACCACACTTGGTCCCCTTTGGATACCTAAATTTCTTATTCATTAGGTATCACCAAATGCATGAAGTAGAATATTTTCAAAATGAAATATACAAATTTCTACTTCATGATATGCTTTAATTTTTCTTTTTTTTATTATTTTTTAAGCTATTATGTTATGCTCATCTTATATATTATTGGAAATATGATTTTATCTCTTAAAACTTAATAAGTTTATAAATCAAATTGATCATAATTCAAAATCATATTTTATTTTGATGACCTATCTATCTTTCTTATATTCATTGCTTATATATATCATATAGTATTTGTTGTGGGTCGCTTAGGGCTCTTGGTAGACCGGTTCACTTGAACCACCTTAGCTCGGGAGCGAACCAAGCGCGCAAACAGTCAATTTGAGATTCGTTGATTACACTGGGACTTTTTAGCGTGGAAAACCCGGAAAGGGTAAAAAACCACGTGGTCGGAGCTGTGCCGACCAAACTTCCACTATCTTCTGGGGGGTTACAATTAGAGACTTAGAAGTCGAGCGCGACAGGCCGCTGCTCGTTACAATAATAGAGAGAAAGAGAGAGAGAGAGAGAATTCCGAAGGCGACAGACCACCTCCAGAAAAACTAAGTCCTTTCTCCTTCTGAGAAAGGTGGAGAACGAAAGTGAGAAAACTCCGGAGAACAAAAGTGAGAAACTGCGTCGTCTTTCGGGACGAAGGAAATCTTCAAGTCCGCGAAGGAGATCTTCAAGCGCCGAAGGAGAATTCCGCAAAAGTCTGCAAGGAGCTCTCCCGGGTGCAGAAGGCAAGGTCCTTTCAAATGAAGCCCTGGGTATCAGAAAGACAAAATGTGAGCATGTCAGAAAGACAAAAAGTGAGCGTGCCCGAAATGTGAAAGTGCTCTGAGCGCGCTCAGAAGCGTTCTGAGCGCGCAACGAACGGAGAAGCAATCTGAGCGACTGGGGAGGCGTTCTGAGCGCGCAATGAACATGGAAGCGTTCTGAAGGCGCTGAGAGGCATTCTGAGAGCGCAACGAGCGCGGGGGCGCTCTGAGCGCGCAACGAACACGAGAGCGTTCTGAGCGAACGGAGAGGCGTTCTGAGCGCGCAACGAGCGCGGGAGCTCTGAGCGCGCAACGAGCACGAGAGCGTTTTGAGTGAACAGAGAGGCGTTCTGAGCGCTCAACGAGCGCGGGAGCGCTCTGAGCGCGCAATGAACACGAGAGCGTTATGAGTGTGCTAGGAGGCATTCTAGGCAGAATACGGAACCCGAAAAGCGGGCGGCGAGTCAGAAGAGGGGGGATTTACCCCAAACCCATAACGGGGGAGAGCGGTTCGATCGCCCCTAAAGGCGGGCGCAGCGCGGCGGCGCGGCCGTGCCCGAAGGAGGGGGGCGACGCCTCTTGGTCGCACCCCACATGGGGTACGGCCAAGCCGCACCGCTCATGGGGTTCGGCTTGGCCACACCCTGCATGGGGGTGCGGCTTGGCCGCACCCCAAAGGGGGGTGCGGCTCGGCCGCACCCCAAGGGGGGTGCGGCCAAGGCCGCACCCCTCATGGGGTGCGGTTTGGCCGCACCCCCCCCCCCCCACTATGGGGGGTGCGGTTATTCGCACCCCACTAGTGGGGTGCGAGCTAACCGCACCCCAGTAGCGGGGTTCGGTCATGGCGGGGCGCGACGCGCACATTGCACGTGCTTGCGTGCTGGCGGTGAAAATGGCGGGTCCGGTTTCTCCAACTCGAGCGATCATGCGTTGATCGTCGACCTCACCTCTCTTTAGTGGAGTTTTCTCTATACGCACCCCAAGGCCTTTATGGATGTATAACAGTATTCATATAAATTGAACTATAAATTTGCTATAAGATATTTTAAATTAAATCAAATTATTAGGCTATTAAGCTCTTTAGCCTTCATCAACAAAATTAGAGAAATAACATGATCTAAAAGTAAGTTCACGATCTAAAAGAAAGCTCAATTTTCAATATGTTTTTCTTTTTTCTTTTCAAAACAAGAATTGTATTGTGTTCACTTCTTGATGTCAAACGTAATCTAAACATAAGCCTCTCTGTTCACTTCTTGATGTCAAACGTGATCTAAACATAAGCACCCCCTATCATTTTTAACTTACACTATATTGATAAATATAAGCCTTAGAAAAATCAAAATGAAGATATAAGAAAATATATATCATGTGTTGTCAAGTCGTATAAGAAAACGCTAACGTTTCATAAAATTTGCACTATCTAGACATCTCCAAAAATTCTGAAATTTCTGCATGAAACTACTCTTGGGACACTTAATCAAGATCAATAATCAGAATTTCCAAAATCTTGAAAAATAGTGAATTGTTTTCCGCTCTAGCGCTAGCGCCGACGCTAGCTCGAGTGACCGATTTTCTGATTTTTTAAAATCTTGAAAAATCACTAAAAATATATTTTCTTATATGTACTACTTATTTTTACATTTCTGCCTTTAATTGATTTTTGAAAAATTAAAATACAAAATTACAAAAGCCAAATTATAAAAAATAATTTTTTTCTTTCTGTGTTTATTTGTTTGATTTCTATTTCTATATGCAAAAATCAAATACAAAAATATAAAACAAAGAATTATCAAAAATTATTTGTTGAACTTAACTTTTCTATTTACATATATCTTGCGAAAGAGAGATTTGGGCTATCATCCCATCACATCTCCTAGTACCGGGTGAACCACACACGGGGTAGACTTCGGGAAGTCCAAGATCAATTATAAGAGTTCAAACTTTACAGCAAATTTTTTTAATATAAAAAAAATTGTATGAATTGTATTGGTCATATCAAACATGGTCTAATCTATCATTTAGTCCTTCTTTAATGTTGAAATTTATCTTTTCAAACTACCTTGAACAATGTTTTTATCATGCTTTGATATATCTAATCACGTGTGCATCACATTGTATTGTAAAAGTTGTGTAGAACTAAGTTTAGCATGCCTCTAAGTATGAGTAAATGTTTTATGGTTGATAATGATACTCATTCACTCACTTATTTTGGCAAAGTTTACATGTGCTTTTAATCTAAGAATGTTTGCTTGTGTATTGTAATTGTACAATGAATTAAATTTGCACAAGTATCTTACCTACACTACTTTTATTTGCACTCTTAAAATTAAGAAAAGTGGTTGTGTTTTCAACATTTCATTGGTTTGTAAAATAAGTATATTCGGAGAACTTTGTACAAAACAAAACAAAATGAATGAAACAAATTGACAATTATAACTCCCCCAAGCACTACTTGAACCTCCTGATAAGTCTTAATGAGCATTGTGAGGTTGAGCACCTTGGAAAGAATAGTAAAGTGTCTTGTGCAAACCATAAAGTTTTTCTTTACACCACTTGTTCTTTTCTATGTGCGTTGAAGGGTGTGGAAGTAAAATTATTTGTGTTTTATTGTACATTTTACTCTACATATGTCGTGTATTGTTTTTGATTAAAACACTTATTTACTCTATTAAAAAATACACTTATGTGCACATCATTATCTTCCATAATACTTCTTCTTATGAGTATTAGATCCTAATGCTAAAATTCTATACTCTCTTTATATATAAAATGCACTAGATAACCTAGCATGCTCTCTACAATGTTTGGTATGTTTTGAATTTATGAATTATAAAAACATTATGGTAATTTCTTTTTGATATCCTTCTTTCATGCTTGGTTACTTTCTGGTAATCTATAACGATTTTAAATGAAAAATAATTTACAAAAACAACTTCTTTTTTTTTGAACTTTAACTCATATGTCTTCTTATGAATCGTCATGTTTACAAAGAGATGTTTGTTGTATTTCTATAAAGTCTTTCGTATCATTACCATATATTTTTTACCTTGTGCTTTCTTGCTTATTTAAAGTCTTCTCTTTTGTGTGCATCATCATTTGAATCTTAAAATTTCTTTCTTCCAACAAGTGGTAGACTTGCTTGGTAAAATCTATATTGGTTGTTCTAACACGCATATCATTTTTTATGCCAAAAACTCTAATTTATCTCTATGACAATTTTTATGCTAAAAAATCCTTATCATTTCATTTCCTCTAAAAGCTCTATCATGCCTTATCTTTTTTTATCAAAAATCCTTTTTTATGTCTATTGCTTCCTTGCCCACTTTTGCTAATAACAAAAGGGGGAGAACTAACATGATAAATAATAAACGCTATCAAAGGAGAAAACTAACATGACTAATGATTAAGATGATAACTTATATTTTAGGGGAGCATTCACATAGGGGGAGCATGTATTTAGGGGGAGCAAATTCTAAATACTAAAATCGACAAATATCCTATGTCATCATCTCTCTCACGCACACAAGTAGGTTTCATCATGCTTATATATTAATGATCTAATTTATCATTAATGGATTTATTATTATCAAAAGGGGGAGTTTGTTAGAACATGGTATTCTGCATCTCCTAGGTTTGAGAATAACAAATCCTATGTGTATTTGATCGTGTGTGTTTAAGTGTGCAGGAAAATAAGTCCACATGACTCAAGGATAACATAAGAAGGTTGCGCCCAAATTTGAAGCCAAAATTCCAACATGCCCACTAGAGTCGGCGCTAGCGCTAGCGCCGGCGCTAGCTCTGATTAGAGAAATTTCCGAAAGCAATTATAGAAAGTGTTAGCGTCAGGCGATATCATCTAACGCAGGTGGTAGCAGCTAGCGCAGGCAGTATCAGGTAGCGCAGGCGGTAGCGCAAAGCAATAGAGGAAGGCGGTCGGCTTGCTTAAAATGAAAGATTCTCACGCGGAGAATATTTCCTAAACCAGGATAGCGTCGTCGGTAGCGATAGCGCGGGCACTAGCTCCAAGGCTATAAAAAGGATCCCTTGGATCCGTCTTCTTCATCCTCTTCCACTCCTAAATTCCAGAGCTTTATGCCACATCATATAGAGGAAGGTTCAGAGAGATACTCCCACAAATCCATGAAGGCTTAAGGAGATCCGTGGAGAAGATTTCAACACGCTTCATCATCATGACGAAAGACCGCATCGACTACGATCATACTCTGCGGGTCTTCGTCTACTTCTTAAGAGATCCACATAGAGGGAGATCTTAATATTGTTGTTATTTATTTTACATCTTTTTTTGTAATCGTTTAGCGAATTCGCCTCATGTTGGCGACTAGGTCTGGGTAGGACTTAGGGAAGAAAATCACCTCGTGTTGGCGACTAGATCTAGGTTAGGTTTAGGGGGTGCTCGAGGCCATATCCTGGGAAGGATTGGCTAGAGCGGCTTGAGGCCATTTCCAGGGAAGGATAGGCTAAAGCCATAGGTTCGTTGGGATACGAGTAGGGATAGAATACGAAAAAGTCTTTTTATTATTCGCCTTTGATTTATAGCGTTATAAGAAATCAAGTTTTGTAACTCTTCTTTTCATATTAATAAAATGATGTCTCAATTTTATTTGCTTGATTTCTTATTTTAATTTCTTATAATTTCAAATATATCAAAATATAATATATGTTTTTAAAACCCCTATTCACAACCCCCCCCCCCCCCCTCCCCTCTAAGGGCGCCTACCGATCCAACAAAGTTGACCAGACAAGAAAAGAAAATAAGGAAGAACGAGCTAAGGTATGAGTAGAATTGCAAGAAATGTTTTTAGTATGTGTTTTATTTTGTACTCACTATGCTTACTTCTAGAACATCCTGACGCGAATGACTTGAAAATAAGCTTAGATACAGATTTCTTGTGGGGTCTGAATTGGGGCCTCACAAAGTGGTATCAGAGCTAGGTTTGCAAGAAGTTTAGGTGCAGTGAATACATAATAATTACACATGATATGAGCTTGAGGGAATCTTACACAGAAGTTGATTAAAGTCTAGTTATAAGGAACCCGTCCAAGTCTATTCGCGTAGAAGGACTTGAGAAGCTCAAGAAAAATAAGAAGTGAAATCATCTGCGAAGTGATAAACTGATGCGAATGTTAAGTCATGAAGTTTGTTATTGCAACTTAATGTGAAAACTGAGATTACTAATTGATTGAATTCAAATTAGATTAAAAACAACGAATACAGATAAAAGATAAACATCGAATTAAGAAAGAAATAATATTAGAATGGATTAGTTATTGATGAATGTAACTTAGTTAGAACAGAGACATGTAGAATTGTTTAGTTATTATCGAGTGTGTTTAGAAATGAAAAAAAAAAGAGTGGAGACCAAACTTAATGAAAAGTGAATTAGATAGATACATGTAGATATAATATATGAAAGTTAGATGATAGAGTTCGAATTAAACCGGGATGGAAATTGAATTTGAATAACGAAAGTAATAATTGATCGAATACGATTAAAAAAATGAAAAGATTATGTATGTGGAACTGTAATTCCGCCTTCTCTTTATATAATGTATCTGGGATTTTGGCCAGATCCTTTATGCAATATGTAGTTAAGAAGGAGATGTTACAAAAGATAATGGTAGCTTAATATCGATAAAGAATAAGATGTTACAAAAGATAATGAGTCAAAGAAAACAATTAAAGTGAATATCAAATAGAGTTCAAATTAAGTAAGTGAATATACATGAGAAGTCATATTAGATTGATATAGTGCCATATTTTCGAGGACGAAAATTCGATTACGAGGGGAAGAGTTTGTAATGACTCAAAACTTGAAGTGACCCAAAATGATAATTAAAAAGAAATAAATAAAGTCCCGATGAAATCAGTGTCAAGAGTGCTATAAAACATTTCCGTGCATGTCACGCAATTGTGTCAATGTAATGAATTTTCTTGGAAGATCGATTTAATGAGATGAAAATATAACATAAAATTTTTCATTTGTGTGCACCAATGGCATTTAAAGTGTAAGACCCTCTTTTTTTTGCTTTTAAACCGGGTCTTACCGCCCAGAACCGCCGTCTTACGGCGACACCATTACACCCAATGGTCGCCTCCACAATACGCCGATCCTGTCGTCTAATCAACATCATCTAGGCCAACCACAATTTATAGTAATATAAGCAAATAGAAGCAAAAAGTCCACAAATCACATTATATATGTAAATTACACGATTACAATGTCCACGATGAGAAATTAAGTAAAAGAGAGCTAAATGAATATGGGCCTAAGCCCGATACATTTTCAATTATAGTGCATCAACACTCTCACTCTACATCTATGCGGAAGCTATCAAACTCTGTCTTCATGCATCTGTAGCTGCTGCTGCGACGACGTATAGTGGTTGCTCTGCTTCAACCCGTCTTCTTAACCTGTCTCCTAAACGAAGTCCTGCTGCTCCGGTACATCATCCCTAAAAAGATATGGTCCACTGACCGTCCACTACTAGAAAAGTGACTTTTAGCCACGCTCGTATTGCCCACGCCCATTTGTCGTGGCAAACAGTCAAATTATCATGGCTAAAAGTCTAAAATCGTGGCTAAAAGTCATAGAAAAAGGGTATTTTCCACAGAAAGAGCATGACAAATACTTTTTTGCCACGCTCGTATTGCCCATGCCCATTTGCCACGGCAGTTCGTGGCTAAAAGTCTTTTGCCACGGTTTTGGACTTTTAGCCACGACAATTTTCCCTGGCAAAAAGTCAATTTTCTAGTAGTGGTCAGTCTAAAAGACTCAGCATATTTCTCACCGCCTCCACCCGCGACTCCTAGGCACTGTGCAGGAGGAGGAAGCTGAGGACATCAAAGGGTAAATCAAAAGCAGGTGACAGCGGAGAGACTAGCAGGTATAAAGATACTAAACAAGTAATGAAACATCTCTACTCTAGCAGGAGTATGTATATAAGCAATAAATAAAGAGCGGTATAAGTAAAAGAGCAGGTATAAGAAAATAAGAGCAGCTACGAAAGTAACCTTAACTTATATGCACACGCAAAAGCACATAAGCTAAGGGATCTGGCAAGAAGTAAACTCATCGTATAAAAGAGCGCACACTAATTTATACGATGAGGTCTCTGTTTGTGCAGAAATGCTATGCTATGATATGCAATGCAATGATGCAATGTTTGTATTATTAGTTCATACACATGCAACTCACCCACACGACTCTGTACGTACAGACCTTTAGTTCCCACTTTTCAGAGGTAGCTAACCTCTCGGGCACCTCCCGTCGTGGTCAAACGGTGGCAGAGGAGCGGGCGTCTCCTCACCTAGGTGGGTAAGTCACACTACCAGACCTAGGCCCAAACGTACGATGTGATACCGGTACCCGGTACTCACGAGCTCCTGCGTACTAAACTGAATTGGCCAGGCAGGGTTTAGGGAATTCGTCTCGTCGGACGCGCAGTAAAACAACCTGGCCCAAATAAAACCACTAGCACTGCCGAGTCAACGAACTGCTGTCGATGTGACGACTAAGACAGAACCGAAGACCCACCACATCTTATACACCAGCAACATGTATTAGCAATTTTACTACCGAGCTTCCAGCTCGCAATTCTATATCAACATTTATAAAGTAGAGCCTACCGTTCGCCAGACTATACCAGTCTTATATTTAAACTACGAGCCTACCGCTCGCTAGACTACACTAGTCTTATATTTAAACTTACGAGCCTACCGCTCGATAGACTATACTAGTCTTATATTTGAACTACGAGCCTACCGCTCGCTAGACTACGCTAGTCTTATATTTAAACTACGAGCCTACCGCTCGCTAGACTACACTAGTCTTATCTTTAAACTACGAGCCTACCGCTCGCTAGACTATACTAGTCTTATCTTTAAACTACGAGCCTACCGCTCGCTAGACTATACTAGTCTTATCTTTAAACTACGAGCCTACCGCTCGATAGACTATACTAGTCATATATTTGAACTACGATCCTACCGCTCGCTAGACTACGCTAGTCTTATATTTAAACTACGAGCCTACCGCTCGCTAGACTACACTAGTCTTATCTTTAAACTACGAGCCTACCGCTCGCTAGACTATACTAGTCTTATCTTTAAACTACGAGTCTACCGCTCGCTAGACTATACTAGTCTTATCTTTAAACTACGAGCCTACCGCTCGCTAGACTATACTAGTCTTATATTTAAACTACGAGCCTACCGCTCGCTGGACTATCCCAGTCCTTCCTTATAACCCGATCCTACCGCTCGCAGGACCATCCTAGTCCTTCCTTATAACCCGAGCCTACCGCTCGCAGGAATATCCCAGTCCTTCCTTATAACCCGAGCCTACCGCTCGCAGGACTATCCCAGTCCTTCCTTATAACCCGAGCCTACCGCTCGCAGGACTATCCCAGACCTTCCTTATAACCCGAGCCTACCGCTCGCAGGACTATCCCAGTCCCTCCTTATATAACCTGATCCGGTTTGGGATGGAAGATAACTTGTCAAGTTCTCCTACTTAACTAGTCTTGTTTATGATTTAGTTGATCTTAGAAGCTTATGGTTAGCCTTGGACTTCCGAAGGGTTACCCGGTGAGGGTCTCGCAACGGTACTAGGAAGTGTGGTGGGCTGACATCCCGAACTTCCTCTTACCAAGGCACTTAATCTTGTTGGTATCTACCCTAGTCTACCTGATCCCCATTTTCCTTTCCAATTACATAAATCTATAAGATGAGTTAAGATTGGCTCCTAGGAGTGGGGGAGTTCTTTTGAACTCCAACACCACCAATTGTGACCGGGTGCTGACTCTCCCGTCGTCACATTCTAAGCTCGAGTTCCCTTCTTCACCGAGGAACTGCACACATTCAATTAGCATTCTCAACCTTTCTTGGACCCACACTCCTATTCTTCGTCATCCTTAATCCAGGGTTCGCCTTAGATATTTCTCGACTTCTCTCTTGAGTATTTACCTTAAAATGGATCACCCGGCTAAGGGTAGTTTTACTCCCGTATAATCATTTAACACAGATGAGTTGTGTGTGGGGCCCTTGATGAGGTCTAACCTCCTTTTCATACCACTGTAAACTTATACACTTATAGCTTGCTAAACGCACCCCAATCCTTATTTCCCAAGATGGCCTTAGAGATGCTCTCCCTAATAATCTGAGTCCTCATAATATTCAAAGAGTTAATAACTTTGTGTGTGAAGTGCAGTGGTGGTCTAAATCTTATAAGTCAGTTTTACCATTCGCAGACCAAAATAAGATTGAGCTAGATTTGACTCCTATGTGCGATCTTGATCACATCATATCCAAATGAGTTCCAATTATTACCATAGGTTTGCAACGAGTAGTGATCTAACTACCTCAAATCATAACTTCATAAATTTTCTAGGGAATCTTCATTCATAGTTTCTATTAAAATAGGAGCTGTGCAAATAGAGATTTCTACATCGAGTGTCAACTAACGATCTCCATAAATTCTGACAAATTCACTGTAACATAATAATGGTCTAAAAACCTCAAACCCCAGGTTTCACATTTTTACAAGAATTATACAACCATAATTTCTATTTAACATAAATGGGGTGCAAATAGGGATTTACACATCAGGTATTAAACTATGACCTCAATAAATTCTGGAAAAACTACCATAGCATGATACTGATCTAAATACACCAGATCCTAAGTCTCACATAATTCCAAGAAGTATTTACCCTTAATTATCATTTATTACCTTTGGTGTGCGTATAAGGGTTTACACTACAAGTGCTATGTTAAGACTTCAATAAATTCCGGGAAAATTATTATAGCACAATATTGGTCTTAAAACACCAGATCTTAAGTCTCATATTGAACTAAGGTATATTTATCTCTATTTATCATTTATTACTTTCTTGCTAAATGTACCCCAATTTTCCATATACTCTTAAGTCCAAAACTTCAACTTGAAGCTCAGGGAAATCCACTCATACATATGAGTTGGATTCTTAGCTAGAGGTGGTTGATATCACAACCATGGCATGGGCAAATCTTCAAAGCATTTACATGAGTCCATATCACTAAATGCACAACCTACTCATTTATACATGTCTCACTAAAAGTGGCCTAGAATGAGTTGTACTTGACCAAATGACATGAAGTCAGGGGCATTTTAAAGGTAACTTCAATGTCTACAATACTTATGTTGATCACTAACTCCAGAAGTGAACTTAACCTAGGTGGAATTAACATATAAGTGTTGTACAAGATTGTTTAACATAGCTACACTATTATAGACAAGTCACACCAAAAATGACATAGAAAGAGCTACACTTATCCAAATGTCATGAAATCAGTGGCATTTTAAAGGTAACCTAAAGGTCTACAATACCCATGTTGATCATTTTCTCCAGAAATGAGTTTAACCTAGGTGAATGCAACATACAAGTGTTGTACAAAATGTTTTACACAGCAAAACATTATTATAGACAAGTCACACCAAAAATGGTATAGAATAAGTTATACTTGGCCAAATGACATGAAGTCAGTGGCATTTTAAAGGTAACCTTAAGGGCTACAATGTTCATGTTGATCATTTTCTCCAGAAATGAGTTTAACCTAGGTGAATTCAACATACAAGTGATGTACAAAATGTTTTACACAGCAAAACATTATTATAGACATGTCACACCAAAAATGGTATAGAATAAGTTATACTTGGCCAAATGACATGAAGTTAATGGCATTTTAAAGGTAACCTTAAGGGCTACAATGTTCATGTTGATCATTTTCTCCAGAAATGAGTTTAACCTAGGTGAATTCAACATACAAGTGCTGTACAAAATGTTTTACACAGCAAAACATTATTATAGACAAGTCACACCAAAAATGGTATAGAATAAGTTATATTTGGCCAAATGACATGAAGTCAGTGGCATTTTAAAGGTAACCTTAAGGGCTACAATGCCCATGTTGATCATTTTCTCCAGAAATGAGTTTAACCTAGGTGAATTCAACATACAAGTGCTGTACAAAATGTTTTACACAGCAAAACATTATTATAGACATGTCACGCCAAAAATGACATAGAAAGAGCTACACTTATCCAAATGTCATGAAAGCAGTGGCATTTTAAAGGTAACTCCAATACCTATAATGTTTATGTTGATTACTAATTCCAGAAGTAAACTTAACCTAGGTGGAATTAACTTTCCAAGTTGGTCTTACCCCAAAAATTCCATTATTACATAAGTGTGACAATTTGTATTAAATAGAAAAACATAATAACTCTAACTCTAATGACCTCCAAACTTTAGGGTTTGGATGGTTAGGTCACCATTCATGCATGGTCAAAGTTTTTGTGACATGCAATGTGATACTCATCTCCAAACACATCTAAAACCTCAACAAGCCCCAAAAGGCTATTAGCAACCCACCTCCTTCATAAGACACAAGAGTTCATTTTGAGTTTCAGAGAAATATACCCATGCATAAGTGCTAAGATTTTAACCAGTGTCCATACATGACCTAAAGAGGCCCTCACAAATTTTGGGATCATTAGGAGTTATATAACTCCAAATATCTCATTTATTTAATTTTCCATATTTTGAACATAACTATAGAAAAAGTGTCTTAAAAAAATCTGATATTTGAACCTAAGCTAGGTACGAGGCACATGCATGCATGGCCAAAAACTCCAAGTCCATCAGATCTACATTTTAGGGTGGGCACCCTAATTAATTTCTAGATCATGTTTTGACCAGTCTCACTAAAATGAGTACTGTGGAACCTACAGTTAACCAAAAGACTTGATTTTACCTCCAAATGAAAGTAGACATCCAGATCTACAATTCTTATCTCTGGGAATTTTTCGAAATATGGCCTCTAAGGGCCTCAATTTTTGCTTACAAAATCTGTGTATAGTGTGACACAATTAATTAAATCGGCTTAATATAATTAAACTGGGCTGCGGATAAGAATTTCATGCGAGATCAACGGCCAGGATTTCATCTTCCCCGATAGCCTACGGTCCCGATTTCACGCGTCTGAGCCTCTTTTGCGGGCAAGATTCTGGCGAGCTCCGACCATCTCCGGCAAATCTGCCAAGCCCGCACCTTCACCGGACCTAGGGCTATCGAATGGCGGTGAGGGCATGGCCGGAGGTGGTCAGAGTAGGCCTGCAGCATGTTGCGTTTTTGCGTATATGAACAAGAAAATCTGGGATGGTGATTCCACCATTCACCCACGGATTTTGCAATTGGATAGAGCAGATATCTAGCACGAGAGGAGGAGAGAAGGAACTTGCCTTGAATCGGGGCTTGAGGAGGGGAAAATCTGTCCTTGCCATGGCCGAATCCTCCATTAGAGCACCTTGCCGATCTACCAATTCAGCATCGTTTCCTTCACTTCAGAGCTCCATTCCGACTCCTCTCAGGCTTCTAAAGCTGATCGTGAGCTCAGTTGAAGGAATGAGGGCGCTTATGGCCCTTTGCCATTAAAGGCTAGGCCGGCCAACTCCCATGGCCGCCCAATTCAGCCAATGCATGTCTAGGCTGACTGTCCAAAGCTGGGGAAATCAATTCCCCAGCTCAGGGCTGCAGAATGGGGAGGGAATTGGGTGTCATGTGGCACCCATTCCCTCTTTTCCTCCTCTTTCTCATTCTTGTCTTCTTCCTCTTTTTCTCCCACTTGTACAAGCCAATTAATCCCCTAGATTTCGAATTTCAGATGGGCATGGGGGCTGATAGACAAGTGGGCTGCCTTCTTGGGCTATGGAGTTGGGTTAAGCCCACCTAGCTTGAGTTTGGCTCACTTGACCCAAATAGACCAAAATGGGGACTTTTGGGTTTTGGCTTTGCTCAAGCTCACACCACTTAATATGACTGACCCACATTATTGTCTTGGGCCCTATGGACCTACCCTAGGAATAATTGAGCCATGGTGGGGTCATATGGGGTCCAATTGCACAAAATTGCTTATTAGGGCAATTTGGGCATTTTGGCGATTTTGCACTAATATTCCAAAATTGACGGTGCACTTTGGTTCATTTGGGTCTCATTTACTCCCCTTAGTGTTTAGGGGTGATCAATTTGATCACACTAGGTCAATTGGAGATCAATTTGGGCTTTTAGCACATTTAGGTCAATTTGGGGCTTTTTAGAAATTGGCCCAATTTCCCCCAAATTGATGGCCCTTGGATGGGGCTTTTGGGTTCAATATGTCCCCTAGGGAGGAAGTCATATGAGGGTGGGTCCAATTTGATCAGTTGGAGTTCAATTGCCCTTATTTATGGAGGTTTGACCTAAGTGGCCTAAAGTTGACTTTTGGTCAATTTGACCAATTTGGTTGACCCCAAGGGTCCCTAGTGGCCTACTTACTTCCTTGGATGGTCATAAGGGTCATAGTGAGGTTATGTTGGCTTATTGGAGTCTTTTGGTCACCCCTAGGCTAGGACATCAAGATTTGTTAAACGCACCCCAAAGTGTATTCCTTCCTATTTGCTGAGTTCATGGGGCCTCTTTGGCCCATTTTGGTCTCTTAGAGCAATGTCATGACCTTGTCATGACAAAATGCATCAAAGGGGTCTAGTTGTTTTGGGGATGTTACATAAAGAGTGAATAATAAAATGATGAAGTTGGTGTGCTAATAGTAAAATTGGTGTGCCAATAGTAGATTTGATGTATTAAGAGAAATTTGAAGTAATTGAACCTAAATAAAACCCAATTAGGTTAGGCGGTGTGTATTGGACCGATTCAAGAGGCAATAAAGGAAACCGAGCCCCTCTTCACTCTCAAAACCCACACCTGGCGACTTTCAAGCAACTCGCCGCTCTAGTCGCCCTCGCTGATAGATATCAGGAGTCGCACGACGTCTTCCTCCCGCTAGGGCTCGAGGAGAACCTGTCTTCTTGCATCGTCGACCACCGATTTCACCTTCTCCTTTGATTTCGACGCAGTAGTTCTTGGAAGGGTTCGAGCGTCTGCGGTGCTGTTTGGTAGTGATTGATCGAGGGTGTTGTGCTTCTATGTTTACTGTAAGCCAGCTTCCTTCTCCTCTCCCTCTCTTATTCTTCCTCCTTTTTTTGCACATTTTCCAAAATTAGATTTTGATGAGGTTGCCGATTTTTAACCTAATGTTGAAAGGAAGGTTATTTGTGTTTGTTGTTGGCTATATATATGGATTTACTTGGTGAAGATTAGTTGAGGGGAATTCATTAGAAGTTATGGGGTTTAATTATGGGATTCTGGAGATGGAGAGAACTTAAGTGTATGAATTTGTTCTTCATGAGGCTGATAAATGGAGTTGTTGAAATTCTTGGAACTATATTTCTTGAATGGGTGTATGGAGATTTAATGTATAGTAAAAAAATATAATGTGGGAGTTATGCTCAAAGTAATGAATGATGTTTGGAAATCAGTAAAAGGAAATGTTAAAGATGTTTGCGAATGTTATTGAATATGATTTCATAAGAGTTTGATTTAGAGATTTTGTGGCTATGTTCTCTTATCTTTACGATAACTCCTGAAAAGATGCCTAATTCATATGACACCTACTAACAGATATCACAAAGTGATGACAGCAGATGGTAAATTTGACGAGAATTCGGAGAACGACAAAAGGAAGGGAAAAGCAAGGTGAGTACTTATCTCTTTAATTATGCATAGCTTTAAATTATTTTCAATATACACATGATTAGATTTTGATACAGAAAGTATTTTAGTGACTGTGCATTGACATGAAATTGAAATAGTTCGAATTTTTGAATCACTGATAAATATGAGAATCACTAGAAGATGTTGAATCGGTAATAACAAGAATTAAGCGATGAAGTAAATTCTGAGGGAAATATTTGAATAAAAAAACTTATACCTAATACGATGATTGAATGCGAATATTGAAATTATGTGCATAAATAAGAATTTAAGAAGAAAGAAAAGATAAACGATGAATAAAAGACAAGATGCATCGTTGCATAGGAAATGATAAGGGTTAACCCAGTAGCCGTAGTGGGGGCGTGAATACTCTACGACGGAATGATTTTGAGTTCTATTTGAGGTCGTTGAAGGCCAGAGGTCGTTGAAGTCCAAGAGGTCATTGAAGACCAAGAAGGGATAAATCGACAACAACCCTTATGATTTCCTAGTTTAATAAAACTAAAGATAACGAGAAATCTGATTCAGAAATTGGTTATGAGAGAAAATTCTAATGATTGAAAATGAACTGAATTAACTATGTCAGAAAGAATCTGAAAATTGATGAAAAGATTTCGAATTAAAGTTACAAAGAAAAGAAACGATTGTTAAGAATCAAAAAAATTAATGAATAGATCGAATACAAGAATTTGAAACGTAAGCCCTGTCATTACTTTATTGATTATTATTGATAAGTCATACCGTATTTAATGCATTTTTATACTGCAATTTGAATTCGATGATTGAATGTGAATGAAGATTCTGACAATTGAAAGTGACTCATATGAGATATGAACGAAGAATGAATATAAGTATGAAAGAATATCAACCTGAATGAATAAGAATAGAAGATTAACTGAAACAAACTTGAAAGAACATAAGAATAGAAAATTCGTTGAAAAGAACTGAATGCTAAAGAATACACGATTCTGAAAAATAAAATAATATATTTCTTTTATTGATCATTATTGGTACCACATCTTTCGATACTGCAATTTAAAACGTATGCATATTGATACTGATGTTTCTTGGTTGCTTGTACAGCAGTTAAAGAGGTATGTTACTCGCTTAGTCATATTCTTTATGACTAAACCCGTTGGTTTCACATTTTTTATGAAGATGAGAGTTTCTAGAAGGCTCCTAAGAAAACAAAGTTGACCAGACAAGAAAAGAAAATAAGGAAGAACGAGCTAAGGTGTGAGTAGAATTGCAAGAAAAGTTTTTAGTATGTGTTTTATTTTGTACTCACTATGCTTACTTCTAGAACATCGCGAATGACTTGAAAATAAGCTTAGATACAGATTCCTTGTGGGGTCTGAATTGGGGCCTCACAAAGTGGTATCAGAGCTAGGTTTGCAAGAAGTTTAGGTGTAGTGAATACATAATAATTACACAGGATATGAACTTGAGGGAATCTTACATAGAAGTTGATTAAAGTATAGTTATAAGGAACCGGTCCAAGTCTATTCGCGTAGAAGGACTTGAGAAGCTCAAGAAAAGTAAGAAGTGAAATATTCTGCGAAGTGATAAACTGATGCGAATGTTAAGTCATGAAGTTTGTTATTGCAACCTAATGTGAAAACTGAGATTACTGATTGAATTCGAATTAGATTAGAAACAACGAATACAGATAAAAGATAATCATCGAATTAAGAAAGAAATAATATTAGAATGGATTAGTTATTGATGAATGTAACTTAGTTAGAACAGAGTAATGTATAATTGTTTAGTTATTATCGAGTGTGTTTAGAAATGAAAGAAAAAGAGTGGAGACCAAACTTAATGAAAAGTGAATTAGATAGATACATGTAGATATAATATATGAAAGTTAGATGATAGAGTTCGAATTAACTCGGGATGGAAATTGAATTTGAATAACGAAAGTAATAATTGAATACGATTAGAAAATGAAAAGATTATGTATGTGGAACTGTAATTCCACCTTCTCTCTATATAATGTATCTGGGATTTTGGACAGATCCTTTATGCAATATGTAGTTAAGAAGGAGATGTTACAAAAGATAATGGTAGCTTAACATCGATATAGAATAAGATGTTACAAAAGATAATGAGTCAAAGAAAACGATTAAAGTGAATATCAAATAGAGTTCGAATTAAGTAAATGAATATACATGAGAAGTCATATTAGAATTGATATAGTGCCATATTTTTTAGGACGAAAAATCCTTTACGAAGGGAAGAGTTTGTAACGACCCAAAACTTGAAGTGACCCAAAATGATATAAAAAGAAATAAATAAAGTCCCGATGAAATCAGTGTCAAGAGTGCTATAAAAAATTTTTGTTCATGTCACGCAATTGTGTCGATGTAATGAATATTTTTGAAGATCGATTTAATGAGATGAAAATATAACATAAAATTGTTCATTTGTGTGCACCAATGGCATTTAAAGAGTGAATAATAAAATGATGAAGTTGGTGTGCTAATAGTAAAATTGGTGTGCCAATAGTAGATTTGATGTATTAAGAGAAATTTGAAGTAATTGAACCTAAATGAAACCCAATTAGGTTAGGCGGTGTGTATTGGACCGGTTCAATAGGCAATAAAGGAAACCGATCCCCTCTTCACTCTCAAAACCCACACCTGGCAACTTCCAAGCAACTCGCCGCTCTTATCGCCCTCGCCGATAAATATCAGGAGCCGTACGACATCTTCCTCCCGCTAGGGCTCGACGAGAACCTGTCTGCTTGCATCGTCGACCACCGATTTCACCTTCTCCTTCGATTCCGACGCAGGAGTTCTTGGAATGGTTCGAGCGTCTACGGTGCTGTTTGGTAGTGATTGATCGAGGGTGTTGTGCTTCTATGTTTGATGTAAGCCAGCTTCCTTCTCCTCTCCCTCTCTTATTCTTCCTCCTTTTTCTGCACATTTTTCGAAATTAGATTTTGATGAGGTTGCCAATTTAACCTAATGTTGAAAGGAAGGTTATTTGTGTTTGTTGTTGGCTATATATATGTATTTACTTGTTGAAGATTAGTTGAGGGGAATTCATTAGAAGTTATGGGGTTTAATTATGGGATTCTGGAGATGGAGAGAACTTAAGTGTATGGATTTGTTCTTCATGAGGCTGATAAGTGGAGTTGTTGAAATTCTTGGAACTGTATTTCTTGAATGGGTGTATGGAGATTTAATGTATAGTAAAAATATAATGTGGGAGTTATGCTCAAAGTAATGAATGATGTTTGGAAATCAGTAAAAGGAAATGTTAAAGATGTTTGCGAATGTTATTGAATATGATTTCATAAGAGTTTGATTTAGAGATTTTGTGGCTAAGTTCTCTTACCTTTACGAAAACTCCTGAAAAGATGCCTAATTCATATGACACCTACTAACAGATATCACAACGTGATGACAGCAAATGGTAAATTTGACGAACTCCTCCTTGTCGACGTAAAATCATTAAACTTCTCGAGCTCCTCGTAAAATCATTAAACATCTCAAGATGGAGGCGGAAGTGAAACTGATGATTGAGAAGGGGGTTGCAGTAGGCAAGAGAGTGGCGGAGATTGAGGGAGAAGATGTCGTTCGAGGTAGCTAGAGCTAGCGTAAGGAGGGCATGATGCCACAAGAGAATTTGACGTTGCTGATTGTTGTATCCATCACCATTGGATTGCACGTTGGGGTGTGAGGAGAGAGCAATGGAGGCAGATGAACGCAGTAACCCTAATAAGAGGCGATTCGAAGTGAGGGATCAAGATGAGGGGGAGGACGAGGATCACAAATGAGAAATGGAATCGCCTGCCCGGGGCGGCCTGGATAGGAGGAGTCGCGAGAGAAAATGGAATCATGAAGTCCAACTTAAAGAGGTTGGACTTGGAGTCTGGAGAAAATTGGCTAAAATCAATGTTGGGTATTGTATCCACAATAGCCTTGATTTGTAGAAAGTCAACTTTGAATCAAGATTGAATTGTTTGTGTATTTGATTTGCTTTTCTAGTAATGTTCTTGCAGGTTCACATTGCTAAGTGTAGACCAATGTCAGGTCACAATGGGTCAATAAGCACAGTCTCATGCAATGTAATTCTTCATTGTGTGAGGTATGGGGTTGACTCATGTGTGGTCTCTCAATTGGGATACACTTTATGATCAAGACATTAAAGATTCAAAGCTTAGGTGTGCAGCATTGGTCTGAAGACAAAGGAAGAAAGTTTCCTAAGTAAATTTTTCGAGATGTAAGGATACTTTTCGAGAAGTCCTTCTGTGCTCTCGAGAAGTCCTTCTGTGCTCTCGAGATGTCCTTGTTTATTTTTCGAGAAGGGTTGTTTCAGAAGTCTCTCGAGACAATGTTGAATCTTCCGAGTAGTTACTTGCATTTCTCGAGAAATCTTTGTTCTCTCGAAAAGTCTTCTTTGTTTTCGAGAAAAGTTCTTTTCTAGTTGTTTTCGAGAAGTCTGTCTCAGCTCAGCTTTCGATAAGTTTCTTTGTTCTCGAGAAGTCTTGTATCTCTCGAGAAGTCCTGTCATAATTCTTTGATCTCTCTTCTAAAGCTGTTTTTCGAGAACTAGCCGGTTTCTTTCGAGATGTCTTGGATCTCTCGAGAAGTCTAATTCTAGTATTTCTCGTGAGCTTTGTTTTCCCATTTTGACGTCAAGTCTTTTCCGTCAAATTGACGTGACGTCTTTCCTCGTTTTAAGGTTTGATCGTTAGATCTTCATCTATATAATGATTACTCCTTAAGAATGAGATGTAGCAATCATTTTGAAGATCAGAGTTCATATTCTCCTAACCCTAATCTGATCCAAGATCGTCGTCTAGTGCCGCGCATCGCCATCGTTGGAGTTCGATCGTGAGTTATCTGAATTCGTCTTCAAGTGGAAGAGAAAGGTCAATCGATCATTGCCTCACACTTTCTGATTCTATCGGATCGATCAAGACCTTAGAAGATCTGTTTTGTGCCGATTCGATTCATCTTCTTCAACATCAAGCAGAAGTCATTTCTGTCGCAAGAAGGAAGAAGATCTTCATCAAATTATTCAGATCTATTTGTGATTTGTTAAGTACAGTTTCATTCAAACCTTACATTTTTGATTGTAGGAGAGATTGTTCTCCGAGTTGTAGGAGAGGTATTCTCCGAGTTGTAAGAGAAGGTTTTTCTCTGAGTTTGTAGGAGTTTGATCTCCGAGTTGTAAGAGTTTTGACTCTGAGGATTGTAGGATCGTTCTTGATCCGAGATTTAGTGAAGTAGTCAAGTCTAGCTGTGGTGCTAGATTGGCGAGGCCGGCAAGTGGAGTACCCAAGAACGGGGAACCACTATAAATTTCTTGTGTCGTCTGTGGTTGTGATTTGCATTCTGTACGTTCTTTATTTTCAAGATTTTCAATTCCGCAAAAGACGCGATTATCACCTATTCACCCCCCCCCCCCCCCCCCCCCCTCTAGGTGATTTTGGTTGGCAACTAGATATTACAATTGGTATCAGAGGTAGGTTATTCTTGAAAGGTTACCACCTTGAATAGGATCTCTCCATTCTATTTGCTAACAATCATGGAAATGTGCAAGGAATCGTCTTCGTTGAAATTACCTATATGCACTAAGGCTAATTTTCCTATGTGGAAAGAAAGAGTCAGATTTTATATGGAAGCCGCAGACCCAAGAATCTTCCAAGTCGTGGAAGAAGGACCTCATGTGCCTATGACCGCTTCTATTATTGATCCAACCTTAAGAGTACCAAAGAAAATGATGGACTTAACAAAGGATGAGATTGCTCTCGTTGCTTTGGACAAAAAGGCAAAGAATATAATTGCCAGTGCTGTGGATGATTCAATGTTGCAAAACTTAATTCACTGTAATTCTGCCAAAGAAATGTGGACGTCTTTAATAGTCCTTATGGAAGGTACTGAAGAAGTAAGAGATGATAGAAGATCTCTTTTGAATCAAGAGTACGAGGCTTTTAAGCAGAATAAAAAGGAGTGCATTGTCGATGCTTATGAAAGATTCTTCAAGATAGTAAACGGCCTAAGGAATTATGGTCGGGAGTTTACTAATGGTGAACTAAATGACAAATTCCTGCGATCCCTAACGAAAGACTGGGATAGCAAGATAGTTGCAATCAGAGAATTTGGGAAGTTATCAAATCTAGACCCTCAGAATCTATTTGGGAAACTATTATCTCATGAACTGCAAATGAACATTCGCAAAACAGAAGAAGATGGGAATAGAATTTCTAACAAGGAAAGGACCTTGGCTATGAAAGCCGAAAGCTCCAGAAAAAGCAGAGCTTTGTCTCCAGTTAGAACACAAGAATCTGATGATGAAAAAGAATCTGAAGCCGGCTCCTCCAGTTCTGAAATGTCTGATGGAGAGTTTTCTCTAATCTCTCGTCAGTTCAAGAAACTGCTAAACAAAAGAAGACACATGAAGAATAAGTTTTCCTCTGAAAATAGACATTCTCGACGTGATGGTGATCATCACAAAAAGAGCTCTAGCAATCATGACAGGTATAAATCTAAAACTGGTAAACATATTTCTTCTGATATAGTTTGCTATTGTTGCAATAAGCCAGGGCACATGATTGCTGAATGCCCTTATAAAAAGAAAGAGGGCGGAAGAAAAGAAGAAAGAAAATCCACCCACGGGAAAAGGAAGATTGAAAAGAGTCTAGTCGCTAAAAAGAATAAAACTTAAAGCGACAGTGACTCGGAGAAATCAAGTAGTGAAGAAGAAGCCTACTTCGGGCTAATGGCTATGACTGATGAAGAAGAAGAACCTCCATATACTGGGAAGGTAAATTCTCACACCATCTTATCTGATTCTGAATATGCTTCAGCTGAACAAAAGGATTATCTTTCAGATGATGACTCAAACCTCATGACCCAATACACTGAAATGCTTAAAAGTTTTGACAAATGCCGAAAGGTAGTCAAAATTCAGGCCAAGGAGATCATGTCTCTCAAAGAAGTGGAATCTAATTTGAGAAAGGAAGTTGAACAACTTTCTTCCTTCAAAGAGGAAAACCAAATCCTGAAAGACAAGATCAAAAGCTCAGATGAGCTCCTTGAACGGAAAGAGAACTCTATCAAAGTTCTGGAAGAACAGCTAGCCGCTTAAAAGAAGCTAGTTGAAAAGTTTTCACAACCGAAAACCATTCTTCCAATCATTGATACTTTCTCTGCTAAAGCAAGTATCAGTGGTTTAGGTCATGTGGCTGGGCCAAGTAATTCTTCTAAAGGCACCCGTGCCAAGAAGAAAAATAAGAATGCTAAGAAAGCTACTATCGAAGAAAAAGGGAAAGCCCATCTAGAACAAGTGGAATTTAAGAAAGTTCTACTTCCCACAAATGCTTATGACATGGAAAGCTCTTATGGTCACTTGACACGACCTATTAATTTTGCACCTGTCAATGACTATAAGGGATGAGCTCGTCCTAAATACCTCGGTCAAAGTGCTTTCAAAGCACCTTATGAAGAAGTGAATCTGAGAGATTATGGTCCGTATGTTCATGGTCCAAGTGCTGTTAAAGCACCAATAGTAAAGACTATTGTACCTAAGCCAAAGGAGAAAGCATTACCCTGTGTATGCTGTACTCATGAAACATCCTCATCCAGAAGGATTGCTCCTGCCAAGACCAACGTTCAAAGAATTAAGCAGGAAAATATTAAAAGAAGGTACAACAGGTTTAATTGTTGGTGTTGCGGCAAAATAGGTCACTTTGTCGTAGACTGTTGGTTCAATTCTACATATTCCAAGAGACCACAACTAAACAATGCAAGAAAGACCGCTTGCAACGTTAATGTTCATCGTGGTGCTCAACTAACAAGGGACCAAGGACCCAAAGTTATTTGGGCTCCTAAGGCAAAGTAATTTTCTTTTGCAGGTATGTCCAAAGGCCAACAAAAATCCTATCTGGTATTTAGACAGTGGTTGTTCTCGGCATATGACCGGAACAAGAAGCCTTTTGCAAAATTTCATTCCTGTTGAGAATGGTCCAAAAGTTATATTTGGCGGATCTGACAGAGGAATAACAAAAGGCTATGGTATGATCGCTAACGGTAATGTATCCTTTTCAGATGTAGCTTATGTGGAAGGATTAGAACATAATCTAATAAGCATAAGTCAACTTTGTGATAAAGGATACATAGTTGATTTTCGTAAAGATAAGTGTTTGATAAAATCGGCAGATAACCTAGAAACGATTTTATCAGGCACTCGTTGTAGAAATATGTTCTGTTTAAATTTTCTTTGTTTATCATCTTCTACACCAGTATGTCTTTTAGCAAAAGATAGTGCATCTCTTGCTGATAAATGGCATAAGAGATTAGCACATATAAATTTCAAAACTATAAATAAGCTGTTCTCACAAAACTTAGTACGTGATGCGCCAAATATTAAGTGCAATAAAGATAGACCTTGTCATGCTTGTGTAAAAGGCAAGCAAACAAGAGCTACCTTTAAAAGCATTAAAGGCAAAGATTCAACTAGGTGCTTATACCTACTTCATATGGACTTATTTGGTCCTTTGCAAGTTAGAAGTTTAGGAGGTAAATCTTACACATTGTTATTGTAGATGATTACTCACGTTTTGCATGGGTATTCTTTCTAAAACACAAGTCAGATACGTTTGACATTTTCACCAAGTTTGTCAAGCAAATCCAGAACGAATTTGAATGTTCGGTAGTCAAAATCAGAAGTGACCATGGAACAGAATTTGAATCTGAAGCTATGACAGATTTTTGTGAAAGTCTAGGTATCTTTCATGAGTTTTCCTCTCCTCGAACTCCACAACAAAATGGGGTAGCTGAGAGAAGAAATAGAACACTCATTGAGGCTTGCAGAACAATGTTGAGTGACACATCTCTACCCGAATATCTTTGGGCTGAAGCTGTCAACACTGCATGCCACGTGCAAAACAGAGCACTCATAAACAAAAACCATGAAAAGACTCCTTATGAACTACTAAAAGGCAAGAGACCAACCATCTCTTATTTTAGAATCTTTGGCTGCAAATGCTTTGTACTTAATAATGGAAAGCATTATAAAACCAAGTTTAGCGAAAAGAGTTTTGAAGGAATTTTTGTAGGCTATAGCAGCCATAGCAGAGCTTATAGAATATTTAATAAGAAAACCCTGGTTGTAGAAGAGTCTATCAATGTTGTATTTGATGAAACGAGCATGCTACATAGCGGCTCTTCTAGTGCTTCTATTGAAGGTACAGGTTCAAAGATACAAGATATAAGCTTTGATGAGCCAGTCAAAGTTGATGCTCAAACCTTCGTCAAGATCTCTTCCCCAACCTCAAATGAAGAAGGAGATCAGATTGATGAAGATCCAGTGCAAGTGGAAGGAGACATTCAAGTAGCAAATGATGCTCCAAATGTTCAAACTGATGCAAGGAACCTTGAGTTCAGACACATGAGAGATCATCCTATTGATCAAATCATAGGAGATCCTCAAGTCGGAATTAGAACAAGAAGAGGTACTACTAACAAAAATATGATTTAAGTTTTCTTTCGCAGGTTGAACCAAAGAAGTTTCAAGAAGCAAACCAAGACCCCCACTGGATAATTGCAATGGAAGAAGAATTAAATCAATTCAAGCGTTGCAAGGTGTGGACACTAGTTCCAAAACCCAAGGATAAAAATATTATTGGAACAAAGTGGGTTTACAGGAACAAGTTGGATGAAGATGGAACAATTATAAAGAACAAAGCCAGACTTGTAGCAAAAGGTTATAGACAGGAAGAAGGGATCGACTTCGATCAAACCTATGCACCAGTAGCAAGACTTGAAGCGATCAGAATGTTCTTAGCCTTTGCTGCATTCAAAGGTTTCACCGTATACCAAATGGACGTTAAGTCAGCTTTTCTGAATGGTAATATAAAAGAAGAAGTATACGTTGAACAACCTCCAGGTTTTGTAGATTCTGAACACCCTAATTATGTTTACTTACTACAAAAAGCTTTGTATGGGTTAAAACAAGCTCCTCGAGCTTGGTATGAGACGCTATCTAACTTTCTTCTTGAGAACAAATTCACAAGAGGAAAGATAGATAAAACATTATTTCTTAGGGAAGTAAAAGACAAGATTTTGCTAGTGCAAATCTATGTCGATGACATTATTTTTGGCTCTACAGACGATGATCTTTGCAAAAAGTTTTCAAAACTTATGCAAGGAAAGTTTGAAATGAGCAGTATGGGAGAGCTAAAATATTTCTTAGGACTTCAAGTGAAACAATCTGAAGATGGAATTTTCATCTCACAGACAAAATTCACTAAGGAGTTGATCAAGAAATTTGGAATGGAGAGTGCAACCTCTATGAGAACTCCAATGAGCACAGCTATGTCTCTGGACAAGGATGAGAAAGGGAAACCTTTTGATGAAACCAAGTACAGAAGCATAATTGGCTCTCTGCTCTACCTTACTGTCAGTAGACCAGACATAATGTTTTCTACATGTGTATGTGCCAGATATCAAGTGAACTCTAAGGAATCTCACTATACCGCTGCAAAGCGAATTTTGAGATATCTTAAAGGTACACCAAATCTTGGCTTATGGTGCCCAAGAAGTAATGATAGCGAGCTAATTGGTTATTCAGATGCAGATTTTGCAGGAAGTAGAGACGACAGGAAAAGCACTTCCGGAACATGTCAATTTATCGGAAGAAGACTTATCTCCTGGAGCAGCAAGAAGCAAAATTGTGTTGCAATCTCAACAGCCGAATCAGAATATATTTCTGCAGCGCAATTGCTATAGCAAATAATCCAGTCTCACACAGTCGGACAAAGCATATTGAATTAAGATATCATTTCATCCGAGAGCATGTGGAGAATGGGGATATCAACTTAAGCTATGTCCCCACGGATAAGCAAATTGCAGATATATTCACGAAGCCGCTGGATGAGACCAAGTTCTCTTTCTTCAAGACAGAACTTGGAATGCTCAACATGGAATAATGGTCAAACAAAGGAGAAGAGAAGGAGATAAGTGAATTTTCTTAAGTTTTATATTATTTCTTTATGTTATAAAATGAAGCACAGGTATATCTTTTGGAAAGAAGAAAAATCAGAGAAGGACAAACCAAGTCATCATTAAACTTCTCGAGAAATGAAGTTAATATCTCGAGAAATGACTTGCTGTTGAATGAAGATAAAAGATTTCGGAAAAATTGACATCATCTCTCGAAAAATGAATTCACACTTCTCGAGAAATGGGTTATCCCTCGAGAACTTTAATTATCTTTCGGAAGAAGATCGGCAAAGTTCAGAGACTTCTCGAGAACTTCAACAACCTCTCGAGAAATGTCTTATACTTTTCGAAATCATTAATTTCAATTTTCGAGAATTCGAAGAGCCAGGTACGCGTGTATGTTATTTACTTTAAATTAATGGTCACATCAAAACCAAACTATAAATAGAGTCTCGAAATGAATTAAAAGGTCACGCGAGGTTCCTTCATTTCCTCTCGAAAAGCGCCGTCGGTTCATCTCCTCTTACGCAAAATCGACGTTCCAGTTCGACCTCAGACGGATCTTCTCTAGTTCCAGCCCTCATTTCAAGTTCTCCTCTCGATCAATGGCTCCTTCAGGAAAACCTAAGATTGGAGTCGGCAGTGAACTCGTGCGAGAAGGTCTCCAGTCAATCTCAGATGAGTTTCAAAACCTCTTTTATCTTCTAGACGCAGCAGGACTGTCATTCGTACTAGAACATCAATGTCGAATTCTATTTCAAGAGGTAGAGGATCTGTTTATCAATGTAAAAGTTCACAAAATCGGAAAATAGGATGAAATCAATGGTTGGAAATTTCAAAATCAAGATTAATCCAAAATCCCTTTCCAAGTATTTGAAAATTCCTTTGATAGAAAATGAGGACTCTTTATGTAATGAGGATTGGGCTCATGCCCTAATGTTTTGTGGGTTAAATAAAGGAACATCAACCATTCGTAGACAAAAGATGAGTGATGTTGGAAAATTGATAGTGGACATAATTTCAAAAGTCTTACTATGTCATACTGGCAGCCTAGGTCATGTCTCTTCAGATGTTTTCAGCCTAGTAGCAATGGTGGTTTGTGGAAAAAGATTCAGTTGGGCAAATTTCCTATTCAATAAGATTAAAGAAAGTATAACTAGTCCCAATTTTGCAAGGATCCTGTCACTCTATCTGAATCAGCTTAATCCAGTTATGTTTGACATGTCCAAAGGAGCTATTATTCATCATTTGAAGAAGGTAGATGTTGTCACAATGCAAAGGTGGAACATCAGAATTAATAAGCCAACTGTAGATGCAGGTCTCCAGGGGGAGCACATTTCTTTAGCCCAATCTGTTCCAGAGTATGAAGCTCCAGCTCCACCTCCAGCTCAGCAACACAGTGCAGTTCCAGATCCATCTCCAGCTCCACAAGACTCCATTCCTTCATCAGAGCCAAGTCTTCCAACAGATACAGTTATTCCACCATCAGCTCAGGATCCATCAGAACAAGTTCTTTCAGATCAAGTTCCTTCTAAAACTACATCCATCCCAGATGCTCAGGTTTTGCCAGATACTCCTATGGAAGATACTTTTCTTTCACAAGAACAAGTTGATCATTTCTCACCTCCTCCAGCTATAAATGAAGACAGAGTTGATTCCACCATAGCAGATGTGGTAAGTGAAATTCTAAAAGGTGCTGATGATGTGCTTAGCACTAGTGACCACTTGGGTGGGTCAGGGGCAGACTTTGATTTTGCTCAAGAAAAAGATGATGCTTCAGTGCATGATTCATCTCCTCCCCCAGTACATATTGAGGGGGAGCAAGAGCCTTGCTTAGAAACAAACAAGGATGCTCAGGAAAAGCTTGTTGTTTTATCTCCTGTGAAGCTACAGAGTTCAGTTGTTCTTGAAGATATCCCAGAAGAAGTTCTGCCAACTCCTCCTCCTCCTCCATCTCTTTATGATGAAAATTCAATTCTTGGTAAAGTTGAACTTATGCTTCAAAGACAGTGCCAAAATAGATTACTCCTTCAAAGAAGTTCATGCTAGAATATCTGATGTTGAAAAGGAAATGTCAAAGAAGTTGAAAGAATTCAAAACCAGTTCAGATCAGTTGAAAGAGGTTGTTATTCAGGGAGGAAAGGCTATTGATCACACCATAGAGGGTGTAGCCACAGTGCTAGCTGAAGTTATTCAAGTCAGAAAAACTCAAGAAAACATGGCTTCAAGGGCTGAAGATAATACTTTCAAAGTTATTGATGAAGTTGGCCAGTTTAAGGAGTCTATTCTCCAAACCCTATCTGTAGAAGTCAGAAAGGGGGAGGACAGTTTAACTGAGAAGATGACTGGGTTGATAGATCAAACTCTTTTTGATTTTCATAAGCATTTGATTAATAAGTTTGAGCAGTTGTCCCAAGGTGTCCAAAAGCAGGTCAATGAGTTAAAAGATTTCACTTCTAATACTGCTGTTTGGCTTCACCATGAAATCTTTCCTGATTTGGGTATTGACCCTGCTCAACCTCCTCCAAGTTTTGATCAAGCTCAATCTGATGCTCCTCATTTATCTCCAAGGCCAGCAGAGCAGTTTGATGTTATTCCTTCAGTAGAGCCTCCCTCCTCCATGCATTATTCAAGAAAAAGGAAATATGGTGATGGACCTTCTGCAAGCAGATCTGTTCCTGGCTCCAGCTCAGCAGGTTCTGGCAAAACAGTGATAGATGACACAAAGGTTTATCCAGAAGTTTGGAGTCCAGTTTCAAAGATCATCATTCTAGAATCTCTCAAGCTTGTAGAAGAAGGAAATGTACAAGCTACTGAATTTTACAGCTCTTCTGAATGGAAGAAATATGAGACAAGTAAAACCAAGAGAAGAATTCATTTCAAGAATTATGGGTATAACAATCCAGCAGCTCCAGAAGCTCCTCCAAAGTATCATCCCAAACCTTATGCTTACTTTTCAAGACAGGAGGAGAAAAGAAAGGGGAATGCTAATCTCTGAAGACAAGACCTTGAAGACCTTTAAAACTTTATGTCTACATGCTTGTGTGAACTTTAATTCATTAGACAATCTTAAATCTAAATATAGTTTTTGATTTTGATGTGACAATCATGCTCTTATATTTAAATATTGTTGTTAATGTTCTTTCCAGTATATCTTTTTATATTTGTTACAATTCATCTTGGTAAGTAGGGTTCTGACTTCTACAAATAGGGGGAGATTGTTGGGTATTGTATCCACAATAGCCTTAATTTGTAGAAAGTCAACTTTGAATCAAGATTGAATTGTTTGTGTATTTGATTTGCTTTTCTAGTAATGTTCTTGCAGGTTCACATTGCTAAGTGTAGACCAATGTCAGGTCACAATGGGTCAATAAGCACAGTCTCATGCAATGTAATTCTTCATTGTGTGAGGTATGGGGTTGACTCATGTGTGGTCTCTCAATTGGGATACACTTTATGATCAAGACATTAAAGATTCAAAGCTTAGGTGTGCAGCATTGGTCTGGAGACAAAGGAAGAAAGTTTCCTAAGTAAATTTTTCGAGATGTAAGGATACTTTTTGAGAAGTCCTTCTGTGCTCTCGAGAAGTCCTTCTGTGCTCTCGAGATGTCCTTGTTTATTTTTCGAGAAGGGTTGTTTCAGAAGTCTCTCGAGACAATGTTGAATCTTCCGAGTAGTTACTTGCATTTCTCGAGAAATCTTTGTTCTCTCAAAAAGTCTTCTTTGTTTTCGAGAAAAGTTCTTTTCTAGTTGTTTTCGAGAAGTCTGTCTCAGCTCAGCTTTCGAGAAGTTTCTTTGTTCTCGAGAAGTCTTGTATCTCTCGAGAAGTCCTGTCATAATTCTTTGATCTCTCTTCTAAAGCTGTTTTTCGAGAACTAGCCGGTTTCTTTCGAGATGTCTTGGATCTCTCGAGAAGTCTAATTCTAGTATTTCTCGTGAGCTTTGTTTTCCCGTTTTGACGTCAAGTCTTTTCCGTCAAATTGACGTGACTTCTTTCCTCGTTTTAAGGTTTGATCGTTAGATCTTCATCTATATAATGATTACTCCTTAAGAATGAGATGTAGCAATCATTTTGAAGATCAGAGTTCATATTCTCCTAACCCTAATCTGATCCAAGATCGTCGTCTAGTGCCGCGCATCGCCATCGTTGGAGTTCGATCGTGAGTTATCTGAATTCGTCTTCAAGTGGAAGAGAAAGGTCAATCGATCATTGCCTCACACTTTCTGATTCTATCAGATCGATCAAGACCTTAGAAGATCTGTTTTGTGCCGATTCGATTCATCTTCTTCAACATCAAGCAGAAGTCATTTCTGTCGCAAGAAGGAAGAAGATCTTCATCAAATTATTCAGATCTATTTGTGATTTGTTAAGTACAGTTTCATTCAAACCTTACATTTTTTATTGTAGGAGAGATTGTTCTCCGAGTTGTAGGAGAGGTATTCTCTGAGTTGTAAGAGAAGGTTTTTCTCTGAGTTTGTAGGAGTTTGATCTCCGAGTTGTAAGAGTTTTGACTCTGAGGATTGTAGGATCGTTCTTGATCCGAGATTTAGTGAAGTAGTCAAGTCTAGCTGTGGTGCTAGATTGGCGAGGCCGGCAAGTGGAGTACCCAAGAACGGGGAACCACTATAAATTTCTTGTGTCGTCTGTGGTTGTGATTTGCATTCTGTGCGTTCTTTATTTTCAAGATTTTCAATTCCGCAAAAGACGCGATTATCACCTATTCACCCCCCCCCCCTCTAGGTGATTTTGGTTGGCAACTAGATATTACAATCAATTTCCATGGAATTGGGGGGATTCCAATTTCATATCATTATAAGTCGCGCCGAACAATGGAATTGGAATTGAGGGGCCAATTCTAATTCACAACCCCAATTCCGTCCAAATGAATAGACCCGTAGTGTTTTTATCAAATTTTGATCTAATTTATCCACCAAGACCTTTTTTGTAGCACAAAATGTAGAAATAAAACACCTAGATGAATGAAAGTTAACCCTCACGGAACCCTTCGACATGATTGAGTTCTGAATACAAAGAAAAATTATGGTATCATCATGATATATGTATGGTGTCAGTATGGTATCATAACTAGGTAATTTGGACATCTGAGATGTCATTGACATCAGAGATGTCAACAATGACATCTGGGATATCTCACTAGACATCTGAGATGTCTCATAGACATCTCTAAGATATCTTCTATAATATCTGAGATGTAGATGATATATAGTCCATAAAATTTAATGCATTCTCATGGACTGGGATGAAATATTCCAAAAAAAATATGCATTTTGATAGTGTTTTCCAGAAAATATGCATTCAGATAGTGTTTTCTAGACAACATTATGCATTCACAAAATACTTTCACAAACGGGATCTGAGATGTAGCAGATAACTTCTCTAAGATATAACATATGACATCTGAGATTTCAAAATGACATATGAGATGTCAAAATAACATCTGATATGTCTCAAATGAAGCTGAAATTTTGCTAGTGGATTATGCTAGTGGATTAGGCATTTTGGGTGAAGCCGAAATCGCGACCGGTGGTCTGATTCAGTGATGTTGTTTGACGTGCATATTAAGGATTTTTTTAGAATTTGATTGTGGCGAAGATGTCGTTGTGATGCCCTTATTTTTGTGTGAGAATGAATGTTGGCTTAGGGCAGAGAAATGCATATGATGAATACTTGGGGAAATGAGAGTACCCATCGGGGAAATGTGAGTACCATTATTATTGTGCCATTTGGGGGAAATGAGAGTACCCACTGGGGGAAATGTATGTACCCATGTTGATGCATCATTGGGCAAATGAGAATACCCATCGGGGAGATGTGAATCCCCATGTTGTTGTGTCGTTGGGGAAATGTGAGTACCCATTGGGAAAATAAGAGTACACATGTCGTTGATGTGTTGTGATGATGTGATATGTGTGATGGTTTGCTAGAATCATACACATTATAGGGTGTCTTGGGTGAAACCCGGGTTTGCATACATGTTGCATAGATAGACCTCTTTACTTATTTGCTCAACATAGAAACGTGAATGATGCTTGTGACACATTTACTTGTTTGTTTCTATGTTGTTTATGCTTATTTACATTTGCATATGAAGTGCTGACTTGTAGGGTGATGTAGTTCCCCGGGGTCCACTGGGATGGCTAGGAGGAGGAGGTATTGTTACACAGTTTTGTGGTTAGCTTAGCTGACCCATGTTATATTGCTTCTTCTGTGTTGGTTGTAGGGCAAGGATCGCAAGCTGGACCTAGCTCGCTGGCCAAAAAGGCCTAAGCCTCATGAAGTGTACATCCTCCTGATTGTCGTTTTATTTCTTATGTTTTGTTCCGTCTTGCACGTCGAGATAGCATAGGATTTGCCACTATGTTTGTTTGGATTATGATTTGAACAATTGTTATGTAAGGACTTAAGGCCAAAATAATCATATGTGATGTGGATAGCTTCTATGTTTAGTTTAATCATTTCCGATGTGTTTGGTCTGTGTTTTGAGATGGTTAGGAATTTTTATATCACTTTATAATACTAAAGTTATGTCGATTATATGTTGTGGGGTCTCGACCGGACCCATATTATATGATCATTACAGGGGAGGTGTTACAATACTACACTGTTTCTTATTCTTTTGAGTCCTAAGAATATATGTGTCTTTATTTTGGTCAAGATATTATTCTACTCAAGAATTTACAATCTCAGTTCTAATTCCTTAACCAAGTTGTTAGAATAGAACAATGACTTAAGCATATTAATGTTGGATCTTGCGGCGCCCTTAGAGGGGGGGTGAATAAGGGCTAAAAATTACTTTGATATTTTTCTAATATATTATGATAATTTTAACGGATAAACAAGTAGATTTTTAGACAACACAAATAAGCACTTAGAAAATCATAAGAAATTGGAAATCAAATTTTATTTCCACAAGTGATGAATACAAAGGATTGTCGATCTTAATAAAGCTTAAAATCAAGGCTATGATAAAAATAAAATTCTTTTCAATTTACCAGTCCTTCAACCAAGGATCGGAAGGCTATCACTTGTCTCTCCCTAGACCAAGCCCAAGCCTATCCTCTAGATCTTCCCAAGATCTAGACGTAGCACACAAGGCCACGATTTCATACCAAGCCACGCAAGGACTTGGACGCTCCGCACACGAAGCGATTTTCCCCTAAGCCACGCAAGGACTTAGACGTCACGCACAAGGAGACGATTTCCCTACCAATACAAAGTGAAATGTATGTAAATGGAAATACAAAATAAAATAAGAACTCCCTAGAAATTCAGATCTCTGAAAGGAAGGTTGAAGCCTCGAGATGATCGTTGATGTAGAAGCGCGTCCGATCTCGTCTTCAATTTCAAACCTTTCCAGCACAAATGGGAGTTCTTGAGGTTCTGGAGCTCTCTGGTTCGTATGCACTCAGGAAGGAACTTAGAATCTTCAAAGCTCTCAATGTACGAACAAAACGAACCCATTTATAGATTTTCACTGTCGCCTGGGCGACATCGCTGTCGGAATTTCGACAGCCCCAAACTGCTGTTCGTCGTGCTGTCGTGCGGGCAGTTGCTGTAACTTCTGCGATGTCGCTTGGGCGACATCGATGTCGCCTGGGCGACAGCTCCTCTTCATTTTTGCCGTCCGAAACATCTCCAGACTGTAGATTGAGTCGTTCTCATCTCCGAAATGGGGTGGCACGTTCTGTAACTCTTCCTGGATTGAAAGTTATGGCCATTTTAAGATCAGCACACAAAACTCATCCTTTTGCTTTTTCTAAAGTGCACACACTCTTGGATCATGCCCATGAACGAGGACTTGTCTCCTCATTGAACCTGTACAATCTGGACACTATAAACACACAAATGACTAGATCAAATACAACACGGTATTTGTTATTCTCAAACCAAGAGATGTGGAACATAGGCTCAACAATCTCCCCCTTTTGATAATAACAAATACCTATATGAGAAATTAGTGATTTTAAGACAATTTGTGTTTATATATAAGTGCGGTAATAAGATATGCATGAATTACAGGTTAAAAGCGTGATAGATATGAAAGCGATAATGCATACTCTTTCTATATGGATTCCTCCCCCTACATAAGTGTTCTCTTATAATTTACTCCCCCTATATATCTATTTGACTAGATTTCTCAATTTCTTCTCCCCCTTTGTTATTAGCAAAAGTGGGTAGGGATGATAAGGAACCACTTATTGAAGGATTGTCATGATCGAGCATATGATAGTGTATGCACCTCCTATATGATTACTCCCCCTACAAAGATACCCCTTTTTTTTAGTTTAATATTATTATAGTGCACTCCCCCTAAAAAAAAGATTTATGCAATTTAATCTCCCCTTTTGGTAGTATCAAAAGAGGGTTTAGGAGTGAGAGTATGGAATAAGGAGTAATATGTTATATGTCGAGAAGAAAAATAGGATGCAATAAAAAAACTTGTTAAATACTACTTGTTGAGAAAAATATAAGCATGATGTAACATAAAGTAGTAAGCAACATAACTGAGATGATAAAGTAAGCATTCTATTGTAAGATACCACTAACTGAAAGGAAAAACACGGTGTTAAAAATAATAAGCACTCTTAAACATAAACATCATTTTAGAAGATAAAACTATATAAAGGATAATGAGTTTTAAATTTGAAAAGTTGATGTTTGAGTTAAACATTGAAGAGATGCTATTCCATTAAGATAATATTGCAAGCATGATTTCATAATATCAAGAAAAGATACACAAACTACAATGTAATAAAATTTGCATTTCAAGTAAACATAAACATTGTAGCGATCATGCTTTGTTATCTAGTGCATTTACTTAAGTTTGTAGAGATTTGAGTAGATGAGCATTAGGATCCAATTCTCATGAGTAGAAGTTTTATGAAAGATAATGATGTGTACAAAGTAGTGTTTTGATAAAGTATACAAGTGAATCAATCAAAAACACATGACATATATAATGAAATAACACAACATTAAAATACACAAATACTATTACTTCCACAATATTTCAATGCACGTGAATAAAGAGTACAACTACCAAGGTGCTCTGCACACACAATGCTTATTAAGACTTATCATGGTGCAAAGTAGTGCTTGGGGGATCACTTTTATACTTTTTAGCTTTATTTTCAATTTTTTATGATCCGGTGTACTAAGAGAAGTAGTGTATAAATTGTTTGCTACAAGACACTTTACAATTCTTAGCCAAGGTGCTCAACCTCACAATGCTCATTAAGACTTATTAGGAGGGTGAGTAGTGCTTGGTGGAGTTTTCCTTGTCATTAATGATTTGCTTTTTAGATTAGTGACTAAGGACTCTGAATTCACTTGTTTTGCAAACATAGCAATTTTTTTTGTAAACCACATTTCTCTAAAGAATAAGTGCATGAAAAACAAAGAATTGTAATAACCAATTCAATGTTGTGTAGGTAATCTATTTAAGCATTTTAATTATTTATGTTATTACACGACACAATCATGCAAGTATAAGATTGTAAACACATGTAGATTATCAAAGATAAGTGAGTGAATAAGTCATTATCAAACATAATACATTACTCATACTTAGAGGCATGCTAAGCATTTCCACACATGTTTATCTACAATCAATTTCATTGCACATAACAAGATAATTTTCAAGGCATGACAAATACAAAACAATATTTTTTAAGAAACTTGAAAGTTAAATTAAACATTGTATTTAATCTTTAATTGATATAATTAATCATCATTGACAATGGCAATGAATAACAATCAATCATTTTTTTTAAATTTTTATATAAGTACAAAAACAACAAACACACATAAAGAAAAACATATTTTTGTTCTTTAAAATTATTTTGTAATTTTGTATTTGTTTATTAAATATTCAAAAATTTAAATATTTTCTGGAAAACATAGAAGTCTTTAAAGCCTTATCAGTAAATGATATTTTAAGCCAGATAAATAAACCAAAATATTGCATGAGAAAATTCAATTTTTTTTAAAGGAAATAAAATTTTGTTTTAAAGGAAATAAAAAGATAGAAAACTTTTTACAAACAGAGAAATAAAACACACACAAAATATTAAAATAATATCAGAAATTACTCAAAACAACAAAAAAAAATTGGAGCATAGGAGCTAACGTCAGGCGTTAGCTTCTTAACGCCGAGACAGTACTGCAAATTTTGATGTTTTGAAAAATATTTTTCTCATGTCATTTATGTTATAAAGAGACTTTCCTTCAGTTGAAATTTCAGAGTGTATTAATTAGATTTGAAGACTCTTTTAGACATGTTTTGATAATTTTTCAAATACTTGTGTTTTGTAATAATCATTAAAGCTCAAAATAATAGAATATGCAAACACAAGATGCAATGTTAGAACAAAAATAATATGCATGAATTAAATACAAAGAGTGAGATAATGTTCATGCAATGAATATAATATGAGTATATCTAAGATCAACATACCTTAACTACATGACTACACTCTAGCCCCGTACTAAGCGAAGGATGGGCATGAGGAGCTGCACACATGTCGTAGGTTGGGGTATTAATCTCATATGTATACAAAAGATGACGCTCAACCTAGCACTCTTTCCCCCCAGTGCCTCATAAGGCCCCACTAGAACCCTCCCCCGTTAAGGACAAGACATGACTTAGAGGTTAGGTCTCTAATGCACACAAACCTACGCCCTCGCTATTGTGAGACACATGTCATAGGTTTATTGATTATGGACATACTAATCGTGTAAGCCTTAAATATATTAACTGTGTTATAATTGCATGATTAGTTTTGGATTTACAATTTTATCAAAGATTGTTGATTTTAAATCCATTTAGAAAAGTTTTATTCATGCAAATAACTACAAAGGAAAATATGATTTTCAAATTTTAATGATATAATTTACTTTAGCATTGCAAGATATAACTAGCATGGATATTGATTTCTTCCTATGGTAAGTGATAATGCTAGTGTGATGAGTTAGGACAACATGGTGCAAAACTAAGTAAAATTGGACAAATATATAATTGAATTGCATGTATTCATACATAGAGTTTTGAATTTTCATAGACCTAGAAATAAGTGACAATTCTATTTGATTTCATCTTGTTGATATCAAGTTAATTCTTAGGTCTAAAGATAATGCGATACATGCAAACAATATTTCATAATTCCTAAGGTTGATTTATAATAATTCTTGATAGATCATGAATTATGATATATGATAATAGTGAATTTTAGCATATGATATTACTAGGTCATGGTGGTGTGTGTATAGTTCATATTCATCCTTTTAAAGAGACAAACAAAAATATTTTGGTTATCTGAAAGTAGAAGACAATGATACTTAACACAGTAAAATAATTTTTCAGAAAATAATAAATAGAGAAATCAGAATTTTTAGGATAATATGCTACCGCCAGCGTTAGTGATAACGCCTGGCGTTAGCAATAGAGTTACTATATTTGATTTATTAACACATAGTTTTTGATATTATTTGATTCTGATTTTTCTCGATTCTGATTTTCAATATAGTGGTTATTATATGCAGCAACAGAAAATAGACAAATATGCAATTAGTTGCGCATTTAATATTTTAGCCTAAGACCCCTAAAAATCTATTTAAATCCAATTTTGAAAGTAATTTCATTAGTCTTGATAATATCATTTAGAAAATTTAGCATTCAATTTATAATGATAATATAAGACATTTATAGGCAATGGATTTAAAAAGGATAAAATATATAAAAAGGAAAGATAGATCACTTAAAAATTATGACTTTATATTCAATTTAAATTCAAATTTGATTTGATAAACATTAGGCTTAATATATGAAAGTCATATTTCATGATATATAAAGTGATCAAAAACATTTTGGATCAAAAAATACAAAACAAACGAAAGAAAAAAGAAATAAAGCACATCATGAAGTAGAGAATTGATATTTCATTTTTAATTGTTTCTACTTCATGCAAATGATAGGATACTAATGAATAAGAGATTTAGGTATCCAAAGGGGACCATGAGGGATGGTTCCTTTGGGTACCCAAATATGACATGATTTTTTAGGAGACAAGGATAAATGGGCCCTTTCAATTAAAGTTGATGTGTCATTTTTCTTTAAGGGTCTCCATTCATACCTTGGTTGTTTATCTTTAAAATTCATATTATGATTATGTGACATCTTTATATGATTGTATTTGTTTGAAAAATAATTCATTTGAGATTTATGTTTATTCAAATTATTTTCCAAAATAGATTGATGTTGATAATCATAATGAATTTCATTATATGGATTTTTTGAAAATTTATAAGAGTGATTGTCTTTCTTTAGAATTGAATGTTGAAAGAGTGGGTTACAATAAATTTTAAATGATTGATTCTTAATTTGATGATTTTCATTTCTACTCTTTCTTATAGACATACTCTTATAATATGAAGGAAAATATTTTATAGTTTGATTTTCATAAAAAGGAGTTTTTAAATTTGAGTCATGATTGAAAATATATTGAGACTTATAATAGTGACTCTTAAGAATTTTGTGAGGGTCATAATTCTTTTTGAAAGTAAACTCTTTTTTAGTTGATGTATGAAAATGATCCCTTTTAGAAATGATTTTGTAAGTTAATTTATCTTTATTATTTAAAATCTTATGATGAAATTCATTACAAGTAATTAGAACTTTTTCAACAAAAGATTTTAATTGTCTTAACTTACAAGTTAAAGCATCATTTTCAAATATCAAATTTTCATTATGCTTTTTAGAAACTAAGAGCCCTTTTTCAATTTCCTTGAATTGTTCTTTTAATAAATTGCAATCAAAACAAGGAGTAGGAATTTCAACTAAAGAGCAAGATTGAGAAGCCACATCATAATTAGATTCTACATTAACATTAGCTATTAACCTTTTATTTTCTAAACGTAATTTATCATTTGTAATTTTCAATTTCTTAATTTTACGTTTAGCAACTTGTAGCATATGTAATGTGGAAATAGAATTAGTAACAAAGATAGAAGAATTTGATTTACTTACATTGCCATCGGGAGAGGCAAGGTTTGAACATAAAGTTCCTTTCACATCTTTTTGGCACTCCTCTTCTGAAGACAGTACTTCTTCTTCTTTTCTATTTGATGTGTGCTCCATTGATTCGTCATGAGAGGAGCATTCTTGAAGGCTTGTGCAAGCTTGCATATTCTCCAGTTCTTGTGATTGTTTGATAACCTGTAGAAGGAGAATCATAAGTTCTTTCAAGAAACATCAAAATCTCATAAGCGGTAGGCAAAGTATAAATAAGTTTGAAAATATTTTGGTATAACGCACAAAATATACTATTCATAGATTTTGCGTTTAAAACAATTTCGTTTCTAGTTAGTACGCTAGATGGCTTTTCAATAGTAATATTCCAAACTTTTTCATCTAAGGCCTTAAGAAAATTTTTCATTAATGTTTTCCATCCTTTATAATTTTTGCCCATAAATAAAGGAGGTGATAATACTTTTTCATTTATATTAAAATTTTCCCCACTAGTAGAAGCGAGATCATGATCAAGAGGCGCCATTATTCTCGGTTGTTAAGCCGATTTGGAATAACCTCGCTCTGATACCACGTGTTGGATCTTGCGGCGCCCTTAGAGGGGGGGTGAATAAGGGCTAAAAATTACTTTGATATTTTTCTAATATATTATGATAATTTTAACGGATAAACAAGTAGATTTTTAGACAACCCAAATAAGCACTTAGAAAATCATAAGAAATTGGAAATCAAATTTTATTTCCACAAGTGATGAATACAAAGGATTGTCGATCTTAATAAAGCTTAAAATCAAGGCTATGATAAAAATAAAATTCTTTTCAATTTACCGGTCCTTCAACCAAGGATCGGAAGGCTATCACTTGTCTCTCCCTAGACCAAGCCCAAGCCTATCCTTCAGATCTTCCCAAGATCTAGACGTAGCATACAAGGCCACGATTTCCTACCAAGCCACGCAAGGACTTGGACGCTCCGCACAAGGAAGTGATTTTCCCCTAAGCCACGCAAGGACTTAGACGTCACGCACAAGGAGACGATTTCCCTACCAATACAAAGTGAAATGTATGTAAATGAAAATACAAAATAAAATAAGAACTCCCTAGAAATTCAGATCTCTGAAAGGAAGGTTGAAGCCTCGAGATGATCGTTGATGTAGAAGCGCGTCCGATCTCGTCTTCAATTTCAAACCTTCCCAGCACAAATTGGAGTTCTTGAGGTTCTGGAGCTCTCTGGTTCCTATGCACTCAGGAAGGAACTTAAAATCTTCAAAGCTCTCAATGCCCGAACAAAACGAACCCATTTATAGATTTTCACTATCGCCTGGGCGACATCGCTGTCGGAATTCCGACAGCCCCAAACTGCTGTTCGTCGTGCTGTCGTGCGGGCAGTTGCTGTAACTTCTGCGATGTCGCCTAGGCGACATCGATGTCGCCTGGGCGACAGCTCCTATTCATTTTTGCAGTCCTAAACTTCTCCAGACTGTAGATTGAGTCGTTCTCATCTCTGAAATGGGGTGGCACGTTCTATAACTCTTCCTGGATTGAAAGTTATGGCCATTTTAAGATCAGCACACAAAACTCATCCTTTTGCTTTTTCTAAAGTGTACACACTCTTGGATCATGCCCATGAACGAGGACTTGTCTCCTCATTGAACCTGTACAATCTGGACACTATAAACACACAAATGACTAGATCAAATACAACACGGTATTTGTTATTCTCAAATCAAGAGATGCGGAAGATAGGCTCCAACAATTAAGACCTTCTTAACTGTAAGAAGCAAAATATCAGATATTGTTTAAGAACAAAAATTATTATGTACAGACCAAAATAGTATAACTGTTCAATTTTTAAACTTCTAATAATATAGAACTTCTTCATTGCCTCCTTCAGCTCCCCCTGGATTGTTGCACCTTCCCCTTGCTCCTCGACCTTCTTCCCAAGCCAGCATCAACTTTCTTGCTTTGCTCTTTCACAGTCTGTACTGCAACAACTGCTTCCTCTTATTCATTTTCTTCTACCACATTCTCTTTCGCTTCCTCAGTACTTTCATGTGACTGTACTGACTTTGATTAGTCTTCAATTTGGTCATGAAGGTTCTAGAAGCCCTTTTTCACAAAATCAAATAACTCTTTCATTTCATACTAAATCTCTTTCAGTATAGACGTATTATCTTCAACATGTAAAGAGGGTGAAGCTATTTGAGACACATGAGTTTTTGGTGGAGATATTTGTAGAGAGGTTTCAGCTTCTTCCTAGTGTAATGGAGAAGAAATTATTATCGGTGAAGAAGGTTCTGATAGAGGGTGTTTCCATTTCTAGAGGTGAGAAGACTGAGAGTATGACAAACACTTTCTTGTGGGTAGTTCTTCCTCATGTGTGTTGAGTAGGAATGAAAAAGAATGTGAGAGGACTATGCTCAATATTCTCCTAAAGTGTACCGTGGATGATCCTATCTTCTCAATCATACAATCCAAAATAATCTTCCCCCAATCAATTTCCTCTCAAGTACAATGGCGGCCATTAACTTCATTTGTGCCTTTGTGATGACGGTATGAGTTGCCATTTTACACATGATCACCTTCCCAACCACATTCGCCAAGAATCCAAATTCTTCCAGAAGTTCAAACTTCATTACGTCTTGAGGTCTCTTCCCTTTATACCCCATCAGGATTACTATTATCTCTACTTCGCCATCTGTTATCTCAGTATTATTGATGCATGTTGGTAGCTCAATTACTTGAGAAATGATAGTAACATTTACAACAATTTGTTTATGCCCAACTCTAGCCTTGATTGAATGCCCTTCTGAATGGACACTTCTGAAGAATTGAATTGTTGAAACCCGGAAACTGGTTCAACTGCGTTCGGACCAAAGGGGTGACCCAAGGTTACTTGTTTACTCGTCGACCCACGTGAAACTCAACGAGAAGAAGCAAGCGAGTACAAAGAGCCTCTTCGGACTGACTACAAACAAAACTCACGTGTTGTAGAGAGGAGGTACCGCCACACACCCGGAAATATATAGAAACTTCCCTTCCTAAAGCCATTGTTGAGCTCGGCACAAGCGAGTCGGACACTGAACTGTCCCACCACATGGGGGTAGGTGCCTTCTACTTGTGCCATGGGGTCCTATTTATAGGCAAATCTAAAATTGACTGCGAATAACTTCTCCCGCCTTCTAAAATAGGCTGCAAATAGCTGCTCCTGCCTTTTGACGGGGTGGTATTCAAATAGTTGCCCTCAGGAGAGGTGAAAATATGTACTCACCCTAGGTGGGAGAGGTCTTTTGTACTCGCCCCAGGTGGGCGAGGTCTTCTGTACTCGCCCCAGGTGGGCGAGGTCTTCTATACTCCCCTAGGTGGGCGAGGTCTTCTATACTCACCCCAGGTGGGCGAAGTCTTCTGTACTCGCTTGGGGTGGTCGAGGTCTTCTGAACTCACCCCAGGTGGGCGATGTCTTCTGTACTCGCCCCGGGTGGGCGAGGTCTTCTATACTCACCCCGGGTGGGCGAGATCTTCTGTACTCGCCCTGGGTGGGCGAGGTCTTCTATACTCTCCTCGGGTGGGCGAGGTCACCTATGTTGTCCTTAGGCATTTTCTGATCTCGACTAATTACAGTTTATACACAATCCCCGCTTTTTTAGGCTCGATATGAGCTCAGAAAAATAGTGAAGGACCCGTGGTTCAGAGAGAAGGGCACTAGACGATATGCCACTCAATCTCTCAAGCCTTTCGCTAGCTGAGTGAGCTCAATTGAAAGAGATGGAGAAGAGTCGACACCTTCCAAGAGCGGAGCTCAAATAGAGGTGGAGAAGGGTAGACACCTTCCAGGAGCGAAGCTCAACTGGAAGTGGAGAAGATTCGACACGTTCTAGGAGCAAAGCTCAACTGGAGGTGGAGAAGAGTCGAAATCTTCCAAGACATTCGCTAAACAAGCGAGCTCAACTGGAGGTGGAGAAGAGTCGACACCTTCCAGGAGCAAAGCTCAACTGGAGGTAGAGAACAGTTGACACCTTCCTTGCCATTCGCTAGACGAGCGAGCTCAACTGGTGGTGGAGAAGAGTTGACACCTTCCAGGAGCGAAGCTCAACTGGAGATGGAGAAGAGTCGACACCTTCCAGGCCATTCTCTAGACAAGCGAGTTCAATTGGAGGTGGAGAAGAGTCGACACCTTCCTTGAGGGAAGCTCAACTAGAGGTGGAGAAGAGTCGACAACTTTCAGTCCATTCTCTAGACAAGCGAGCTCAACTGGAGGTGGAGAAGAGTTGACACCTTCTAGGCTATTCGCTAGACAAGTGAGCTCAACTGGGGGTGGAGAAGAGTCGACACCTCCCAGGAGCGAAGCTCAACTGGAGGTGGAGAAGAGTCGACACCTTCTATGAGTGAAGCTCAACTGGAGGTGGAGAAGAGACGACACCTTCCAGGAGCGAAGCTCAATTGGAGGTGTAGAAAAGTTGACACCTTCCAGGCCATTTGCTAGACGAGCGAGCTCAACTAGAGGTGGAGAAAAGTCGACACGCTTCAGGAGCAAAGCTCAACTGAAGGTGGAGAAGAGTCGGCACCTTCGCAAAGCAGAGCTCAACTCGAGGTGGAGAAGAGACGACACCTTCCTGGAGCGAACCTCAACTGGAGGAGAGGAAGAGTTGACACCTTCCAGGAGTGAAGCTCAACTAGAGGTGGAGAAGAGTCGACACCTTCCAGGAGTAGAGCTCAACTAGAGATGGAGAATATTCTACACCTTCCATGAGCGAAGCTCAACTAGAGATGCATAAGAGTTAGTACACCTTCCAGGTGCGAAGCTCAACTGGAGGTGGAGAAGATACGACACCTTCCAGGTGCGAAGCTCAACTGTAGGTGGAGAAGAGTTAGTACCTTACAGGAGCAGAGCTCAACTGGAGATGGAGAAGATTCAACACCTTCCAGGAGCGCAGCTCAACTGAAGATGGAGAAGAGTTGACACCTTCCAGGCCATTCGCTAGATGAGCGAGCTCAATTGAAGGTGGAGAAGAGTCGACACCTTCCAGGAGCAAAGCTCAACTGGAGGTGGAGAAGAGTCGACACCTTTCTGGAGCGGAGCTCAACTGGAAGTGGAGAAGCAACAAAACCTTCCTGGAACGAAGCTCGACTGGAGGTGGAGAATAGTCGACACCTTCCAGGAGCCAAGCTCCACTTGAGGTGGAGAAGAGTTGACTCCTTCCAGGACATTCGTTAGACAAGCGAGCTCAACTGAAGGTGGGGAAGAGTCGACACCTTCCAGGAGCAAAACTCAAATGGAGGTGGAGAAGAGTCAACACCTTCCCGGAGATGAGCTCAACTAGAGGTGGAGAAGAGACGACGCCTTCCAGAATCGAAGCTCAACTGGAGGTGGAGAAGAGCCGACACCTTCTAGGAGCGAAGCTCAACTAGAGGTGTAGAAGAGTCGACACCTTCCAGGAGCGAAGCTCAACTGGAGGTGGAGAAGAGTCGACACCTTCCAGGACATTCTCTAGACGAGCGAGCTCAACTAAAGGTAGAAAAGAGTCGACGCCTTCCAGGAGCGATGCTCAACTAGAGGTGGAAAAGAGTTGGCACCTCCCAGGCCATTTGTTAAACGAGCGAGCTCACTGGAGAAGGTAACAAACATTTTAGGCTCACAACGTCGACTAGGTGGCAACTCTCTGCTCAAGGAGTCCACTCGAAGGGCAAGTATCCAACCAACTGGGGAGGAGCCCATTGCACAAGTATGGTCTACGACAACACTCTGCTCGAGGAGTCCACTCGATGGGGCAAGTAGCCAATCGGCATGGGAGGAGCCCAATGCGCGCATAAGCCTGGTCTACGACAACACTCTGCTCGAGAATATTTAGCTCACTCGAGGGGGAAAGTAGCCGGCAGGCATGGGAGGAGCCCAGTGCCCAAGCCTGGTCTAAGACAACTCTCTGCTCGAGGGCATTCAGCTCACTCGAGGGGGCAAGTAGCCGGTATGCAGGAGAGGAGCTCGGCAGGGACTCGGACTACGACAACAACACAGCTCGAAGACTTCAACTCACCCGAGGGGACAAGTAGTTGGTATGCAGGAGAGGAGCTCGTGCAGGGATGCGGACTACGACAACAACATAGCTTGAAGACTTCAACTCACTCGAGGGGGCAAGTAGCCGGTATGCAGGAGAGGAGCTCGTGCAGGTAGCCCTGTGCAGGAAAACCGAAAACCGCACCAAACCGCAAAACCGCACCAACCGCACCCCATTTCAAACCGAACCGATCGGGTGCGGTGCGGTTCGGTTTCAGGGGTCTGAAAACCGCAAAAGTTCGGTTCGGCTTGACTTAGGATTCTTAAAAACTGGCGGAACCGCACCGCACCGCAACCCTCTCGAAATTAAGATATAAAGAATTAACCCCAATAAAAAATAAAACTGAACCCTCTCGGTCTCTCACTCTCTCTCTCGGTCTGAGCTTCAAAGGCTCAGATTCTTGGACCGACCGGCGACCGCGCAACTGGCAGACTCAATAGTTAATATATTAACTCATATTAGTCATTTGATCATTTCTTCTCCCTCTCGCCTGTCGGTCTCTCCGAAACGGCGAAACGGCGAAACCCTCATATATCGCAGCAGACTTCCAGCCTCCAGGCCGACGGTCTGACACCGCTGCCACATTTTCTCTGACCGCGAGCGGCGAGCGACCACTCCAACTCCTTCAATCCCCAGTGCCTTCAAGCTCCAGCCCTCTAAGTCGGCGATCTATATCCACTTTGGTTATTAATCGGTTATAATTTCTGTGATTCACTGATTTAGATTATAATTATTTCTGTCATTCCCTGCGTGTTGTTCATATGGCATGGCCAGAGAGACATTTAGAAATTTTAGACTTGCTAATAAGAGTATTACTGACATGTAGCAAATTATGAATCCATGTAATTTTGCTTCTAAGAGGTAGGATAGATTACTAAGGCTGCTACAACTCTTCAGGGATATATAGTAATAAAACTATAGTGATAGCTTCACATGATTTAATGACTTGTAAGTGTAGTATTTTTTTTAATTTGAGCAAAATCTTGGTTATTTGTACTCCGATCAAAAGTTCCTGGGTAAAAGATCAACAAATGAGTAATTTGCTAGACCTCCCTGGCAAGTGGCAAGATCTGTAAGTAGATTCAACCAATGGTTTCAAAAGAGACATTTTAGACTTTTTTGTTGGCAAACTATTATTTTAGACTTTTTTGTTGGCAAACTATCATTTTAGACTTTTTTTATGTCAATCCCAATTGGAGAATATGGTCAATCCCAATTTTCCTCTAATGAAGAATTCAAATTATACTCATAACATTTGTATTATAGGAAAAATGAGTCCAAAAAAGACAACTAAAAGTCTAAAAATAAATGTGATAGAAAAACAGTGAAAAACCGAAATCGCACCGTAGAAACCGACCGCAAACCACACCGAATCGAAACCGCACCGCACGGTTTCGGTGCGGTGCGGTTTCGGTCGGTCAAAAACCGCACCCCTGTGGTGCGGTTTCGGTTTGGGCTCAAACCGCACCGAACCGCACTGCTCGCAGGCTTACGTGCAGGGACACGAACTACGGCAACAACACATCTCAAGGACTTCAACTCACTTGATGGGGCAAGTAGCTGGTATGCAAGAGAGGAGCTCATGCAAGGATGCGAACTACAACACCAACACAACTCGAGGACTTCAACTCACTCGAGGGCTCAAGTAGCTGGTATGCAGGAGAGAAGCTCGTGCAGGGATGCAGACTACGACAACAACACAGCTCGAGGACTTCAACTCACTCGAGAGGGCAAGTAGTCGGTATGCAGGAGAGGAGCTCGTATAGGAACTCGGACTACGACAAAAACACAACTCGAGGACTTCAACTCACGCTGAGTGCCTCGAAATGCAGCTTCATTCTCTCCCTTTGTAACAGTGCATGGGCAAAGAGGGTCAACACTCGAGGGGCAGATCAGCCAACATGCAAGGGGAAGCTGATCTCAGCCGGCAATGCAGAGGCTTGGACTTAGGATGACACACTGAACCCGGGACGTTATCTCATTGCTAGACCAAGAGTTCCCAGGGGAGAAGCCAGATCACACATCGTAAAACGTCTTTGAAGACATCATACTCCTTTGCTCGATCCGACTCTTAAGAGTTTTGCAATAAAAAGATCAATGTTGATTTATGCAGTGAATAATAATAATAATAATAATAGAACTCATATGTTTTATGTGACCTGGTTCAGGATGAATTTTCCTTACCAAAGTGAGTTATAAACAATTGTCCTTTGAGTTTTCATCGTGAAGTATAAGTTGCTGAATAAGATCATCCCAAGTAAGAACACCCATCGCAAGTAAGCACTCGTTGAATATAGATTTCTTCTGAATCTCGTAAAGATGAGTAGTTGGATATGTCCTTGCCACTATGAGTCGTTGAGGAGCTCACGAGTAGGAACTCACATAACTTAATTGAACACCATATGTTGAAGTGATTACCTCGTGAGTAGGAACTCACAGAACTAAAGAGAACACCATAAGTTGAAGTGATGACCTCGTGAGTTGAACTCGCGGAATGAAGGAGAATACCTCAATTTCTTAAGTGAAGACCTCGCGAGTATGAACTCACGGAATATAGGGGAGAACACCTTAATTGCTGAAGTGAAGACCTCACGAGTTGAACTCGCGGAATAAAGGAGAATACCTTAAATGCTGAAGCGAAGACCTCGCGAGTTGAACTCGTGCAATTGAGGAGAACACCATATGTTGAAGTGAGGAGCTCACGAATTGAACTCGCGGAATGAAGGAGAATACCTTAATTGTTGAAGCGAAGACCTCACGAGTATGAGCTCGCGGAATATAGAATAGAACACCTTAATTGCTGAAGCGAAGACCTCGCGAGTTGAACTCGCGGAATAAAGAGGGAAATACCTTAATTGCTGAAGCGAAGACCTCGTGGGTTGAACTCGGAGAATGAAGGATAATCCCCCGCGAATATGGACTCGCGGAATATACACTTTACCATGACCCTATCATATGGATCCCTCTGTGACGATTGCCATTGTGGTTAGAACATCAAAGTCAATATTGTTTGCAAATCATACGAAAGCACTCATGGGTTTTACCAAAGCACTCATGAGCATTAATATGTGCTATATATGAAAATGTGTTAGAACTAAAAAGAAGTGAAAACGAGGGAAAAACAAGTGCCACCTTTGACCCTATGACCCCCTACGCAGAGTTTTCGGGGGTTCCCCTTGTGGGGTCCGGGGGCAGCACCCCATGAATTTTTTATATTTTCTACACTCAGACTCGCCCAAATCCGAGCTCGTCTGGCCTTGAAATCGCTTCTCTAGGGGAAACACCTGCGAGTAGAATACCTGCGAGCAAAATACTTACGAGTTGATTGAACTTGCCTCCGGTGGAACTCGCCTAACTGGAGCTCGCCTGATCTGGAACTCGCCTAAACTGGAACTCGCCTGGAAGGAACTTTCCTGAACTGGAACTCGCCTAAGCTGGAACTCACCTAAGATGGAACACGCGTGGCTGGAACTCGCTTGGTTGGATCTCTCCTTGCTGGATCTTACCTAATTGGAGCTCGCCTGGCTAGAGCTTGTCTGGCTGGAGCTCTCGTGGTTGCAGCTCACCTGGCCGCAACTCGCCTGGCTGCAGCTCGCCTCCTAGCTGCAGCTCGCCTGTCCACAGCTCGCCTGGATGCAACTCGCCTGGCTGCAGCTCGCCTGGATGCAGCTCGCCTGAACTAGAACTCACCTAGTTGGAGCTTTCCTCGCACACTTCTCATCATGGTTCACAGTGAGATCTCGCAATAAAGTTTCTTACTCTGATCACGGTCCACACTCACCGCACCAAAAATGTTGAAACCCAGAAACTGGTTCAACTACGTTTGGACCAAGGGGTGACCCAAGGTTACTTGTTTAGTGGTCGATCCACGTGAAACTCAACGACAAGAAGCTAGAGAACACAAAGAGCAACTCCGGACTGCCTACAAACAAGACCCACATGTTGCAGCGAGGAGATCCCTCCACACACCCGGAAGTCTATAAAAACCTCCCCTCTTAAAGTCATTGCTGAACTCGGCACAAGCGAGGCGGACACTCAACTCGCCCACCATATCTAAATAGCCATAACCCTATATTCTTCTAAATGACTCTTCTTTAAAAGAACAAGTATTTGCATGTACCTGTCTGAACAATGCGAGAAATGAGAATGATTGTGATCCAGCCATAGCCCTATATTAATCTTTGGTGCCTTAAGATTTGAGAGTGACATGGTTGTAGCTGGAGAGGATTAGTAGATAGAATTAGAAGAACATTGGAAAGGGAAGATACCAAAGATGTTTTCTACTTGTGAAGTATATCGGGAAGGGTAGATGGAGAGTCTTAAGAAGTAGAGGAGGTTTTACTTACCCTAAATCCTTACGTATTGTAGTCGGCATATCGATGTATTAACGATATCAGTTGTCGACAAATGTTGAGACCCTCCAGAACACAAATTACTTAACTGTTTCCTAAAGAAAATATTTATCATCGTATTACGCTCATTTTGCACTAAAGAGTAACATATAGTAATTTGTGATAATTTTGATCAAATCTAAACAGATAAATGTGATAATAGGGTTATACACATAATTAAAGTAGAAAGAGAAATAAAGAAACATTAGAACTAATATTCAGGACAATGCTTATTTTCCCTTTACATGATTCAGTTCAGGATAAATTTTATTCTTAGTTGTTGTGAATGAAACTTTCTGATTCAATCAAGGTTACATTCTTTCTCTTAGTAAATCCATTTTGTGATGAAGGTCTAGGAGCTGAGAAGCTATGTTTGATCTCTTCATTCTCACATAATTCATATAACCTATGAGACTCAAACTCAGTGTTATGATCACTTATGATCATTACAACTGAAGTATTCAATTTTTGTTGGAATTGTTAGGTGAAGCTTGGGAGAATCTTAAAGGTGACAGACTTAGTTCTCAGAATGAACACCCAAGTGAGTCTATGAGAGTCACTCATAACGGGTAATAAATGAATATGAGGGTCTGCCTTTGTACCCCTTAGGATGAAAGGTTGTTAGTAGATTATACCAACAATCTTTCATCTCATGACCTAACTTGTGGTAATAAAAACATTCATAATTTTTACGCATATTTTTCTTATAAGCTTGATTAGAGTGAAGAGACGATCATGAAATAGATCCTTGCATTCTATAAATCTACATATTATACGCCGACTAATAGTCGATGCAAAGGATGGATATCTCGACATACGTCAAGATAAATAAGACTTATGTTGATTGAAATAGCCTAACTGATGAAAGTCTTTATTTATGGGAGCTCTTCCCGGAATTCCTCTTTGCTTTATATGAATCATTTCATTTCTTAAATATTTTGACTATTTTTATTGTTCTATTTTGTAGCAAACTTTCCTTCTAACATTTGTTGATGTAGAGAGAATATTTGCGGGTTCCTTTTCTTTTGTGTTTATGAACTTTACTAGATTTTTCAAAACTAATATGCTGGGAGAGTTAGCCTTATGAAGAAGTCAGCAACCAGTCATAGGTTTTTTAATCAAACCGGAAGGTTTTCTAAAATAGCCTTCAGTTGTTGGCTCCTCCCATTCAAGCTATCTTCAACTAAATAAAGCTAACAACTGAAGGTTATTGGAGACACATGAGTTTTTGGTGGAGATATTTCTAAAGAGGGTTCAACTTCTTCCTAGTGTGATGGAGAAGAAATAATTATCGGAGAAGAAATAATTATCGAAGAAGAAGGTTCTGATAGAGGGTGTTTTCATTTCCGGCGGTGAGAAGACTGAGAGTATGACAAACACTTTCTTGTGAGTAGTTCTTCCCCATGTGTGCAGAGTAAGAATGAGAAAGATTGTTAGAGGATCATGCTCAATATTCTCGCAAAGTGAATTTTGGATGATCCTATCTTCTCAATCATACAATCCACAACAATCTTCCCCCAGTCAAATTCCTTCTTTGGTACAATGTCGAACATTAACTTCATTTGTGCCTCCATGATGATGGTATGAGTTGTCATTTTACACATGATCACCTTCCCAACTACATCCTCCAAGAATCCAAATTCTTCAAGAAGTTCAGACTTCATTACGTCTTGAGGTCGCTTCCCTTTATACCCCCATTAGGATAAGAGTTATCTCTACTTTGTCATATGTTATCTCAGTATTATTGTTGCCTGTTGGTAGCTCAAATACTTGAGAAATGATAGTCCCGATCAAGGAAGAAGGAGCGGTCCAGCGCCCGGTGTACTATCTCAATAAGTTCTTGTCCGACATCGAGACTAAATACCCCATAACCGACAAGACGGCTCTGGCCCTGATATTTTCCACGAGAAAACTTAGACCATACTTCCAGTCCCACACCATAATTGTGCTCACTTAGCTGCCTTTCCGCACGATACTTCGAAGGCCAGAAGTATCCGAGAGGTTGGTCAAGTGGGTAGTGGATCTAGGCGAATTCGACATCCAATTTCTACCAAGGCCCGACATCAAGTCCCAAGTATTGGCTAACTTCGTAGTGGAATGCACTATCACACCAGAAGCCGCTCTTATCCTCGATAACTCCACTCTCACACGTTGGATCCTATATATTGACGGGGCATCTAAGGCCGAGGGAGCGGGTGCATGATTGCTACTAATAAGTCCCAAGGGAGCCACTCTCGAGTACATGATCAGTTTAAAATTTTTAGCCACCAACAACATCGCAAAGTATGAGGCCTTGATCGTCGGTTTTCACTTAGCCATCGATTGCGGGGCAAGATGCTTAACTGTGAACACAAATTCTCAGTTAGTGGTCTCGCTGGTCGAAAGAGACTATGAGGCCAAAAACAAGCAACTCGCACAGTACTTATGTGACGACCCACTCTGGATCACATAAGGATCACTGTGGCCTAATCTGACATCGTCCGGGCTGCAGACCAAGCAACCAACTCATCTCCTTCCACAGGTGGATTGTTGGTGGCCACAACCTCTCTTTAATGAGACAAACTCGATAGTTAAGCATGCATCACGGGGACTTCCCAGGAGGTCACCCATCCCAATACTACTCCAGCCTGAGCACACTTTAACTATGGACTTTTTCCACTTCTCATCACCAATTGAGTTGCATCGTTAAGCGTGCTCAATTGGTGATGAGAAGTGGAAAAACTCCATAGTTAAGCGTGCTCAGGCTTGAGTAGTACTGGATGGGTGACCTCCTAGGAAGTCCCCGTGTTACGTGCTTCACTATCGAGTTTGTCTCATCAAAGGGAGGTTGTGGCCACCAACAACCCGCCTGTGGATGGAAATGGGTTGAGTGCTTGGGCTACAGCCCGGATGATGCCAGGTGAGGCCAGAGTGATCCTTGTGTGATCTAGAGTGGGTCAGCCCTAGGTCGTCACAAAAAAATGTTGGATCGGTAGGCGCCCTTAGAGGGGGGGGTGAATAAGGGTTTTCAAAATTTATGTTATATTTTGGAATACTTGAAAATAATGCGTGATTAAGAAGATGAGAAATCAAGTAAAACAATTGAAATAAAGTAGAGACATGTTTTATTAATATGAAATAAGGTTTTACAAAAGTTGATTTCTATAACGCTAGAAATCCATGGCGAATAATAGTAGACTCTTTTTGTTTTCTATCCCAACACGCATCCCCACAAACCGATGGCCCTAGCCTATCCTTCCCGGATTCGACCTCAAGCCACTCTAGCCAATCCAACCCCGGAGATGGCCTTGAGCACCCCCTAGACCTAACCTAGATCTAGTCGCCAACACGAGGCGAATTTCCGCCCTAAGTCCTACCCAGACCTAGTCGCCAACACGAGGCGAATTCTCTAACCGTTTACAAGAAATAAGAAATGATAATAATAAAAACTCCCTCTTGAAGAACTTCTGAAGTTGGAGACGAAGATCCACTGTAGAATAAGCGTTGTAGAAGTGGACATCGTTTAGATCCGGCGTGAAGAGATTCTCCTTCAGAAATTCGCAGAGCTTTGGTAGGACATCAACTTTCGGCCAAGGCAAACTCTGGAATTCTAGCACTCAATCTCTCTCTCTGATGTCACAATGAAATGAGAGAAGAGGGGTCCTTTTTATAGCCTCAGCGCTAGCGCCTGCGCTATCCCATATTAGGACATATTCTGCGCGGCAGAATCTTCAATCCGAGGAAACATTTCTCTCTTGCCTTCTGTGCTCCGCGCTACCACCTGCGCTATCGGTTACCAACATGCACTATCTCCTTCTATATGTGCTCCTGATATTGCGCTAATCATCGCTAGCGCCGGGCGCTAGGTGCTGCCGCCGGCGCTAGTGGGCATGCTGGATTTGATGGCTCAAATTTGGGGACAACCTTCTTATGTAATCCTTGAGTCATATGGGCTTTGTTTTCCTGCACACTTAAACACACAAGATCAAATACACATAGGATTTGTTATTCTCAAACCTAGGAGATGCGGAAGACCATGTTCCAACAAACTCCCCTTTTTGATAATAACAAATCCATTAATGATAAATCAGAGCATTAATATATAAGCATGATGAAACCTACTTGTGTGTGTGTGAAAGTGATGACTTAGGATAATTGTCATTTTTTATATTTAGAATTGCTCCCCCTAAATACATGCTCCCCCTAAGTGAATGCTCCCCTAATATGTAAGCTATCATCTTAATTAATCATGTTAGTTTTCTATTTTGATAGCGGATTATATTTATCATGTTAGTTCTCCCCCTTTTGTTATTAGCAAAAGTGGGTAAGGAAACAAACCACGGAAAAGTTTTGATAATAAGATAAAGGCATAATCGAGCTTTTAGAGAGAAGGAAATGATAAGGAGTTTTAGAATACTTTTCATTGAAATAGATCAGAGTTTTGAGCATAAAAAGAATATAAGGTAAATGTAAAGTTGCGGAAGACTTATAAAAAATTCAATCAAACATCTTTTGTAATACATGATGATTCATAAAATGAAACAAGATGTTTTTATTTTTTGTAAATCATTTTTCTTATTTTAAAAATTATCATGAAGTAACCAAGCATGAAAGAGATGTATGAAAGAGAGACTACTACAATGTTATTCTAATTCATAATTTCAAAACATACCAAACATTATAGAAAGCATGCTAGGTTATCTAGTGCATTTCATAAATAAAGAGTAGTATAGAATTAACATTAGGATCCAATACTCATGAGAAGAAGTGTTATGGAAGATAATGATGTGCACATAAGTGTATTTTTGAGTAGAGTAAACAAATGTTTTAATCAAAAATACAAGAAATATGTAAAGTAAGAGCACAATAAAACACAAAATAATTTTACTTCCACACACTTTAATGCACAAACAAAAAGTACAACCACCAAGGTGCTTTGCACACACAATGCTCATCAAGACTTATCAGGGTGCAAAGTAGTGCTTGGGGGATCACATATTTTATTTTATTTTAATATTGAAACTAGTGATCCGGTGTACTTAAGAGTAAGTGGTTTTTATTTTGAAAGAAAGATATGGTTTGCACAAGATACTTTACTATTCTTTCCAAGGTGCTCAACCCCACAACGCTTATTAAGACTTATCAGGAGGTTCAAGTAGTGCTTGGTGGAGTTATCTTTGTCACTTTATTTTATGATTTTTGTTTTGTACAAAGTTCTCTGAATACACTTGTTTTGCAAACCAATATAATTTATGAAAACATAACCACTTTTCTTAACTTTTAAAAGTGCTAATAAAGATAGTGTAGGTAAGATACTTGTGCAATTTTAATTCATTGTACTAATACAAAACATACACAAGCATTCTTAGATTAAACACAGATGTAGACAATGCCAAAATAAGTGAATAAATATCATTATCAAACATAAAACATTTACTCATACATAGAGGCATGCTAAGCTTGGTTCTACACAACTTTTACAATATAATTGATGCATATATGAATAGATATATCAAAGCATGATGAAAACAATGTTCAAAATAGTTTGAAAAGATAAATTGCAACATTATAGAAGTTCTAAATAATAGATTAAATCATGCTTGATTATCACACTAAATTCCATACAGTTTCTTTTGTTGGTTTTTGCATTTCATATTTTTGTATTTGATTTTTGTATTTAGAAATAGAATTTAAACAAATGACAAAAAAAACAAAGAGATAAAACATATTTTTTGTAATTTGGCTTTTGTATTTTTGTATTTGGTTTTTCAAAAAATGAAAGAAAAGCAGAAGTGCAGAAATAAATAGTACACATAGATTAATATATTTTTAGGGATTTTTCAAAATTGTAAAAATACAGAAAAACAAATAGGTGCACTAGCGTCGGCGTTAGCGCTAGCGCGGGAAACAGTACACGATTTTTGATGATTTTGAAATTTTTAATTGTTGATCTTGATTAAGTGTCCTAATAGTAGTTTCATGCAGAAATTTCAGAATTTTAGGAGATGTTTAAGGATTGCAAAATTGCGTTTATGAATGTGTTTTAACTCGAAAGATCTAGGACACCTAACTCAAGTCGTAATAATCGAAATCTTGCATAAAAAAACATTACTGCAAAACTAAGTAGTACATATAGTAGAGAATACATTTAGGTATCTTATAGAATTTAAAAAATACAAGAAGTCAGATAGGTGCGATATCGCCTGCGATAGCGATAGCGCTGGCGCTATCGATCCTTTATTTAAATCCCCTTTACTTTATCATTTCGGCCATTGCCATTGAAGTTCTCCCAAAAAACCCTAGAAGATAACGCAGCCCACTTATAGATCTAAGGTAAATCTTCATCTTTTTTAGTGATTTTTTATTTAAACTTTGATTTTGATATTGAAGAAGAAGATATTTGACGTTATCAATTGGTTTTAGATGCTAGATCTATAATGCTTGATTCTTTTATTTTTGAAGAGAGAGACAAGAGTAAATCTTCATCATTTTGATGATTTTTGTTTTAACTTTTTGATTTTGATGTTTGTGATGAAGATATACGAGAAACTTTTTATTTTGATGATAGATCTAGAATAAGGTTAGTTCAAAAAGAGGATCTTCATCATTTTTGTAATAATTTTTTTTATGAAGATTTTAGTTTTGATTTTAGTTTAGATTATGTGGGTTTCTTGGATCTAGTTATTTGGTATTTGAAAATAATTTATATAGTAGAGAGATCTAGAAATTTTTAGATCAAAGGACTAGCGTCGGTGCTATAGTAGGCGCTTGTGCTAGCGCCGGGCGCTAGTTCTAGTGCTGGCGCTAGTGATTGTTGCTTAATTTTAATTTCTCTTATAATGTGGCAGATGGCTCCTGGAACAAAAGGAAAGAAAAGTGCAGAGTTGGCCGTGGAGGCTGCAGTAGTAGATGTTCCATATGTCGTGGAGTTTGACATGCCTCGACACCACCATATCATGCAACTATTTGCAACCTCCGAGGTGTTGAATTTATTTATTTCTGATGGGTTTTCTTCAGAGTTAGTACGAGATTTCTATACGCACTTGGAAAACCCATCGCAGACAGAGCTGGATGGAGTGCGGTCTTTGGTGCAAGGACAAGTGGTGACAATTACCCATGACCAACTGAGGGACGTGTTTGGATTGACCCAACATCCAAATCGGTTGGAGATATGGTGTTTGGATGACCACCGTGTCATTCGATTCAGAGGACTCGCAGAAGACAATCCCAAAGCCCTAGTGTGGAGGAGATAGACGAGACAGAGTAGAGGAGAGGAATTTCTAGAGGTACACTAATATTTGAGTTATGTAATGATTTAAGATTTGAACACATGCTTTTGGATACTGTCTGCTACTGTCTGCTAGCACTGGCGCTACCCGCTAGCGCTAGCGCTATCTGTAATGATTAATTTTGATGTTTCTAGATGTTTGACTATTTTTATCTAGTCCTTCTTTGGTAGTTTTTGAAGTTTTTGTTTTACGTTTTATCTATAAATTTTGAAGTCGTGAAGTGGAGATGTTTGGGCAATTTTAAGATCATATGCAGTATATTTTTTAAATCTTATGGTTAGAGATTTTAATTCCACATAGAAAATTTTGAATTCAATTGTTGATAAATGATGTATATATATGTAATGAATATAAGAATAATAGATAGGTCATCAAAATAAAATATGATTTTGAATTTTGATTAATTTGATTTATAAACTCATTAAGTTTTAAGAGATAAGATCATATTTCCTATAATATATAAGATGACCATAACATGATAGCTTAAAAAAACAAGAAATTAAAGCATATCGTGAAGTAGAATAATTGATATTTTATTTTTTGTTGATTTCTACTTCATGCGTCTGGTGATACCTAATGAATAAGAGATTTAGGTATCCAAAGGGGACCAAGTGTGGTGGTTCCTTTGGGTACCCAAATATATCGTGTAGATTTGTGGGTAGATATTGATGAATGGGTCCTTTCATGTGAAGTTAATGTTTCAGTTTTAGTTTTGGGCCTCCATTCAAACTTTGGTTTAGTGTTATTCTTATATGTGAAATTTTCCTTGTGATAATCTTTATATTGATGATTATTGAAAGTATTTTTCATAGGAAAGTTGTGAACGTTTAATTTTATGTTGGGAGAAGATTGATGTTGTAAGTGATAATGATGATAGTATTTTGGAATTTCATTTTCAATCTTTTGAAGTTTTTTATTTCCATTGTTTGGATTATTCATATTTTGAGAAATCAGATTCAACTTGCATTTGGAGTTTGCTTGATATTGAGAATTTGTCTTTATGATTTTCTTAAGCAAGTTAATTTTAATTTCTAATTCATTGTTCTTAAGTTTCAAATTATGTCTAGCTTTATTATACGCAATTGTGCTATTTTTAAGAGTAGAAACAATTGAATCAATATGGTTTTGATATTCATTTCTGTATTCCTCAAATGTTTCATCTATCTCTTCAATTTCAATTTTATAACTTTTGCATGTAGCACAATCATTTTTTAAAGATGAATTTTCTAAAGATAATTTTTCATTATGTTCTTTTATACAAATAATTTCTTTTTCAAGTTCCATAAATTTTTATTTAGTATCATTACAATCAAAACAAGGTTTTGTATTTTCAATTGAAGTGACATGAGTAAAGCTAGATAAATCAGATTTTGATTCTACTTTAACTTTTGCTTTTAAACCTTTATTTTCTAAGCGCAAATTTTTATTAGTAATTTTCAATTTCTTGATCTTACGTTTAGCCATTTTTAGTATATTGAAACTAGAGATAGAAGTTATCACACAAGAAGAAGACTTAGACTTTCTTACAACGCTATTGGAAGAGGCAAAATGTGAACATGAGGTTCCTTCGTCATCTTTTAGGCCTTCCTCCATCATAGATGAATTTTCATCTTCTTTTTCTCTTGATGTATTGCTCTCTTTTTCTAAGTTAATTTCCATGATCTCCATGGCTTTGCTACGAGAGAGATCTTCTTGAATAATAGTGGATACTTGTATGCCCTTCTCCTCCTGTGTTTGTTCCATACCTGCGAGAGGAAGATCATACATTTCTTCAAGAAATTGCCGTACTTTGTATGCACTAGAAAAATAATATATTAATTTGAAAAATTCATTTGATAGAGCACAAAATAAATAATGTTTGGCTTTTGCATTTAGGTGATGTTCCTTTTTATTTGATTCATCCGCAGGTCTTATAATGGCTAAATTCCATACTTCGATATCTAAAGTCTTAATAAATTTTTCAATTAAAATTTTCCATCATTTATAATTTGTTCCTTCAAATAAAGGTGGTTTAAGAGATATTTCTTCTTCACAGAAATTTACCCCACTAGTAGAAGCGAGATTATGAGACGTCATTATTCCCGGTTGTTAAGCCGATTGGAATAAAACCGCTCTGATACCACTTGTTGGATCGGTAGGCGCCCTTAGAGGGGGGGGGGGTGAATAAGGGTTTTCAAAATTTATGTTAGATTTTGGAATACTTGAAAATAATGCGTGATTAAGAAGATGAGAAATCAAGTAAAACAATTGAAATAAAGTAGAGACATGTTTTATTAATATGAAATGAGATTTTACAAAAGTTGATTTCTATAACGCTAGAAATCCATGGTGAATAATAGTAGACTCTTTTTGTTTTCTATCCCGACTCGCATCCCCACGAACCGGTGGCCCTAGCCTATCTTTCCTGGATTCGGCCTCAAGCCGCTCTAGCCATTCCAACCCCGGATATGGCCTTGAGCACCCCCTAGACCTAACCTAGATCTAGTCGCCAACACGAGGCGAATTTCCGCCCTAAGTCCTACCCAGGCCTAGTCGCCAACACGAGGCAAATTCTCTAACCGTTTACAAGAAATAAGAAATGATAATAATAAAAACTCCCTCCTGAAGAACTTCTGAAGTTGGAGACGAAGATCCGCTGTAGAATAAGCGTTGTAGAAGCGGACGTCGTTTGGATCCGGCGTGAAGAGATTCTCCTTCAGAAATTCGCAGAGCTTCGGTAGGACATCAACTTTCTGCCAAGGTAGCCTCTGAAATTCTAGCACTCAATCTCTCTCTCTGATGTCACAATGAAACGAGAGAAGAGGGGTCCTTGTTATAGCCTCAGCGCTAGCGCCTGCGCTAGTGGTACCGCCGACGCTATCCCATATTAGGACATATTCTGTGCGGCAGAATCTTCAATCCGAGGAAACATTTCTCTCTTGCCTTCCGTGCTCCGCGCTACCGCCTGCGCTATCGGTTACCGCCAGGCGCTATCTCCTTCTATATGTGCTCCTGATATTGCGTTAATCATCGCTAGCGCCGGGCGCTAGGTGCTACCGCTGATGCTAGTGGGCATGTTTGATTTGATGACTCAAATTTGGGGGCAACCTTCTTATGTAATCCTTGGGTAATATGGACTTTGTTTTCCTGCACACTTAAACACACAAGATCAAATACACATAGGATTTGTTATTCTCAAACCTAGGAGATGCGGAAGACCATGTTCCAACAAAAAAGTGATGCATGCTTAACTAATGAGTTTGCCTCATCAAAGGGAGGTTGTGGCCACCAACAACCTGTCTGTGGATTGCTTGGGTTGCAGCCCGGACGATGCCAGGTAAGGCCACATCGATTCTTGTGTGATCCATAGTTGGTCGGCCATGGGTCGTCACAAAAAAGTGACCTACTCTGGATCACACAAGGATCACTGTGGCCTCGCCTGACATCTTCCGGGCTGCAGCCCAAGCACCCAACCCCTCTCCATCAACAGTCGGGTTGTTGGTGGACACAACCTCTCTTTGATGGGGTAAATTCGATAGTTAAGCATGCGACACGAGGACTTCCCAGGAGGTCACCCATCCTAGTATTACTCTAGCCCGAGCACGCTTAACTCTAGAGTTTGTCTCATCAAAGGGAGGTTGTGGCCACCAACAACCCGCATGTGGATGAAGATGGGTTGGGTGCTTGGGCTGCAGCCCGGACGATGCCAGGTGAGGCCACAATGATCCTTGTGTGATCCAGAGTGGGTCGGCCCTGGGTCATCACAACCTCCATCTCGCTAGTCCTCCTCTCAAAAAGTGTCAATCTCAATAAATCATCCACATTCCTAGGGAGCAAAACACCAAAGAAGATGCACTCTCCAAGCTTGCAACCTCCTCCACTGGATACAGGGCAAGGTGTCACCGAGTTGAAGATCTAATGGTCCCCAACATCAGCAGTCCGTGGGAGGTTGTCGTTATAGCTGAATGGAGCCTTGCAGGATGAATCCCATCATCGCTTACCTTAAGACTAGACAGTTGCCGGAAGATCGGCTAGAGGCGCAATGATTACAGTTACACGTCACCTCATTCTCCATCATCGATAATGATCTCTATAAATGCTCCTTTTTTGGGTCGTACCTGAAATGTCTGCATATCGTAGATGCAGATTATGCCATAAGGGAAAAATTCAAAGGAGTATGCGGGGAACATCTCGGCGGAAGAGCCCTGACACTAAAAGTCTTGCGCCAAGGATTCTACCGGCCCACTCTGAAGAAGGATGCTCTCAATTTCGTGCATAAGTGCAGAAGCTGTCAGCTCCATGCGAATGTCCCTCACTAGTCTCTTGTCAGCCTTACGCCACTCCAAAGCGCGTGGCCTTTCATGCAGTGGGGTATTGACCTCCTCGGTCCCTTCCCACAAGCCTCCGGGCAAAGGAAGCTCATCATCCTGTCAGTGGAATACTTCACCAAATGGGTCGAGGTAGATTCACTCGCTAAAATCACAGAAAAGAATGCAAAGCAGTTCGTCTGGAAAAACATCATCTATCGCAGCAGCATACCGATGGTAATCGTCGCGGACAATGGGACACAATTTACGGGGAAGGCGTTCATAAAGATGTGCGAAAAAATTGAAAATAAATCTCTGACACACGACTGTGGCCCATTTGCAGTCTAACGGTCAGACAATGGTTACCAATCGCACCATCCTCAAAGGCCTGAATACGCGCCTCCAGGAGGCAGGGGTAGTGGGTAGATGCGCTCCCAAACATACTGTAGGTGTATCGCACTACCAAGTGGACCCTGCCAGGGGAAACACTCTTCAATCTTTGTTACGAATCTGAAGCCATCATACAAGTAGACATCAGCGCTCCGAGCCCCCGGGTCCAAGTTTTTGACCACACAGGAAAAGAAGCACAACTCCGGGGGAATTTGGACTTAATCTTGGAAGTCAGAGACATAGTTGCGCATCGAATTGCAACCTACCAGATCGGTATGACCCGATTCTATGATAGAAGGGTAAGGCCAAGGACGATTAGCATCGGGGATATGGTCCTCCGGAATGTCGAGGTTGCGGGCAAGGCCCCCCAAAAGACAAGCTTTCTACAACATGGGAAGGACCATTCGTTGTTACGGTGGTCGTAAAACCTAGAATGTTCAAACTAAGGGCCTCGGACAGGAAAACACTCTCCCGAACCTGGAATGCGCAGAACCTATGTCGCTTCTATCAGTGATCTGTATTATTGCTCGTTTTCATTCAGGACATCAAGCCACAATACTAAGCTTGTGCATGCATGTATCTGCTTCTTTTTCAATATCATTGCAACTGCTTTTTGATTCGATCTACGACCTCGGTCCCCCAAGGATGGAAAATTGGTAAGAAAATGAACAAAGGCCATTATATGCCCTCTGATAAGAATGGACAAAGGACCTTCTACGCACTCTGGTAAGAATGAACAAAGGCTCTTCTGCGCCCTCTGGTAAGAACAAACATAGGTACTTCTACGCCCTCTGGTAGGAATGGACAAAGGTACTTCTACGCCCTCTGGTAAGAATGGACAAATGTTCTTATACGCCCTCTAGTAAGAACGGAAAAAGGTCCTCCTATGCCCTCTAGTAAGAATGGACAACGGTCCTCATACACTCTCTGGTAAGAACGAACAAAGGTTCTTTTATGCCCACCGGTAAGAACAAACAAAGGTCCTTCTACGTCATCTGTTAAGAACAGACAAAGGTCCTTATACGCCCTCAGGTAAGAACGGACGAATGTTCTTCTACACCCCCTGTTAATAACGGACAAAAGTACTTTTACGCCTCTTGGTAAGAACGAACAAAGATCATTCTACGCCCTCTGGTAAGAACTAGCAAAGGTCCTTCTACGTCCGCTGTTAAGAACAGACAAAGGTCCTTCTACGCCCTTTGGTAAGAACGATGTCCTCGGGTAAGAACGAACACCGATCCTTATGCGCCCTGTGGTAAGAACAAACAAATGTCTTTCTACGCCCTCTGGCAAGAATGGACAAAGGTCCTTCTACGCCCTATGGTAAGAACGGACAAAGGTCCTTATACGCCCTCTGTTAAGAACAAACAAAGGTCCACCTACGCCCCCGGTAAGAACGAACAAAGGCCCTTTTACACCCTCTGGTAAGAACAGGCAAAGGTCCTTCTACTCCCTCTGGGAAGAACGGACTCTGGTCATTCTACGCCATATGGTAAGAGCAGGCAAAAGTCCCTCTACGCCATATCTGAGCGTCAACCTCTGACTCTAATGTCGAACGATGACCTCCGACACTAACGCTGAGCGATGACCTCCGGAACAATCTTAAGCAACACGCTTGCCAATCATCGGTAAGGGCGGAAAAAATTCCCTCTACGCCACATCCGAGTGTCTACCTTTGGCATCAACGTCGGGCGAAGACCATCAAATCCAAACAACAAGTTAGCCAATCGGTGAGAGCGAATAAAAGTTCCTCTACGCTCCATCCGAGCGTCTACCTCCAGCATCAACGACAAGCGACGACCTCCGATATCGCTTCCATGCAACAAGATCAACGAACCCCGGTAATTAAGGGCAGACAAAGGTTCCTCTACGCCTCATCCGAGCGTCGACCTCCGACAATAACGTCGAGCGATGACCTCCAGCACTCATGCCAAACATCACGCTTGTTGTTGAAACCGAGACTTGCGAACAAGACTTAGTCTCTGTGGAGTTCGGGGCCCTCAGCTAGCCGAGGGGCGACCAATCCTTACTCCTCCCAAGGGAGAGCTCTAGGTTGAAGGTGTTGGAACTAGGGACTGGACCAAGGGCTTAGTGGGGAGGTCCCGCCACATACCCGGAAGCCCCTTAGAAACTTCCCCTCCCAAGCCACTACTAAGCTTGGGCACCACTGGAGGCTCTCCTCACCCCCCTAGAGAGACTTGGGGAGGGAGAGAGAGAGAGGGAGAGAGCTAGCCTAGAATGAGATCCCCTCAAATGGTGCCCCCTTGGTCCTATTTATAGGATTTCTGAAGTTGGGCTGCGAATAACCAAAAACCGGTCCGTGGAATTACCAAAATACCCCGGACTTGGCCTGCGAATAGCCAAATCCCGCCGTTCCACGATGGTAAACGCAGACCGAATGCCCTCCTGGGCTCGTCCCCTACTGGGCGTGGGGGTGAGAGAAGCTCGCCCCTTCCTTGGAGGCGGGGGGGGGGGGGGGGGGGGGGGGGGGGGGGGGGGGGGGGGGGAGGGGGGCTCGCCCCTCCTCCTCTCGCCCCTTAATGTTGGGGGGCGGGGGCGAGATCACCGGGCGACGGCCCGGTCTCGCCCCCTTGCTAGGAGCGGGGGCGAGCCCCTGGGTAGCAGCCCGGGCTCGCCCCCCCTTGGTGGGAGCGGGGGCGAGCCCCCGGGCGGCAGCCCGGGCTCGCCCCCCTAGCTGGGAGCGGGGGCGAGCCCTTGGGCAGCAGCCCGGGCTCGCCCCCCTAGCTGGGAGCGGGGGCGAGCCCCCGGGCGGCAGCCCGGGCTCGCCCCCCTAGCTGGGAGCGGGGGCGCCCCTGGGCAGCAGCCCGGGCTCGCCCCCCTTGGTGGGAGCGGGGGCGAGCCCCCGGGCGGCAGCCCGGGCTCGCCCCCTAGCTGGGAGCGGGGGCGAGCCCCTGGGCAGCAGCCCGGGCTCGCCCCCCTAGCTGGGAGCGGGGGCGAGCCCCTGGGCAGCAGTCCGGGCTCGCCCCCCTTGGTGGGAGCGGGGGCGAGCCCCCGGGCGGCAGCCCGGGCTCGCCCCCCTAGTTGGGAGCGGGGGCGAGCCCCTGGGCAGCAGCCCGGGCTCGCCCCCCCCCCCCCCCCCCCCCCCCCCTTGGGGGTGGGGTCTTGTCCCTCCACCTCTCGCTCCCCTATGTAGGCCGGGCAAGCGGGAGGCTTCCTCCCTCACCGCTCGTCCCCCTTGCCTCTACCTCCCTTCTTGCTTGGGTCGATGCTACTATGATGCTCCAATGAGCCTTAGGGAGTATACTCGGCGAATATCGGGGTTGTACACAATCCCCGCTCTTTTCGAGCGTGGCTCACGCTCGGAAAGAAATGTCCAACCCTGCATATTCGACGAGCGTCGCTGGGAATCCGGCTAACGGAGCTACTTTGAGAGAACATAAAGCCTCCTCGAGAGGTCCTCCATCCCTGCCGGCTAGTGAGAGCCTGGCTAGCGGAGCCACCTCGGGGAAAAATACATAGCATCCCCGAGAGGTCTTCCAACTCTGCCGGCTAGTGAGAGCCCGGCTAGCGGAATCACCTCGGGGGAAAAATACATAGCCTCCCCGAGAGGTCTTCCAACCCTGCCGGCTAGTGAGAGCCCGACTAGCGAGACCACCTCGGGGAAAAAATACATAGCCTCCCCGAGAGGTCTTCCAACTCTGCCGGCTAGTGAGAGCCCGGCTAGCAGAATCACCTCGGGGAAAAATACATAGCCTCCCCGAGAGGTCTTCCAACCCTGCCGGCTAGTGAGAGCCCGGATAGCGGAATCACCTCGGGGGAAAAATACGTAGCCTCCCCGAGAGGTCTTCCAACCCTGCCGGCTAGTGAGAGCCCGGCTAGCGGAATCACCTCGGGGGAAAAATACATAGCCTCCCCGAGAGGTCTTCCAACCCTGCCGGCAAGTGAGAGCCCGGCTAGCAGAGCCACCTCGGTTGAAAAACACTTAAGAGAATTTTTGGCCACTGAGCGGTTCCTGACCCTGCCAGCTAGGTGGGAGCCTGGTCAGTAGGTCAGCATGGGGACTAAGTACTTGGGACTTTCCTGCCACCGAGCGGTCCTCGGACCTGCCAGCTTGATGGGAGCCTGGTCAGCGGGCCAGCATTGGGGTTAAGTTCCTTGAGACTTTCCTGCCACCGAGCGATCCTCGGACCTGCCAGCTTGATGGGAGCCTGGTCAGCGGGCCAGCATCGGGACTAAGTACTTTTGAAACATCCGGCCATCGAGCGGTTCCTGTCCCTGCCAGCTAGGTGGGAGCCTGGTCAGCGGGCCAGCATCGAGGCTAAGTATTTTTGAAACATCCTGCCATCGAGCGGTTCCCGGCCCTGCCAGCTAGGTGGGAGCCTGGTCAGCGGGCCAGCATCGAGGCTAAGTATTTTTGAAACATCCTGCCATCGAGCGGTTCCCGGCCCTGCCAGCTAGGTGGGAGTCTGGTCAGCGGGCCAGCATCGAGGCTAAGTATTTTTGAAACATCCTGCCATCGAGCGGTTCCCGACCCTGCCAGCTAGGTGGGAGCCTGGTCAGCGGGCCAGCATCAAGGCTAAGTATTTTTGAAACATCCTGCCATCGAGCGGTTCCCGGCCCTGCCAGCTAGGTGGGAGCCTGGTCAGCGGGCCAGCATCGAGGCTAAGTATTTTTGAAACATCCTGCCATCGAGCGGTTCCCGGCCCTGCCAGCTAGGTGGGAGCCTGGTTAGCGGGCCAGCATCGAGGCTATGTATTTTTGAAATATCCTGCCATCGAGCGGTTCCCGGCCCTGCCAGTTAGGTGGGAGCCTGGTCAGCGGGCCAGCATCGAGGCTAAGTATTTTTGAAACATCTTGCCAACGAGCAGTTCCCGGCCCTGCCAGCTAGGTGGGAGCCTGGTCAGTGGGCCAGCATCGAGGCTAAGTATTTTTGAAACATCCTGCCATCGAGCGGTTCCCGGCCCTGCCAGCTAGGTGGGAGCCTGGTTAGCGGGCCAGCATCGAGGCTAAGTATTTTTGAAACATCCTGCCATCGAGCGGTTCCCGACCCTGCCAGCTAGGTGGGAGCCTGGTCAGCGGGCCAGCATCGAGGCTAAGTATTTTTGAAACATCCTGCCATCGAGCGGTTCCCGGCCCTGCCAGCTAGGTGGGAGCCTGGTCAGCGGGCCAGCATCAAGGCTAAATATTTTTGAAACACTTTCATTATATTAACCCTCCTAATACATGTGAGAAAACTAGGCACGGAAACAAAACATCACATTTCATGGACTCAGGGGTAGGAATAAAAACTAAGCATGGAAACCTACTTGGTCTCTTACTCTCAAGTCTGGTCTTCCTCGACCTCCTCTGGTTGTTGAGGTTGCTTCCTTGGACCCCTTGCCTCCTTTAGTTCCAAGAACTCAGGGCAGGTGGACGTCGCGTGACCCTCCTCCTCGTGGAAGTCACAGTAGGGTAACTTGACCACATCCCTCCTTTTTCCTCTTCTTTCCGCTTTTCTGGCTCTCCTCCTTCTACCCCAACCAATTTTCATGGTTTGCTGAGGTGGTGGAGAGAGTGCCTTCGATTCCCGCCTCCACCCTGGGAGGTCAGTATCTTCTTCCTGGAAGTTGTCCTCCTCCCGGTCGAACTTCTTCTTGGGGGCCTTTACTCTCCCACCCTGCTGCCTTGCCTCTGGCTCACTCAGCTTGGCCAACCTTCTTGTGAACTCCGGGTTGGCCTCCTCACTTTCAACTTCCTCGGCCACCCTTTCCATCAACTCCTCAAAGGACAAAGGAGCTCTTCTCTTGAGGTCCATCTTGAATAAGCCCTCCCGCAACCCCACTGTGAAGGCGAGCTTGAGGGTGTATCCGGGCACTTCTTGGACGAGGAGAACCTCCTCCCTGAACCGTTCCGAATAGTGAGCCAGCGACTCCTCTGGCTCTTGCTTGATCTTGAAAAGTGCTTCAGCATCTTTCTTCCTCTTCCTTGACGTCGAGAAGCGTAGCAGGAAGCCTCTCCGCAAGTCTTCGAAGGCATAGATGGATCCCGCAGGGAGCTGGTGGAACCAATCTCTAGCCTTCTCTTTCAGAGTGACGACGAAGAGCCGACACTTGAACGCGTCCGTCACGGGCCTAATGAAGACCATGTCCTCAAACCACTGCAGGTGCAGGACGGGGTCATCCTTGCCGGAGTAGTGAGACATCTTCATCCTTCCGAACCCCTCTGGAACCGGGGCCGAGAGGATCACTTCGCACAAAGGTCTTCCCATGCTCGCCCCCCTTTGGGGCTGGGCGAGTGGAGGTATGGGACCTCCCCCCTCGCCCCCTAGGAGCTGGGCGAGTGGGGGCCTGGCGCCTCCCCACTCGCCCCCTTGGAGCTGGGCGAGTGGGGGCCTGGCGCCTCCCCACTCGCCCCCTTGGAGCTGGGCGAGTGGGGGCCTGGCGCCTCTCCACTCGCCCCCTTGGAGCTGGGCGAGTGGGGGCCTGGCGCCTCCCCACTCGCCCCCTTGGAGCTGGGCGAGTGGGGGCCTGGCGCCTCCCCACTCGCCCCCTTGGAGCTGGGCGAGTGGGGGCCTGGCGCCTCCCCACTCGCCCCCTTGGAGCTGGGCGAGTGGGGGCCTGACGCCTCCCCAATCGCCCCCTCCTGGCACCTCCTCTCTGGTTGGTTGATCGAGAGGGATCTCACCCTCCTGTCGGGTCGAGACCTCCGGACCACTTCCACTCCTGCCTTCACGTATCGTGGTGAAAGCAATCTGCGAGGTCTGCAGGACCTCTTGCCTGAAATTATCAAACATCTCCAACGCCACTCCAGCCACCAGGGGTTGCGAGTGACCTGGGTCGGAGCTTCCTCCACCTCCGTCCATGGGGCTCACCTTGAAGGTTTCTTGAATCGGTCACACTCCACGCTCACCGCACCATGTGTTGAAACCGAGACTTGCGAACAAGACTTAGTCTCTGTGGAGTTCGGGGCCCTCAGCTAGCCGAGGGGCGACCAATCCTTACTCCTCCCAAGGGAGAGCTCTAGGTTGAAGGTGTTGGAACTAGGGACTGGACCAAGGGCTTAGTGGGGAGGTCCCGCCACATACCCGGAAGCCCCTTAGGAACTTCCCCTCCCAAGCCACTACTAAGCTTGGGCACCACTGGAGGCTCTCCTCACCCCCCTAGAGAGACTTGGGGAGGGAGAGAGAGAGGGAGAGAGCTAGCCTAGAATGAGATCCCCTCAAATGGTGCCCCTTGGTCCTATTTATAGGATTTCTGAAGTTGGGCTGCGAATAACCAAAAATCGGTCCGTGGAATTACCAAAATACCCCGGACTTGGCCTGCGAATAGCCAAATCCTGCCGTTCCACGGTGCTAAACGCAGACCGAATGCCCTCCTGGGCTCGTCCCCTACTGGGCGTGGGGGCGAGAGAAGCTCGCCCCTTCCTTGGACGCGGGGGGGGGGGGGGGGGGGGGGGGGGGGGCGAGAGGGGGGCTCGCCCCTCCTCCTCTCGCCCCTTAATGTTGGGGGGCGAGGGCGAGATCACCGGGCGACGGCCCGGTCTCGCCCCCTTGCTGGGAGCGGGGGCGAGCCCCTGGGCAGCAGCCCGGGCTCGCCCCCCCCCCCCCCCTTGGTGGGAGCGGGGGCGAGCCCCCGGGCGGCAGCTCGGGCTCGCCCCCCTAGCTGGGAGCGGGGGCGAGCCCCGGGGCAGCAGCCCGGGCTCGCCCCCCTAGCTGGGAGCGGGGGCGAGCCCCCGGGCGGCAGCCCGGGCTCGCCCCCCTAGCTGGGAGCGGGGGCGAGCCCCGGGGCAGCAGCCCGGGGTCGCCCCCCTTGGTGGGAGCGGGGGCGAGCCCCCGGGCGGCAGCCCGGGCTCGCCCCCCTAGCTGGGAGCGGGGGCGAGCCCCTGGGCAGCAGCCCGGGCTCGCCCCCCTAGCTGGGAGCGGGGGCGAGCCCCTGGGCAGCAGTCCGGGCTCGCCCCCCTTGGTGGGAGCGGGGGCGAGCCCCCGGGCGGCAGCCCGGGCTCGCCCCCCTAGCTGGGAGCGGGGCGAGCCCCCGGGAGGCAGCCCGGGCTCGCCCCCCTAGCTGGGAGCGGGGGCGAGCCCCTGGGCAGCAGCCCGGGCTCGCCCCCCTTGGTGGGAGCGGGGGCGAGCCCCCGGGCGGCAGCCCGGGCTCGCCCCCCTAGCTGGGAGCGGGGGCGAGCCCCTGGGCAGCAGTCCGGGCTCGCCCCCCTTGGTGGGAGCGGGGGCGAGCCCCCGGGCGGCAGCCCGGGCTCGCCCCCCTAGTTGGGAGCGGGGGCGAGCCCCTGGGCAGCAGCCCGGGCTCGCCCCCCCCCCCCCCTGGGGGTGGGGTCTTGTCCCTCCACCTCTCGCTCCCCTATGTAGGCCGGGCAAGCGGGAGGCTTCCTCCCTCACCGCTCGTCCCCCTTGCCTCTACCTCCCTTCTTGCTTGGGTCGATGCTACTATGATGCTCCAATGAGCCTTAGGGAGTATACTCGGCGAATATCGGGGTTGTACACTTGTAATCATGTAACGACCCTCGATGTTAATACTGGGTAGCACGCACAATTGCAGCAATGCCCCTGTCACCGACGCCAAAAAGCAAGCTCAAAGCACAAATACCGACTTTTCATATCCACGCAAAGCGGCAAGCTCGTGACCGAGAAAAACATGACAACTCGCCAAGCAAACTCGTAAAGTGACCTGTAAAAAGAATGATTCCAACATATTAAGTCGAAAAAAGACTCGCATGGTCGAGAAATGTTGTCAACAGGAAAAAATTTCGGGCTTGCCCTTTAAAATTCGCGACCCCCAAAAATTAGGGGCCAATGGATGTGGTTCCCCTAAAATTCATCCGAGACAGAACGGTTTTCAAGATCGTGACCTCGACCGGATCGCCAAAATGGATCGGCTCGACCGCAGAAAGCCCCACCCTTGACAGAGCGGTCCAACAAGCCGAAAGCCCGCACACACGCGCCCTTAGGCGCGTGCGCATGTGAGCTAACCGCACAATTGTGCTTGCACGTGTGCCTGCGCACACACACACATGTTGCGCACGCACAGGCCGCACGCGCCCAGGGGCCACACACATGCACATGCGCCCACGTGCAATATGCGCCCCCGTGCACGTGCCCCTCTTCTGCACGTCTCTCCGTCGCCGTCAACTCACCGACGAATCTGCCCGGTCTGCCCGGATTGCCTGAACCGCCCGTGAGCATGACTGTCGTTTTCAGAAAAATGGTGATCCAGGTGACGAGAATCGTGCAACCTCATTTCTTCAGTTCAAATCCCAAGAGTGCGCAATTACCAATGCACCCCTTAGAAAAACTATAAAAAGTCTCTTAAGCCTTCATTTGAGGACAAGCAACCTAGAAGAGAGGAAAGAGCTCTGAAGTTTTCCGGCGAGGACTTGTAACTCCGCTTGCTCTTTGGCTTAAGCGCTCAAGTGTTCACTCTGCTCTCTCTTTTGCTCACTCGCTCAAGTGTGGACTTTGCTCTCAACAGTGCCTATTCTAGTGTCAGCTCAAGTGCAAGCTCCCATGCCTGCTCTAGAAGCCGCTCCAGCGAGCGTCGATGAGGGATTAATTTCTTTTTTCACTTTCAAATACTTGTAAACAGAGGGGTGACCTATCACCTTCCCAAAGATTCTCACACAAATAACCTCAAGCAAATTAATTAGTGGATTTGGTCAGCACCAAACCGACCTCGTGGGTTTTTCCCTTTCTGGGTTTTTCAACGTAAAAAATCTTGTCGTCTCTGTTGTTTATTTTCTTTTAACTCTTTGCGTGCTTGACTCACTTTTGAGCTAAGACGGTTCGATTCGTTCGAATCGGGAGAGCGCTAAGCGACCCGCAACAAGAATAATGGAGGAAAATGCTGGAAAGGGACGCAATAGCATCTTGTTTGTACAAAAATGCTGGAGGAAAAGCTTCACAGTGGCCGAAAAATGACGGCGACGAACGATGGTGAGGAAGAAATACACTACATCGACGCGACAAGGTATCTAAGATGTAGGCTAGATGTCCCGAAGCAGAGTAATTGACCACGTAGCGACAAGCCAACGTTTCCGGCGAATGTGCGAAGAAGAAGGCGGTGCGAATAGAAGCTGCGCGTCGTCCTATTGGGTTTCCACGGACGAATCCAGGCCGACCGGTGGCCGGCGAGCCCGCAGCCACCAGCCGCCGCGCTGTGAATTTTCTGGGCCGTCCGACGACGACCTGGTTTAGGCGCTTGTCGGCAGCTGACGACCCAAAAATGGGCCGGCGGCGACCACGACTGTGGTCGCCGCCGAGAGGGCGACGTCTGCCGGCCCTCAGTTTCTGGCGAGGACGCCGGACGGCGGCGCACCACAGTTATTTGCATATTCACACACCTGCCTTCTTCGCACAGAACAACCCTCTCTCTCTCTATATAATATAATATAATATAAAATGCTCACACCATGTCAAAATTCTCTTAATTGTGAACAACGATCTTGAGGAGGTCTTGGATTGTCTTCATGGACGTTCAATCTCACACTTGGAATCGGGTTCATCTTTAAGGTCAAAATCAGGGTTTTTTGTGGTGGATTGCAACCGTTATCATGTCAGGCATATGTTAAATGACTGTGATAACTTCTCACAAAAAAGTTATCTTGATCCATAATTTTGACCAATTTGTTTAATATGTCTAATAAATATCGATTTAAATGTATTAAATATGAAAAAATAATTATTCTCGTCAAGTTTGAATATTATCACTATTTTCGTATATTTTTATTGCAGAAATTTCGAAGAGACCAATTTAAAGAGGTCGAAGAGAAGACATAAGAGAAGTGCTGAAAAAATGTTGCGCCTAATTATTGCTGCTGGGCACAAAGAAGCAATCAGAAAGAAATATGTTGCAACATTTTGACATTTTTCTCCGAGCATACCGCCTGCCGGAGCCAAAACTCTCCCCGCCCAATCTCTTCAAGAGGCTGATTTAACTTAGAGCTGCAAAAAAATTCGTCTCAATTTGACTGAGGAGACGGAGAGATATTTAGGTATGGGTAACACAGAGTGATCATAATAGATCACTGTGCGTGAGCAAATACAGGCGTATGAACCGTGATTTCAATGGTGTAGATTGTTTGCGAAAATATGATCAAAGTGCCCCAAAAAACATTAAAAAAAAGGAGCAGGAGCAGAGCGATACCGGCGCTGGCGTTACGGCCCGTGCCAGGCTATTTGTCCGAAGCTCCCCGCGAGAATCCGTACTCTTCGGCAGCAAGCGGAATGGCGATGGCGAGGTCGAGTACTGGGCTGGCTTACCCGGAGAGATTCTTCGCCGCCGCTTCCTACGTAGGACTCGGCGGATCACCGAGCTCCTCCACCGCTGCCCTATCCAAGTTCCAGAGCGACGTCGCCCTTCTCCTCTACGGCCTCTACCAGCAGGCGAGCCCTTCATTGCTTTCACTCATCTCCAGTTTTTGTCTTCATTCTCCTTTCTGCTAGATCCACTCGGTTTCTCTGCGTTCCGCAAGTAGGTTTTTATGGAGATCTTGAGGGAAGACGCGATATTTTGGCTTCCTTGCTTCAATTTGAATGCAGATCTATGCAAGATAGAATTGCGTCAGAAATTTGTTGTTTAGGTGTTGACTTCAGTTTCTTTTTGGTGTTGTTGTCCTGATTTAAATCGTTATTTGATGCAGGCGACAGTGGGTCCTTGCAATGATCCAAAACCGAGACCATGGAACCCGGTGGAGCACAGCAAGTGGACTAGGTTATTACCCCATGACTTGATAGAATTGATCTGATTTAGTTTCAGAGAAACTGCTGATCTTACTATTCGTGTTTTGTAGCTATGAAGCTATTCTAATAGAACATTAAACAACTAGAATTGTGTTTCTCTTGTGCGTGATACTTCTACCTTGATCCTGATTGCATGATCTTTGACATCAATCCAGGCCCATTATGAGTGCAATGCCTGCCGCACAATCCTAAGCACATTGCATTCTAGTGGCAGCATGATGTAAGAATCTTAAGAGTGTATATTTTAAATGCAGATAATTTGATGTAGAAAAGAATTCAACTATCATGCAAATTAACAGGGCACAAACTATTAGTTTTGAAGTATTGCTCAATGTTTTGATGAAAACAAGCAAAAAATGGTGGTAGCATCCAATTCCAGACTTTCTCGCTTTGATCCAAGTATGGTTCACTTCCAGTTTGATTCTAGCTTGGGTTGACTCATTAGTCAAATTGTTGCGTTTGATTTGAGTCTGCTATTTTATTTGTGAGCTAGCTTCGAGTCAAATTCATAAATTTTTATCTTATTCTTAAGCTTATCCTCTAGAAAGTTGCCTCAATCCTTTAAGTTTTCACTTCAAAAGAGATTTCTCCTGTTAATGTGCAATATTATAACACAAAATTCCTCATTCTAAAACGATGTTGTAAGCCCTATGATAACGCGTAACATACTTCCTTCGTCTTGCATGTTCGCAAAAAACATAGATATATGCGATATGTGAAATCAATAGTTAAGCCCTTTGTAGCAGAAAACAGATGAACAAATTAATGTTTTATGGGGACATACACAACTGGGAGGGGATTTACTCAACTACAATCACTTAAAAAGCATTTTAGATTCACATGCCTAGGGAATGTATTATTTCCTTGTTCTCATATGCGAAGAAATATGGATTTCCTCTATTTTTTTTAAATAAAAAATCATCGTGTCAAATAATTTGGTTAAAATGGAGAATATTTCGTAAGTGCTATGCTATAAAATAATATATGGAGACTTAAAAGGTAAATTTTATAAATTGCAATTAGACCGGTGAAGTTGTATGGACTTGAGTGTTGGAAGTAAAGGTGTTGATATCCAAGTTTAATGTGACATAAATGTGGATACCAAGATAGATGTATAACAACATTAGAAAAGGTAAATTGAGGATTTAATTATATTTGAAGAACAATGAGGGTGACATTTCTCGAAGATAAGACAATAGAAAATATAATTATGTAATTTGTGTTTCTACAACAATGGTTAGAAAATGCAACTATTAGAAGAGTAGATTGAAGGATCAGATAGAATGGATACCACTCAAGTTAACACGGGTGAAAGTTGTTCAAGATGATTTCTGTAGTTTAGTTTTAACACCTAAGGCAACACTTGACAAGAACAAATGTAAATGAGGATTCACAAAGTTGACCCCAAATAGTTGGCATAAGGGTATTGATAATGATGATGATGTGTCAAATAAATAATATTTTAGGCGAGTGGTAATTATTGATTGCTTGGTCATTAGCTGATGTGGTGGGGCTATAATTTTCTCTTTCAAAGAAAATCATGTTCGATCTCAATTTTGTTTTGCTGTTAGTTCAAGAAAATCTTGTCATGATCATCCAGATTTTTATGCTAAACGCAACATTAAGTCAACATTTGGTCTTTCTTCTTGCTCAGTTATCCAAGGAAGGAGTGAATAGCTTCTTAACTATCTTTTAGCATCAAATATAGTCATTTATGGATATCAAGAGGGACTAAAGTTCCCATAAGCTCGAATCTTTCAAATCCCCAATGTTTGGACTTATAGGGCTAATTGATGGAGATCAGTTGCACATCTTTTAGTCTATTTTCATGAACGACAATTTTTGGATCTTCTTCTGGAAGATCGGAGACCACCATCGTGTTCAACACGATTTTCCTATTTTTATGTATGTTTTATTTTTATGGAGGTCTATTTTGAGGGTAAGGTTAAGTTGTGTGATCGAATGATCATGACCTTCAGAGACACTTAACCTAAATCCCCCTTTTATATACTTCACGATTTTAGTTCTAGGGTTTTGATCTACATACCCCCTTCCTTGACCTCCAGCAAGTCCCATACTTCCTGTACAGCTAACGCCATTCATCTAAGAGCCTCGCTGTCGCCTCCCTTGCCTTCTCCGACAAAGATCGCCATTTCCCCTGCCTCCCCGGATCTCTCCATAGCCTCCTGCAGTCCTGCCTTCCTTGTCAGTCTCACCCAGCCCTTTGCCACCTCTCCTAACCCCTCCAAACCTTCTCCTCCCCTCCCAACCACCTTCCCTTCCATTCTCGGCTTCTTCCTCCCCTTAAACAGCCCTACCGAGTCCCCACTCAGCCACAAGCCACTTCTCTCCCCCAACTACTCCCTCTCTCAACCTCTCCCTCCCCATCCCTTTTCCAACCCCTTCACAACAATTTGAGTTCTTCCTCCGTCCCACAAACCTCTAGAACTCCCAAACCCTAGAAGTTGTCCACTTCATAATTCCCCACCAATTGCATGTCAAACCATCACATTGCACCCAAGTCCGCCTACAACACCCTCCTGCATCATATCTAGTTACTTTCTTGTTTTTTATTTTAGATTTCACTTCCTCGCATTTGTACTATTGCCACTTTATTTATAATTATATTTTACTTTATTTATTTGCTAAAATTCTTTCAGTGGACATATATGTTTTATTCGCATGATACTCAATGCTTTAACACCTCCAGTTGCGTGTGACTGCTACTTGTCGTCTGATTATAATTGACTGTGATAGTGTGATACTGTGATCAACTGGAATTGTTTGCACAACTTTAAGTTTATGCTATTTACTTTATCGGGCATCAGAATTGATCGCATGATTGAATCATTTGCATTGGAATTAGGGTTTATGTCGTGAGCATCTTGTTCATCGGATTATGTTCATGCATTCTTTCGTATCTTCATTTTAGGGTTTTACATGGTTCCAATTGCACTTGTCTCATGAGAATTAGGGCATCACAGCGGTCTCCAATAGATTCTTCCAGCGTTAATATCAAAGCCCTAGGTTCGGGCTCAGTTTGTGAGACGTAGTAATGAATAGGTTATCCACGCCTAGTCATCATAACTGTTTGACACGATTTTATGATGATAGGGATATGTATGTTTTAGGTCATTGTCGTTACAATCCTTATCTATTTGATGGTCCGGAGCCCATTTATGCTCGACCCCAAGGAGTTCCTTACGAGAGATCTTCATGCTAGTATACAGACAATCCCCGTTCACTCTTCCACTGAGGTCATGTTGACAGTTGACCTCCCATCACGATCCAACTATAGCAGGGATGAGTACTCTTATTATGACGATTATCAGAAGTCACATCAGGGATGGTAATCATACAGAGGAGTATCTCAAGTATATATTTCAGAGAGTTCTCCCAATTTTCGATGGTTTACTGAGTTCCTTGTTATTTAGTTACTGGCTCGTAGATGTGGAGGACTACCTGTATATATACGGGTTATCAGATGAGCCGTGAGCGCCGTGTTAGATTCACGAAAACTAGATTTCTTGATCAGGCTAAAGCATATTGGAGTAGGATGTATAGGACTTTTGAACGCGATCATTTTCACCCCGTTACTAGTTGGGTAAATATGAAGCAGAAGTTATGTAAGAAATATCTTCCAACTGCATATAGGAGCCAATCTCCTCAAGTGGATGCTTGTCGTACATCACAGGGCCCATGTCTGTTGCTGATTGTAGGGCTAGCTTTGACGAGTTAGTAGTGAGGAGCGACATCCAAGAGGAACTGCACCCACTTTCAAATTTTGTTATATGGTCCAAGATGAGATATATAATGAGTTGATCTGTCACTGCTTAGATTCTGTCGAGTAGACATTTCAGCTCACCCCTACCCCATTATTAGCAATCTTTGAGATCCATTATAGTTAGTAGAGAAGGCTGACACATTGACCGACCCATCATGAGGAGTCCCCTTATACACAAAGGACGGGTCACCTGATATAAAGTCATCCCACTTCAGTGAGGCTTAATGCCGATGAGTAGTCTGCCACTTGACAATGAGATTGAGCCTTACCCTGACCCTATGACATCGACAAAGAGTGATCATGGGCGGCCTAGCGAGCCCGAAGTGGTGAGATGCCCTCCTCGTACTCCCTGTCAAGGACTAGTTACTGCCCCTACCATAAGCTCATCTTTGAGTGCATGCTATGCAGAGCCTCTCCATGTTGTAGTGATGAGTCATGTCCCGAGTGAGAGTTGAGAGCATAATACTGACCTTGTAGTGGCTGTCCCACTCGATTCTGAGGGCCCTACTTTCGTCGATGATACCTATCTAGAGGATTATCCCGCCATTGATGAATTCTTCGACGCCTAATAAGCTTTTCCCTTTTGGAGACATTCAATGCATCACAAAGTTGCGCCTTCTTGTTGATGTCTAAGGTATTCTTTTGGGTATTGTTGCATTTGCACGAATTTTTCTGCAAACCACCTGGTGAGCAGTCTGCGAGTCACATCCCTTGAGAGATATTTGACACACTATAAATTCAAATATGTGTTGATGCCTCACATAGTTGTATAAGTGTTTGTCATACACTTAAGGACTATTCTTACTCCCTCTCAAAGATCCTCCTGATAAACCATCAGTATGTAGAGTCTAAGCTTCGCGAGTCCTTTGAATCAATCATTTGCATATGTTGCATGGTTTGCATGTCATACTACAATGTAAAGTTATACTAAAAATGAAACTTTTAAAATTTGCGCGGATAATCACATGAGAGATCAGCTGCTCAAAGAAGGTGGCTGAGTGATGATTAGCACACGAATTGAGGTTTTTCTTGGGAACTACTATGAATTTAAGTGCCTGGCGAATAAGTCCATACACTGTCCTGAGAGAGAGAGATTTAGATTCTTATGAGCTTAATATAACTAGGAATATGAGTATTTATCATGTATTTGATGTAGAGGATTTAATTCTAAGTGATGAGCCACCGTGTTATTGGAGCGTTCAACTTGACACAACAATACAGCCTCAGTCACACCTTCAACATGATAATCCACTACAACTTTAGCCACACCTTGACCCTATTCTCAACCTTCACCTCACCGCAACTTTGCCCTCCACCTTTACAATGACTTACATCATTTGTGGAACCCCCAACAATTTCGATGAAAGACTTATAATGGACATGACATTTACCGGGAGTTACGAGATTGATGCGACACCAAAATTTGTGGAGTTGCATCGCTTCTTGCTGGGCCTACATCGGGAGCATGATAGTCTTCATTAATCAAAGATGAATGCTTCTGAGGCGAGGAGAATGATGGAGATTGGTCACACATCTTTTAGTTGATTTTCATGATCAACGATTTTTGGATCATCGAGTGGACGGTCAATCACCATCATCGCGTTCAACATGATTTTAATATTTATTTATTGTTCTTTTATTTTTCTGAGCTTTATTTTGAGAGTTAGGTTAAGTTGTCTGATCAAACGATCAGGGCCATCGGATACACTTAACCAAGACCCCTCTTATATACCTCATGATTTTAGCTCTAGGAATTTGACCGAAAGATTGGTTTCATGACAGTATTCGCTCGGTCTGGTGGATGGTTGTTGATGCCCAATCAATTCACCCTTGTGTTGATGCCAGGAAACACCCCGCCAGCCGTCGTCGTCGACTCCTGCGTACTATGGAGCTCTCGTCGCCGCCTGTCTTCGTGACCTTCAGAGAGTCTCATACCTCCTCTACATCCGCACTTGTCCAGGATCCCCACTCTGCCTCACTTGCCTCCTTGACACAGCGCCCCGCCTCCCTGCCGCTGCCTCTGCCCCCAGCCCTCTGCCACCTCTCCTGATCATATCCGACCTTCTCCTCCCCCAACCACCTTCCCCTCCATTGTCATCTCCTTCCACTCGAGCATCCCTAACATGGCCCCTTTTCGCCTTTCTCAATCTCTCCGTCCATCGACCCTTACCCACCCCCTTACAGCAGTTTGAGTTCCTCCTCATTCCTCGGAGCCTCTAGAATCCATAAGTTTCCCCAACCCTAGAAATTCCCCACTTCATAATTCCATGCCAATCGCGCTTCAAACCATCGCATTGCACCCAAGCCCGCTTAACCTCCCGCATCAAATCCAATTACCTTGGTGAGCTTTATTTAGATTTAACTTTCTCGCATTTGTACTTATGCACCACTTTAATTCTAGTTATATTTTGCTCTATTTATTTGCTAAATTCCTTTTAGTGGACATGTATGCTTTATTTGTCTGATACTCAATGTTTTAACACCTATTGTATACCATAGAGGGGAGAGATGGGAAGGAGAAGGAGAAAACTAATATGATGACTGGGCCTAATTTTTCCTAAGATTCATCCAAGATAACTCCAAACACACATCCTCGTCCCTTAGATATTAGGACAAGGTCGAAAGCGTAAATAAGTGTTCTGAAATAAAACATGAAAATTACAAATAATAATAACGTGCTGAAAGTAAACATGCATGGGAGTAAACGCCTCATTGGGTGTTCACCTTCGCGTGTTTGCGTCGCGAGTAAATGCTCCACTCCCGTGGTTTCGAATCGCCTTCCCCCACTCCATAATAATTCCATCCTCTGAAAAATCCGCCTCGTCCTCTAAGAGGAAGTTGAGAAATTGGTCGCAAAACTCCTCAAAATCAAGCTAGGCATCGTTTGAGTTGGGATGGTGATGCCAGGGATGAGCATCTGAGCCATGTCTGAACTGTTGTGTTTGATGATCCAATGAGCTTGGATGGACGTCGGTGTGTACGCCAAGTGTCAATTATAATAACATGCGTCTGTAGTGTAGGCCCCCTGGAATGGCTTCCAACCGCCCCTTGAGTTGGGAGACGTGGAATATAGGGTGGATCCGACTGGATGGTGGGAGTTGGAGGCGACATGCCACTCTGCCAATTCGGTCAATAATAAAAAATGGTCTAAAATAACGCGCTGCGAGGTTTGGGTACGACCAATTGCTCACTGATAGTTGCTGATGAGGGCGAAGCTTGAGGAGGACGGAGTCCCAAACTTGATACAGAACCTTGCAACGATGTTTGTTGGCTCTGACCACCATTTTTGTGTCACACGCTGCTGCAAGTGGGTCTTCAATTGTCGGAGGATGTTGTCACGGTTGCTCAAGTGTGTGGCCAAGGCCTCCACGTGACACTAAAAATGCTAATGGGAGTGGTGCTGACGGTATGATGGAACACGATTTTGTACGAATATTTGGCCCAACTATGCCATTCCGCCCATTTCTATGGCCGGTCACATACATACAAAGTTGCGGATGTCGGATGTCGGATGTCAAGGACACGCCGGTTTAAGTTTTTCATGTCGGGGATATATCAGAGATATTTCGTATATCACTTTTCAATATTTAATTATTTATATATATAATTATTTTTTGATTTATATATACTGATATATTAACAATTTAACTTTTTTGAAATTTTAAATCTACCAATTTAGTATACATTTTATGATACATAAGTAATGACAATGTAACAAATGAAAAAAATGAGAGAAAGTAGGAAGCCAGTTAGTCATCGAAGACATTTGAAGATAAGATGTGTAACGGTCTCCCCAGCACACGGCTCGCAAGGACGACCGCCGACACCCCCAGCATCCAGCTCGAAAGGGTTCAGCCTCAACCGGTCTGCAGACCGTGCACCCCAACCCTTCTCTGTCCCTCCACAGGGCACAATGGGTTGTTGGAGGCCGCAACCCCCCATTTTCATGAGGAATGGTTCAGTTAAGCAGCGGCGCAGGGACTTCCCAGGAGGTCACCCATCCCGTGGCTACTCCAGGTCGAGCACGCTTAACTATAAAGTTCTTCTGGTGATGAGTGGAAGAACTTTATAGTTAAGCATGCTCGGGCTGGAGTAGTCACGGGATGGGTGACCTCCTGGGAAGTCCCTGCGCCGCCTCTTAACTGAACCATTCCTCATGAAAAAGGGGGTTGCGGCCTCCAACAACCCAATGTGCCCTGTGGAGGGACAGAGAGGGGTTGGCGTGCACGGTCCGCAGACCGGTTGAGGCTGAACCCTTTCGAGCTGGATGCTGGGGGTGCCGGCGGTCGTCCTTGCGAGCCGTGTGCTGGGGAGACCGTTACAAAAAAGTGCACTTTTTATTGTAATAACCCAGACCCTCCTCCAACCGGGACAACGTTCACCGAGAGCCTCGCCTGGTGTTGTACCGGGCTGCAGCCCAAGCACCCAACCCCTCTCCCTCCACAGGAGAGTTATTGGTGTCCACAACCTCCTTTTGATGAGACAAACTCGATAGTCAAGCATGCACCACGGGGACTTCCCAGGAGGTCACCCATCCCGAAATTGCTCCAGCCCTAGCACGCTTAACTATGGAGTTCTTCCACTTCTCATCACCAATTGAGCTGCAACCCAATTGGTGATGAGGAATGAAAGAACTCCATAGTTAAGCGTGCTCGGGCTGGAGTAGTACTGTGATGGGTGACCTCCTGGGAGGTCTTCGTAGGGGCGCTTAACTGGACCACTTCTCATCAAAGGGAGGCTGTGACCACCAACAACCCGCCAGTGGGATGAAGAGGGGTTGGGGTGCTTGAGCTGCAGCCCGGTGACGGTTGCCAGGCGAGGCAGTCGGTGGACGTTGTCCCGATTGTAAGTCCGGGGCCTTGGGACGTTAGAAGATGCCTTCAATCTAAAATTTAAAAACAAGCAGAATCGACGTCGACGACGAACATGCGGAGGAAAGAAAGCTAGAGGATGTGGGAAGAGAGTCAGGAGCTAGGGCATAAAATAACCTAGACAACAAAACAATCTAGTGTTGTTTATTAAGCCATATACACTAAATAAAATAAATTTAAAAAGTCAAGGCGATATACCATCAGAATATATCGACCAATATATCGTTCGATAGCTGGTATATCAACGATATATTCAAAAATGATATTTTGCAAAAAAAAAAAAACGAAAATGTGTCATTTTGTCCATGAAACCTTTATGTCGGCTAATATGGCCCTTATGTCGGCCGATATCCACAAGAATACATACAAAGCATCCGAGATACTTCTCAGAGCACTTTCGATTGACCATCGGTTTGTGGTGTGGTACACGATCCTCAAACAGTGGCACGTGTCTTGTAATTGAAAGTTGAAATAACATTTGCCAGAATGTACTTAAGAAGTGGACGTCTCAGTCACAGGCGATAAAGAGGGAAAAGCAGTGTAGCCGAACAACCCCTTCAATCAATGTCACAACCACCGTGGGTCCAGAGAAATAATGTCACAGTGGATGTATTTTGACAACAATCAACCACTACCAGGATGTTGTCATACCCCTTGGATTTTGGCGAGTGTGTAATGAAATCCATGGCAGTATCTTCCCAAACGCGGTTTGGAATGGGGAGAGGCTGCAATAATCCGCCGGAAAAACGGGTCTCATACTTCACCTGTTGGCAAGAAAGGCACACTGCTACAAATTGCTTGATTTGCTGAAACATGCATGTCCAATAAAGGGATGCTGCGAGACGGTGAAAGGTGGGATTAGGCCCCGACATGGACCGTCGTTGGGGTGCAATAAAATTCCGCGGTGGAGGCTGAAGTATGCCATCGGGCGGCCGCCTTGCATGAGCATCGCCCCACCCTGGTGCCGGAGGCATCACATTCAACCACGAAAGGTTGGGAGAAGTCGGGCATGACATGATTGGAGTTGTCAATAAGGCCGCCTGTAGGGTTGCGATGGCTTGATTCGCCTCTGCCGGGAACTGAAAATGTGTCCTCCATTTTTTTTGAGTAGTGTCGTGAGAGGCTTCACAATCTCGCCATACTCGCGAATGAATCACATATAGTAGCCCGCCAGACCAAGAGATCCATGAATATCCTGGAGGGAGCGCTGTCGCGGCCAACGCAACACGACCTCGATTTTTTCTGATTCATTTGTACCCCTTGTGCGGAAATGGTATGGCCGAGGTAACAAATGGTATTCTGTTCAAAGACACTTCTTGGGGTTGATGAGTAGATGGCGTTGTTGAAGCGTGGATAATGTTGCCTCCACGCGAGCGAGATGCTCCTGTCAGGTGGCACTGTAAATTAGGATATCATCAAAAAAGAGCAATATATACTTACGAAGAACAATGTAGAAGATGTTGATTATGGTGGCCTGGACGGTGGCGAAGACATTTATTAGCCCAATGGCCATAACAAGATACTCATAGTGTGTCGTAAGTGCGGAAAGCTATCTTCGGAAATTCCGTAGACGCCACCTGAATAGGATGGTAGCCTGCCCGAAGATCAAGTTTGGAGAAGAACGTTACACCCACGCATTTCATCCCATTGCTCTTAAATGACCAAAATCAGATATTTATCAGGCACCATGGTTTTATTTTCGCGGTGGTCGATGCAGAAACGCCAACTCCCGTCTTTCTTGCGTACTAGGAGCCCCAAGCAAGAGAAAGGGCTTGAGTTGGGATGGATGAGCCCTCAGACAAGCATGCCGTGCACGCGACGCTCAATCTTATCTTTCTGAATGTGATCTGAAGCCCGTTGAGGCAGCAAGGTGCGGGGCTCTGTCATGATCGACGGAAACCGTGTCAGGAGGCGCTCCAGCTATCTGTGAATGTGCGCGAGCGGGGTCGGGGCTGCGGTGGCCGTCCACAGGAGCAAAATTCACAGTTTTAACAATAACGTTGAATGAGATCGTTGTACGGAGAAGAGTTGTGTTGCCACAAAGCAGTTGAGGTACCCCGTGGAGTACAAAATGCATGGTCATCCTGTCCCAATTCACGTCGACGTTGCCCAAGGTGCAAACCAAGCCACCTCAAGAATATTGTCGATGCATCCCTCAAATGCGTAGAAGTTTGCCGTAATGTTGCTCTGTCCTAGAGAGAGTAACGTGGTGCAGAGGCCACTGGCCGGCCGACGGTGGCCATCCCCCAAGCGGCCAAGCATACTGAGAAGGAGGGAGATGGGGTGTGTCGGACATGCAAACGATTTTCCAATACTTGTGAGATAAAATTATGTGAATGTGCGCGAGCGGGGTCGGGGCTGCGGTGGCCGTCCACAGGAGCAAAATTCACAGTTTTAACAATAACGTTGAATGAGATCGTTGTACGGAGAAGAGTTGTGTTGCCACAAAGCAGTTGAGGTACCCCGTGGAGTACAAAATGCATGGTCATCCTGTCCCAATTCACGTCGACGTTGCCCAAGGTGCAAACCAAGCCACCTCAAGAATATTGTCGATGCATCCCTCAAATGCGTAGAAGTTTGCCGTAATGTTGCTCTGTCCTAGAGAGAGTAACGTGGTGCAGAGGCCACTGGCCGGCCGACGGTGGCCATCCCCCAAGCGGCCAAGCATACTGAGAAGGAGGGAGATGGGGTGTGTCGGACATGCAAACGATTTTCCAATACTTGTGAGATAAAATTATGTCTCGCGCCGCTATCAATCATGATCACCACATGAGTCCCCCCGCCCCCCCCCCCCCCCCCCCCCCCCCGCACAACACACACACACGAAGTCGAGACGGTTGAGATGTCTCGTGGGTAACAGAAGGCACTCCTGCTTGTAGAGTTCCAAGGCTTTGAAGTCGACTAAGGTATCCTCGAGTGAATCCTCGACAATGATTTCTCAGAGCTCCTTCATAGGGCAGTCATGCGTCGGCGAGTACGGTTGTTTGCAATGAAAACATGACCAATGATTGCTCAAATCATTGTATTCATGATTTGACAGCCGATGTGTCATTTGAGGCCAGGGCGGATGAGGTGGAATGACGGGTTGCACGGGCATAGCGGTGCGGTGGTTTCTCTGTCGAGGGCGGCATGGCCTAGAGGGGCTTGCGTAACACTGATCGCGAGGTTCCGCTGGAAGATCCAGGTGGCGGTTTGTCATAATCCATTGGTTTGACGTCGAAGTTGGCCTCCACGAGGCGAGTCACATCCATCGCGACGACATTTGTCCACGAGTAATGAGTGCAGACCTATGGACAGATATGCAAAAGCGGTCCTTGCATAAAGAAATCCAAATAGTGATTTAGTGGAAGGCAGAGCACATGAGTGACCAATGAGATAAACTCATCGTTATAGTCATCGAGGGAAGCGGTTTGGTGTATGCCACAAAGTCATTCGTTGGCCGTACCCAAGTAGAGAATGTCGTAGTGAATGATAAGCTCGTTTTTGAGGTCCGGTCACGAGAGACAAGCGTGGATTGATGAGCCAACGAACCCAATGGAGGGTGGAACCCTCCATACTGAGAAGCATGGTCAGCAGGTTCGAGGTGACGCAGAGGTCGAAGAAATGCTCGGTTCGAGACGATCCAACCAATTGGATATGCGCCGTTGAAATGCTGAACTTCAAGGGTTTGTCCGAGGGTCGTGGATGGGGAAAGCAGAGGCGGTGTGATAATAGCTAGCTCTAGTGGAAACCGTATCAACGAGGGGTCCTGCGCGGCAGACGACGTCGATCTTGTGTGAAACGTGAGGGAGTGGTTGCCCAATCGGGCGAGGATCACCTAGACGCTCACGGCTAGGGATGCGAGTGTCTCATCCTGGCCGTTGAGGCGGCATGAGAGGTCGGATTCGCCCGTGGCTCCAGGCAGAAGCTTATCCATGGAGCGGGCCATCGACATGTGGTGGTGCGAGAAGAGTAAAGGTGCATGGAGCCGACGACGTTGACCAATACCGTAGTGGAGGAGAGAGGGGAAGGAGAAAGAGAAAGAGAAAATCGACATAATGGCGGTCCCCTAATTTTTCATAAGATTCATCCAACATACATCTTTGTCCCTTATATACTAAGACAAGGTCCAAAGCGTAAATAAGAGTTCTGAAATAAAACATGAAAATTACAATAGATAATAGCGTGCAGAAAGTAAACATGCTTGTGAATAAATGCATGGTGTCCACCTCCGCGTGTTTGCGTTGCGAATAAAAATGCCACTCCCGTGGTTTCAACTCGCCTCCCCCCACGTCTGTAATAGACTGCTACTTATGTCCTGATTAGAATTGATCGTGATCAGCTGGAATTGTTTGCTCAACTTTAAATTTATGTTATTTAATATTGTGCATCGGAATTAGTTGTGTGATTGAATCGTTTGCATTTGCTTTCGGGTTATGGTTTATGCCCTGGGCATCATGTTTATCTGATTGCATGAATGCATGCTTTCCATTTTCATTTTAGGGTTGTTCATCTGATTGCATGCCGAATGTTTGCTCGCATTCATTTAGAATTAGAGCATCGCGTCAGTCTTCTATATATACGTCCTACGTCACTGACACTATTGAACATGTTTATCATTTAAGAACCATTATCAACACCACTCACTGTCACTATCATTAGTCACCATCAACTATCATTTGCCACTGACCACCACAGCCATTTTAGCTGAATTTGTTGTTGTGGGCCTTTTGTCACGCTCACTTCTTGTGTTGCTACTGTCAATTTATGTTGGTATGATTTGTAGAGTTTTTATATTAGCATGATAAAATCTCTACAAATATGCACAATACTCATATTCTTACATGTACAAAAAATTTAAAGATAAATAATAATTTTAATTAGGCAAGTTAAATTTTAATTTAACTATCATGAGCTTGAATTCAACTCGATATGAGTTTCTATCCTGACATTTTACTCGAAACTCAACCCAAATATGGCTCTATTTTGCTGCCCATTTTCACCGCGGCGCTATAAGGATTATCGAATCCTGAACCGTGACTTGGCGTAGTATTTTGCGAATCAATCGTGGTCCCGTATTTGCGGCCAATTTTGCGCCAGAAACACTGTTTTCGCCCAAATGCCAACCTCAGGCGGATGCCCATGATTTTTGTTCTTGTGTTCGACGTTTCCATGGCGGACGTGACCTCCCGCCTAAAACAGACCCTATGTAAGAATGAGTTATGAATTATTATTATACTTATCAGACCTAGCATTGGCCACAATCGACATGGCAGAATTGTTTGGATCAATCCATTTATGATCTACATGGGTTTATCGAAGAACTGTACACTGTACTATTATATCTTAAATGAGCAGAAACCTGCAGTAGTCATATTTCTGGGTTAGCTCAAGTCTATAACGACCTTGGGAGGGCTTAGTTAAAAGAGCTTGGATGGCTCATTTAACACCTTTAAAATAGATTTGTTACATTAGCTACTTGACCTGTACAGCTTGTTGTGCCTGTTGTGGGTCATCTTCATATTGGCAAGTCAACTTGATACGTATACGGCTTCGCGTATCACATCCCCAGTCATCTTCAAGTTGGCAAGTCAACCCATTGTTGTTATAGTAGAAGACATGATGACATAAGACACTTGCACCCATCTAAGATTCCTGATCCTTCCTGGAGCTGGCATTAATATGATTTGCAGATCGGGTCAAGCATGCTACTAGCACCATCATCATAGAAGCAAAGTGCTATTTTGTTAGAATCACTGTAAAAATTTTATGTTTATGTGGTGAAAATGATTGGGAATTTCTGATTTAAAAATTGGCTGTGTTTGGGATAAATTTATTGTTCCAGTTAAAATTATCTTGATTATGTATTTTCTAAACACTATTTCTTTGTCTTTGCAGTTGGCATGGACTTGGAAATATGGTTTCAACAGAAGCAATGCGTCTGTTTGTGAAAATATTGGAGGTGCATGTCAAAATTTATGCTGTTTCTAACTTACAGTCGAGATAGAGAACTGATTTTTTGGCATTCTTTTTAGGAGGAAGATCCTGCTTGGTATTCAAGGGTACCAGAACCGGTTGTAGAACATATTTCAGAAATGCACGTATGTATTTTGATTGCTTAAAATTTGTTTGGTTTAGTTTTCATGGTATTGTTTAGGATGCTCTTGTTCTGATACTTACATTGCTGATGTGCTTTTAAAATGTATGCCAGCAGTTAAGGTATTGACGTAGCGTGGGGTAATAAGTGCGAATCTAGGCTATAAAATCACAACAGTGCGTTGTGCCGGGAACATTTAGCTAATGCCCTAGGATGATGCAACACACAAAGATTCTTCTGACGGATGATTGTAATTAGGAAGAAATGAAATAAAATTTATCACAAATAAGAACTTAAATCAGAAAGAAAACTAGCAAGAATAGATTCGCTCCTGCAGCGAGGGTATTTTTAAATCGAATGCACAATAGAGTAGGGTCTGCAAGTCAGTATAAATCATAAAGACAAATATGCTATGATGAACATGTCTATAATCATATAGTAATCAGTTTGAACAATAAGAAGGATAATAAATCCCAATAAGGAAGCTCACGCTAGCATAGGGGTTCCTAGGCGGTGGTGGTGGAGATCTGTTGGCCGCCAGGAGGTGAAGGTGGCTGGTGTGGAAGAAGGTTGAAGGCTGCTGGGATGCAGGAATGAGATACAGGAGGGTGCGGCAGGGCTGGATGTGGATCTTGTGGCTGTGGGGGACTGATTGGGGAAGTTGTCTGCTGTGGAGAAGGCCTGGAAAGGTAACCAGCGGCAGTGGGAAAGCTGGATGCAGGAAACGGCGGCAGTGGAGGGTCTGGATGGGTGAAATCGGTGTAGGGATTCTGGATGAGGGGCGGCAGTGGAGGGCAGGTTTGCGGATGGAAGGTTGCTTGGAGGGATTGTTGTCCGCTGGTTTATGTTGGATGGTGGTCAGCTGTGAGGATGTTGGGCTGGTTTTTGGCGGCAGACCAAGGTGAATATGGAGGGGATGAAGGGGAAAACAAACCTTAGAATTCGCAAAATCAGCACCTTGGGATGACTGGCAGATCTTGGAAAAGCTTCCAAATTCCATGATATCCCTAAATCAGCTCATATGCTTGTTTAAATAGATAAAACAATCTAGGGAAACCATTGTGAATGGCCCAGATCACATGATCATAATGATTGTCAAATCTCTCAAAATAAAAATGCATAGAAATATTTCATCCTCACTCCAGACACCACTTCAGCTCAGATTGCCCATATGACCACCTGATCAATGTATCCTGCACACGTAGACTCGTGCGGTCCCTAATGGATGACGACTCGCTCACGAACTTTGATCATCATAAGGTATGCTGTCAATAATGGTAAACATGTCAGTGAGTTTGTTAGATATTGATACGAACAAGCAACAATGTATTAAGAATGCAAGCAAAATCTTGTAATATTGCATTGGAAACGAGTGAAAGATACAATTAACAATACATGCTCATTCTCAACTCTTGAAGGCGGGATCCCTCTAGAGACCCTCTCTCCTAAGAAAGCCAAAGATAACTAACTCTAAGATGATCCTAATACTCCAACTAGAGCTACTTATATAAATGGAGATCCTGCTAAGACAAACATACTGAAAGACAAGACACCTAATTAATAATATTTCAATATTATCGTACAAGTAACCACGTCATTGAGAAACTCTCGCGAGGTGAGGCCAATTGTCCGAGCGCGCTTGTCCATACGACGTATACATATTGTTGGAGAAACATATTTTATGTATTTTATTATGTGCGTGGGTTTAGTCCCACACCATGAGTCTAGAGTTGTGTTTATGTATTCACTTATATAAAACCCCTATGTGGATGAATCACCTTTTCTTTTCTCTCCTAATTAATTTCAACATGGTATCAGAGGATTAGGGTTCTCGAGTCTCCTGATCCCGTTTTTGCTCCCGCATCCGCTCCCGCATCCGCTCCCGCATCCGCTCCCGCATCCGCTCCCGCATCCGCTCCCGCATCCGCTCCCGCATCCGCTCCCGCATCCGCTCCCGCATCCGCTCCCGCATCCGCTCCCGCATCCGCTCCCGCATCCGCTCCCGCATCCGCTCCCGCATCCGCTCCCGCATCCGCTCCCGCATCCGCTCCCGCATCCGCTCCCGCATCCGCTCCCGCATCCGCTCCCGCATCCGCTCCCGCATCCGCTCCCGCATCCGCTCCCGCATCCGCTCCCGCATCCGCTCCCGCATCCGCTCCCGCATCTCGCTCGATAGCCGCTCCCGCACACGATCCCACTCCCGCATCCCGCTCGCTAGCCGATCCCGTCCCAGCCGCATCCCGCGTTTGCCGTTCCACGCTTCTCTCTGCTCCTCGTCAGCATCGACGACCTCTTCCCCCAGCAGCAGCAGCGCGCCTCTCCCAGCAGCGCGTCTCCCAGCAGTAACAACAACGCCTCTCCCAGCAGTAGCAACAACGCCTCTCCCAGCAGTAGCAGCAACGACAGCTTCTCCCAGCAGCGCGTCCGCCCGTCCTCTCTCAGCAGCTCTCTCTCTCGTCCTCTAGGGGCGTCGGTCTCATGGGGTCTTGATTCCCTCATTTTCGGCGTTCCCTATCCGGTTATTGTTATTCTTCCTTCTATTTCTCTTGGACATGTGGTTTCTTTCCCTCTTTCTATGAGGGTTGCCCTTATCATCCGTCACCTATTGTGATCTTTTGTGTGTGCCCTCGATTTCTATTCGGGCCCTTCTATGGAGGGGAGTGACTCCTCTACAAATATGTCTTCCGGCGGACCTGCTCCTCCTCCGTATCCGGCCTCTATTGGTTCGGGCCGTGTAAATCCTGAACATGTCACCCCTCAAATCACTACTATGAAATTGGATGGTTCAAACTACCTTGGGAACGCTCTATTATTCTTGCCCTCAAAAGTCGCCGGTTGTTTGGCTATGTCAGCGGCACGACGGAGGCTCCGTCTTCTGCTTCTCCAGAGTGGCCTCAGTGGGAGTCTGAGAACTCTCTTGTGATGTCCTGGTTGCTTAACTCTATGATGAGCCCATCGCTCGAAATTATCTCCTCTTGGATACAACTATGGATATCTAGAAGCGCGCAGAGACCACCTACTCATGCCGAGGAAATGCGGCTCAGATCTACCAACTTCGACGTTGGACATTCCTCCTACGTCAGGGTGATCGACCTCCATCTGCCTACTACTCGGAGTTCACCCAACTCTATCAGGAGTATGATCACTTTGATTCTCTGACCCTCGTGTCTCCTGAAGATGAGGTGCTGGTGAGAGCAAGGGAAGAACAGAATCGCATCTTCGAATTTCTTCACGGCTTACATCGGGATTTTGACCCGATTAGCATTCAGATTCTGGGACGCTCTCCTCTTCCTTCTTTACTTGAAGTATAAAGCCTTGTTCAGCAGGAATTTGACCGCCGACAGACTCTCCTTCTCGACTCTGCCACCGAGGGCTTTGTCCTTGACACTCTCTCTCACCTCGGGGTTCGTCCAACTCGTGACACCAGATCGAAGCCTATGGAGAAAGATCACCTCGTGTGTGATTATTGCGGGAAGCTTCGCCATACCAGAGATACTTGCTTCAAGCTCCATGATTTTCCTTCTCCAGGGGTGGTCTTGCCCTCGTGGTGGCGGTGGCTCCAGTCGCTCCCAGAATAGATCAACCATGTCCCTATCTGCTCACTTATCTGATGCTGTGGAGGATACCTTTGTTCATCTCCTTCTAGACTCCAACACGCCACCTCCTTCTCTGTCAGCTGAAGAAATTCTGGCTTTTCGCCGGTTGATGCATGGAGCTCCTGCTGGGCTGACCATTTCCTCTTCCTATGCCCACTAGGGACCCGCATGTGCTCATTCTGCCTCCACCCACCCGTCCTCACAATGGATCATTGACTCCGGCGCCACTGACCACATGACTGGGTCAGCCATAGGTTTTGTGTCCTACACCCCTCTGTCCGGCAGAGATAAATTGAGCATTGCTGATGGCTCCTCATCTCCCATTGCTGGGAAAGGATCCATTCCATGCTCCTCTCTGACGCTCTCCTCTGTTCTTCATGTTCCTGCTTATACTCTAAATCTTCTGTCTATTAGTCATTTGACTAATTCTTTGGACTGCTCAGTGACTTTTTTCCTACCTTTTGTGTTTTTCAGGACGTGAAGACGGGAACGGTGATTGGCTCCGGTAGGTTGTGCAACGGTCTCTATGTGTTCGACCCCTCTTCCTCCACTTCCTCCAGCCTCACTCCGCCTCCAAAAGCTCTTCATGCAGATCAGGCTTCTGATTTGGATTCCTGGCATTGTCGCCTTGGACATCCCCCTATCTCTACTATGAAGCTTCTGCTTCCTGCTATTTCTCCTACTTTGTTTAGTGTTTTTCATTGTGATGTATGTGAACTTGCTAAATACCATCGTAGTTCTCTCCCTCTTATGTCTCCTCGCAACTCAATTCCGTTTGCCCTTATTCATACTGATGGTTGGGGCCCCAGTCCTACTGCGTCTATTTCTGGTTGCTCCTGGCTTGTTTCATTTATTGATTGTTACTCTCGTTGTACTTTGGTATATTTGATGAAACATAAAAGCGACATGTATTTTTTCTCTTTCAACGATTTCACAACCTAGTTACCACTCAGTTTGGTGCTACCATTAAGATCTTGCGTAGTGACAATGGCCGGGAGTATATTGACTCCCATTTTGAAAAATACCTGAGTGATCTTGACATCATACATCAAACCTCTTGTGTTTACACACCCACTCAGAATGGGGTTGTTGAGCGCAAGAACCGGCACCTCCTTGAGGTTGCCCGATGTTTCCTCCGTATGAATCTCCCCAAATATTATTGGGATGATGCAGTTCTCACCACTGCCTCCCTCATCAATCGTCTCCCTACTCGTGTCCTTGGATTTATTTCTCCCCCGACCACTCTGGGTGTTCGCCCCTCGTCTATCTCGCCTCGTATCTTTGGATGCGTGTGTTTTGTGCACATCCATCCCAAGACCAAACTCGACCCCCGCGCGCTGAAGTGTGTCTTCATTTGCTACTCTCCTACCCAGAAAGGCTATAAGTGCTTCCATTCCATTACTAAGCGGACATTTGTTACGATGGATGTCACCTTCCGGGAATCTTAAGCTTATTATGGGACCTCTTGTGAGGCCCCGAGCCAGACCTCACAAAAATTCTGTATCTGAGTCTCTTTGTAAGCATTTATCGCAGCATAGTAATAACATGAGTACAATAAAAATACATAAACAAAACTCATACCTTTGCTCGCTCTTCAGTTCGAGTCAGTCTAGCTTTCCTCGGCGCACTCGGGATCTCATTCGCTACCTAAAAAGATAAACCACGACAAGTTTAGTCATAAAGAATACGACTAAGCGAGTAACATACCTCTTTAACTGCTGTACATGCAAGGAACAAACGTTAGTAGCAATATGCATAAATATTCAATTTCAGTGTATAATCAGTAACAATATGGTATTCAATTTAGTGTACAAAATGCTATAACTAAGCAATGACGCATCAGAAATAATCAATAACAGTAACTACAATGTTCATACTATATTGATTTCTGTTTTAAATTCTAGTGATTTATTCATTAATTCTTAAAAGTCCTTTCATTCATTCGTATCAAACATTCTATCAATTCAGTTTCACTTTCAGAATCAGATTTCATATTCTTTCGAATCATAGCTCATTCAATTTGTTTTCACTTTCTGAATCAAATTTCTCGTTTATCTTTAGTTTAATTTAATTAGGAAATCATAAGGGTTGCTGTCGATTCATCCCTTCTTGGTCTTCAACGACCTCTTGGCCTTCAACGGCCTCTGACCTTCAACGGCCTCAAATAAATCTCAAAAACACATTCCGCCGTAGCGTATTCACGCCCCCACTACGGCTACTGGGTCAACCCTTATCATTTCAAATATTCTTATGCATCGATGCAATATTCTTATTCAATCGAATAGTAGTTTTATTTCAAATGTTTCCCTCAGAATTTATTTCATCGCTTCTTTATTGCCAATTCAACATTTTCCAGCGATTCTCGGATTTATCAGTGATTCAAAATTCGAACAATTTGAATATTTATGTCAATGCACAGTCACTAAAATACTTTCTGTATAAAAATCTAATCATATGAATATTGAAAATAATTCAAAGCTATGCATAATTAAAGAAATAAGTACTCACCACATTTCCTTTGCCTTTAATCGTACCAGGATTTTCATCGGGTCTATCTCCGGACGCCATCCTCTGCAGTATTAGTGAAATCATATTATATGTAAGATTATATATCAGCAGTATAATAACCCCCAACATATATTAGTATGTATTTCAGCAGCCACAGAAACCAGCCAGCCCAAAACCGGCCAGATCAAATCTTCAATATCAAGAAGTCTATCAGCAACCCAAATAGCCCAGGACCAATAAGTTTAAGTGCCAATCACTTCAGTCACCTTCAAACCCATATACAAAAAATTACGAGGACTGATCAAAAATAAATAAATAAAATGAAACTTAAAACGAAACGAGCGTCGCAAAATCATCGAAAATCCAAAATTTCAAAACTTAAAGTGCGATGTCGTCTCGACACTGATTTTTATTATTTCATCATCGGGAATTTTATTCATTTACGTCTCTTTCAATTTCGCTTAAACGTTTCGGGCCGTTACACCACTCTTCAGGGGGAGACAAGTACTACGGAAGTGAGTTCCCCTCCTTCTGTTCCTTTGCCTATTTTTCCGTCATTTCCTCCTATCCTTAGTGATCCGGCTCCTTTGCTTATTTCTCCGTCATTGCCTCCTGTCCCTAGTGATCCGGCTGTCCCTCCTATCCCTGTGAACCCAGTGCTGCCTCCTCCATTGCAGGTTTACACTCATCGTAAAAGGGGCACGAGCACACATGCCTTGCCCACTCTATTTGGGTTACCTATTTGATCCATCTCCAGGTACTGACAGAGGTAATTCTACCCTGCATCCTCTTTCTCACTTTGTGACCTATGACTCTTTGTCTCCGTCATATAGAGCATTTGTCACCTCCTTGTCTTCCACATCTATTCCTCGTTCTTGGCAGGAAGCTCTTGATCACAGTGAATGGAAGGCAGCTATGTTGGAGGAAATGGTGGCCCTTGACAAGAATCATACTCGGGATCTTGTCCATCTGCCTAAAGGAAAAACTGCAGTGGGATGTAAGTGGGTCTTCTCCGTGAAGCAAAACTCCCAAGGCCTTGTTGAACGATACAAAACCAGGCTGATGGCTTATTGATTATCAAGGGACATTTGCTCTGATTGCTAAAATGAATTCAATCCAGATTTATGACATGTGCCGTGTAAAGGATGAAGCCTCAGTCAGTTGGATGTGAAGAACGCATTTCTTCACGGTGATCTTGAGGAAGAAGTTTACGTGTCCCTGCCTCCTGGTGTTATTCCAAAAGGGTCAGTAGGAAAAGTTTGCAAGTTGAAGAAAACCCTGTATGACTTGAAGCAGTCTCCACGTGCTTGGCTTGGGAGATTTCACAGGGCAATGATGTCATTCAAATACAAACAGAGCAATGCCGATCACACCTTGTTTGTGAAACACAAGGATGGAAAGTTGGCTGCTCTTATTGTCTATGTAGATGATATAGTGATAACTGGTGATAACACAGATGAGATTGAACACCTAAAGTCTAGGTTGGCTAAGGAATTTGAAGTCAAGGATCTTGGACCTCTCAAGTACTTTCTTGGCATAGAGGTGGCCAGATTCAGACATGGGATCTTTATATCGCAGAGAAAGTACATCCTAGATTTGCTCGAGACAACTGGAATGATTGGATGCAGACCCGTCGGCACCCCAATTGAGGCCAATCACAAGCTTGGTAGAGATGGTGCAAAAGTGGTTGATGGCATACCAGGTTTCCAACGACTAGTGGGGAAACTTATCTATCTCTCCCATACCCGTTCGTACATCTCGTATGCAGTGGGTGTCCTTAGCCAGTACATGCACTCACCAAGATCACATCACCTCGAGGCTGCATACAGAGTTCTGAGGTATCTCAAATCCTCTCCTGGCAAGGGCATTCTGTTCTCACCCAACGAGGCATTAACAATAGAAGTCTATACTGATGCGGACTGGGCAGGTTCTATTGATGACCAAAGATCTACTTCAGGATATTGCTCTCTTGTTGGGGGTAATTTGGTGACCTGGAGAAGCAAGAAGCAACACGTGGTTGCTAGATCCAGTGCTGAGGCCGAGTTCCGAGCAATGGCACATGGGATATGTGAAGGATTGTGGATTCATACGATTATGAGGGACCTGGGTATGGAATGTGCTGGTCCAATCAAGATCTATTGTGATAATAAAGCTGTTATCAGTATTGCCCACATTCTAGTACAACATGATCGTACTAAACACGTGGAGATCGACAGACACTTCATTAAGGAAAACATAGTTAGTGGGAATGTAAGTACTCCCTTTGTTCCATCGAACCAGCAGCTCGCAGATGTGCTTACTAAGGGTCTGAGTCAGTGCTCCTTTGACAAGATATTAGGCAAGTTGGGCATAACAGAAATTACAGGCCCAACTTGAGGGGGAGTGTTGGAGAAACATATTTTATGCATTTTATTATGTGTGTGGGTTTAGTCCCACATCGTGAGTCTAGAGTTATGTGTCTATGCATTCACTTATATAAAACCCCATATGTGGATGAATAAAATCACCTTTTCTTTTCTCTCCTAATTAGTATCAACACATATCAATACACACCTATCATGAAAATCAAGCTTGTCCCCAAGGTCATGCGTGGATAAGCAGATTTGATGATCTCTGTTGCTGTCGAAGCGCACCAGTCGGGCAAAGGATTTGGTCGGAGTCGTGACGAGGTAAGGGAGACAGAGCAAACTTGTTGAGGTATTTGGCGATTTTATGAGCGAAAATAATTCTCGTGGAAAGCGAATCCGGAGCCACTGAGTGGTGCCATAACGGAGGTGGAGAGGATGCTTGTGGTGGAAATACGTAGTTGTATGAATGAAAGGAGGCATGGGGTTGGTCGGCGGTTGTCGCGATTGGTGCAAAGTATGAGATTGGAAGGTAAAGTCATTTAGAGGGAGAAGGAATCGAGGGGGTCCATTACGTACGAGAAAAGGAAGTTTGGTGTGCGGCTAGGTGAATGTGTGAATTGAGGATTTATTAGAATAATATTGACAAGGAATGTGATTCGAGGAGAGGCATAATGAGTGATGTTTGGTGATAATATGGGGGCAATGTTTGGTGGCATAGAGTGGAGTAGGGTAAGCGTTTGTTAGAGTTGGGTCTCGATAAGAAAGAAAGTCAGATTGGCGTGTGAAGGGGCATCGAGGAACCTCTGTCACATTGGAAAAAGATTGCTCAAGGAAAGGGGATACAAGACATGCTTGTGTGGGGGGAAGGAATGGGCATTCATGAAGTCAATGTGAAATAACTGACTAGGGAGAGCATCCACGGGGAAGTGGCGCGCGGGAGGCTTGGATGTCGGCGTGGTTGGGTGGATAGAAGTTGGGGATGCGGTTGAGGGGAGTGTGGGTGCGCAGGCACAATACGCAACAAAGGAGGTTGCTGGGGTTCGACCGTAGGCCATGAATAGGGACGATTGGTGGGGCTAGGGAATGGTGTGGGCTGTGGTGTTGTGTGGTCGGCATCGGTGAGGAGCGCCTGAGAGGAGCATTCAACTGGTGTCACCTCCTCGAGGTTGCTAGGTCTCTCATGTTCCAAATGCAGATTCCCACAGTTTATTGTCATTTCACAGTTTCCACCGCCTAGTCGCTTACTACCTTATTAATTGCATGCCCTCCCCTGCTCTTAATTTTGTGATGCCATATCCCATCCTCTTCCCCTTTACCCCTCCCTTCTCCTTGACGCTTCGTATCTTCGGTTGTGTTTGCTATGTCCACCATTGGCCCTTCCATGGACAAGTTGGCTCCCCGTGCACAAGTATATGTTTGTTGGCTATTCTCGCACCTAGAAGAGCTATGTCTGTTACTCTCCACCTACTCGGAAGCTTATCACCTCCGCCGATGTCACCTTTCTTGAAAATCAACCTTTCCACCCTTCCGACCCGTTACTCCCTTCCACTCCAGGTCTTCCCCGACCTCACGTGCCTACTACCACCGAATCTCTGCCTCTGCTTCCCACCCCTCCAGTTGCGCTTCTCCCCTTGTTACATACTCCGCCTCTTCGTGTCTACACGCAATGTCTTCCTCGGTCTACAACCTCATTAAAGTCGTCTCTACCTACTGGTACTTCGCAGACCGCTGATCCGACATCTGCTTCCACCGCTCACCTTATTTCAAATTATGTGTCTTTGCATCGCTTGTCTCTGACGCTTCACAGGTTGACGAGGGAGGATCGACGCCGCAGAAATCCTAAAATCACCAACCACAAATCTTATCATTTACCCTGGCCTGAAGCAAAAACCATGAGGCAGAACTGTAGAAACCCTAAAAAGTTGGAAATGAAGCCTTGCCGAAGGTTGACGAGGAGGATCGACGCCGCCTGGATGAGGGAGGATTGACGCCGACTGGATGAGGGAGGATGTACGCCGGCTGGATGAGGGAGTATTGAAGCTGGCTGGATGTGGGAAGATTGGCGAGAGAGAAGACTCACAGGAGTCGCAGAAGTGAGGGAGGACGAAACACACTCGCGTGGCGCAGTCGTTCAACGATTTAGGGCACTCACGCTAAATGTGATATAACTCATATAAGTATATAACTCATATAAGTATATAACTTATAATACCGCAGGTCCGCAAGATGCACAATTCGGCCGAAATAAATTTATATCGGATCGGCCGATTTTATCAAAAACGATTTTTTCAAATCAATTTCAAAATCTATATCATTTTTTCCTAAAATCAGACATGTCTCTGATCGGACATGTCGGCCGACATTTAAAACATTAGTCTAAATTAAAAGGGGAAATTAAAAGATAGAGGGGTGCATCCTGAAATTATAAGAAATTATTTAGTCCAATCATTGGGAATAATATGTAATTTCAAAAGATAGTGGGGTGCAACCTGTAATTTCACAATCTTACATGGGAGGTTTGTTATGCTCACATATTCGTCAGAATGGACATCCCTCATCGACACCGCGGACGCTCGCATATGGAAGCCGCCATAATCAATTGTTACAAACAAAATTCCTTGATGTACAACTTAACAAAACATCATTGCATTAACATTCATAATAATAAAGAGATACATGAGAGGTAGAAAGGAGAGTTCCAAGGGAGAAGAAGAGATCTAGAGAGAAAAATTAGAGAGAGACAGAGAGTCCAAAACCTCCATATCCAAAAGCTGCTCAACACTTATGTCATTCCCCCTTATATAGATGAGAGAGGCCATAATACAACATACATGATAATTTATATAACTAATATAATCCAATATAATACTATTATTCACTAATTAATTAATAATATAATATTTCGCCATGAATATATCATGTCGGCTTCCATATGCGAGCGTTCGTGGTGTCGATGAGGGATGTCCGTTCTGACGAATATGTGAGCGTAACACTATACCGCCCTTGGGCCCTTAAGTTTTCTACTAATTTGATTGGATTTGATTGGGTTTCTGTTTATGATACATGTTTAACTATTTTTGAAGTAAAACCCTAGAATCAACATGATCTTTGTGCTTAAGCACTGTACAAACTATAGCTGTTGGAATAGGCTGTCTATAGTTGGGATTTTTTTTTCGTTCGATACTCTGGCCATGTAAGCTGTCCGATATGTGTATATATATATATAAATAATATATATATATAAATATTTAAATAAATAATATATATATATATACAAGCAGTCGTGCACGTGGGACATTGGTCGAGGGGGCGACATTGGTCGGGGGGCGACATTGGTCGTCGGGGCGACATTGGTCGGGGGTGGCGATATTGGTCGGGGGGCGACATTTTTCGGGGCGGCGACAAGTTTGGGTTTCTGTTTATGATACATGTTTAACTATTTTTGAAGTAAAACCCTAGAACCAACGTGATCTTTGTGCTTAAGCACTGTATTTTGTGTTAACTATTTTTTGTTTGTTTGATACTCTGGCCATGTAAGCTGTCCGATATGTGTATATATATATAAAAATAAATAATATATATATAAATAAATTCTTTATATATATATACAAGCAGTCGTGCACAGACGACATTGGTCGAGGGGGCGACATTGGTCGTGGGGACGACATTGGTCTTCGGGGTGACATTGGTCTTCGGGGCGACATTGGTCGTGGGGGCGACATTGGTCGTCGGGGCGACATTGGTCGTGTGGGGCGACATTGGTCGTGAGGGGCGACATTGGTCGGGGGGCGACATTTTTCGGGGCGGCGACATTTTTCGGGGCGGCGACAATGGTCGGGGCGGCGACATTGATCGTGGAGGCGACATTGGTCGTGGGCGGCGACATTTGTCGGGGAGGGGACATTGGTCGTGGATGAGACATTGATCGTGGGCGACGACATTGGTCGTCGGGGCGACATTGGTCGTCGGGGCGACATTGGTCGTCGGGGCGATATTGGTCGTCAGGGAGACATTGGTCATGGGTGGCATGCAAGAAGAGAAGTCACACTATGAATTATTTTTAAGAGGTACAACCTTAGGAATATGATTGTAACACATACATCTGCATGTAACACAGATACATGCGAAGTTCACACTTGCAATGAAAAAAAGCTCAGAACAAAATTCATACTTGTAATGAAAAAATCTTAGAAGACAATACATATCAAAATAATATCAGAAGAGCATTCCGCAATGAAAAAATCCATGAGCATGCAAGATGTATATAACAGTAGCATTGATTACAAGCATGGATTCAAAAAATTAAAACCGGCCTACATTTATGCCAAAAAATTAAAACTTGCAAACGCAAAAAAATCCGGTATAATCCCATGTTGAATCTAGGGGTGCAACTCGGATCGGTTCGGTTCCACTCAGAACCAAGAATCGACCCGTATAGGTTCGGTTCCAAATTTTTGGAACCGGAACCGACCCACGGTTCTACAATGTAGAACCGGAACCGAACCAGAAATATCGTTTCGGTTCCGGTTCGGTTCTCGGTTTCTTAAATTTTGTTTCATGGACAACAAATTGCCTTCAAAAACAGTCCAGAAAAACCGATTTATAATTGGTGAAGAGGAGCTAGACTTCTACGAAATTAAGGTTGGGTGGAATACTAGATGATCATAAGAAGATTCAAACAGAACTTTAAGCTGATGGAGAATCTTTGGTGGATAAACATTAAACAAAATGGACAACTACATAAAGTCTCTACTACGAAAATACGGAATGTTGAGTAGCAGATCACTCCAATTTCCTTAGCTATTGAACTTGATTATACTAATTTTCACTTCGGCACCTTCCATCAAGCTATTTGTTCTCAATCTCTTTCAAATGCCTCTTGCTCGCCACAAATAACTGTAAAAAAGAACATTATTGTGTTAATATTGATACGAAATAAATTATAAATATCTAAATTATAATGTAAGAATAAAAAAAATCAAAGTGCATTATAATTACCACTCTCAATCTCCTCAATTTGATGCAAGTCTTCCTCAATTTGCAAAGGCAATGGAGACGCTCGTAACCAATCTCGAGTACAAATCAATCCTTCAACAATCTTTGGTGAGAGTGAGCTATGAAATCGATCGAGAACACGTCCACCTGTACTAAAAGCTGACTCTGATGCAACGGTAGAAACAAGTATTGCCTGGATATCTCTAGCCAATGATGAAAGAATTTTATATTTGCTTGAATTCACTTTCTACCAATTTAATATATCAAACCCTTGAGATAGATCATCCAAATCACATTCTTCTTTCAAATACTTATCTAACTCTGATTGATTAGAGGAAGTTTGAAGTGCCTTCTTTCTCTCAATAAATACTGCTCGCAGTTGTCTCATTTCATTCAAGGAACTAATATTGGGAGGGTTATGTGGTTGATCCAATTCCATGCTCTCACCTCTAGAAGAGTTTGAAGTTGCCGGCATAGCATCAAGTTTCTTATATTACTCAAATAATTCCTTACAAACTTTTAAAACTTTTTCCATCAACTCATTAACTTGTTCATTACTGAAAACAAATTCATAACAATGTCGCACAAATTCAAGCTTGTTTCGCGGATCTAGCACTGATGCAATCACGAGCAATATACTCACTTTATCAATGTTCCCCCAATATTTTTCAAATTTGGCCTTCATTTTTATTGCCATTGCTTGGTGATTAATATTTGACGATGCAATCCATTCATTTAATGCATGTCCAATGAAATAACTTGTTCAAAATACGCACTTGAAGTAATGTATGATGAACCGGAGAAAAAATTTCTAGCAATATAAAATTTCTCTAAAAAGAGACCAATAACTTAGCATTTTCCCAATCATAACTTTGAGGAGGTCCATTTTCTAAGTCGATTGCAAATTCAGAAACTTCATCTTTGAATATTTCAAAAGCTTTCTGAAACTTGAGGGCTACTTGTAACATTTGATATGTATAGTTCCATCTAGTCGGGGCATCCATGAAACTGAACCTTTATACTCTATTTTTTCTTTTTCATAACAAATTTTAAATTGATGTGATCTCATAGGAGAACTTCTAAATATTTCACCGTGTCACGAACTCTTGCAACTGTATCTATCTTCTCGTTCATTCCATCTTTCACAATTAAATTTAGAATATGACATGCACATCTCATATGGAAAAATGCTCCCCCAAAGGCAAATATGTTTTTTCATTTAATTTTTTTCTCAAATGATCAATTGCAACTGTGTTTGCAGTGACGTTATCTACAATTAGAGTACAAACTCTATCTATCTCCCAATCTAATATACACGATTCTAAGACCTTGCCAAGCTCTTTTCCTTTATGACCGGAGATAACACAAAAATTAAGAAATTTTTTTGTAGCTTCCAATCATCATCAATAAAATGAGCAGTCAGACACAAGCACGAGAGATTTTGTAAGGATGTCCAGCAATCAGTAGTTAAACTTACGACGGCTTTCATGTTTACAAGTGTCTTCTTTAATTTTGTCTGCTCAACAGCATATAATCTCATACAATCTCTTGTTAGTGTAGTACGAGAAATCAACTTAAACCTTGGTTGCAACATTCTTATAAGATAAAGAAATCCTTCTGTTTCGATAATTTTAAAAGGCAACTCATTTGTGATAACCCATCTAGCTAGGGCCATTCGACATGATTTCTGGTCGAACTTCCAAGAATGCAGATACTCAATAGAAGTTATGTCATTTCCCTCTTCCCCACATTTCATCTCAAAACTTATCAACTTTTGTTTTTTGTCGACTGCATTATACAAATATTTGCTACAATTCTTTAGATGTTTCCACATATTACTAGTACCATTAACACCTGCACAATCATACACTTTGCTGCAATAGTTACATGCAGTAATGTGTCAATAAATAACAGCTTTGTAATGTGTCAATAAATAACAGCTTTGTAATGTGTTAAAACAACAATATTCAAATCATAGTATATATTCTTTGTTAGCTGTTACCTCCTAATCATATAGAAAACAAAATTCCACTTCTCTCGCACTCAAGCCTCTTGGCAATGCCGGGATACAACAACAACAACAACAACAACAACAACAGAACCCATATAGTCCCGAACCTTTGGCAATGCCGGGATAATTAGCCAAAAACCTTCAACTTCAGTACGCGGACCATCAGACCACCTGCCTGTACTCACTTTGCAAACTTCATCGTAGTATTCATAATCACTGTCGGTGGTGGCAGTGGTATTGCAGTTTCTATTTCTTGAGACTGACAGAGCTGAGAAACAAATGATATATTTGAGGTAAATGAAAGTGTTTAACATGTAATACTATTTTAGGTTATTTAAAATGCACGAAATTTGATCTGTAAAATATAAAGCTCTTGCATTGGACCGGGCCACCCCAGTTTGGCAACGACCCCGCCGCCTCAGATTGATTTTGGTCTGCCATCTGCATGTGTTTGAGATGAAGTAGGGATCAAAATTAGAGCATGCAGATGAATAAAAAGTACCGTTATATATACACTCAATGGTACATGGATCCAAGACTTTAATAATGAGAATATCAAAAGGAATATATGGTTCAAAAAAGGAAGATCTACTGAGTAGGGAAAAGAATATATATATATATATATATATATATATATATACTAGCATCTTCGAACGGGCTACGCCCGTTCTCGATGCGTCGCTGCGGGCTTCGGCCGCAACCAAACGGGCTTCGCCCGCTTGGCATTCAAGGCGGGCTTCGCCCGCCCCCTCCGCGGGCTTCGCACGCCCCCTCGACGGGCTTCGCACGCCCCACACCCTTTTTTTATTATTTATTTTAATAACTAATTAACTGCGGACTTCGCCCGCAACCAAGCGGGTTTGCCCGCTTGGCATTCAAGGCGGGCTTCGCTCGCCACACCCCCTCGACGGGCTTCGCACGCCCCACACCCTTTCTTATTATTTACTTTAATAACTAATTAAATAAATTTCTTAATAAAATTAAAATTTTGAAATCTTTAAAATTTTAGGGTTTCGAAATTTAATTATTTCGCCCGTTCTCGATGCGTTGCAGTTTATTCAATTATAAAATTTAAAGCATTGCTTCTTATAGTTTTAAAATTTTAAAATTTGAAAAGAAAAAAAAAAAACCGTGCCCCCCCCGCGTCCGCTTCCGCCTGCCGATGTTTGCCTTCGCCGCCGCCGGCGGAGCCGCCAGCGGCCTGACCGGCCTCCGGCGAACCCGCAGGGAGTTGTCCGGCGGCGAGCGGGCGGGACCACCGCCGGCGGTGGCCCTGACCGTGAGCCCTAAAACTGGGGCTCACGGGCAGGGCCTCCGCCGGCGGTGGCCCCGCCCGCTCGCCGCCGGACAACTCCCGGCGGGTTCGCCGGAGGCCGGCGAACCCACCGGTGGTGGCCGGGCAGGCCGGCGGCGGTAGAGGGAGGCAGGGCAGAGGCTGCTGCGCGATTTTTTGGCGGAAGGGAACATCGGGATTTCGGGAGTTGTAAATTTTGGTTTTTTGTTAGTTTGGCTATTTGCAGGCCCGATCTCTTTAATCCGACGGCTATTCTTTGAAACAACCTCATCCAACGGTTCAAATTCAATTTTTGGTGTGCTTCTAAATATGCATATTGACTTATATAATAAAGATATATGCCCCAAAAGGCATAGAAATGCTGTGACATAAAAATGAGCATAACTATTATTTACATAGAATCAAAGTTTTTCAAATGTGATAACTGCAACATTTAAAAACTAAATATATGCTTCAAAATTACATGTTTTATATGTTTCAAAACTAAATATATGCTAAACAGCACATCAAAGCAACAATGATATATTGAGATTTTGAAGAAACATGCTGTGCATTTCTGCAGTGTAGATCATTTTGTATAGATATTCAGAACTTAACATTTCTGCAGTGTAGAGAGGAGAAAAGATGATATAGCCGAGCTCTTAGAGAGGAGAGAAGATGTCCTTAGCATATTTACCAGTCATAGATTCAAGTGCAGCAAAAATGGACCAAGATCGAAAACATGGACCAAAATAAAAAAATTCTTTACCATTTCAAGAACCAAAATCGAAAACTGAAATGCTAGAGCTGAAACAGGGAAACTCCAATCATAGATTCATACAAAAATGAATAGAAACCAACTTCTCTTAAAATAATCTGAACTTAGGAAAAATTTGCCGTGCACTCTTAGAGCAGCAAAAATGTCAAAATTAAATAAGAGGAAAATACTAAATAGAAATAATTTATAGATATATATAGATAGAACTTTAGGTAGTTCGGCTTCAAACCAAAATAGTAATTTAATTTCTCAATATGAACTCCCTAATAATCTCCCAACCAGCAGCGGTGAAAATTTCTTGCCCAGGAACAATAATTCCCCCAACCTATAAGAAAATTTCAAAAAAAGAAATGTAGGTTAATTTGACTGTTTAGGAACATCATTGAAGAGAACAAAAAGTCCACGCCAAGTAGTCTATCTTATTTTTTGCCAAAAATATTGATTCTAGATAGGGAAATTTAAACAAAAATAGGGATCATGGTGTAAGATAACCTTCAAAGCCAAGTGTAAGATTGAGAAACAAAAATAGGGAAATTTAAACAAAAATAGGGAAATTTATATCAACAACTTTCACTGGGCACTATAACCTTCAAAGCCAAGTGTAAGATAAATTAAAAATTCTAAAACTCATAATATTCATGCTTCCGTTGATATTACAATATGACATCTCTTTAGATACCCTTCAATGGTTGCAGATTGTTGCGATCCTAGGACATAGTATCAGAGGGTGGCGTGACCTAATCCCGTTTGCGTCCCTTCAGCGTGCGCGTCTAGCTTCTCCCGACAGCGCCGTTCCTCCAGCGTTCAGATCCGCTCCCGTCGTCGTCTTCTAGCGCCGATCCGCCAGCGTCCCGCGTCCAGATCCATCCCACATCGTCGTCGTCCAGCGTCCAGCGACAGCTCCGTTCCTCCAGCGCCGATTCGCTCCAGCGTCGTCGTCTCCCGTCCAGATCCGCTCCCGAGCGCCTCCAGCCCGTCGCCTCCCTCCAGCCAGCCAGTCCTAGTCGGCCAGCTTCCTCCAGCCCCGTCGCCTTCCTCCAGCGCCCGTCGACACAACTCTCTGCTCATGGCTGTTTGAGCCTTTCTCGGCGCCTGATCTATGCAGGCTTGAGTCCGTGATTGCTCTTCTGGCGCCTGTTCTCCCTTCTTGTGGGAATGTATCTGTCTCTTATTGCGTATTGTGTTCCCCCGACGCATCTCCTCTTTCTATGAGTGAGATTTCTTGTCTCTAGTCTCCCGGATTTGCTTTTTTTCTCTCTTGCTATGCCAGGAAGTAGTGAGACTCCGGATGTCTCCTCCGGTGGGAGTGCTCCTCATGATCCTCTGCCTTCTACTGGATCTCTTCGTGCCAACCATGATCACGGGACTCCTCAGATTACTACTATTAAGTTGGATGACACTAATTATCTTCCTTGGGCTCGGTCCGTTACTCTGGCCCTCAAGAGCCGCCGTCTATTTTGCTACATCAACGGCACTACTAGGGCTCCCACTGCTATCTCTCCGGATTGGCCCCAATGGGAATCCGAGAACTCCTTGGTGATGTCTTGGCTGACCAACTTTATGCAGGAGTCTATTGCCCGCAACTATCTATTTCTAGATACGGCGGCCGACATTTGGAAACGAGCCGAGATTACTTACTCCTGCCGTGGGAATGCTGCTCAGATCTTCCAATTGCGGCGACAGATTTTCCTCTTGCGCCAAGGGGAGCGGCCTCCCACTGCTTATTACCTGGACTTTACCCAGCTTTACCAGGAGTATGACCACTTTGACACGCTTACTCTTGTCTCCCCTGAGGATGAAGTGCTGGTCCGTGCCCGGGAGGAACACAATCGGATCTTCGAGTTTCTTCATGGTCTCCACCGTGACCTCGATCCCATCAGTGTTCAGATTCTTGGCCGTTCTCCTCTGCCTTCCTTACCTGAGGTATATAGTTTGGTTCAACAAGAATATGATCGCCGGCAGATTCGTCTACCAGATGTTGTTGCTGAGGGCTCTGCTCTTGCTGCTCGGTTCAATCCCGGTGGTCGCTCTATCCGGGACACAAGGTCTAAACCTATGAACAAGGATCATTTGACGTGCGATTATTGTGGGAAAGCACGTCATACTCGGGACACTTGCTTCAAGCTTCATGGCTTTCCTCCTCCTCGCGGTGGACCTGCTCCTCGTGGTGGCCGTGGATTTGGTCTCACTCTGGGTCGCTCTGCTTCGTCTCGCTCGGCTCATCTCTCCGATGTTGTTGATGATCCTGCTTCTTATGAAGGATCTGATGCCCCTGCGATTCCTTCTGCCCTTTCTGCTGAAGAGATTCAAGCCTTCTGTCGCTTCATGCTTGGCCACTCATCTGAGTCTGCTATCTTCATATGCCCACCAGGGGACTCCAGGTGCTCACTCTGCCTCCGCTTGCTCTCCCACCTAGTGGATCATTGATTCTAGCGCCACAGACCATATGACTGGCTCTGCTACAGGTTTTGTATCTTATATCCCTTTGTCTGGTAAGGACAAAGTGAGCATTGCTGATGGCTCCTTGTCTCCCATTGCTCGGAAAGGGTCCATTCCTTGCTCCTCCCTCACCCTCTCTTCGGTGCTTCATGTTCATAAGTTTACCCGCATCATGTTTTCTATTAGTCACCTTACTAATTCCATGAATTGCTCTGTAACCTTTTTTCCCTCATCCTGTGTCTTTCAGGACCTGAAGACAGGGATGGTGATTGGCTCTGGTAGACTGCGGGATGGCCTCTACCTGTTCGACCCCTCCAACTCTGCGGACTCCTGGCACTGCCGCCTGGGCCATCCTTCTCCTTCTACTATGCATCTTTTATTTCCGAATATGTCAAATGTATCTTTGAATACTTTTAAATGTGATGTGTGTGCTCTTGGTAAACATCATCGTGCTTCTTTTAATCATGTGTCCACCCCTAGTTCTTCTCCTTTTGCTGTGGTTCATACTAATGTTTGGGGTCCTTGACCTGTTGCCTCTATTTCGGGTTTTCACTTGTTTGTTACGTTTATCGATTGTTTTTCTCGTTGTACGTGAGTCTACTTAATGAAAAACAAGAATGATGTCTTTCTCTTATTTCAACGTTTTCATAAGATGATTTCCACTCAATTTAATGTTGTCATTAAAGTTTTGCGCAGTGATAATGGTCGTGAGTACGTTGACTCTTCCTTTGAGCGTTATCTTAGTGATCAGGGCATTATACATCAAACATCTTGTGTCTACACCCCGACTCAGAATGGGGCCGCCGAGCGTAAGAATCGCCATCTTCTGGAGGCTGCTCGATGCCTCCTCTTGCAGATGCACCTCCCGAAGCATTTTTGGGGGGATGCTGTTCTTACTGCGGCGTATCTTATTAATCGCCTGCCGACTCGTGTCCTTGGTTACAAATCCCCTCTTGCGGCTCTTTCTGTCTCTCCCACGCATCTCCTTCCTCATATTTTTGGGGGTGTGTGTTTTGTCCAAGTTTGCCCCATGTCCAAACTTGACCCTCGTGCCCTCAAGTGTATCTTTGTTGGGTATTCGCCTACCCAGAAAGGATATAAATGCTTCCATCCAGCTTCCCGAAAGATATTCGTTACTATGGACATCACGTTTCGGGAGTCTGAGTCCTTCTACGAGCCCTCACTTCAGGGGTAGACTTACCCAAAGGAAGTGAGCTCTCTTCCCCTACCTATTCCTCCCTCATATCTTCCTCCTCCTGTGCCTATGCCTGCTATGTCTACATCCTTTCCTACTCCTGTTCGTACTCCTGTGACCGCTCCTCCTTTACAGTGTATACTCGGCGAAAAAGGGGTCAAGGTACATCGACCTCTCTCAGGCTTCCCGCTCCAACATTTGATCCTTCTTTGGGGACTCAAGGTAACTGTATCTCTACCCAACATCCGATGTCCCACTTTGTGTCCTATAACTCATTATCTCCTTCACATAAACTCTTTATTGCCTCTCTCTCCTCCATTTCTATTCACTCAACTTGGCAGGATGCTATCGCTAACCGAAAGTGGCAAGAGGCTATGCTTGAGGAGATGTTGGCTCTGGAGAAGAATTGCACATGGGACTTGGTCTCGTTGCCACCTGGCAAGACTGTGGTGGGGTGTAAGTGGGTGTTCTCCATCAAACAAAACTCTCAAGGTGTTGTTGAGCGATACAAGGCTCGCTTGGTGGCTAGGGGCTATACTCAGACCATGAGAATTGACTATCAAGAAACCTTTGCTCCTGTGGCGAAGATGAATTCTAAAAGAGTTTTGCTCTTGTGTGCTGCCCGCAACGGGTGGACTTTGACTCAGTTAGATGTGAAAAATGCTTTTCTCATGGGGACTTGGAAGAAGAGGTCTGCATGTCGTTACCCGCCCGGCCTTACGCTTGCCGGATCTGGTGGAAAAGTATGTAGGTTGAAGAAAGCCTTATATGACTTAAAACAGTCTCCTCGGGCATGGTTTGGGAGCTTTCACAGAGCTATGATTGCTTTTGGATATTCCCAGAGCAATGCCGATCATACTTTATTTGTAAGGCACAAACATGGGAGACTCACTGCTCTTATTGTTTATGTGGATGATATCATTATCACGGGTGATGACACTGAAGAAATTCAAACTCTGAAACAAAGACTGGCAAAGGAGTTTGAAGTAAAAGACCTGGAAAATCTCAAATACTTCCTGGGAATTAAGGTCGCTCGATCAAATTATGGCATATTCATATCTCAGAGAAAGTACATTCTTGACTTGCTCCAATCATGTGGGATGAATGGGTGTAGACCTGCTGATACCCCAATTGAAGTTAACCATAGATTGGGTAGAGATGATGGGGAAGTGGTATATGATATCACTGGGTTTCAACGATTGGAAGGGCATCTTATCTATCTATCTCATACTCGCCCGGATATTTCATATGTTGTTGATGTTATTAGTCAGTTCATGCACTCACCACAAACCCGTCACTTAGAAGCTGCTCATCGAATCCTTCGGTATCTCAAGTACTCTCCTGGAAAGGGTATCCCCGGGCAAAGAGCTGACCGTTGAAGTCTATACTGATGCTGATTGAGCTGGTTCAGTTGACGACAGGAGGTCCACCTCTGGAAGCGTGGTGGGCCCATAACCCACAGGTCCTAGGATCGCAACCTAGCTCTGATACCATGTTGGAGAAGCTCAATGTTTCAATTAATTAGAGAAAAGAGGCACTCTCCTTTACATATAGAGCGATGTTAAATGCAGGCCGGCTTTGGCTGTATGCAGGCCGCGGATATATGCAGGCCAAAAAATTATTCATGCATGCCAAATTTCATATTTACATATCATATTCAAAAATCGCCGTCATGGCCTCCATCGCTGCCATCGCCGACGACGTCGCCATCGCCGACGACGTCGCCATCGCCGACGACGTCGCGATCGCCGCCATCGCCCTAGCAAATACCCATGAATAACTTTAGGCCAGTTGTAATTTAAAAACACAGAACTCGGACAAACGAGTAAACTCCTTGGGGACACTGTTGCATGGAAGGAAAAAACACATAATACATGAAGTATTAAACTACTCTAATCATTTTTCCTGAAGTTTTAAAAGGAAAAATGATATCTTTTTTTAAAAAATTGTGGCCTGCATATAGCTAAAATTGGCCTGCGTTTAACATCGCTTTTTTTAAAAAACTGTGGCCTGCATATAGCCAAAACTGGCCTGCGTTTAACATCGCTCTTTATATATAGGAAAGAGATACAATGCTGAATAATAACGCAACACAATAACCCCTATTCCAACACAGATATATGCTAATGGTGAGCAATGCACATGTCATACATATAGGGATCATGCAATAAACAATTATTGCTCTGTCCTCTATGGCGGCAAAATATGAAGTGACTGAAGAACAAAAATGATAGCTATGAAAAAAAGGAGGAAATAAACCCAAATGGGAGAGGTGGTCGATATCACTCTTCTCAATGGTATTTATAGAACCATATATATATCATTCTTCATCATAAATATTTGGACTTCAATCATTTTTTTATTACAATCAGCAAAACAAATTCTGAATAAATGAACTGTACAAAACAAATTATTAGAAGTTCTAATTATCAACAGACCATTCTCCATTTATGAGTAACTTGAAGCATTAAAAATTTCAGTCCAGGAATTAGAACTTTAGGCTTAGGAAAAACACAACAAAGAACAAAAACACAACTTGCTGATACACCCAAGGATTTGAAGATGGCAATTATTGATACATGATGGCAACTCTACAACAACATAAGCATCATTATGGATAAATCGTAAAAAAACGAAGTTGATACCAATTTAAAAAGGCCTAAAGCAGTCCAAAACGTGGTGCAGAGAAGCAGAGAAGCCAAAGATGAGATCGCCAGAGAAGTGGATGCATACCTTCGAGGATCGAGCTGATGCAAACGCATACGCAGACGAAGAATAACGATGGAGGAGGAGTTTGCGAAGATCCCTTCGAGTCAGACTGCCCAGCAGCTGCAACAGTAGAGGAGTTCTTGAGGAACCGGCTGTGGAGGAGGAGACTTGCAAGAGGCCCTCAGGTATAGTTGCACATCATCTCGGCGGGGGCTATGTCGACGGGAGGTAAGGGAGCTTTCGGTGGGGCTCTTCCGAGGGGAAGTAGGGTTATAGACGGAGTTATTGGCGGGTGGCAGTCGAGGAAGTGACGGTAGAGTGCAGGGATGGAGAAAGCAGGAGGCTTGCTTGCTGGCGGAGGCGAGCTTGCTGTCCTTTGCTGGCGGAGGCGACAGAGGCCTGGTTGCTTTTGGCGGGAGCGCGGGAGCAGAACAAAAAGCTGAGGCGTGCACGGGGATCAGAAATACACCAAAATTAACCCTTGAGCCGGCCGAAAGACCAAAAGGCCCTTAAGTTAAAGCCCTAAACTTGTTTTAATGAGGGCATTTCGGGATTTAAATGTTACACCATGAGATGATTAGGGGTTCCTTTATATAATATATATATATAGTATTAAAAGGGGCCCACAATGATCGTATTTCCGAACCTTCGGATTAGTGCGATAGTGTACTATGGTATCAATCAGAACACACACATAGATGTATATTTCGGACTAAATAATTTCTCATATTATTGGGAGTAAAAGATTACTGCAGATCCAGATCTTTGGGTTATCTGCGCTTTTTTGTTATTTGCAATTTGTATAAAGTTGTAAAGATAGCTGCGTTTTTCTTCGTCAGTTCAATTTTTGTCCATATCTATGATTACTCTATAATCTATTATTTTTTATTCTTTATTTCAATTAGAGACAAAAGTGTGAATCTGTGTGTATTTCTTTCTTCTGATTAGAATCCCAAGTTGGAACCATCTGGTGAGAAGGCTATTTCTGTCGGGACTTCATTTCCAGAGTCTAAACATATTTCAATAGAAAATGGGGATCATATGGAGACACAAGATAAAGATATTATAATGGAAGGACTTGGTGCTATTGGTGTTTATGATAATTGGGTCGCACCTCCAATATCTGGACAACACCCAAAATCTCGATATGAGGTCACTTGATGTCTATGCTTAAAATTTAGATTATTTTTATGCTGCTTGCTACTTGTTTTGTGGTGCCTCAGTATTGAACAAATCTTTTTTCAGCATGGAGCAGCTGTAGTGAAGGATAAGATGTACATTTTCGGTGGAAATCACAATGGCCGCTACCTCAGTGATCTTCAGGTATATAGTCCTGTTTATATAATTGTAGAATTTTGTAGAGTAGTAAGAGTCATCACCAAAATTATTGATTTTGATGGGGTATTGACTTGTAATATTATTTTTGGCATGAATTGTTGGAAACGAGTGATGAATCAGTCCTGTTGCCTTTTATTTATTAATCTTAAATGGTGCTTCTAATGATATTTTTCCCTGACTTGGATAAAAGGTTCTCGATTTGAGAAGTTTAATGTGGTCAAAGATAGATGCTAAAGTATCAAAAGGGTCGTCAGAATCATCGACACCTGCCCAAGTTTCTCCTTGTGCTGGGCATTCACTGGTAATTACTAGAGAATCTGATTCCTCTTAATTACTGGTAGTATCTGATGATAGCCTGTAAACTTTATTGATTATTATCTTATAGAAATGTACTTTTTCTTTCTCCATTTCAGATTTCATGGGATAATAAGATTCTATCGGTTGCAGGTCATGCAAAAGATCCTTCCGAGACTGTCACAGGTTTCTATTTACAAGTTAAGATATTGACAAATTATCAATTCGTACGCTTTTCTGCTGAATAACTCCACTGTATTCTGGTGTCAGTTAAAGAATTTGATCCGCAGACTTTGACATGGTCGGATTTAAGGACTTACGGGAAGCCACCGGTAATTTTCCTCTCTGGCTGCATATGGACTACTTTCTTATATTCTACTAAACATCAATTTTCTCTATCAGTTTGTCCGGAGGCAATACATCCTTTGATGATTAGTTATTTGCACCTTTAAAAGTCAAAGGTGTAATAAAAACCTTATCCCTGACTTTCTAACAAATTTATTTTTTGCAGATTTCTCGTGGAGGTCAATCAGTGACTCTTGTTGGAGCAACTTTAGTCATCTTTGGCGGGCAAGATGCGAAAAGATCTCTATTAAATGATTTACACATTCTTGACCTGGAAACCATGACTTGGGATGATATAGATGCTATGTATGTAGTAGTACTTTGTACGCCTCTTACAGCTTCACATTTTATAGATAAATAAATATAAAAATGATATTAAATTAATCTTTACCATTTATTAGCTTGTCTTTTAAGTTGTTGGATCTAATCTAACTTACATAGACGATGAAATGAATATGTGAGATTGATAGATGCACACTATCATGAACCAAAATTGTATGCTTGAGTGCAAAGTAGGGATACAAAATATCGAGACATCTAATTGATAGATGCCCGCTATCACGAACCGAAATTGTATGCTTGAACGCAAAGTAGGGATACAAAATATCGAGACAAGCTCGATCCGAACTCTTGAGGTTTGGTTCTCGTTAAGAGCCTCTCTCAATTAGGAGAGCCTAACACTAAACAAGATCTAAAAAGATAATAAATGACTCGTAAATATGATAATGCCCCTAGCCCTTAAGGTTACATAGACTATTTAGGAGTGTGGCGTCCGTCTTCGTATCAACACTCCCCTTCCGAAGAATCGACCGTGTCCTCAAGGCCGAGGTCCGCATGGGTCGTCAGCTAGCGTCAGAGGGTCAAAGTCGTCGAAGTCAGGACCGTCGTCTTCAGATTTGAGCAACGCGCACATGTCTTTGAGAGGGCAGAAGTGGGTGAGCGAGTAAGTTTGTTGGCAGCGAAAGCAAAGGCCCTTGCGGTGAAACTCGAGGTGCTGCTAGTGAGATAAGCGTTGGGGTTGTCGGGGTGCCTGTGTAAGCGAGGCTGGCGTAACTGGTGACATCGTGCCTAACAACGTGGGCCCAGGTGGAGGCGGGGATTCAAGCTGGAAAGAGGCGGCAGAGATTTCGGCGGTGGAGGCGATAGTGGCAATGGCTGGTGGGGTGGTTGAGGACGGCGAGGCTATGTAGAGTTCCTCGTCAAGGCAACGAGCTTGCTCCTTGGCGCGGGAAAGGGTAGTCGGATTACGGACTTCGAAGGCGCGCACGGAGGTGGAGTTGTAGACCCCTAAGAAAGTACCCCAGATTATGGTTTGGGTATAGACCCGGTACGTGCGTGACTACCTAGATGAACTCGTCGATGTAGGTGGCCACAAAGTCGGACTGGCGCACGGAGCTGAGGCGCTCGTAGGATCCCTTCTGGAGGGAGTCATAATGGCAGAGGAATTCCGCTTGTCGACCAGGAGAGGTCAAGGACCTGCTGACGTGTCCAGCACACCCAATGGAGAGCCGAACCCTCAGTGTAGAAAGTGGACAGTGGAACTTTCTGGTTGGCGGGGGTGGGCTGAAGGTTGAAGAACTTGTCGGCGCGGGCGCTCCAACCGAGGGGGTTAGTGTCGTTGAACTCAGAAATCTCGATCCGACGGAGATGGGCCAGGTGGATGTTCGTATCGGGGTGGAGAAACCCCATGTACTCAGGGACGGACCGATGGGGCGGCGGCGGCGGTGGTGGCGGAGGTGTCGACGTGCGGTTTACCACAGTGGTCACGAGCTCTCAAAGGAGGAGAGTGAGATCCTCAAGTCGAGCTTCGAGTTGATCCAAGTGATGGAAGTCCGCTAAAGCAGAGGCGGAGGCGTCCTTGTCGGCGTGGAGGGCTATTGAATGTGTCCAGGGCATGGAACAGAGTAGCCGAAGGAAAACAACAGGCTACAAGGCTGAACAGGGTGCGACGATGGGGGGGAAGGCCCGACTAAGGTCGGTGGGCGACGATGAAGCGCAGGAAATGCGTTGAGGCTGCTGAAACAAAGTGTTGGGAGTGGCGCAACTTGATGTGAGGCTGGACACGACGGAGGGTGGTCATTAGCTGTTGGAAGTAGGCGGCGGGGCTGGAGGAGGCGCTGGATCCGGAGACGCGAGGAGGAACGGCCAGGGAATACGACTCGCATGAAGCGGTCGTCACAGGTGTCGAGCGCACCGGGCGGAAGGCGATGGACGCGGTTGACTTGCGGGAGGCTTGCACGACAGCTGCAGACTCGAAGCGAGTGGGCTGGAGCTGTGGTCGAGACGGTGAAGACGCGAGAGGGATGATAGCAGATCTGTGGAGACGAGCAATGGATCCGGCGGAAATACAATCGGTCGGATGCTGCCTGGTACAGGGAATTAGATCTAGTTAGGGTTGCGACAGAACCCTAATTGAGTGGCAGGTCAAACTAATTGATAGATGCATGCTATCACGAACGAAAATAATGTGCTTGAACACAAAGTAGGGATACAAAATATTGAGGCATCTAATTGATAGATGCACGCTATCACGAACCGAAACTGTATGCTTGAACGCAAAGTAGGAATGCAAAATATCGAGACAAGCTCAACCCGAACTCATGAGGACTGGTTCCCTCTAAGTGCCTCTCTCACCTAGGAGAGCTTAACACTAAACAAGATCTCAAAAGATACTAAATGACTCTCCCCCACTCCCTTATATAAAGGGGAATGGGTATACATAGAATATGATAATGCCCCTTGGGCTACATAGACTATTAAGGAGCTACATGGCGGCCATCTTCATATCAAAGATATACTGCGTGGCAGTCGATGCCCCCTCTTCCAAAACTGATCTTTTCCCCTCCACCCCTTCCACCCATTGAGAAGTCTCTTGCCTCAACCACATACATTCTACTCTAAATATTTCTTTTAATCTGTGTCAGTCACCTCTAACCACTTTCACGTTTCCTGACTCGTGACTGTGACCATCACCACCATATGGGCGAGCTTTGATCACTTCCTTACTATCTGCTTCCTCCACATTATCATTACACTCTAAGCAGTGAATTTGTCCTATAAAAGCCACATGTTTCACCTCCTTTTAATGCCACATTCATGCGCTTAACAGTAATTTCTGAGCAAATATGCAATAATGTTCAATGAGCACAACAGGCAACGGAGGACCAAATTTCTAAATTAGCCAAAAGTTGGAACTTAAATGTAATGCATATGCACCCGAAGCTGGTTGTAAATCTTTTTTTGTTTTAATTTGATATTTTGCAGTACATCCCTCTCTGTAATATTATCTCAATATTTGTGCCTTCCGAGTTTATTTGGAAGTGATTTGATGATGCTGGTTGCTTTCGAACAATTGATTTCGCTGCTTCAATATTTTCTTTCCTCATACTTGAGAAATCCCTCCCTAGAATATACTGGTACTTCTCATTTAATGGTAAACTGCATTCTGTTTTGCTTAGCAATGATTTGTTGGCATTATCCACTTTCTTTTGTTACATTAAATATTTTGCCTTTTTTGAACTTTCGATGATATATCTTGTATCAAATTTTTTTCTATTTACTATTGCCTTTCTTTTTTAATCATGATATGTAAAATTTACCATGAAATTGTATAAATTTGTCATGATGATTCTCATGGTTCTTTTTCAGAGGTACGCCACCTTCTCCAAGGTCAGACCATGCTGCTGCTTGTCATGCAGAGCGATACCTTCTTATATTTGGTGGAGGGTCTCATGCTACATGTTTTAATGATCTTCATGTCCTAGACCTTCACACTGTAAGAAGCCTCGAACTCAATATTGAGATATTTTACTGTAGCAGAATGACTTTCTTTAATTTCTTTAACACATAAACCTATTGCAGATGGAATGGTCAAGGCCAAAACAGCAGGGTGTGACTCCTGGTCCAAGAGCTGGACATGCTGGAGTAAAAGTCGGGGAAAATTGGTTTATAGTCGGGGGTGGTGATAATAAAAATGGTAATCTTACAAAGTTTTCACTTTCAAAATTGCTCGACATTTTAAATTCCAACATCGTCGATATATGAAGTTTCTTTTGGTATATAACCCTCATGGGCCTCCTCTGCATCCTCTGGTATTAAAAATCTTTTACATTAAACTTGTTGATCTTCATCTTTCCTTTTTTGAGCATTAGTTGTCATTTGGAACCTGACAATTTGTCTCTTACACTGGTAAAGGAAGAAAAAAAGTCTAAAGAAAGAACAATTGTTGTTAAAACTCCACATGGTAAAGTTAACAATTACGTGGTTTTGCGAAATTGACAAGCGTATCTCCATATTCCACTAAGGTTGTAAATATTGGATGTCGGGGAAATGTCGGGTTGAGTTTTTAAATGTTGGATGTCGGAGACATGTCAGGAATATTATCAAATTTTCATGTTATAAATGACAAATTTATTTGTATGTATACTAAGTATAATTATATGTTCTAACTTCTAAAAGTAACAAAATTAATTTAACAAATATACTAACAATGAGTCAATGCATATCTCAAAATAAATTCAAAAAAAATATAAAATAAAATATTATTAACCAGTACAAATCGATAAATTGTAAAATATATTTAATATTATATAATAATTTTATTTTGATAATACCGAGTTTATAGTAAATAAAAGATTTAAAAGCTAAATATTCTTAATCGATTATAAGTCTTTCCAAGCTTATAAATTTATATATTAAAAGTATATAAATTTAGCCCATGCATTATGGCCCATTGGGCCCATTCCTCGCTTAGTCTCCTTTAGTCACACATCTTGTATTGATTTTTAGCTCCTTCCAAGTATCTCTGTACATGTATGCGGATAAGAAAGAATAATATATTTTAAATATTTTTCTCGCACTTCGTATATGGTATCAGAGCTACGTTCCTTTGCCTTCTACGCGATTGATCTCTTGCTCTCTCTTGTTCACCTTGGGAGGACTCCCTCACAGTAACCGCCTGGACCCCCCCTCCCGCCCCCCGTGCGGCTTCCTTAACTGCAGCCGCCCGAGGTCCCTCTGCTCCTTCCATCCCTCCTGCTTGGACCCTTCTCCTCATTTTTATAGGACTCTTGTGCTGCTTATTTGGACCCACCGTCGCTTTGCTATGCAATCGCCCGGACCTTCTTTGTGGTCGTCCCAACCTCTTTTTTTAAGGCCATCTTCGCAGCTGCCCGAACTCCCCGACGTTCTCGCCGGCTCCTCCTTTGTGACCAATTCACGCGGTCTCCCTCTTGCAACCGCCCAGACTCCTCTTTGCGGTCTGTCCGGACTCCTCTTTGCGGCTGCCCTGAGCCCTCTGCGGTCCTCTTTGGTGACCTTGTGCGGGCTCCTCCTTGAGGCCCCCCTACTGCTCCAGCCCGCCTCCTCTTGAGAGGCTTGGGCGGACTCCTCCTTGTGGCCACGCCTCCTCCTGGGTGGACTCCTACTTGAGGTCGCCCCCTACTGCTGTTGTCCGCCCTAACTCCTCTTTGAAGTTTGGGCGGACTCCTCCTTGAGCTCGGGCCTCCTCCTGGTGCTTCAACCCACCTCCTCTTGCGACGATGGGAACAAGTGCTGCTCCCGCTTCCTCGACCCTTCCTGCTCTTGCTCCATCCCCTCTCCCTGATGCTAGGGATGAACTCCGGATTACTACTATCTCGCTCGTTGGCAAGAAGATTTTTTTGGAGTGGGTGCATTCGGTGCATCGTGTTCTTCAGACCAAGGGGCTTCTTCATCAGCCCCCTCTCCCGAGCCCACCGAGCCCACCGAGCCCACCGAGCCCACCGAGCCCACCGAGCAATGACTTCGGGACGATGGCCGCATTCAATCTTGGATCTTGAACTCCATGGATAGTGAACCGTGTCAGATGGCTATGTATCATGACATTGCCAAAGCAATGTGGGATGAACTCCACTCTCTTTATTCTGGAAGGATAGTCTCCCACACTTATTTGATATTTTCATGGCCCTTCAACACATCGACCCGGGAGCGGATGGGGACCTCACGTCCTATGTTGCCCAATAAAAGATTCTAATCGTGGCTTGGATTCAACACCAGCCCCCAGTGCTTGATCTTCCTGCTCAATGAGCTCAGAAAGAAGTTGCCTGTATTGCCTTGATGATGGTTCGGGTTCCTTCTCATCTCCACAGTGTCCCGGCACATATCCTCTCCTCTCTTATTATTCCCTCACTACCCGATGTTTGTTCTATGATGTTAAAGGTGACGCCGCCACCTAATCTTCCGATGCCTTCTCAGACGGTTCTCCTACATCGTGGCTCTGAAAATAGACCTCCACCCTCTCCTATTCGTGGCGGCCGTTCTGGTTCTCGGGGTGGTGGGCGCGATGGTCGCAATTGCTCTAAGGGCCAACCCTCTCGCTTCTGTATTTTTTGTGGTCAGGCACATTATACCGAGGGGACTTGTTATCGGAAACATGGTCTTCCCCCGTTGCAAGCCTCCTCGATGCAAGCACCCTCTCTGTCACATGCCTCCCCTGCTGTTGATGGTCCTTCTACTTCCCACTCCGACATTGACACCTTACGCGAGGAACTCCAGCTTCTTCGTGAGATAATCTCCCGCCACTCCTGCTCCGTTGCCTCCGTCTCCAATGAAGGCATCTCTTGTTTGTCCCACGGTCCCTCTTGGATTGTGGACTCGGGTGCCACAAATCACATCACTCCGCATATGCCCTCTCAGCACTTGGACTCTTCGTGTCCAAAGTTCATTACAGTGGCTAATAGTGACACCACTTCTGTTGCCAGCTTTGACAATGTGTTGTTAACCCCCTCTCCATCTCTTCGCTTTGTTCTTCATGTTCCTGGATCTCACTTCAATCTGCTTTCTGTTAGTCGTCTCACTTAAGATCATGACTGTTTAATCACTTTCTCCTCTTCCTCTTTTGTTGTGCAAGATCGGCAGATGCGGAATATCATTGGCAAAAGGCGGATTTCAAATGGGCTCTACATGCTGGATCTCCCCACATCAGTTCTATCCTCCGTCAGCTCTGTTGATTGACACTGACGTCTTGGTCATGCTCCTCTTCCGATCCTCCAAAAAGCTCTTCCCAATTTCCATTTTTCTTCTTTTGATTGTGAATCATGTATCTATGAGAAACAACATCGCTCTGTTTTCCCTCCTTATTGTACTCGGAGTGTTGCTTCTTTGATTTAGTGCATTCTGATATCTGGGGTCCCTACAAAACAGTTAGTATATTTGGATATCGTTACTTTCTTACGTTTATTGATGACTATTCACACATGACTTGGTTATACATGTTGCGCGATCGTTTTGAGCTTCCGTCCCTTTTCCGCTCCTTTGTTGCATAAACATAAAAGCTATTTCCCCGCACTATCAAAATATTTCGCACTGATAATGCACTCAAATACATTGGGCATACATTTCAGGAAACTTGCACCTCGTTAGGCATTATCCACCAAACCTCTTGTGCGTATACGCCGCAACAAATTGTCGTTGCTGAGCTGATCAACCGTCATCTTTTCGAAGTTGCTCGGTCTCTACTATTTCAGATGCAGGTCCCTACTAACTATTGAAATTTCGTTGTCTCTACTGCTTGTTATCACATCAACCACATGCCCCTGTCCGTTCTCAACTTTGCGACCCCCTTCTCTATCTTATTTCCCGACCGACATCCCTTCCCTATGACCCCACAAGTTTTCGGTTGCGTCTGCTTTGTCCACCACCTGGGTTCCCCCATCGACAAGCTGGCACCTCGTGATACTTGCTACATGTTCGTTGGGTATTCACGTACCCAGAATGGGTATGTCTGTTACTCTTCCTCCACTCGGAACCTGATCACGTTTGCTGATGTGAATTTCATGGAAAACCAGCCTTTCCATCAATCCTCCACCTCGCCTATGCCACCTCCTGATCTACCACGTCCTCTTGTTCCTACCCACTCTTCTTTACCACCTTTACCAATGACACCACCGCCTGCCTCGACCCCTCCTCTTCGTGTCTACTCTCGCTGCACCCCTCGATCTGGTGCCCTGCGACATCCCCCATCCACTACTGATGCTCCGCAGACTGCCGATTTGACCATGTCCTCTACAACGCATCCTCTCTCTAATTATGTTTCCTTACACCGCCTCTCCTCCGATGCGCGCACGTTTGCGACTTCTTTGTCCTTTATTTCCACTTCCTCTTTTGTGCAGGAATCTCTTCAGCATCCTGAATGGCGGGCGGCAATGGATGAGGAAATGACTGCTTTTTGGGCCAAGCATACTTGGGGCCTTGTTCTTCTTTCCTCCTAATCATTCAACGGTTAATTGTAAGTGGGTCTTCACCGTGAAACATTATCCTGATGGGACGATTGACCGCCTCAAAGCCCATCTTGTTACCCGAGGCTTTACTCAACAACACGGCCTTGATTATGAGGAGATATTTTCCCTTGTTGCAAAGCTCAATATCGTCCGTGCCTTAATATCTTTTGTTGTCCATCGTCATTGGCCGCTGTATCAGCTTGACATCAAAAATGCCTTTCTTAACGGCGATCTTGTGGAGCTGTGTATATGCAATAACCTCCTGGTTATGCAACCACGGGGGAGTAACTAGGCTTCCATCTGAAAAAATCACTATATGACCTCAAACAGTCTCCACGGACATGGTTTGATAAGTTTAGTCGGGTGGTTCGTGATTTTGGCTTCACCCGAAGCTCGACGGACTTCTCCCCGACGTTTACCCAACACAATGATTCTCTGGTCCATGTTGATGATATCCTTGTCACGGGTGATGATCTTACCAGAATTACTCAAATCAAGAAACACCTAGCATACCATTTTCAAACTAAAGACTTGGGACGACTCCGATACTTCTTGGGGATTGATGTAGCCCGGCGACCTGATGGTCTTGTCCTATCTCAGCGGAAATATTGTCTCGATCTACTTCATGATGCAAACTACTCTTGGTGTAAGCCCATGGATACATCTATGGATGCAAATCACCAGCTCCCTGCTCATGGTTCGGACTCTGATCAACTCCTCTCTAATTCGGAGTATTATCATCGCCTTGTTGACAAGCTAATATAGCTCACTTTCACACAACCTACTATATCTTTTGCGGTCGGTGTGGTCAGTCGCTTCATGCATGCTCCTCAGATCTCCCACCTTCAGGCCCGTGTTTTTTTCCCTTTTTCTAGTGAATTTCATAATGTCCCGTGTTTTTTTCCCTTTTTCTAGTGAATTCCGTAATGTCCCGTGGTTAGTCGCTTCATGCATGCTCCCCGGACAATATTGCTAGGAATTTCGTAAACTGGGTCATGTCCCGTGGTTTTTTCCCTTTTTTGGATTTTTCACATAAAAACTTTGTTGTCGACTCTAATTTGACTGTGTGAACGTTCGGTTGAATCTCGAGCTATGACGAACCTAATCTACTGAACTGAAGGAGCGTTGATCGATCCACAACAATACTTAATACACACATATATATATACATATACATATATTTATATACATATAGATATATATACATACATATAGATATACATATATACATACATAGATATATACATAGATATATACATACATATATATATATACATATATATATATACATATATATATATACATACATACATATACATATATATATACAGATAAATATATATATACATATACAGATATATATATACATATATTATATGTGTGTTTGTGCATGAATATGAAAATCCGATATTGTAAAATATCTTCGACAAACACACGATATCTGATATTTTAAAACTCAATTTGACATGCCGTTGACATCTGATATTTACAATCTTGATTATGACAAGTAAAAATGATTACTCTTTTAACTGGAAATTGAGAGTATCTGTATTTCTGCTCACGTTTGGTTTATGTGGTATTGTAGTTTTTTATCCTTATGGCTTTTTTGATTGTTGCGAATGACTGTGCAGGGGTTTCCGAAACTCTTGTACTTCACATGTCTACGTTAGTTTGGTCAGTTGTTACTACTGTACAAGGGCGAGTACCACTTGCCAGTGAGGTAATCCTGTTCTTTGCAAATTTGTCTCGTTCTTAACATTTATTTCTGCTTCTTACCCCTTTAAAAGATTTTCGACTATCCAGCTAGCTACAATCCAAGTACCTATAGCAGTGCTAAATCCAACCAATTAGACACTTTTTACATGACTTAACTCTCTCTCTCTCTATATATATATATTTTATATACACACACGCGCACACGAACAATTTGACACATGTTTTGCACATGCCATGCATCAACAGTACATTCATCGTTCCCCGTCCCCCTTTGCAATGGCCCGTGGTTACTATCGTCTCCACACTCTACGCACGGGGGATCCGGATCCCCTAGAGTTCTTAGGGGAACTCCAGGGGGTGGAGTTCGCGATTCGAGCCCGATTCGTGTTGAATCGTAAAAAGTGGTTAACACAAAAGTTGTAGATCTTTCCGAGACGAATAACTTTCATGTTGAACATTTTTTGATATGAAGTCGTTTAGGCCCCCGATTTGGACCCCGAAAAAACTGACCCCGAAATTTATTAATTTAATATTTTTCGGGGTCAGTTTTTTCGGGGTCCAAATCGGGGGCCTAAACGACTTCATATCAAAAAATGTTCAACATGAAAGTTATTCATCTCGGGAAGATCTACAACTTTCGTGTTAACCACTTTTTACGATTCAACACGAATCGGGCTCGAATCGCGAACTCCACCCCCTGGAGTTCCCCTAAGAACTCCAGGGGATCCGGATCCACGCACGGGGGATGGTGAGCGACAAAGGTATTGTTGCTGCGGGGCATTGGAAACCACTTGATAGACTGCTCACGTGTGTTTCTCTATCTATCTCTATCTATCTATATCTATATCAGACGTGCAATGGATGATAACTGCAGTATATGATTATAGCTCAACATCCTCTTAAAATTATACATCTTATTTTTACTAATCTCACGTCTAAGTTACTATAGAAGAATTTAAAAAATTTAATACAAACAATTATTATTATTCTATAAGATACATGAAATAATTTCATTAATATTACATCACAACATGTTTTGACCAGGTGTCCAGTACACACACTATGTTGTGCAACCACATAGCCTCCTTTATGCTATCCCTCCCAGTACAGATTTTCCAATACCAATTTCTGTTGTATATGATTTCTAATTTGAATTCCAAAGCCGTAAAGTACAGTCTCCCCAATTCCTACACCTACCTACAACCAATAGGTTCACCACTAATATCAGCTTGCAGAATATACCGGCTGAAAGGAATACTCTTTATCTTTTTTCTTAGGTAAAAAAAAAATCAAGGGTATAAAGGGAAGCCCAATGTTACACCAAACATGAGGCTTCCCTAGTAGTCGAGTGTGTGTATACTAGCATCTTTGAACGGGCCCGTGCTCGATGCTCCCCCGCGGGCTGTGCCCGGTAGGCAGCAACATTCGTCGAGCGGCAACATTCTGTGGGCGGCAACATTCGGTGTCCGATATCATTCTGCGGTCGACATCATTCGGCGGGCGACAACATTCGGCGTGCGGCAACATCGGCGGGCAACAACATTCAGCGTGTGACAACATTCGACATGCGACATCATTCGGCGGGCGGCATCATTCGGCGGGCGGCATCATTCGCCGGGCGGCATCATTCGGCGGGCGACATCATTCGACTGGCGGCATCATTCAGCAGACAACATTCGAATGATGCATGTGGGTTGCGCCCGCAGGCATGCAGACTGTGCCCGCATCCAAGCGGGCAGGCAAGCGGAATTCATAAAATACAAAACTAAGTTAAACATTTGTTAACGCTAACATTCATGCTTTGATCTTAAGGACGGGTAGGCAGGCAAGCGGGCTACGCCCGTGCTCGATGCTCTCGTGGGTGGGGGGGGGGACATCGCCCGCATGCAAGCAGGTTGCTTCTCTCCACGTGGGCAAGATTCGGCGGGTGAGACTATGTGGTGAGGGTAGGCATAATTGTTCAGATTCGACGGGCGGCAACATCCGACGGGCGGCAACATCCGACGGGCGACAACATTCGGCGGGCGGCAACATTTGTCGGGCTCACAATTAAAGTTTGTCATTCACGGTTCATTATGCGCTTTGTTCTTGAAAATGCAATTTGGAAGATATATGGCTTTGCGTGGTTATATTTTTATGGGCTTAAATTGTTCTACATTTTTCATGATGTTTCCACAAACACCTGATGTACATCTCATAAATCCACCCAGTAAAGACAACAAATGCAAGTATACAACAATGGGAGAATTAGAAAATGGTAAACAAAATTCCAGTTGATGAGAAGCTTAGGAAAACCAATATTCAAATTTAATCCATGTGTAGGTGCTGCCAATGGAATTCCAGTAGTTATTTATTTGTTGGTCGGATGAAGGTGGCTTAGAGATAAACATGTGGTTCTTCAATCGGAGTTTGTGAGCTCATAGGTCAAGAGACGAACCTGCTGAAAAAAGTTCAGGGGAAGAGAATGCATGGGCATACCGAGGTCAAAGCTCAAAGAAGAACTTCTTGATTCCATGGATCTGAGATTCAGACTATAATCCATATGCCCTAGCTCTGAGATTCTCGGAGGACTTTGCTGAGCCGAGTAACGTGCAGAACTGCCAAAGAGGGACGATCGCAAATCTTCGAAATTGAAAACGAAAAAAAAGCATGCACGCATTGCAGGACGCACAAACATTCTGAATCTCCAAGAAAAAACAGCAACAACCAAGAGTTATACCTTGGTTCAGGTACCTAAAATCTAGGGACCTTCGATTTGTTTCCCGATTATTTGTGAACGGAAGACCTGGAGGCCTTCGTTGTGTTTCACACGTAGGACGTTGACGGAGGACGTGAACAGCGAAGAACCCTCGATATCATTCCCAATTATTTGTGGACGGCTTCCTGGGGATATCGACGGAGATTGGTCTTCATAAGCGAGCATCGGACGGCGTTGTCGGTTGAAGGCAGAGGGATATCAAATCAAGAGGAGGGACGATGCCCTAGAGTGTGAGAAGAGCGGCACGGGCGAGGGATTCACAAAGCGAGGAGTCTTCAGAAGCACGGGGCAGGATTTTGAAAGATGGGCTACATATTACAGTAAAGCTTCCAACAAATTACAGTAACAACCGGTCCTACATATGTTTAGTTCTCTATCTGGAACTTGTGAAATGTATATCGCAATTATAAAAAACACTTAAACTATATCATAAGTTCATGTCATGCGTTATCCTCAACTTTATCTTGAGGGCTTTGGCTGCCTTTCCTTTTTCATTCATCTTGCTGCGTGTTACATGATGTGTTAATTCTATTTTGAGAAAGTCTTCTTACACAACTTCTAGATATAGCTAAGTACCTATTTTCAACTCATTCTCCTTATTGTTTTTCCTAATTATTTCTATATCCCCTGATTAATATTCTAAAATACACAGTACTCAAGCTGGCTGTCAGTAACTTATTTGACCTAGCAATTGATCAATACAATAGAGCTGATCAAATTTGTAAATTTCACTTCAGTTTTCATGAAATTCTCGATTTACACATCAATCTAGATTTTGTCCTCTTTATTCTCATTCTTTTGAATCAATTGATCCCCTAACAATATTGATTCTTAATTATCATTTCACATTCTCTAAAACTGAACTTTATGTACACAGTTTTCTTCAATTAACCCTAAGCTGGATTTTTGGGGATTTTTACTCCTTATTTTACTATTAATTTTCTTATATCTCATCAGTAATGCCATATGCAAATAATATACAACTTGGTATCTCACTTTGAAACCTTTTTAAGTGTCTCTGTTGGATTGGTTCAGGTTTCGACACCGTACCGGTGTTAGGTCAAGTGCTATTAATGGAAATAACTAACATTAATGGCAATAGGCTCTATGCGGGGCTTCACCCCTATGCTGAATTGCGAACGTGCCGCGGCTCCAATCTCGGCCCCTTTGCCAAACAACAACGTAACGGGGCTCCACACCTACACCGAATCAATACCATGTGAAAGCATCCTATCATTTGGCATCTGATATGATGCGGAAGTATTCTATCATTTGACAATTGATATGTTGTGCATTCAAGCTCTTGTATATTAAATATCATTGATATCTTCACATGCCTCCCCATTATGTTGTTGTCTAACTGTCACTCTTCTAAAAGTATCATGTAAATATTATCTAAAGACCAAAGCAAATACAAAAACAGTCATTTTAAAATAAAATGACGTCAAATTATGTGGTATGGTAGCAAAAAGCCTAGACATTTAGCTACGTCAAATCTTCTACACCTAGGCTACTTATATAAGTAAGTTATGAGGACCACTTACTATGCCCTTAAGAAATTTGTGGTAGATAGCACGATTAAACCTCCCTTTTTATCCTGCTTCACAAATTCCATAATTGAATCCCCTGCCACATTCTAAAACAATGTATCACAAACGAACAAACTATTAGCAATTGTTCAAAACTACTACACTATTAAAAATACAATTGAAACCAAGGAGCATTTCTTAATGGCCTCAACAAACATGTTCGAAACAATAATTTCTATCATCAAATTCACAAACTCACAGAACTTAGTAAGAAGCCATGACCTGTAAATAGTCTCTGGATCCTCCTCTGCCTGAGTTAATTGGAAAGAGATGTAGTGGAGGGGATTTGATGAAGGTGGGGAAGAAAGAACGAATGAAGTGAACTTAGCGCTTCATGTGCAAGATCAGGCGGGGAGGAAGAAGAGATGGCAGAGAGGATAATTGGTAGGATGTTAATGTGAGCACTGGAAGGCAGCAACTCTTGGCGTAGGGATTTGAGATCTTTAAGGGAGTCCATAGTGCAGTGCGGGGACCTGAGCGAATGGTAGAAAGATCATTGCACTTCGCCTCGGCTTCATAATTAACTCTTCCGTTGATGATTGAACCCACTTCTTGCGAGCGATGACTGTAGTGGACCTCAGGGGAAGTGGCTCTCTCGAATGACGATGAAGCTTTGCGTGGTAAGAACGATGCGGGTGACGATGAAATCAGGACGGGGTAGAGGATGGGCTTGGGCGCTGCTACGGGAGGGATGTTGATTGAGAAAGAGGACTCATGAGGGCTTCTTGGGGTGTCGGTCGGGACTTAGGAGGGGTAATCAGATAGATGAAGGGTTTCGAGATTAAATCTCGAAACTTGGCGACCGGGAGAAGAATCAGACGTCTGAGATCCTCTCAATACCGCACATAGTTGGCCAATTTTGTTACCACCATATTTCTTATATATATATATATATATATATATATATTAGGAAAATATACATCTTATGCGGACTGATTAATTATCATGTGTGATTCTGCATATTAATATAATTATATACGTGTGTGTGTATATATATATATATATATTTGAGATATATTATATATATTACTATATATGTGATTCTTAAGGAGGCTGCCTAAATCAGAGCAAGGCCCGTAAATCAGCTAAGCGGGCAAGGCTTTCAATCCAGGTCATGAGAATCAACACATGCAGTAGAAGTTGTGTCTTGACTTGTATATGTGTAGTAGTGCCTTGCATTGGAGAGCATCCACCTTTCTTCGTCTTTCTTTGCTTCGTGCAGTTTTGTGATCGGTAAAGCCGATTCAAGTGGTGGACGATGTTTGGTGGTGCTCGGGGAGACAGTGTTGTCAGAATCGAGATCCTAGGTGAGATCGTTTCGAGGCTGGATCGGATCAGAATGTAGGATCGGATCCGAATGTAGGATCGGATCGAGGATCACAAAATCCTATAACATTCATAAATTAAGACTAAAAATATAAAATTGAACTTTGTAGCATCCAATTACATGCTCAATTAACAAAACAAGTCATTAAATTGAGCAGTATTTGAATAATTATATCAAAAAATAATTGAATAACTAAATCAAAAAGATTATATCGTTCTAACTTCACTTTCAGCTTCAGGTAGGACGCCCAATGACTACTAACAGTAAAAACGAATCTGGACCTATGAATTGTTGGATCGCTCGTACGCTGGAAGAAGGAAGCCTAGATTGCTCGTATGCTGGATTTCTAGTTGTTGGATTGCTAGCCGCTGAATTGCTAGCCGCTGAATTGCTAGTACGTTAGAAAGGAAGAGAAAATGCCGGCTTGGAAGCAGGAAGCCACTGGATTGTTGACCACTGGATTGATCATATGCTGGAATGGAAGAGAAGACACTGACACTACCTGAAATGGAACTAGGTAAGGAAGGAAAAGGAAGCGTTGTCTGGACTGGAAGCGATCGAAGACGTCGCCCTTTGGCCTCCGTTTGGAATCGACAGTCGACACTTGAGATAGGGTAAAGAGGCAAGATGTGTGTTATGGGCCTACTCGGAGGTCGTTGGAGGAGTGGTCGGAGATGGGGAAGATGACGGTGATACAATGGAGCCTTGACCGCGACTGCTTAAGTGGGGTTGCCCGTTAGAGGAGAGAGCCACCAAATATCTCACAACAAGGGACAAAGAATTAGACTTTCTTCATTCCTACCTCATACAAGCATACTCATGTCTTATATTGGCTTACAACGGACTAAAAACAAACAACAATTATAACACCTACTAAAGATAACAATAATTAACTAGGCTCGGTGCTCGAGGCTCATAACACATTGATAACATCTACTTAAATAAGGCTATCCATAATAACTAGATAAATGACACACAACCCATAACATTTCTCCAGGCCTTCAAAACGAGTTTGTCCTCAAGCTCAAATGAAGCTTGCGTTGATTGTCTGACTCCTTGATTTCCTGCCAGAACAACTCCCGGTATTGTGTTGCTTTAGCGGAGGCAGAAAAGATGGTGATGAACAGGCTGAACGAGGGTCCTTGATTGTTGCGGACAGGCGATGGTTGCCTTAGTGGAGGAGCGACGTAGATCAACAATTGTGGCGTCGACTTAGGGACGGTAAACTGAAGAAATGGATCCAGAGGGGCTGACAGGGCAGGTGGTCGCAGAAGAGGCGGCGATGTCGGTGGCAAAAATGGTAAGGTGGAGACTGCATAAGTTGGTGGCGACAGGACAACCACAATGGACAACAGTGGCGCGGCTGCGGCTGGCGTTGGAAGCGGAGAAAGGACGTCTGCAGGGATTGGTGGTTGCAACGAAGGTGAAATCTTCGGCGGAAGACTGACTAGCAAATTATCGAGTTTCTGGAAGAGCGTGGTCATGGCGTCTCAGCGACGTGCTTCGACGTCTTGAAGGCGTGCGTCCCTGGATATCATCATTTCCTTTATTGAACGGAGGGCATCAATCTCCGCGACACTAAGCTTGATTTTCTCCATAATTGGATAATATGATTTAAAAATTAATTAATTAATCAAGAATACACTTGATAAAATTAATTAAACATTTAAATCTATTATCAGCTAGCGAACTTCCAATTAAGGAGGGGTGGGGACGATGGAGCAGTTGTCGAAATTAATCAACCAAAAAAGGCGTTGCTTCGTTTTATACGTAAGGCGCGTGCGGTTACGAGGGAGGCAGGCTGGACAGGGCTCAAAACAAGTAACAGGCGAGCGCTCCTGGACGCAGATGTGTGCAGAGGTGGGTGGCTCGATGCAGGCGAGCGTTCCTGGAAGAAAACGTGTTGTGGGTGGCTCGATGCACGAAAACTGCGTGCAACTGAAGCAGGTGTTGTGCGGGGATGAGCGGGCAGATAGAGAGCGACGTCGATGGTGGAGAATAGATGCACTGCCTCGTCGAAGAAACGAGAATTATCCTCAGGTCGCTGGTGCGATCCGGTTGCTTGAACATGAAGGGCGCGGCCTCGTCGAAGAAGAAACGAAAGAATGACCTTGTCTGAAGGGCAGACGGGCCGCAGAAGCAATGTCGTCGTGGAAGGAGGGAACGATTGTTGTTGTCGAACTCAGAGAGGTGTCGGGGATTGCTGTTGTTATCCTAGACAAGCTTCGGGGGTTGTTGTTTTCGAACGCAGAAGCGAGTATCGACAGTGGCTGAGACTTGGCGAGGAGGGGGGCGGGCTTATAGGATGCTGTGACAGGAATTTTGTCCGCGAAAGAGGACCGAGAGCTCTGATACCAAAGTTGTTACAGGCCTACTCGAAGGTCGTCGGAGGAGTGGTCGGAGATGGAGAAGATGGCGGTGATACAATGGAGCCTTGACCGCGGCTGCCTAAGCGGGGTTGCTCGTTAGATGAGAGAACCACCAAGTATCTCACAACAAGGGACAAGGAATTGGATTTTCTTCATTCCTACCTCATACAAGCATACTCATGCCTTTATATAGGCTTACAACGGACTAAAGACAAACAACAATTATAACACCTACTAAAGATAACAATAATTAACTAGGCCCGGTGCTCGAGGCTCATAACACATTGATAACATCTACTTAAAAAAGGCTAGCCATAAATATCTAGATAAATTGCGCGCAACCCATAACAATGTGATTATGTGATGGGGGTATGGGGGTCAGGATTGGGATAGGGTTAAACGATGAGGTATGAGCATCAGAACGATTGAATGGGGTCGGGATATGGTTGGACATGTTTCTAGTTCCCTTTGGCTGGACCGATAGAATCGGGTCGGGATCGCAATCCTAACGATCCTAAGATCCGGATCATGATCCTAGTCGTAGAGGTGCCGATATAGATCTTGGGTAAGATCCAGATCAATTTACAAAATCTGGATCGTAGGATCATAAGATCCTACGATACGGATCACGATCCTGATAACCATGGTGGTGACAGAGGTTTCAACATTAGTTTCTTCCAATGGTGGTGGTTGATCGTCTGACGACGACGAATGATTGTTTGTGATCCTTGTGCATTGGTATTTATGGATTGCAGTAAAGTTTTTCTATGCTCCTGCAGATTGTATCGTTGTCTGACTTCATCTGCGGTGTTCATTGGACGTTGTGCTTTCTCTTTTAGTTTGTGTATTTACAATATTGTTGTTATAAAATATTGTCGAGTTTTCGCGTTTTAGTTTATTTGTGTTTAGAATGTCCCGGGGAATCGTCCGGATTCCCAACAAATAGTATCAGTGCGAGGTTTCGTAGGCGACTGATTGGACGTTCGGGGGGAAGATTTGATTGTGGTGGGTGACGACTATGTCCGCTCCCCATCCTTTCAAATCCGACCTTTGAATTAATCAAGTCTCTTAGTTGTGTCAGGGGACATGTATAACAGGAAGAATGCGTTTATGAATCAGTACTAGGTGGAGAAGTTCAACAGCAACGAAAACTTTAGTCTATGACACGTATGCGTCAAGGACATGCTAGTTCAGCAGGTGTTGATGTGAGTTCTGCGGGGATGGGAAAAGTTGCCCGCTCCAATGAAGGATGCAGAGTGGGAAGATTTGGATGAGAAGACCACTAATTCCATCAGGATGTGCGTCGCCAATGAGGTGCTCTTCAATATTGTTGTTGGGGAGTCTGCAGTCGTGCTTTGGGAGAAATGGGAGACTGTTGTTGAAGCAGAGATTGTATGGGTTGAAGATGCAGGTGGGTGACAACCTGCAGGAACACTTAATGTGTTCAATGGACTTTTGAGCCAGTTGCATGTGGTTGGCTCGAAGGTGGCGGTAGAAGAAAAGTCTTTATTGCTTCTTACCTCGCTCTCGGTGTCCTACAAGAACATGAAGACCATGCTCATGTATGAGAAGGATATAGTAGAGCTTGAGGAGATCACATTTGCATTACTTCCCAGTGAGATGTTGTATGACCCCGATCCTGAGGACGAGCATATTTTGGCGGTAGATGGATGAGGGAGAGCGATTGACAAAGGATTTGAAAGTTCACGAGCCCGATCACGTCGAAGAAGAGGTTGACATGTTATCACTGCAAACTTGATTGTCACATCTGGAGGAAATGTCGGCAGCATGCGAAGAGTTATGGAAATGCCCAGGATGTGGGCATGGTGACAATACTTTTGGGAGTAGAGAGTGATGATCTTTTCACCATCACTGAGTGTCGCGGCGACTCTGACAGCAACTGAATTTTGGATTCTTGTGCATCACACACATTTGCTCAGATGCTTCAATGTTCAGTTCCTTGGTGGCGATTGGGTCCATCTATTTGTGTGACGGCTCCGATTGTAAGATTACAGGTACATGGACGGTGGACATATGAACACATGATACGGCGGTGTGTAGCAGTGTTGACTTGAGCTTCGCTAAAATTTGATTTTGTTGGGCAAATTGGGCTTGGGTGGCTGCAACTTTGGCTAGAGATGGAGTTCTTACGGTGACACGCAGGTGCGACGTTCTCATGAAAGTTGTGCATTCTGATAGTCTGTACCGACTGACAAGGACCACGGTGTGAGGTGGTGCGCCCATGATTTCTACATGTGACATGATGGATGGTCGAGGTGGTGCAGTGAATTGCTCTTCTGTGACTCAAGTTTGTTGAGTCAATTTTTGCGATCCTCGTGGGTCGACATCCCGAAGGTGAGCCAAAGTAGAGATGGAGTCGACTTGCGGTGAGTCGGCTATCGTTCAGACTTGAAGTGGTGCTTCGTGCAGATGATGTCTTCTAAAACCCCAAACCAAGGTGGTGTTTTTTGAGTTGGTTCGGGTTTCGACACCGAATCAGTGTCAGGTTAATTTATATTAATGGAAGTAATTAATATTAATGCTAATAAGCTCTACATATGTCTAAACATATTTGATTATCATAAATATATTTTGATATAGTAGTAGTGTGTGTGTGTGTGTGTGTGTGAATATATATATATTAGGAAAAATATATATCTTATGTGGATCGATTAATTATCTTGTGTGATTCTGGATATTAATCTAATTATATACATATACTAATACCACCTCGGAGAAATCCGGCAAGGGAAGGGCCGGTTGGAGGAAGGGAGAAGAAAGGGGAAGAAGAAATTGAGAGGAAATTAGGGTTCTGCCCTAAAACATCCAAGATAACCAAGTTAAAACCCTAATACAAACATACTCCCCTTATATAGCAGCGGGGGTGTGAATAACAATATACGTTCTGCGGATAGAGAAAAACAAAACAACAGCAAAATGAAAAAAAATCCCTAGGTCGAGCATCGACGGTCTCTTCCTCGATCGGTGGGCTAGCATCTATCACCTTCCTCTGCGCATGAACTCGCCATGGCGTCTCGTTGACGTGCGCGTGTCTCGTCGACATGCGCGACCATAACAATGTCGTCGTCTGGAAAAAATGTCTTGTCCTCAAGGCAGTAATCAACGAACTGGAGGCCAGAGTAGCCCTGGAGGTGCCACGTGGTTTCGGACTTCAGACGGATAATGCAAGCAACAGAGATCTCTTGTGAATTATAGTCCCCTGGAAGGTGCTAGTAACGATCAAGTATCTTGGCGGGGTAGTACAGCGCCACTGGCCGTCCTTCTGGACTGGAAGATACGGGTTAGAAAATGGGCGCGCGCCGGGACGGAGGCCCCCATCAACATCTCCTGCACCGGATGCTCAAGCTCGTCCTTCTGCACACGGACCGAGCGGTACGAACGCAATGAGACTGTTGTGGTCCTAGGTTGGAGTGAAATGGCGCGGACGGTCGACCGGGCAGGTGGGCGACCGGTCGGCGGTTGGTCGACGACGACGAGCGATGTGGAAAACACCAGGGGGTCCGTCGGGGAAGGGGGTGGAACATCGGACAGTTCCTAGAGGGGCTGCGGCCCCTTGTCAAGGTTGATGTCCGTGGTGCGTTGGGACGTGCAGAGCGAGATGGGAGAGTGAAGGAGAGCGGAGGCGTCGTCGAAGCGACATGGTCGGCCCTCATGGAGAAACTGCATGTTCATAGTCGCCCAATTGACGCGTACATCACCAAGGGTGCGGAGCCAAGCCACCCCTAAAACGATGTCGATATCGTCGAGGCCGAGTACGCAGAAGTCCGCGGTCACGGGGCCAGACCCCGCTGAGAGAGTCATGGCAAGGCAACGGTCCTGAGTCGGTCTGCGTCACTCATCGCCAAGGTAGACCGAAAAGTGCGGGGAGGGAAACGAGGGAAGACGAAGCTGCTGGACTAGTCGCGCAGAGATGAGGTTGTGGCTTACGCCGCTGTCCACCATATTGGTGATCGGGCGATCACTAAGCATGCCCGAGGGCTTCATGGTCTGCGGTGAGGAGAACCCGCTCTCCGAGGCAGTGTTTTAAATGTCGTCCGACATGTCGGCCGACATGTCCTGTTTGAACAGAAAACGACTTGCATAATGAAAATATAAAGGTTATGGGGTTTTGCAATATGTCGCCCGACATTTCGGATCAAATCTCCTATGTCGCCCGACATTTCAGATCAAATCGGCTATGTTGGCCTTAGAATCTTTTGTGATTAAAGATAAAATATTTATTTTTTGGATTAATCTATTCAATGTTTCATATGCTTTGCTATTCATTCATTTTACATATACTTGTGAGGATATAAATACCATAATAGTTAGAAATACTAGGTAATTGCACCCAGTTAAAGTATAAAATGATGCAGATAGCATTTTGTCTTAATGCTTACTGGTGGTGGAAAGAGCAGATGTATAGAAACATACATCCAAAGTTGTTATAACTTATAATATAAATATTTTTTAGGAATCCAACATTTTAAAATGTCCCCGACATGTCTCCGACATTCGACATCTAAAAACTCAATCTGACATGTCCCCGACATCCGACATCTGCAACCTTGCTCCGAGGCACAAGATAACTCCAGGCGGTTGAACGTAGCAGTGGTGTGGTCGAAGGAAGGACCCTCCGTTGAAAGCTCCAAGGCCTTAAAGTCGGCCGGTGTAACCTCAGGGTCGACGTCGCCGATGATGGCGTGAAACTCCTTCACGGAGCACACATGGTGTGGGGAGTATGGTTGGCGACACCGAAAACTTAGGCCCGTGCTGCGGAGTTCATTGTAATCACTGTTCGAGATGCGCTGAGGGGTCGGTGGTAGGCCCGACCTGTTTCCCCCAAGCAGCGGACACAGGGGAGGAGCCGTGGTGGGCAGTCGCCAAAGCGGCCGAGGCTGGTGGTGGTTGGCCGCAGGAGCCAGGGGCCGAGGGGTTAGGTTGGCCTTCACCAGACGCGCCATATCTAGGGCCTCGGAGACCGTCCGAGGGTGGTGCATGCGGAAACATGAGTGGCAGGCCCTGCACGAAGAAGCTCCGGTAGTGATCTGGCGGTAGTTCGAGGACATGGGTGGCCAGGGCGACGAACTCATCGATATAGTCGTCCACGATGGCGGGCTGGCAGACATTGCAAAGCCGCTCGATGGCGGAGCCAGAATAGCGGGTGTCATATCTCCTGATCATCTCCTGCGTGAGCTCAGGCCAGGAGAGAAGCTGGTTGGATTGTCAGAGCCACCTAGCCCAGTGGAGTGCGGAACCGTCCAGACTGACTAGCGCAGTTGATACCTTATCCAGCTCCGGGGTAAGGTTGAGGTCAGAGTATTGCTCCGCCTTGGCGATCTATCCCACCGGGTCGACACTGGCGATGGAGGGACTGTCAAGGGAGAGGGCAGAACGGCCCGAAAGGGGCAGAGGGACGGTCGAAAGGGGCGGAGGGACAGTCTCTGGAAACGGGAGCGGCGGTGCGACGCCGAGGAGGGATCCCCCGTCTGCGGGCGAGCCGGAGCCAGAAGCGGCGGAGGCGGCGACCGACGCTTGGAGAGAATCGATCTTGGAGTGGAGGGCGATGAGGGAGGCGTGCATGGAGGCGATGAGCTGATCCTGAGCCTCCACACGACGGCTAAGAGCGTCGGCATCTGCGGCCGGCGGAAGGTCACTGGAGGAGTGGGTGTTTGGAGCCATGGAGGCGGCGGCGACGGGGACAATGACGGATCAACGAGAACGTCAGAGACCTCTGGATCGTGGAGCGGCGGAGATGAGGTTGACTGGAACGGTGAATATGGATGGATGGGCAGAAATCTGCGGCGATCGGCTATGTAGATGCGCGATTCGGCGGGATCGACGGGGACACCGTTGTCTGGAATGGCGGAGAGGATGTCGGCGTCGAGGGCGGCTGGGTCGAAGAAAACCAACACCAATCACGTACCGTCACTGTCGGATCGTGGAAGCGGCATCCCTTGGTCGGGGAGCACAGTCGAGGGCGGCTGATCGCGGAATCGGGCGACGAGCGGATTCGGGCTTCGAACGTATGCGCGCGTCGTTGGGGCCGGGTCGTGCGGAACGCGCAATGACGAAGGAACGGAGGTCGTGCACTGCGGGATCCCGATCGGCGGCCATGGTCGCGGCTGGGTTGTGCGGAATCATTCTGTGTGCGGACGACGAAGAGGTGAACACCGACGGCTATTACTGCGGGCGGCACGGCAAGTCGGACCAATTAATACCACCTCGGAGGAATCCGGCAAGTGAAGGTCCGGTTGGAGGAAGGGAGAAGAAAGAGGAAGAAGAAATTGAGAGGAAATTAGGGTTCAACCCTAAAACATCCAAGATAACCAAGCTAAAACCCTAATACAAGCATACTCCTCTTGTATAACAGTGAGGGCGCGAATAACAAAACAACATCAAAATGAAAACAATCCCTAGGTCGAGCATCGGCGGTCTCTTCCTCGATCAGTGGGCTAGCATCTATCAACTTCCTCTGCGCGTGAACTCACTATGACGTCTCGTTGACGTGCGCGTGTCTCGTCGTGCGCAACCGTAGCATATACATACATATATATATGTATATATATAGAGAGAGATATTATATATATTACTACATATGTGATTCTTAAGGAGGCTATATAAATTAGAGTAAGGCCTGTGAATCAGCGTAGTGTATTGTATTTTCTTGACCGCCCAAATCTTCATGAGCATCAACTCTGCCAGCATCATTTAGGCAGTTTTCTTCTGTTTCAGCCTCTTGTAGCTATATTGTCTTAATTAGTGCACAGAACAACTTGGCTTATTATCAACTCAGCTAACTTAATGCATGATTCATTTGTGATAGAGGCTTATATATTTCGCATTGGAAATGGTTTAATTTATGGAATAGTTACGAAATACTCCCCACTAACTTTGTATAATTACAGGGACATTTGCATCTTTTAAAATTACCAAACCCTCCCCTCCAAGTTTATTTTGTTTATGAGACACATGGTAGAGATGTGTGAGTGAACTCTAAACAATGAAAATCCTAAGTGTAGTGTCAGGGAAAATGAACTGTCTAACCTAGGCTGATGTGTGCTTGCGGAAGTGATCCAACAACAAAAAATGGTAGCCCGATGCACTAAGCATCCTCGCACTGCGAGGGTCCGGGGAAGGGTCCCACAACAAGGGTGAAATGTAGGCAAACCTTACCCTGCATTTTTGCAAGAGGTTGCTTCCAGGACTCGAACCCCTGACGTCAAGGTCACACGGCAACACCTTAACTGGTGCGTCGAGGCTCCCCTTCGCGAAAGTGATCCAACAACAAATTGCAAATAATAATAGCGTAAAACTCACGTAGTTATCACAAACAGTTTGCAAATAATTTTAGGAGGCAAACCAGTTAAGCTTTCCTCCAATTGGAGGGCCGTTAATTAATATGCGCGGGGAATAGATCTCGCAAGTTACATTTAGTCTTAAAAATAATGCATTAGCATAACAAGATATCCATAATCATATAGGAACCGAGTTCATATATGATTGGTGAGGTGGTGGCAGCTGTCCGGAAGGAGGAAGAGTGCTGTAGGTGGCTGTCCTGGACTGGCAGAGTCTGTTTTGTGTACAGATTTCAGTGGGGAAGGGTTTTGGGGTTCAACCAAGGGTTTTGATAGGCTGAAGGGGTTGGATGTGGCTTGGGGAAGGGCTGGGATGTAGTATGGTTCATAGTGGCAGGGTTCCGTGGGCTGCTGGGTACTGAACGGGGGGATATGTAGGAGAGTTTTGGGGGTGGAAGAGGCCTGGATGTGGTGGACATGCTGGTCAGTGGTATAGAAAGGCTGCGGGGGATTGTGGGTAGGTGCTGGAGGGAGTTGTGGCTGGCGGCTTCTTGGGAGAGAGGCGGCTAGTGGGGAAATGGTTGTTGAGAGAGATCTGTCCGTGGGAAATGGTTGCTGGAAGGGGCTGCTGCAGATTTAGGGTTTTCAGAAGTGGTGGCTGTAGGTTTTGGCAATTGGAGGGAGGGACGATAAGGCTGAAAATGCAAGGAAAAGGGCAAGGATACAAAAGAACATACCAAGAGGTCGTCGCCTTGAGTTTCTTGGAGTCGGCACTACAAGAGATCTTCAGATTCCGGGAAAAATGTCTCCAAAATCTGCAATGAAAACTGAAATCACCCTCTGTGTCTCGTATTTATATTAATCCTACTTTGAATAGCCATCGTGGATGAGTATAATTTGTCGTTCATGATCAGTATATGATCTCCTCAAATAAACCTCAAAAAATAAAGAAAATATATAGAAAATGTCTAAACTGCGCTCCAGACGCAACCGCGGACTCAGATCGTCCAGATGACGATTCAATCAATGCCTCCTCCGAAAATAGACATGTGTAGGCCACATTGAGCGATGGGCTCGATGAGTGATCCAGGGAAGGAGGTTTTTGTAATTTAAAAGATAGGGTAGGTCCCTGTAATTGTAGGAAGTTAGAGGAGAAGTCCCAGTAAATTACACTTTAATTTATTTAACTACTAATGTTTGGAGTAACTATTTTGGTGGTAGGGTCTGACTGTGGTCTTGAGTACATGCAACGGGGAGGATTACCTTGTTTCGTTTGGAGGGTATAATGGGCGTTACAGCAATGAGGTTATTAATCACTCTACTTGAGCTTTTACATCTTGGTATATTATTTCTTCCCTGACTGTTTTTGTTTGCTAGGTTTATGTTCTTAAGCCAAGCTACAAGTCAGATTTGCCGTCCAGGATGATTGATAAGCCGACATCAGAAAGTATGTCTGTAGCTAATCCAACCACAAATGTTAGCAGGGATTTAGCACCTGAATCAGAAGCAGCGCAGGATGGAAAGATAACGGAGATTATGATGGATAATGTTGATCCGGGAGCTTCGGTAAGACCAATCGAGTATTTATACTTTGGCTAATATTTATTTGAAAACTTGAATTTACTTTCAAGTTCAACAATTTATGGTGTTAGAGAAAATTCTTAAATCTAGTAAGAACAAGAGACATGGTTTAATGTAGTTATTTTTTATTTTTATAAGCAAAAGCTGAAATGATATTGGACATCCATTGACATGCATTTAGGGTGTGTTTGAGAGAGTTTTCACAATTTACTTTTTTGATAGTATCTGATGCAGGATAAAGTGAAGGTCGTGGAGTGAATATGCATTACCGGGACCCTAATGTATGGATGTGAATATGGTAGTGAGTGTGGTTCTAAGATTATGCAATGATTATACAAAGTCCGCACGTGCAATTATATTAAGTTTTGAAATTAAGTTAGGCTACGGTAGCATACACGATTGAGATTAGACTTTAAAGATAATGAGCAAGTTCTAATAGAAATTAAAGTAAGATTGTTGTGATTAAATATTCAACTAATATTCTCAAATCATATGGTTTCCAACAAGCAATCAACAATAAGGAAAATGAATTTTTAAATTTAGAATTTACACAAGTTATTGAAACCAAATGGGATGATTTGTTGCAGTTTTTGGTAGGACAGTGGTTTCGAGGTGGTTATGATGTTGATTCTGGACTCAGACAGTGTTTTTTTTTTGAGATTTATGCACTGATTTCAGGTTCTGTCACTGTTTCCTACAATGAGGATGATGCAATGTGAAGAATCGGACTGCTGTAGAGGCGGAACACTATTTAGAAACATGACAGCAACTTGTCCAGCTCTAGACAGGGCTTGGCTGGTCGAAAAGAACGTTGTAGGTCTTCCTCAATTAGGTAGCACGGGGCCGGTCGAACTGTAGATTGAAAAGACTCCCCTAAAACCTCAAGAACTACACGCAGGTTCTCGGTAATTCACTGGCAGGGGTACAAAAGCTGCAACATGCTGTTTTGACGGAGTTGCGCTCACGATTTCACCCTGGAAGGGTCGACTCAGGCTGTCGAAGGTATGTATGCAATTCTCGAAAAGAATAGGCCGTCTGTACTCAGGGGCGAGATACTTTATGTTGGTTGGCTGGAGAAATCTGCAGTGAGGCTATTTGGGGGAAAGTGTTTGCAAGCGGCTTCGATCATCTCTTCTCCATCCGGCTGTGTCGAGGGGATCAGGGAAGACCAGTAACTGCTCGTACCCGTGGGTGGTTCTCAAATTAAAGGCTCACAATCAGCAGTTGCAGGGGAGCGTGTGGTTTGCATGTGAGAATAGCCGATGAAGGGATGGGATGTGTTGGAATTATCGAGTCAATGTCGGTCTTGTAGTGTCTTTATGTATTTGGGGTTTAGTCCCACACCGCCTATCGGTGTCTTATGTCATGTTGTAAGTCCTATATAATACCCCCCTTGTGGATGAATAAGATTGCACTAGTTCTATTTTCCCCTGGTATTAGAGCATTTTCGATCTGAAAGCCAAAAAGAATTTTTCCGCTCATCCCGCAACCTAGCCCCCCCAGCCCGACCTTTTAATAGAAAAGAGAAGTGCAATTTTATTCATCCCATATAGGGGCTATTTATAACATTACAAATGATTCATAAACTCTAATACAAGATGTGGGACTAAACCCACTCACATATAAGGACTCTACTAAAGGATTAATATGCATAACTCCAACACTCCCCCTCAAGCTGAAGGGGGACCCTTCAGCTTGGACATAACAAACTAACGGCAAAGGAGGTGGATGATGTGGGACAAAACATCAGATGAGCCACCGGGGGAAATACCAAACCGGGGAATCAAGCCGGGGACATAGCCACTCACGACACTGACCCACACACGACGCAGACTCACTGGAGACCGGTCAACCGACATCACCTACACACACAACATGCGAAGAGAACAAAAGATGTGGAGCAAATCATCAACCGGGCAACCAGGGATAATCCGTCGGGGATAATCTGCCGGGGATAATCCGCACAACAACGGTCCCACACGACACAGTCCCACGCGACACGGTCCCACACGGTACAACCCGCTGAGATTTAGAACAACCAACATCAGACGCGTCCCCAACACACGACCAATCGAAAGAAAACAAGGGGAGACGCAAACGACATACAACAAGCCTAGGGGCCGTGTGGAACGAGGGCAAAAGGTCGGGGAAGACCATCCGAGCCTCCTTCATCCCAAACACTCCCCCTCACGTGAACACCACGTGCATATAGGCATAACAAGACCACTAAGCAAATACAAACAAGGACAATTAAAGACACACAAAAAATGACTAAAAACTAGCATGAAACTTCATTTGTGGCAAGAGATCATCCCCCGGAAGAGGCGGCAACTACTGAGATTGTCAGAAACCAAGGGCAGCAGTTGGAGGGCAGAGGAGCAGCCCACGCAGAGCAGCAACGGCAGTGGAGTAGCAGCAGGAGGGCTGCCGGGCCGGAAAATAAGATGCAGCAGCAGCCGGAGAAGAAGAAGCCGCAGCAGCAGCAGCGTAGAGCCAGCAGCGCACACAGAAGGAGGAAGCGCAGACGGGAGATGCAGACGTCGATGTCGACGGGAGATGCAGGCGTCGATGTCGACGGGAGATGTACGCGCCGATGTCGACGGGAGAAGCAGGCGCCGATGTCGACGGGAGAAGAGGAAGTCCCGGCAGCAGATGTCGTCGATTGGCAGTGAAAAACGAAGTAACAGTCGATGACGAAGACGTCGTCGAGAAGAGACGGCCCCACTCCCGTCTTTGGAATCAAGAGACGATCCCATTAACGGGAGCGAGGGGGAGAGGGAGCTGTCGAAGCCCTAGCAGCGAGCCGGAAGCGGAAGGAAAAGGTCGGGCTGGGGGGGCTAGGTTGCGGGATGAGCGGAAAAATTATTTTTGGCTTTCAGATCGAAAATGCTCTGATACCATGTTAGAAGAGGAAATAGAAAAGAGAAGTGCAATTTTATTCATCCCATATAGGGGCTATTTATAACATTACAAAGGACTCATAAACTCTAATACAAGATGTGGGACTAAACCCACTCACATATAAGGACTCTACTAAAGGATTAATACGCATAACTCCAACAGGATGAAGTAGAGGTTCAACCAAATGGAAGGGAACTCAGGACTATGCTTTGAAGCCTAGTGATTCACGGATTCGACATCATGAAATGACCATAAAATCTGAAATCACTCAAAATTCTGCAATGACTTAAAAGAAACTCCATAACAAGTACTTATAGAATCCCATACACAATGAAGGGTTGTGATTGACCGACACGATAATGTACAAAAGGTACATGAATAATGCGTAGACAAATATGAAAATGCATAGGTAATGTCTTGATGATGGCACCGAATGCGACTACGGACTCAGATTGTCCATACAACGACTCTAACTCCTATGAGTGTAAACCTGAATGGGCTCTGATATTGGTCGGTCCGTTTGAGAACTATGATCCTCATTAATTCCCCCGGCTTGAAATCATTTATCTTGGCAGAATGAAGATGGTCATTCTGGTGATGCCCATAAACACGTGTTATATATCGACAAGTGCTCCGGTCGCGCAAGTAATAAAAGTAGTGAGAAAGTATCGTCTCAACATGGATTTAATGCGAGGAGGAAGGGTAGCCTTGCTCAATCCTAACCCTAGAAGGGGGGTGATGAGGAAAGAACTCGAGAGAGACTTTTCATATTTCATTCATATCCCACCCAATGGGTCCCGTAATATAATTACAAGATGCCACCCAATGGGTCCCGTAATATAATTACAAGATGCCACCCAATGGGTCTCGATGGGATTGGACGACAAGATGGTTGATCGACGTTGATAAGGCTTCATCTACTGCATAGGAATCAGTATGGGTTGGATCCATAGAGGGAGGTCGACGATGTCGAGGCTGAACGATGATGCAGAGGGTTGATCGCAGGAGGCGAGCTTGGCTGGAGCGTCATTGAGATCTTGTCGATGGAGCGTCGTTAAGATCCCGTCGGTCCTACATCTCTGAAGCTCATGACGCTTCGTACAGACGAAATAAGCTCGTGGACGCTGCTGGAATAGCTGTCGAGGCATGCACGAGAAGCGGACAAGGGGTGCGCCTCTTTAGCTACGAGCTCGACTACGTGAACTACTGGTGGCGCTGACTGCAAAAGCGACCATGAGCTGCTCGTTTTCAGTAACTGCTTCTCTGTGTTGCGGTGGAAGTACGTGGATGGCTCGTAAACTGTAAACGGGGGAAGGATCTGTTGTCTTGTCGTGGAACCACTGCAAATGGAAGGATGGGTTGTTTTTGGTTGGAACCAAGTTGTTATGGGTCTATCTTGTAAGGCTTCAATATCTCGTCGGAGGTGGTGTTGGTGATGGTAGTAGAGATGCAAGGGAGCTGAGCTCAACCTATGGAGAATGCGAGGAGGAGGAAGTGGGGGAGTCTTGCTCATCCCTAACCCTAGAAGGGGAGTGAGGAGGAAATAGATGGAGTGGATGAGAGATTTTTCATAATTTCATTCATATCTCATTCACGACCCAAGGTGTCCCTTGAATAGAATTACAAAATTACATACTCGTAATAAGTCCTAACATTTTGACTTATCATAAAATACTAAAACGCCTAATATAAGGGAAGACCAGTAACTGCTCGTACCCGTGGGTGGTTCTCAAATTAAAGGCTCACAATCAGCAGTTGCAGGGGAGCGTGTGGTTTGCATGTGAGAATAGCCGATGAAGGGATGGGATGAAGTAGAGGTTCAACCAAATGGAAGGGAACTCAGGACTATGCTTTGACGCCTAGTGCTTCACGGATTCGACATCATGAAATGACCATAAAATCTGAAATCACTCAAAATTCTGCAATGACTTAAAAGAAACTCCATAACAAGTACTTATAGAATCCCATACACAATGAAGGGTTGTGATTGACCGACACGATAATGTACAAAAGGTACATGAATAATGCGTAGACAAATATGAAAATGCATAGGTAATGTCTTGATGATGCACCGAATGCGACTACGGACTCAGATTTGTCCATACAACGACTCTAACCCCTATGAGTGTAAACCTGAATGGGCTCTGATATTGGTCGGTCCGTTTGAGAACTATGATCCTCATTAATTCCCCCGGCTTGAAATCATTTATCTTGGCAGAATGAAGATGGTCATTCTGGTGATGCCCATAAACACGTGTTATATATCGACAAGTGCTCCGGTCGCGGTAATAAAAGTAGTGAGAAAGTATCGTCTCAACATGGATTTAATGCGAGGAGGAAGGGTAGCCTTGCTCAATCCTAACCCTAGAAGGGGGGTGATGAGGAAAGAACTCGAGAGAGACTTTTCATATTTCATTCATATCCCACCCAATGGGTCCCGTAATAGAATTACAAGATGGCATATTCGTAATAAGTCCAAACATTTGAACTTATCATAAAATACTAAAACGTTTAATATAAACTAATATAATAAACTGACTGACGCAGAGTAGTGGGTCTCGATGGGATTGGACGACAAGATGGTTGATCGACGTTGATAAGGCTTCATCTACTGCATAGGAATCAGTATAGGTTGGATCCATAGAGGTAGGTCGACGATGTCGAGGCCGAACGATGATGCAGAGGGCTGATCGCAGGAGGCGAGCTTGGTGGAGCGTCATTGAGATCTTGTCGATGGAGCGTCGTTAAGATCCCGTCGGTCCTACCTCTCTGAAGCTCATGACGCTTCGTACAGACGAAATAAGCTCGTGGACGCTGCTGGAATAGCTGTCGAGGCATGCACGAGAAGCGGACAAGGGGTGCGCCTCTTTAGCTACGAGCTCGACTACGTGAACTACTAGTGGCGCTGACTGCAAAAGCGACCATGAGCTGCTCGTTTTCAGTAACTGCTTCTCTGTGTTGCGGTGGAAGTACGTGGATGGCTCGTAAACTGTAAACGGGGGAAGGATCTGTTGTCTTGTCGTGGAACCACTGCAAATGGAAGTATGGGTTGTTTTTGCGTTGGAACCAAGTTGTTATGGGTCTATCTTGTAAGGCTTCAATATCTCGTCGGAGGTGGTGTTGGTGATGGTAGTAGAGATGCAAGGGAGCTGAGCTCAACCTATGGAGAATGCGAGGAGGAGGAAGTGGAGGAGTCTTGCTCATCCCTAACCCTAGAAGGGGAGTGAGGAGGAAATAACTGGAGTGGATGAGAGATTTTTCATAATTTCATTCATATCTCATTCACGACCCAAGGTGTCCCTTGAATAGAATTACAAAATTACATACTCGTAATAAGTCCTAACATTTTGACTTATCATAAAATACTAAAACGCCTAATATAAGGGAAGACCAGTAACTGCTCGTACCCGTGGGTGGTTCTCAAATTAAAGGCTCACAATCAGCAGTTGCAAGGGAGCGTGTGGTTTGCATGTGAGAATAGCCGATGAAGGGATGGGATGAAGTAGAGGTTCAACCAAATGGAAGGGAACTCAGGACTATGCTTTGACGCCTAGTGCTTCACGGATTCGACATCATGAAATGACCATAAAATCTGAAATCACTCAAAATTCTGCAATGACTTAAAAGAAACTCCATAACAAGTACTTATAGAATCCCATACACAATGAAGGGTTGTGATTGACCGACACGATAATGTACAAAAGGTACATGAATAATGCGTAGACAAATATGAAAATGCATAGGTAATGTCTTGATGATGCACCGAATGCGACTACGGACTCAGATTGTCCATACAACGACTCTAACTCCTATGAGTGTAAACCTGAATGGGCTCTGATATTGGTCGGTCCGTTTGAGAACTATGATCCTCATTAATTCCCCCGGCTTGAAATCATTTATCTTGGCCGAATGAAGATGGTCATTCTGGTGATGCCCATAAACACGTGTTATATATCGACAAGTGCGCCGGTCGCGCAAGTAATAAAAGTAGTGAGAAAGTATCGTCTCAACATGGATTTAATGCGAGGAGGAAGGGTAGCCTTGCTCAATCCTAACCCTAGAAGGGGGGTGATGAGGAAATAACTCTAGAGAGACTTTTCATATTTCATTCATATCCCACCCAATGGGTCCCGTAATAGAATTACAAGATGGCATATTCGTAATAAGTCCAAACATTTGAACTTATCATAAAATACTAAAACGTTTAATATAAACTAATATAATAAACTGACTGACGCAGAGTAGTGGGTCTCGATGGGATTGGACGACAAGATGGTTGATCGACGTTGATAAGGCTTCATCTACTGCATAGGAATCAGTATGGGTTGGATCCATAGAGGGAGGTCGACGATGTCGAGGCTGAACGATGAAGCAGAGGGTTGATCGCAGGAGGCGAGCTTGGCTGGAGCGTCATTGAGATCTTGTCGATGGAGCGTCGTTAAGATCCCGTCGGTCCTACCTCTCTGAAGCTCATGACGCTTCGTACAGACGAAATAAGCTCGTGGACGCTGCTGGAATAGCTGTCGAGGCATGCACGAGAAGCGGACAAGGGGTGCGCCTCTTTAGCTCCGAGCTCGACTACGTGAACTACTGGTGGCGCTGACTGCAAAAGCGACCATGAGCTGCTCGTTTTCAGTAACTGCTTCTCTGTGTTGCGGTGGAAGTACGTGGATGGCTCGTAAACTGTAAACGGGGGAAGGATCTGTTGTCTTGTCGTGGAACCACTGCAAATGGAAGGATGGGTTGTTTTTGCGTTGGAACCAAGTTGTTATGGGTCTATCTTGTAAGGCTTCAATATCTCGTCGGAGGTGGTGTTGGTGATGGTAGTAGAGATGCAAGGGAGCTGAGCTCAACCTATGGAGAATGCGAGGAGGAGGAAGTGGGGGAGTCTTGCTCATCCCTAACCCTAGAAGGGGAGTGAGGAGGAAATAACTGGAGTGGATGAGAGATTTATCATAATTTCATTCATATCTCATTCACGACCCAAGGTGTCCCTTGAATAGAATTACAAAATTACATACTCGTAATAAGTCCTAACATTTTGACTTATCATAAAATACTAAAACGCCTAATATAAGGGAAGACCAGTAACTGCTCGTACCCGTGGGTGGTTCTCAAATTAAAGGCTCACAATCAGCAGTTGCACGGGAGCGTGTGGTTTGCATGTGAGAATAGCCGATGAAGGGATGGGATGAAGTAGAGGTTCAACCAAATGGAAGGGAACTCAGGACTATGCTTTGACGCCTAGTGCTTCACGGATTCGACATCATGAAATGACCATAAAATCTGAAATCACTCAAAATTCTGCAATGACTTAAAAGAAACTCCATAACAAGTACTTATAGAATCCCATACACAATGAAGGGTTGTGATTGACCGACACGATAATGTACAAAAGGTACATGAATAATGCGTAGACAAATATGAAAATACATAGGTAATGTCTTGATGATGCACCGAATGCGACTACGGACTCAGATTGTCCATACAACGACTCTAACTCCTATGAGTGTAAACCTGAATGGGCTCTGATATTGGTCGGTCCGTTTGAGAACTATGATCCTCATTAATTCCCCCGGCTTGAAATCATTTATCTTGGCAGAATGAAGATGGTCATTCTGGTGATGCCCATAAACACGTGTTATATATCGACAAGTGCTCCGGTCGCGCAAGTAATAAAAGTAGTGAGAAAGTATCGTCTCAACATGGATTTAATGCGAGGAGGAAGGGTAGCCTTGCTCAATCCTAACCCTAGAAGGGGGGTGATGAGGAAAGAACTCGAGAGAGACTTTTCATATTTCATTCATATCCCACCCAATGGGTCCCGTAATAGAATTACAAGATGGCATATTCGTAATAAGTCCAAACATTTGAATTTATCATAAAATACTAAAACGTTTAATATAAACTAATATAATAAACTGACTGACTCAGAGTAGTGTGTCTCGATGGGATTGGACGACAAGATGGTTGATCGACGTTGATAAGGCTTCATCTACTGCATAGGAATCAGTATGGGTTGGATCCATAGAGGGAGGTCGACGATGTCGAGGCCGAACGATGATGCAGAGGCTGATCGCAGGAGGCGAGCTTGGCTGGAGCGTCATTGAGATCTTGTCGATGGAGCGTCGTTAAGATCCCGTCGGTCCTACCTCTCTGAAGCTCATGACGCTTCGTACAGACGAAATAAGCTCGTGGACGCTGCTGGAATAGCTGTCGAGGCATGCACGAGAAGCGGACAAGGGGTGCGCCTCTTTAGCTACGAGCTCGACTACGTGAACTACTGGTGGCGCTGACTGCAAAAGAGACCATGAGCTGCTCGTTTTCAGTAACTGCTTCTCTGTGTTGCGGTGGAAGTACGTTGATGGCTCGTAAACTGTAAACGGGGGAAGGATCTGTTGTCTTGTCGTGGAACCACTGCAAATGGAAGGATGGGTTGTTTTTGCGTTGGAACCAAGTTGTTATGGGTCTATCTTGTAAGGCTTCAATATCTCGTCGGAGGTGGTGTTGGTGATGGTAGTAGAGATGCAAGGGAGCTGAGCTCAACCTATGGAGAATGCGAGGAGGAGGAAGTGGGGGAGTCTTGCTCATCCCTAACCCTAGAAGGGGAGTGAGGAGGAAATAACTGGAGTGGATGAGAGATTTTTCATAATTTCATTCATATCTCATTCACGACCCAAGGTGTCCCTTGAATAGAATTACAAAATTACATACTCGTAATAAGTCCTAACATTTTGACTTATCATAAAATACTAAAACGCCTAATATAAATTAATATAATAAACTGAGTCCGACATGATAATTAAAAGATACGGGATGCTTCAACACGAACATAAATGGAACATAAGTAAATTGAACTGGATAACAAGTCATGTGAGCCCATAGTAGTGACGCTCAAAATCCTCCACTTGGGCACTCATCATGTGTAGTATGCCAACTCTCTTATTGAGGGCATTTGCCAGTTTGTTCTCAACGCCGAATTTGTGTCCTAAAATTTGGACCTAATCATAAAATACTAAAACGTCCAATATAAACTAATATAATAAACTGAGTCAAACATGATAATTAAAGACGCGACATGCGTCAACATGAACATAAATTGGAACATAAAAATTTGAATTGGGTAATGATTCGTGTTAGGCGATAATAAAGACGCTCAAAACCCTCCACTTGGGCACTCATCATGTGTAGTATGCCAACCCTCCTATTTAGGGCATCTGGCGGTTTGTTCTTAACACCGAATTATGTTTAAGAACATAATGAAATTCTTAATATATTCCACCCATTTAGCGTGACGATGAACTAATTTCTTCTACGAATCGAGATATCGCAGGGCCTAACGGTCATAGTACAATATAAACTCTTTGGAGAAGAGGTAATGACGCCAATGTCATAATGCTTGGATGACCCCAGAACTTTCGATCATAGTTAGACGGCTTCACTTAACTTTTCACTCAAATAGGCAACATGGTGACCTTTATTTCGTTGAACGCTCTAATTGCGGCTTTAGTCCACACAAAATCGCTTTTGCATAAGCAACTCGTGAAGGGTGTCATGATAGTACTGAAACGGCTAACAAACCTTCGATAGAAGGTGACAAGTCCGTGAAAGTTGCATGCTTCATGAATGTTCGAAGGAATATGCCATTCACCAATAGATTTAACATTGTCAAGGTCTGCTGAACTGCATGCAATAGATACGATTTATTCTAGGAAATGTATAAACATGGAAAAAAGGCGCACTTCTTTATATTGATATATAAGTGCTCCTTTTGGAGGACTTCGAATACGAGTCTAATATGAAGAAGATGATAAGTGCATGTCTGACTATAGACGAGAATATCATCGAAATAAACAACTAAGAATTTATCTATATAAGGTCCAAAACCTGGTTCATAACCGTCATAAAAGTGCTAGGAGCGTTTGATAATCTGAATGACATTATTGGTCATTCATACAAGCCATCTTTTGTCTTGAAGGACGTTTTCCACTCGTCTCCTTCGCATACTCTAATCTAATAGTGCCCACTACGTGAATTAATTTTAGTGAAGATTGAGGCACCAACCATAGCGTTTAATAGTTTATCTAATCGAGGGATGGGGAAATGATATTTCACAGTAATTTTATTGATGGCGTGGTTGTTGATGCACATACGCCAACTCTCGTCCTTCTTAGGGGTAAGAAGGGCAGAGACTGCATATGAACTCAAGCTCTCTCGAATGAATTTTTTCTGGAGAAGATCATCGACTTGCCGTTTCAACTTGGCATATTCGATAGTGTTCATACAATAATGAGGTAAATTGGGCAGGGATGCCTCAGGTACTAAGTCAATGGCACGGTGAATGTCTCTCAGGGGAGGTAACTATTCCGGAAGTTGATCTGGTGTAATATCATAGAACTCATCTAGAATGTGTTTAACATCCGGGTGGAACTCTAAAGTACCAAAGGGTCTCAAATATCTGTGCGGAGGACGCTACTAATATGGTGACAAACTCACGATTCTCTCATTGGAAATCACCTTTTCTCATGATATGTAAAAGCTTCTTAGAGCTTGTACCAACTGAAGAGTCAACTATAACTGTGGAGGACTCCTTGAGTTGAGTTGAAGATAAGGTGATTTTGCATCCCTTGACATCCATGATGATGACATCACGCCAAACTTGATCCTCAAACGAAGCTTGAGGTAATAGGTACAAGGCATCGTTGAGTGACCTGTATAACAGTCTTGTCCACGCAAATAACACGATATGGGTGCATATCGGGTTCAAATTTCACTCTCATACGCTCTTTCCCATTCTGGGCAACTATGTCTACACAATTTCTGCTATCTATGACGAGCTTGCAAGCACCATCCGCATTAGGAAAATAAGTATTGAAAATGGTCGTACATCTTCAATCTTTGAAGATCAGTGCGGGAGTATGTAGTAAACGACAGATAAAGCCCATCTCAATTGCACGATCTACCTTATCCCTTCAATCCTCTTCTATAGCCACAACAATATCTTCCTCAGGTGGCTCCAGTGAGTCGGTACTTGGGTTGTGGTCCTCCTCAATAAGTAGATTCCGTGTGGGGCACTGTACCACCACATGGCCTCTACCTTGACATCGATAGCACTGAATTCCTTCGGGCTTTGAGGGCCCAGTGGCAAGGCAATGGATTTACCTTTCGTGTCAACAGGAGCACGATTAGGCATGGATGAACTGGTTCACTACTAGGGAGGCCTCCCAGGCATAGAACTGTCGGCCTGTGGGTTAGCTCGTCTTGGACTAGAAGTACAAATGTATTGCTCATATTCCAAGACGAGCTGGAAAACCTGCTCGACCGACTCCAGGTGGTGGAGAATAAGTTCCCTACGAATGTCTCCTAATCTGGATCAAAGTTGAGAGGTTGTCGCTATATCCTCCCCGGTGATATCACTCCTAACAATAAGCTCGTCAAAACGAGTCATATACTATGTTATAGAAAGGGTACCTTGTCGTAAGGCGTGGAGCTGATCTAGAAGTTGATTTCTGATATGAAGCAGGTATATATTTTTCTACGACGCTCATAGGCTGGCTCTGGTCCCCCTTAAGAAGGGTGGAGGAGGACGTGGGTAATAGGATTTTTGAATATATGATCAGTATGTCCCTCTATGTCACGATGAATAAATTGCAGCCTAATGGCTTCCCAGGGACGAGGGTTCCTAAGGGCATCTAGACCATTCACTCTAGTAGTGAGACTCCAAATTACTCCCTAAGGTCATCAAACTGTACGTCTATTGATCAAAACTATTAGCCAAAAAAAATTGAAAATTAAACATACATATCGATGTTAGAACTGGTAGCTGCTTGGGTATATAAGGAAAGAGCTCTTGTTATGGCATGCATAAATACTTTACCACTACGAAACATGCAAATGACCCTAACCTTGGGCTTTGATACTAAATATGAGGCAAGATAAATTGAAGGTCATGGAGTGAGTATGCACTAATGGGACTCTAATGTATGGACGTGAATGTGGTAGTGAGTGAGGTTCTAAGATGATGCAATGATTATGCGAAGTCCGCTTGTGCAATTATAATAAGTTTTGAAATTATGTTAAGCCATCATGCACGATCGAGATTAGACTTTAAAGATAATGAACAAGTTTTAATAGAAATTAAAGTAAGGTTGTTGTAATTAAATATTCAGTGAATAAATTCTTCATGTAGGTTTTCGAGCAATTGAGCAAACTGTTACAAATTAATCTTCTCAAATCATATGGTTTCCAATAAGTAATCAACAATAAGGAAAAAAACTTCCAAATTTAGAACTTACAAAAGTAATTAAAACCAAATGGGATGATTTGATGCAGTTTCTGGCAGGACAGCGGTTCCGAGGTGGTTAAGATGCTGATTCTGGACTAGGACAACAGACTTTGTGAGATTTCTGCACTGATTTCAGGCTCCGTCATTGTTTCCTGCAGCAGGGATGAGGCGTACGTGAAGTATTGGACTATTGTAGATGCAGAACACTGTTTAGAAACAGGGTAACAACTTGTCTGCCTCTGGACAGGGACTGAGTGGTTGAAAAGAACGTTGTTGAGCTTCCTCTAGTATGCAGCAGTAGTGGTTGTCGAACAGTAGATTGAAGATCGACTCCCAAAAAACTTCCAAAACCTCCAAAACTAGGTCCAGGTTCTCGGTAATGTGCACTTGCAGGACTATAGAAGATGCATTGGGTTGTTCTGGCGGAGCTGTGCTCATGATTTCACCCTGGAAGAGTTGGCTCAGGCTGTTGAAGGTAGGGATATAACTCTCGAAGAGAATATGCCGTCTGGACCCAGAAACGAGACACTTTATGTTGGTTGGCCAGAAATCTGCAGTGCGGCTGTTCGGGGGAAAGAGTTTGCAAGCAGATTCAATCGCCTCTTCTCCAACCGGTAGTGTCGAGGGGATCAGGGAAGACCAGTAATTGCTCATTCCTGCGAGTGTTTCTCAAATTAGAGGCTTACAATCGGCAATTGCAGTGGACTCGTGGTGTTTGCATGTGAGATGATAGCTGATGAAGGGCTGGGATGAAGTGGGGGGTTCGGCCAAATGAAAGAGAAATAAGGACTAGGCTTCAGCACCTAGCGCTTCACGGATTCGGCACCGTGAAATGATCATTAAATCTGAAATCACTCAAAATTCTACAATGACTTGAAAGAAACTCCACAACAAATATTTATAGACTGTCACACAATGAACTACTGTGATTAGCCGACACGACAATATACAAACAATGCATGAATAATGCGTAGAAAAATACAAAAAAACATAGGTAATGTCTCGTCGACGCACCGAGTGCGACTACAAACTCGGATCGTCCATGCGACGACCCTAACTCCTATGTGTATGATTTTTTGTAGGATTCTTGATAACAGAGCTCAATTGGCTATACACAGCTCACTAAATGAGTAGATACTTGTTCCAATATTTTATTATTCTATGTTATCCGCAAACTATTTTCCCTCGTCTCTTGCGAGGAGAGTGCCACTCGCCAAGGACACCCCTGCTCGCCTAGAAGGGCACAACACTGCGGCTCTCGTGGACACTGCCGCTTGCTCTTCGAGGACACGACCGCCCACAGAGATATACTATTAACCACAACACCTAGCCAGTTAAAAATATCAAGACAACTACAACTTTTCCTATAACAACTCTACGATTAACAATAGAAATGACTGCAACCACCTCAAACTGCCTTATTTCCTAATATATTCTTTTACCATCCTTGTATTTCTACTCCAACCAAAAAAGCAATGAACTTGCAAACAATTTGAAGTTTTTCCAGTCAGAACTAGTTGATTCAGTTTTATAAGCACTCGCTCTGGTCTGATTCACTTGACATTCTTTGCATTCTAATTAATTGAGCGTAACTTCACAGAATATGAGAACTGAGTCTTCCGCTGAACATGTCATAGTAGCACTCAAGACAGAGAATGAAGAATTGGAAGCTGCCCTAAACAGGGAGCAGTTGCAGAATTTCCAACTTAAGCAAGAGCTTGCTGAAGTGGAGATTAAGAATGTGGAGATTTCAAAGGCATGGTTTCTTTTCTTTTTTTACTTTTTTTTAAAACCATTCAATGAAGATGACATGCCTATTTGGTTCATCTATGTTTCCCTATACTATACTCAAAAACTCCACAGAGCCCTGTTTTATGAGTGGGATAATGGAACTTATGCAGGTGACTTAGAGGCTTTATTAAATTTCCTAAGTGGCCATCCTAAAGGTTTATTTCCTGGTTTAGACCCTGTTTGGAATAGCGGTGCTGGTGGCTCCCGCGAGAAATGGAGCTCCCACCCTTCAGTGGGAAATGAAGCTCAAAATAGAGGTTTTGGCATTTCCCACTGCACCGGAGCTAAAAAAAATAGAGGTTATCCAAACACTTCGTTTTCTCCGGTGAGGTGAATCAAAAACGCCAGCAAAGCAAAAGTAGAGTACCCAACATCGCCTTAATCATCTACTTGAGTTCCATTGTAAGCGCGGTATCTGAAATTAGTCTTTTGCTTGTAGTTGGCATGGTGTTATAGTCTGCGATCTCTCACCAACGCCATCATCGCCTTTCATTTTCCTTCTGTTAATTTCATTTTATCTAAATCTTTTTTTGTAGAGTATTCTCCATCCTAGCTCATCAGAGTCATTAACCTCGTCCCAACTATTTTGTTTCCATGTGAAAATATTTCTGCGTGAACTCCATTTCATGTAAATATTTCTGGCGCATTCTTTTGAAAAAAAACACACAGAAATGACAGAACAGGGCAGGAGTTTGATTAGAGTTTACTGATAATTGATATACTTATTCATTTTGAGTAATCTCCAATCTGACTTATAAGTCTTTCAACATAGAAAAACATAGGATGATGGCTGTCCTTCAATGTTTTCTTTTTGATAAATCACCCTCAAAACTACGATACTAACACCATTGACAGGATAATTAATTAATTATATGCTCGTGACTTACATATAGTGTTAGGATTATCTCAGAATGGTCAAGGGTTCAGTTGATTAAGACCCGATATGGCCTGCGTCTGTTGGTTTGTCTGCACCGACGTGTGCGTGAAAGGTTGTATTATTTATCCATCATCATGTGGGCCTGAAGATTTGATGAATCTTTGCAGGAGCTTCAATCTCTCCGTGGCCAGCTCGGCGCCGAACAGTCGAGGTGCTTCAAACTTGAGGTATGCACCATCATACGGTATCTATTGTATCGATCTGTTTTGCTTAATCAGTTTTATTGCAGTATGTGGAGACAACGGTACCCGACCATCACTTGAACGATGAGCGGGTACTATTGTCCTTTAGACACGACACACGGGGGCCATGTGCACGGCCGTTATTATATATCTGTACTATATCAAAAAGGAAAACTTAGGTAGAAAACTTAGGTGGTCATCATCCTAAAATAGGACCATTAACTGAATTTGAGCCGTTCAATTTTAATTTTCCTGATAAGAAGAAACCTGCGGATTTGTTAATACTTGTGGTTGGCACATGGTCACTCTATTTGTAGGATGCGGTGGTAGTACTCGATCGTTGCTCGAGTAATGATCAGGTTACTATCGTACACTACGCACGGGAGGACCCGGTGCATAACCGCTAGTAAACAATATATTGAAATCAAAGAGAATCAAGGAGATCAAAATCTAAGAACTCGGATTCATTTGATGGTCCTATGTTGTGACCACGACCTACTCATGTTTTCCCTTCAATATAGCATAGGTGAGCTCAATACGTGCGCAAAACAACTAATGTCAACATATTTTTGCAAAAAAGTTACAATATAAAGTATAATATCATATTTATAGCATTATTGTACAACCCGTATTCGGCGAGTAGAGCCGAGGGCACCTGGCGAGTAGGTCGATGCCTCTCTCGGCGAGTAGAGCCGAAGGCACCTGGCGAGTAGACCGATGCCTCTCTCGGCGAGTAGAGCCGAAGGCACCTGGCGAGTAGGCCGATGCCTCTCTCGGCGAGTAGAGCCGAAGGCACCTGGCGAGTAGACCGGTGCCTCCCTTGGCGAGTAGAGTCAGGAGGCCTGGCGAGTAGACCGGTGCCTCCCTCGGCGAGTAGAGTCAGATTCTGGGGAATAGAATCATCCGGGCACCCCCGGTGGTCTGCCTATAGCCCTTCGGGACAGCGGAGTCTGGCTATCTGCAGACCAATTTGGAGTGCGTTTAGCAAAATAGTAAGGCGGAGTTACGCTATCCGCAGGTCATCCGGACCATTCTACCCCTGGGAAGTCTTTCCCTATGAATAGGACCCATTATGTCTCAGATCAGCAGAGATCCACCCACTTGAGAGAGCCTGTGCTTTCTTCCTTGTGCTGTCTGAGACAGGCTCAGCTTCTGGTTTTCGGGAGGGGAAATCAAGTTAGATTTCCGGGTTAGTGGTGGGACCTCCCCGCTGCAGCCAGTGGGTCATTCTTAGGGAGCTACCTAACAACCAGTGAGGGTTGGTTCTTAGTTCTGGACACTTAGTTCTAGGATCCGACGAGGAGAGAAGTAACTCAAGCTACTCCCCAAGTCTCGAACAAGTTGGACCGGTATCCGGGTTCCAACATTTTTGGTGCGGTGAGCGTGGACTGTAGCAAGAGAAGAAAATCTCATCTGACGATCCCATGACTGAACGTGACGAGCTGGGAACCGACCAGGGGAACTCGCCTCCTTTGGGCGAGTTCGTGACCAAGAGTGTCTTCGAGCAGGGGATGAAGGCGATGGAGGATACCATCCGGAGGTTACTCACACCTCGTGCCGAGGTGGGAGTATCCCCCCCTGTCGCAGTCGCCTCGCCCACGGAGGCAGGTCCTAGTCAGCGCCTCGGCAAGGAAGCGCTCCTAGGGGAGGAAGACCAGCCGCTCCGCGCGCGAGTGCTCTTTGCCAGCCCGACGGAGACTCGCCAGTCAGAGGGCGAGTACGACCAAGTTCGTCCCATCCGCCAACTTGCCCCGCGCAGTCCTTTCTGCGAGTTGGTGTTGTCTGCTCCCATTCCTGCAGGATTCACAGAGCCCGCCATGAGTTTCTACTCCGGGAAAGAAGATCCCGTCAAGCATCTGCAGTGGTTTGAAGATATGGTCTCCATCAAGCCGATGACGGATCCCTTCAAATGTCGGTTGTTCGCCATAACCTTCCAGGAAAAAGCCAGAGATTGGTTCCACCAGTTACCGGAGGGAAGCGTCTACGGGTTCGATGACCTGCGCAGAAGTTATTTGCTCCGCTTCTCCACGTCCAAGAAGAGGAGGAAGGGTTCAGAAGATCTTTTCCTTATCAAGCAGAGACCCCAGGAGATGCTCGGGTCGTATTTGGATCGCTTTCAGGAGGAGATCCTCCTGGTCCAAGAGGTCCCTGGACATACCCTGATCTTGGCATTCAAGCTGGGGTTGCAGCCAGGGTTTTTCAAGATGGAGATCACTCGCAATCCCCCCCTATCGTTCGAGGAGTTAGTCGATCGGGCCGGGAGGCAGATCGCGGGGGAGGCAACCAGCCTAGAGTTCGTGGCCAAGTTAGCCAGATTGGAGGGAGGGGAGAAAGAAGGAGAGGGGAGCGGCCGACGCGAGTCCAAGAAGAGAGGTGAGCCGAGAAGGCGAGAAGAGGGAGGGTCCCGGGAGAACAGGGATCAGCGAGATCAGGAGAGGAGGTTCCAGGCTCCGCCTCGCCGGCCGACCTGGAGGCCTGCTGGAGGAGGCTACCAAGGGAGACCAGGAGGGAGGTACTCTCCGGAACGACGAGACCGCTGTCGCTCACCCGAGCGGAGGCAAGGGCAGTGGAGGCAAAACCAAGCGCCGCCCAGAGAAGCTAATGTGATCAGGAGGGGACGATGACGAGGAAGAGGGGGAAGGTCGCGACAGCCCCTGGGTGAAGAAGAGCGTCGGGCGATGCCCTACTGCGACTTCCATCAGGTAGAGGGCCACGCGACGGCCACGTGCCCTGAGTTCTTGGAGTTGAGGAGGGGAGCTGGAGGAGCCCAGGAAGGGCATGAGAGGCGAGAAGGAGATATGTTGAGAATCGAAGGGGGAGGAGCCCCCGCCCCAAGGAGGTGTGAGGATAGGGGAGATCTGGGAGCCCATGGGGGGATAGGGGTCATCCACGGAGGAGCAGGGTTGGAGGCGACCCGGAAGGGGAGCCTCAACGTCGTGTATCGGAAGAGCGTGGCCTCTACCTCCCAGGTTCCGCCACCGTCAGGAGAGATCACTTTCTCGGAGGAAGACATGTTGGGGAACGAAAACCCTTTCTGCGACGCGGTGGTGATCAAGGCCGCGGTGGAGAACTATACGGTCTCTCGCATCCTGGTGGATAACGGGAGCTCCGTCAATGTCGTGTTCAAGAAAGCGTTTGATGCCATGAAGGTGGAAGAGAAGAGGGTTACCTCGACGGAAGGACCGCTCTTTGGGTTCGCGGGAGAAAGAAAGGAAGTAGAGGGAGGTGTGGAGTTGGTGGTGACGTTGGGAGGGACCACCAAGTGTTGTAGGTTTGTCATTGTAGACGCCCCCAACAGTTACAATGCCATCTTCGGCAGACCACTCATCAGTGCCTACAAGTGTGTGCCCTCCTACCATCAATGCCTGAAGTACAACCAGGGAGGCGTGCAGATCCGGATCCGGAGCGATCCCAAGGTGGCGAGGCAGTGTTATCTTAACGCTGTCAACATGATCAGCTGGAAGGAGGAGGCAGAGGCGGTGGACCTGGTGATGGAGGAGATGGCGAGGCAGGAAGCGGCCGAAGAAGCAGAGGAGACGGCAAGGCTGGAGGCAGCTGAGGAAGTGGAGGAGAAGGAGATCCTAGCAGAAGGCGGAAGGCCGGGAAGGGTGAAGGTCAGCAGGGAGCTGGAAGAGGAAGACAAGGAGAAGATCATGTCCTGCATCCAGAAGAACGCGGACATCTTTGCGTGGAGCGCAGCCGATATGCCAGGTGTCGACGCAGACGTCGCCTGCATCATCTCAACTTGGATAAAGGAGTCCACCCCATCCAACAGAAGAAGAGGGCAACCGCCACCACCCTAGCCGAGCCCATCAGGGAGGAGGTCAGGAAGCTGCTGGAAGCAGGGTTTGTGTCGGAGATCCAGTACCCAGGCTGGGTCTCCAATGTTGTAATGGTGAGGAAGGGAGAGGGGAAGTGGCGCATGTGTATCGATTTTTCTATCCTTAATAAAGCTTGCCCCAAGGATTGTTACCCTTTGCCTAGAATCGACGAGCTAGTAGATTCGGCCGTCGGATTCCCTGTCATGAGTTTTTTAGATGCATTTTCTGGTTACCATCAAATCCGCATGCATCCACCCGACGTGAAGCACGTATCCTTCATTACCAACGACGGATGCTATTGTTATAAAATGATGTCATTCGGGCTTAAAAACGCAGGAGCAACCTATCAGCGCATGATGGACATGGTGTTCAAAGAGCAGAAGGGGCGAAACTTGGAAGTATACGTCGATGATCTCATGGTAAAAAGCAAGAGCGTCGGGGAGCACCTCCATGACTTGGAGGAGACCTTCGCCACGCTGCGAAAGTATAAGATGAGACTAAATCCGGCCAAGTGCGTGTTTGAGGCTGGAAAGGGGAAGTTCTTGGGACACTTCTTGACTCCGGCTGGAGTAGAACCAAACCCGGACAAGGTGAAGGCGATCATGGAGATGGAAGCACCCAGGAACGTCAAGGAAGTTCAGCGCCTGACAGGTCGCCTAGCCGGGCTGAGCAGGTTCCTCTCCAGAGCAGGAGAGAAATGCTCACCTTTCTTCAAAACCCTCCGAGACAATAAAAAGTTCGAGTGGTCGGCAGAGTGTCAGGGAGCCTTTGAAAGCCTAAAACTCCAGTTGGCCCAGGTACCCCTGTTACAAGGGCCTAGAGAGGGAGAAGATCTCTTCCTATACATAGGGGTGGGGTCGGAAGCGGTAAGCTCGGTCCTGGTACGCGAGGAGGGGAAGCGCCAACTCCCCATTTACTACGTAAGTCGGGTCCTGCGGAAGGCAGAATTGCGATACCCCATTCTGGAAAAATTGGCGTTCGCCTTGATTGTATCGGCGCGGAGACTCCGACCTTACTTCCAGGCCCACCCGATTAAGGTAGTGACCGACCACCCTCTCCGCAATGCCCTAGAAGGAGTAGAGCATTCTGGCAGGATGGCGAAGTGGTCAGTAGAACTCAGCGAGTTTGACGTCGCCTACGTGCCCCGACTGGCCATGAAGGCCCAAGCGGTGGCAGACTTCCTAGTCGACTATACCGCAGAAGTAGGCGAGGAGATACCCCAGCAGGTGGCGTGGGAAGTGTTCGTGGATGGAGCGTCGGGGAGGAACTCATGTGGAGGAGGCATCATCCTGATCAGCCCTCAGGGCACTAGAATTGAGCAAGCCGTCAGCATTCACTTCCCCGTTATCAACAATCAGGCAGAATATGAGGCTGTAATCGCGGGACTGCGCCTAGCCCAGGAGCTGGGGATCCACGACATCAGAGTCCACTCCGACTCACTGGTGGTCACCTCTCAGATCCGAGGAGAGTATGAAGCAAGAGAGCCGGTACTGCAGCGCTATCTGGTAAAGGTCAAAGACCTGGTGGGCGCCTTTAAGTCCTTCTCCATACAACATGTGCCAAGGGAGGAGAACGCCCGAGCAGATCGACTGGCCAAATATGGCCCCCTGGTCGGGGGAACAATCACCGAGTTGTTTCGGCCTTCGATTGAGGAAGGAGAAGTGATGGACATCGACCAACCCGCTTCGTGGATGGACCCCCTGATCACTTTCTTAACCACAGGATGCTTGCCTGCGGAGGTTCAGGACAAGAGGCGGTTCAGGTACAAGTCCGCTTATTATTTACTAACTGACGGGGTGCTCTACAGGAAGACTCTATCCGGTCCCTTGGCCAGGTGCCTGTCCGAGGAGGATGCCTCCCGGGTCTTGGAGGAGATTCACACAAGCGAGTGCGGCAGTCATTCGGGAAGCAGAACCCTGGAGAAGAGGGTACTCCGAGCAGGATACTTTTGGCCCACCATCCGGAAAGACGCGGAGGAGTTCGCGAGGAGATGCTCAAAGTGCCAACTCTATGCTCCGCTCCAGTTACAGCCAGCCCAGCGTCTTCGGTCAATCACTACCCCCTGGCCCTTCGCCATTTGGGGAATGGGTCTGGTGGGACCATTCCCCCCGGCAAGTGGGCAAAGGAGATTTCTCCTGGTGATGATCGATTATTTCTCCAAGTGGATGGAGGTGAAGGCCCTGACAAAAACGACCTCCCTGGTGGTGAAGAACTTCATTTGAGGGGAGATTGTGTGCAGACATGGTCTACCCCTCGCCATCGTCACCGACAACGGTCCACAATTCGCAAGCCTTGAGCTCACCGATTTCTGTAGCCAACTTGGCATCGATCTCCGCTTCGCCTCAGTTCATCACCCACGAAGCAACGGCCAGGTTGAAGCAGCCAACAAAGTCATCCTCAACCTGCTCAAGAAGAAGTGGAGAACCTGAAGGGAAATTGGGTGGAACAGCTCCCCTCGGTCCTCTGGGCCCTGAGGACTACCCCCACCACGGCAACCGGCGAAACACCATTCAAGTTATCACACGGCTCGGAGGCTCTCATCCCGATAGAATTCGAGGTCCGGAGTCCCAGGGTGGTGGCGGCAGAAGATGGGGATGAAGGGTGGAGACTCGAGAACGAAGAGGCGCAACGACTCGCTTTGGATTTCGTGGAGGAACTTCGCGACCAGGCCACGATCCGACAGGAAGAGATCAAGCGAAGGATGGCGAAGCACTTTGACAAACAGGTCCGAGTCAAGCAATTCATCAAGGGAGACCTGGTTCTCAAGAAGGTGGATGCCGCAGGAAGATCCGCCACGGTGGGTAAACTCCATCCCAATTGGGAAGGCCCCTACATCGTGTTCGAGGTGTTAAGGACCGGCGGGTACCGCCTGCAGAACGTTGATGGGGAACTCCTAGGAAACACTTGGAGTGGAGACGACTTGAAGCGTTTCTACTCCTAAACTTAATGTAATACTTAGTTTATTCTTGTTCTACTTAAGATAATAACACTTTCCCTGACAAACTCGCAACGCTTCACCACCTAAGCTACTTGCCCCCTCAAGTGAGTTCTAAGTCCTCGAGATGTGTTGTTGCCGTAGACCAGGTCACTGCACGAGCTCCTTTCCTGCATACCGGCTACTTGCCCCCTCGAGTGAGTTCTAAGTCCTCGAGATGTGTTGTTGCCGTAGACCAGGTCACTGCACGAGCTCCTCTCCTGTATACCGGCTACTTGCCCCCTCGAGTGAGTTCTAAGTCCTCGAGATGTGTTGTTGCCGTAGACCAGGTCACTGCACGAGCTCCTCTCCTGCATACCGGCTACTTGCCCCCTCGAGTGAGTTCTAAGTCCTCGAGATGTGTTGTTGCCGTAGGCCAGGTCACTGCACGAGCTCCTCTCCTGCATACCGGCTACTTGCCCCCTCGAGTGAGTTCTAAGTCCTCGAGATGTGTTGTTGCCATAGGCCAGGTCACTGCACGAGCTCCTCTCCTGCATACCGGCTACTTGCCCCCTCGAGTGAGTTCTAAGTCCTCGAGATGTGTTGTTGCCGTAGACCAGGTCACTGCACGAGCTCCTCTCCTGCATACCGGCTACTTGCCCCCTTGAGTGAGTTCTAAGTCCTCGAGATGTGTTGTTGCCGTAGGCCAGGTCACTGCACGAGCTCCTCTCCTGCATACCGGCTACTTGCCCCCTCGAGTGAGTTCTAAGTCCTCGAGATGTGTTGTTGCCGTAGACCAGGTCACTGCACGAGCTCCTCTCCTGCATACCGGCTACTTGCCCCCTCGAGTGAGTTCTAAGTCCTCGAGATGTGTTGTTGCCGTAGACCAGGTCACTGCACGAGCTCCTCTCCTGCATACCGGCTACTTGCCCCCTCGAGTGAGTTCTAAGTCCTCGAGATGTGTTGTTGTCGTAGACCAGGTCACTGCACGAGCTCCTCTCCGGCATACTGGCTACTTGCCCCTTCGGGTGAGCCCCAGACCCCAACGAGGGCCAACTTTAAAAAAGCGATCCCATAGGAGAAGGGGAGGCGAGACGAATATCATAAACGCCTCCCACACTCATAGATAGCGAAATTACTCATCTATTCGTCAATCATCTCGCGAAAAGCCCTAATAAGGGGAAGAAGAGCGCCCCATCCGCCTCACACGCCGGAAAGGCGTAAGTAAATGGGCGCCCGACCAAGGCGAGGAGAGCTCTCGCGCGAGCCCTCGCCACGGGCGAGTACCCCCCAGGCGCGAGTACGCCACATAGGCAAACGCGTCGCAAAAAAAAAATATGTATATCTAAATAATAAACGATCATAACGAGCACGTCAGACGAGATTTGCGGCGAAGGAAGAGAAAAGATCGAGCGGATTAAAATACGTCGAACACGCTCATCCTGTCAGACAGAAAGGGCGGGTACACCGAGAATATTCCCAAGAAAGTATTATTACAGGGATTACAAAAAATAAAAACGAGCTATTCGCCCTCGTCACCCTCTTCCGATTCGCCAGATGAGCCGTCGCTCAGAGTTCTCGTCGGGGTGGGGCTCACCGCCTCGCGATATAGTTCTGGGAGAAGGTCCGCGAGATCAACTGTGGCCCCCTCCGCAGTAAGAAGAAATCGCCGCCGGAGTCGCTCCCGCGTGAACACCGCCGTCTTGATGGCCAGCTGCCTGCGCGTCTTGGCGACCTGGGCCGGGGTGAAGTGAAGGAGCTGCGGAGCTGTGGACGACTCCCCTCTGCTAGGATGTCGGAGCTCAGCTATCTCCGATTCCGCCTCGGCAAGGCGAGTCCCTAGGTAGTTGACTTCCCGCTGCGAGGCGGCCAGTTGCGCCTCCAGCTCAGAGACCCGCGTCACCAGCGCAACGGTGGACTCCTGCATTAGCAAAGGTCAAACAATAGCGTCGGCCAGCGAGTGGGAGGTAAACGGACAAGGACGCTCACCTCAGGGAGAACGACCTCCTTAGCCTTGGACCCGGCAAGCTCCTCCGCCATTGTCGCCAGCTTCTCCTCCAGCTCTTTATAGGTGGCGCCCAGTTCGCGGAGTCGCCTATTCGATTGAAGCCCCCGCCGCGCCATCTGGTGAGCCAGCTCGGCGGTGCGGAGAGCAAAACGGCTGGTGAGGTTGGCTAGCTCGCGAATGGGAGCCTCCGCGAGAACTTCGGCGTCTTCTCGACCATATAACCCAAAGAGCAGGTTATACGCCTGCTCGCCTACCTCCTCGAAATCCTCCCAGGAGGGGAGGAGCGAACTCACCAGGACCCTGTTCGCATCATGGTCCCATATCAACAACGGATTACCTTTGGAGTCCTCGCTCCTCATCCCCAACCCAAAATTTGTGTGGGATGAGGGTTCAGGAGGCGGGCTCGTTGGAGGATGAGAAGATCTCCTAGTCTTCTGCTTCTTTCGCCTTGGCTCACTAGCCGAGGCGGCCTCAGGATCAACCAGACCTTTTCCCTTGTCCGTTGACGGGGGCGTCCCGCTATCCACCGAAACTACCGCCGCTCCAAGGGCCCCCTCGGGATGAGGCTCGCTAGACTGACGCCGCGAGGCGTCGCAAGGAGGACGGGAGGGGATGACGCGCTCACCTGCAAGAAGGTGAAAATTAATTCAGATCCCTGCCAAGAGCAGAGGGTCGGGAGAGAGGGGAGGAAGCGCGGCGAGTATTGCCCAAGACTTACCCGCTCCAGGAGGCACGAAGGCGAGCTGATCCACGCCTCGCCGCAGGAAAACCACGTCCATAACCCTACTCTTCATGTAAGTATAGAGGGCCAGAGCGTCCCCTTTCAAGCGAGGCGGTCTGTACTCCGTCTCTGCCTTTTGAATGGGGGCGAAGGGAATGTTCCCGAAGTCGCCTCGCACCACGACAAATTTATCGGTCCAATGATGGACCTTGTTGAGTGTCTCGGCTACCTTAACGCACACATTGGTGAAGAACAGGGTGCCGTCTCCAGTCGCCTTCAGGGTCAGGACCTTGCGGAAGACGGAAAGGTCGAATTCGATCTTCTCCTCGCGCAGGTAACATGCGTATGCGACCAAAACGCTGATCGCGTTAGGGTTGACCTGCGCGGGGATCATCCCGAAGTATCGAAGGACCTGGCGCACCTCAGGCCATAGAGGCAGCCTCAACCCCACCTGGAAATGAGCTAGGGGGATGGCGGGTTCACCGTCGAAGAAGGAGTTAAGGAACTCACCAGGGGTTGGCCGCCTCGCTGTGTAGCCCGGTGGCAGGTAACGTTTCTCGACGTCCGTCAGCTCCTCGCCCAAGGTTTGCGAGCTGGGGAAGTTGTGCGCTCGAAAATTGCGAACACAGAAGGCACGCCCGTCTTCGGATGGCTCTTTCCCCATGGCGGGTGGCGAGTAGATGGGAAGGTCTAACAGGCGGGGTTCGGAGAAAAACGCTTGGAGGAGAGGGGGGTGTGGGAGCATACCCATCCACTCTAGGAGGCCTGCTATTTATAGACTCCGCCTCATCCGGCCTGATCGCACGCGAACTAGATAACCACCTATGCGAGTACGCCTAAACGAGTAGCTAGTTCAACAACGCGCAGGTAAGAGGCAGCAACCCTAACACACATAAAATACAGCGTGGGTACAAAAAACCTTTAACAAAAATTCTCTAAGCGCATGGCGCGAGTACACAAAAGACAAAAACATCGCCCGCACATTACAGGTACCCGAGAGGTCGCGAGTGCCTTTACATATCACGCGTCAAAGAAAAAATAGCGAAACGCATCAAAAGGGAGAATACAGCCTAAGAAGCTCCACCGCGGCGCCGCGGACCGCGACCCAGGCGACGCGTGCGCTGGGGGTGACGAGCTCTCCAAGTAATGCCGCGAGCTGCTCGCAGGTCTTCGCGGGCCTGCCCCAGACTCTCCTCACTTTGCCGGATGTGATCCTCGCCTCGGCGGATGTGTTCTTCCAGTAAAGAGGCCTCGCCCACGGTGCCAGCCACCTGCGAGAAGCGGTGAAGATCGTCCTCGGTAGCTTGCTGGCGAGTCTCCACCTCGTACAACCTCGTCTCTAGGTCAGTCACCCTGTCGAAGAGGTCGTCTTCGCCCTGCACCTGCTGTTGAAACTACTCCACTTCAGAGAGGCGGTCCCCGAGGTCAGCCAACCGCGCGTTCACCTCGGCGGGGGGTGTAGACATCAGAAAGGAATCATGGGCTCGAAGGACGGCAATCAGGCGAGCCCACGACCCCTCATTAAAGCCCGGTGGGCCCGCGAGTAGCTCTCTCAAAGGAGTAGACGCCACGGGCGGTGACGACCCCAGCAGTGAATTCGTCGATGGAGGACGACTGGAAGAGGGAGATCCCCGGTTATCTGAAAGGAGATAAAGGACAAGGGTAAGCCACAGAAACGAAGAAGGCGGCGAAGATAAGCAAGGCGAGTACCCCCGTGAGTAGTGTCCCCTTCCTGGTGGCGAGGCGGATCTGCCTGCAACCTCCCAGTAGAGGCAGACAAGCGGAGAACCACACCGGTCCCCCCGGATAAAGGCCCTATCGTCGAAGATTTCCCTCCGGCAGTGGGGCGGGTCGGCTGGCCTACCCTAGATTGCCGAGGAGGCGACTGCAAGGGAGGAGGAGGGAGGGCCAAAATCTGCCCTGGGGCCGAGGAGGACGCGGTCCCAAGACCCGTCGACAGCGCCGCGCCGAATTGACCAGACTGAACCAAGTGGCCAGGAAGCGCTGCGGGTAACAAAAGGTCAGTACAAATTCAACCTAGTGGGGCGAGAAGATAGCGCCCTTACCAGAGGTCACAGTGGGACGAACGGGAGGAAATAGCGGGGCGCCCTGATCCGCTGGAGGCAATCTCGCATCCTCGAGCCCACCTGTTGTAATGCCGACCTCGCCCCCTCCTTGCTGGCGAGATGAGTCAGCAGCGAGCTCTTCACGAATAGGCGAGGTCGTCACCTTCCCAAGCAAGGGTCTGCACCTCGCCGTGGATTCCGGATCCGTGGAAGATCTCTCGCGTAGCTCCAGGTCAATTCTCTTCCGCTTGGACTTCCTCTTCCTCGCGAAGCCGGGAGGGCGAGGCGTCAAGAACTCTCCAATGATGTCCATGACGGCCGCAGCCTCAGGCTCTTCATCAGCGAGCCCCCGGTCGGCGGCTGCGGAAGACCCCCCCTTGGAAGACATTCTGGCACATGGGATGAAAGGCATACCCCCACTCTATTTATAGAGGAAGAGCCCGTGGGCTCGCCGTTCCGCCGAATAAGGGATTGGACTCTTCTTTCCGACCTCTAGCGAGCTCGCAAAGAGCGGGGATTGTGTACAACCCGTATTCGGCGAGTAGAGCCGAGGGCACCTGGCGAGTAGGCCGATGCCTCTCTCGGCGAGTAGAGCCGAAGGCACCTGGCGAGTAGGCCGATGCCTCTCTCGGCGAGTAGAGCCGAAGGCACCTGGCGAGTAGGCCGATGCCTCTCTCGGCGAGTAGAGCCGAAGGCACCTGGCGAGTAGACCGGTGCCTCCCTTGGCGAGTAGAGTCAGGAGGCCTGGCGAGTAGACCGGTGCCTCCCTCGGCGAGTAGAGTCAGATTCTGGGGAATAGAATCATCCGGGCACCCCCGGTGGTCTGCCTATAGCCCTTCGGGACAGCGGAGTCTGGCTATCTGCAGACCAATTTGGAGTGCGTTTAGCAAAATAGTAAGGCGGAGTTACGCTATCCGCAGGTCATCCGGACCATTCTACCCCTGGGAAGTCTTTCCCTATAAATAGGACCCATTATGTCTCAGATCAGCAGAGATCCACCCCCTTGAGAGAGCCTGTGCTTTCTTCCTTGTGCTGTCTGAGACAGGCTCAGCTTCTGGTTTTCGGGAGGGGAAATCAAGTTAGATTTCCGGGTTAGTGGCGGGACCTCCCCGCTGCAGCCAGTGGGTCATTCTTAGGGAGCTACCTAACAACCATTGAGGGTTGGTTCTTAGTTCGGGACACTTAGTTCTAGGATCCGACGAGGAGAGAAGTAACTCAAGCTACTCCCCAAGTCTCGAACAAGTTGGACCGGTATCCGGGTTCCAACAATTATAAACTAGTGTATCAGCAGAAAGTCTAGCTTGGATATTAGCATAATTAGACCTGCTTATGCTAGAGTAATGAATATTAGGGCTGATATCAAAAAAGTAAATAATTGAGAGACTGATTTCACCCGAAAAAGAATAGAGGGACTGATTTCTTAAAGACACTAAAGTATTGGGACTAAGTATAACTTTGCCTTTTGTAAATATCAACAACATTCTGCCAAATGCCAAAAACAAAAAAAATTTGGCGAATATGATCTCGGAAATGATCATAATATATGAACACATTATTGTATTTACTGATTTGATCCAACGTACTTTTGAACTTCAAATTTCTCGAACCAAAAAAATGCTCGTCTCTCTCAGCTAATGTCGGGACCTATGTTGTTAAAGGTGCGCCTAAGGATCAAGGCTCACCAGGCTCAGATGTTTGCGCTTTTGTGCGCCTTTGGAGCATAAAAGGCACGCCTAAGTGCGAGTTTTGTTATAAACTTTTCTTTTCAGAATAAAGAAAGAAATAATGTTAGAACTCAATAATTTTTGCATGATTTAGTGTTTTTGAAATATAATTGAGCGTTGAGACTTAGATATGATGCAAGTGATCACATTGATTCTATTTTTTAAGAGATATAAATGATAGTAATGAATGATTAATGAGTAGAATAAATGAAGAATATGATCAAGAAGTTGAACTAATGTTTGATGCTGATCATTTAAAATGAATGTGGTTGCGTCTTGCCTTCGTCAGGCGCGCGCTTGCGCCTTGAGCCTTGCGCTTAGGCTCCAAGACCCCTTTGCGCTTTGGTGCGCCTTGCGCCTTTAATAACTAAGGTCGGGACATGTCCCGACCATGTTGAGGTTTCTCCCACCCGTGTTAAGACTCTAATTATGAAGTAGTAATGTATAAAAACACCTTTTTTTCAAATATCCGTGCTTCAAATCTAGTCCCCACTTGTTTGAAGCATTGCGATGGAAAGTGAAGATAGTGTTTGTGCAGCAACGGTGGGGACTTGATTCGGGCGTTGGAGCTGAAATGTTGTCCCAAACGAGCGAAATGCAGGCGTGCTCCTGCAACTTCTTTTCCTACCACAGTTTCACACCACTGGTGCTCAGACGCCACTCCCAAACATAGTCTTAGGCCCCGGTTGGGACAACTATAAGCGCAGTGGTAGCGGTTTACCTGCGTTTGAAACTTTCTTGACGATTTTTAGCCTAAATTACACTTTCTGGGTTTTGGGCGTTCATGGCCGCTAAAGCTGACCGCGCCTGCATGACTATGGTGGCGTTTTAGCCTAAAATGGAGTTTTTTTTTAAAGTAATGTTCACGGCTGTGTACGACCCGTATTCGGCGAGTAGAGCCGAGGGCACCTGGCGAGTAGGCCGATGCCTCTCTCGGCGAGTAGAGCCGAAGGCACCTGGCGAGTAGGCCGATGCCTCTCTCGGCGAGTAGAGCCGAAGGCACCTGGCGAGTAGGCCGATGCCTCTCTCGGCGAGTAGAGCCGAAGGCAACTGGCGAGTAGACCGGTGCCTCCCTTGGCGAGTAGAGTCAGGAGGCCTGGCGAGTAGACCGGTGCCCCCCTCGGCGAGTAGAGTCAGATTCTGGGGAATAGAATCATCCGGGCACCCCCGGTGGTCTGCCTATAGCCCTTCGGGACAGCGGAGTCTGGCTATCTGCAGACCAATTTGGAGTGCGTTTAGCAAAATAGTAAGGCGGAGTTACGCTATCCGCAGGTCATCCGGACCATTCTACCCCTGGGAAGTCTTTCCCTATAAATAGGACCCATTATGTCTCAGATCAGCAGAGATCCACCCCCTTGAGAGAGCCTGTGCTTTCTTCCTTGTGCTGTCTGAGACAGGCTCAGCTTCTGGTTTTCGGGAGGGGAAATCAAGTTAGATTTCCGGGTTTGTGGCGGGACCTCCCCGCTGCAGCCAGTGGGTCATTCTTAGGGAGCTACCTAACAACCAGTGAGGGTTGGTTCTTAGTTCGGGACACTTAGTTCTAGGATCCGACGAGGAGAGAAGTAACTCAAGCTACTCCCCAAGTCTCGAACAAGTTGGACCGGTATCCGGGTTCCAACAACGGCCACACCTGCCCAAACGCTATCTGTGTTTTTATAACTGCATTGACAACCGCCATCCATTCTCCCAAACAGGGCCTTAGTCCACCATAAAGTGTCGAGTTTTTTGTCCTCGAAACCCTAATCATTTGAGTGAGACTGGATTAAAATGGTTTAACCTTGTCGGCAGGTTGATCTAGCCGAGCTCCGGCAGAAGTTGCAGAGCATGGAGGCATTGCAGAAAGAAGTTGAGCTGCTTCAGAGGCAGAAGGCCGCCTCGGAGCAGGCAGCTTTGAGCGCGAGGCAGAAGCAAAGCTCCGGCGGAGTCTGGAACTGGCTAGCAGGAAATCCACCAGAAAAGTCTTCTGAGTACTAATAATTATCCCCATTTTTGTCCATAACTACTCCCACAGTATCCATACAGGTTCAGTGTGGTTGCAGTTAATTCCTTATATTATTATTTGACTAAGTTTTTTTTTTTAATTTTATTCTTTGCTTTTTAATTCTTTTTTATATTATATATATATATAGGGGTTTCTTCCTAGGGGATCTACCTTATGTATAAACTATGGACATTTACAATACATTTTGCTTATGGTAATTATTGCCCATTATTCTTTCACTATTACCAATGATCTTAAGATGTATGAATTTCCTTATAAGTTACTACTGTTTGAATGGACTGGTAGATCAGCGGGATTATTCACCCCCGCGCATAAGCTAGGCCAAGCATCAAGATAACAATCATGTGGGGCGGTGTGTGGCATGTGAGCCTTCATATAGCTGGCTGGCGAGCGAATTGTGACCTTGAAATTAAAATTAAGGCGAGTTATGGAGTTAACGCTCGCCTGCACATGATTGTGAAGCTTTGTTCTGACGATTGTAGCACGCTCGTCCCTTCGAATCTGTATATTATGTGTTGGAACTTGGAACCGAGGAAATTCTCATAATACCTATTCTTTTCTTCCACTAATGTTGCTTCATTCTCTATTTGGAGCATCATGGTAAAAGCTGGTGCAAATCTAGGTGAAGAACTTGTTAGAATTTTGAAAGATGTGGTGTTGAGACTTTGAACTGCTATGTTTAAGGGTGAGTTTTTTTTTTTTTGAAAATTTGAAAAATAGTTTGATAAATCAAAAGAAGCTATAGTTTTTTCATATGCAATAATTTACTTTTTTGTGAGTGAGGTCATTCATGTGTATTTTGGGGCATCAATAATATTTGACTGCTGTGTGATTTCTGTAAGGGCCCGTTCGTTTGGACGGAATTAGAATTCGATATTGGAATTGAATATTTATCATATTGGTGACTAATTCCAATTTCAACGTTCGCCTAATAAACAATATTGTTGAATATTTATAATTAATCGAGTCCGGGCGAAAAACGCGCGCAGGGGCGAAAAACGCGGGCCCCGGCGAAAAATGCGCGCCAGGGCAAAAAAATCGCGCCCGGGCGAAAAACACGTTTATTTCGGCCGGGCGCGATTTTTTTGCCCAGGAGCGATTTTTTCGCTCGGGCGCGATTTTTTCGCCTAAAGCGCGATTTTTTCGCCCAGGCTCGATTTTTTTGCAGGGGCGCAATTTTTTCGCCCGAGCGTGATTTTTTCGCCCGGACTCGATTTTTCGCCCGGGCGCGATTTTTTTGCCCGGGCGCAAATTTTCGCCCGGGCGCGATTTTTTCGTCCGGGGGCGTTTATTTCACCGGGGCGCATATTTTCGCCCGGCCGCGATTTTTTCGCCCGGCCGCGATTTTTTCACCCGGGCGCGTTTATTTCGCCCGGACGCGTTTTATTTCCCCCGGGAACGTTTATTTCGGTCGGGCGCAATTTTTTTGACCAGGCGCGATTTTTTCGCCCGGGCGCTTTTTTCGCCTAGGTCGCGATATTTTCGCCCGGGCTCGATTTTTTCGCCTGGGCGCAATTTTTTCGCCCGAAGGCAATTTTTTCGCCCGGGCTCGATTTTTCGCCCGGACGCGATTTTTTTGCCCGGGCGCGCGTTTTGCTGCATGGTGTTTTTCGTCCGGGCGCGTTTATTTCACCCGGGAGCATATTTTCGCCCGGGCGCGATTTTTTTGCTCGGGCGCGTTTTATTTTGGCCGGACACGTTTATTTCGGCTGGGAGCGATTTTTTCGGTCGGGAGCGATTTTTTCGGCCGGGCGCAATTTTTTCGCCCGGGCGCGATTTTTTCGCCTAGGAGGCGATTTTTTCGCCCGGGCGCGATTTTTTCGCCCGGGCGCGATTTTTTCGCCCGGGCCGCGATTTTTTCGCCCAGGCGCTATTTTTTCGTCCGAGCTCGTTTATTTCGTCCGGGCGCATATTTTCGCCCGGGCCCGATTTTTTCGCCCGGGCTCGATTTTTTCACCCGGGCGTGATTTTTTCGCCCGGGCGCGATTTTCTCTCCCGGGCGCGATTTTTCCGTCCAGGCTCGTTTATTTCGCTCGGGCGCATATTTTCGCCCAAGCGCGATTTTTTCGCCCGGGCGCGATTTTTTCGCCCGGGTGCGATTTTTTAGCCGGGGCGCGTTTATTTCGCTCGGGCGCGTTTTATTTCTCTCGGGCACGTTTATTTCGGTCGGGCGCGATTTTTTTGCCCAGGCGCGATTCTTTAGCCCGGGCGCGATTTTTCGCCTAGGGCGCGATTTTTTCGCCCTGGCTCGATTTTTTCGCCCGGGCGCAATTTTTTCGACCGAGCGTGATTTTTTCGCCCGGACTCGATTTTTCGCCCGGGCGCGATTTTTTTGCCCAGACGCAAATTTTCGCCCGGGCGGGATTTTTTCGTCCGGGAGCGTTTATTTCGCCGGGGCGCATATTTTTGCCCGGCCACGATTTTTTCGCCCGGGCGCTATTTTTTCACCCGGGCGCGTTTATTTCGCCCGGACGCGTTTTATTTCCCCCGGGAACGTTTATTTCGGTCGGGCGCGATTTTTTTGACCAGGCGCGATTTTTTCGACCGGGCGCTTTTTTCGCCTAGGTCGCGATATTTTCGCCCGGGCTCGATTTTTTCGCCTGGGCGCAATTTTTTCGCTCGAACGTGATTTTATCGACCGAGCTCGATTTTTCGCCCGGGCTCGATTTTTTTGCCCGGGCGCAATTTTTCGCCCGGGCGCGCGTTTTCCTGCAGGGTGTTTTTCGTCTGGGCGCGTTTATTTCACCCGGGAGCATATTTTCGCCCGGGCGCGATTTTTTCGCCCGGGCCCGTTTTATTTCGGCCGGGCACGTTTATTTCGGCTGGGAGCGATTTTTTCGGCGGGGCGCGATTTTTTTGCCCGGGCGCGATTTTTTCGCCTAGGAGGCGATTTTTTCGCCCGGGCGTGATTTTTTCGACCGGGCGCGATTTTTTCGCCCGGGCACGACTTATTCGCCCGGGCCGCGATTTTTTCGCCCGGGCGCTATTTTTTCGTCCGGGCTCGTTTATTTCGTTCGGGCGCATATTTTCGCCCAGGCGCTATTTTTTCGCCCGGGCGCGATTTTTTCGCCCGGGCGCGATTTTTTCGTCGGGACGCGTTTATTTCGCTCGGGCGCGTTTTATTTCCCTCGGGCACGTTTATTTCGGCCGCGCGCGATTTTTTTGCCCAGGCGCGATTTTTTCGCCCGGGCGCGATTTTTTCGCCTAGGGCGCGATTTTTTCGCACGGGCTCGATTTTTTCGCCCGGGCGCAATTTTTTCGCCCGAGCGTGATTTTTTCGCCCGGACTCGATTTTTCGCCCGGGCGCGATTTTTTTGCCCGGGAGCGATTTTTTCGTCCGGGCGCGTTTATTTGGCCCGGGCGCATATTTTCGCCCGGGCGCGATTTTTTCACCCGGGCGCGATTTTTTGACCCGGGCGCGTTTATTTCGCCCAGACGCGTTTTATTTCTCCCGGGAACGTTTATTTCGGTCGGGCACTATTTTTTTGACCAGGCGCGATTTTTTCGCCCGGGAGTTTTTTTCGCCTAGGTCGCGATTTTTTCGCCTAGGCGCAATTTTTTCGCCCGAGCGCGATTTTTTCGCCCGGGCTCGATTTTTCGGCCGGGCGCGATTTTTTCGCCCGGGCACGACTTTTCACCCGGGCGCGATTTTTTCATCCTGACGCGTTTATTTCGCCCGGGCGCGACTTTTTCGCCATGGCGCGATTTTTTCGCCCGGGCGCGTTTTTTTCGCCTAGGGCGTGATTTTTTCGCCCGGGCGCGATTTTTTCGCCTGGCAACCATATTTTTTCCTGATAAGCTCATTGGAAGGCAACCATATCTCTTCAACAAAAAGAAGAATGCACAAATTTTTTTTTTTGTCCTTGAGCATCTTTGATGGTAGGAGATCTTATTCTGCTCTACTCATTGATCTGGATCTGGATTCTCATCATCATGTCTTATTCTCTGAAAGTTTTGCATACTTCCTCATTTTCTACATGGTATCAGCGATTTTTTCCTATATGTTTTATCTTTCTGATGAACAGATGAAGCAGATTTCTTGGTTCCTTCACTTCTTGTCTAGTTGACTGCAGTTGTTGTCGAAGATAACTGCTTGGTGGTGTTGTGACTACTGTCCAGTTTAGGCCTTGGTTCTGCCCAGTCTATTGCTGGGTCATCTAGGTGATGTTGGATTCAAAGAAGTGGTTCTGTCCAGTGTGCCAATTCGAGCTGTTAACCTAATACTGGTTTGCATTGGAGCTAGAGGAAGTTCTAAACCTAAACCTAATTTCAATCCTCCAGCTGGGAGTTCTTGAGATTAAGTATTTCTATGGGGTGACTCGAGCTCGTGGTGTATTGGGGGCCCGACTTGCACCTGAGCCGGAGGAGTGCACTCGACGAACGCGGCGAATACCATTTCTATTCCTTGTCTCGATGTTTGCTGTATCGGGATCCGAGCTGTCCGGAGAGTATAATTTGAGCAATAAAACTCGAAGGAGGCGTACCGCCTTGAAGGAATTTTAGTGCGTACGTTAGCTCAAATGACACGGTCTGCGAATAACATATTTATCCAAAAGGCGATATGCAGCAGACGGTCTCGGTATTCACCCCAGCCAGTTTTGTTAGACTCGTGAAGCCTACACGAGTTCAACAAAACTGTCCGCGCTCGATTCTGATGAGAATCAGCGAATTTATTAAGGTGGTCTGTGAATAGCATATTTATCCAAAAGGCGATATGCAGCAGACAGTCTCGGTATTCACCCCAGTCAGTTTTGTTAGACTCGTGAAACCTATACGAGTTCAACAAAACTGTCCGCGCTCGATTCTGATGAGAATCGGCGAATTTATTAATGTGGTCTGCGAATAGCATATTTATCCAAAAGGCGATATGCAGCAAACGGTCTCGGTATTCACCCCAGTCAGTTTTGTTAGACTCGTGAAGCCTATACGAGTTCAACAAAACTGTCCGCGCTCGATTCTGATGAGAATCGACGAATTTATTAATGTAGTCTGCGAATAGCATATTTATCCAAAATGGTGAAATTGACCAAACGACCTCACAATTGACCCCAGTCGGTCTTGTTAGCCTCGTAACGATAATACAAGTCCAACGGAGTTGTCCGTTCACGATTCCGATGTCGTTTGGGCAGTTTTGATGCTTAAGCACAATAGGCCGCAAACGCTCCGGGGAGTGTAAAATAGGCAAACGAACTCGGATTTGATCGTGGATTGTTCCGATGGGTGCGTATAGACGAGACGGTCGTAACGAGCCCATCCGGGGCAAATTCCGAGCCCTATAGAGCGATTACGAGCATTTGAATCCATTATTAATAATAGAAATGATATTAATAATAATAATATTATTATTATTATTATTATATAATCATATATTATATATATACGTAAAATTTTAGGTTAGAAAACATACCTTGCCGATCCTCCAGCGCCGTCAAGCTCTCCCCACCATGGCCGACGCCAAGCTTGCTCCCCCCTTCTCCGGCGCACCTCCTCACGGCAAGCTTTTCCCTCCGGCGAAGCCAAGCTCCGGCGAGCTCTCCTTCCGGCATCTCCTCTCCATGGATCGAGCTCTCCCCTCTCCTCCAACCGAGCCTGCATCTCCGGCGATGTTTTCTCCGGCGAGCTCTCCATGGTTGGCCACCTCCATGGCCAAAGCTCTCCTCTCCTCTCCCATGGCAGCCAACAACTCCCCATTTTCGATTAGCTCCATCTCCAAGCCCTGTTTCGGTGCCCTTTTCCAAATACCCGAACCTCCACCCTCTCCCTATTTCTTTCCCAGATCTACGTCTCTAGCTTCCTCCGGTGCTGCTCGGCCCATGACGAGCTACTCTGGTGGCCACGCCTCCGCGAGCTCCTGCAGCTCCTCTCAAACCGAGCCAACTCCACCTTCTTCCTCCAAGCTCCGACGATGGCAAACTCCAGATCTGGAAGAGATCCACCGCCCTCCATTTTTGGCGACAAGGCCGAGAACCTCCAGCAACTCCCTCTTGGTTTTCCACCCAATCAGCCCGGTCCCCTCTTTCAACCCTAAGGCCTGCGAACTCCTAGCTCTACGGCGAAGCCATATCTCCTGCGAGCTCCAACAACAAGCTCTGCCTCTCTACATGGTCGACCTCCTCTTCTCCGACAAGATCTCTTCCTCTCCCATGACTGAGCGACAACTCTCCATTCTAGCTGCACCTTCTCCGACCAAACTCCTCTATTGGCAGCACCACTCCAAGTGAGAAATGGTGAGATCCCTTCGACCGAGGGCTTTTCTAGCTCTCAAAACAGTAGCAAGGTCCTCTCCAAAAATAGGGCAGCACACTCAAGAGGACGACACCACTTCGGCGACGATCGATGAGATCCGGTGCCGTGAACAACGGACAAATGCCGCAAATGCGGTTATTGGGTTGCATGCATGGACACTCGGTGAGCTTCCTCCCCTCTCCCTTGGTGCTAGTTTCCTAGATCACACTAGGTGAGATATCGATCTCAATAGAGTCGATTGGAGAGCAAGCCGTGAAGAGACGGCCTGAAATAAATGTTCCGGGTAAATGTTCCGGCCACTTCCGACCGCTAACACGTCACCCGTCGATGTACCTCAAAGCGAGGAAGGTGGTGGCGGTGTTAGTCGGTCGGTTTGGGATTTTTGGTGGCCGACGAAGAGATGTGTTATATTTCAGGTTGGGCAGATCGCAGCCCTAGGCTGGAGGTAGACGATGAGGTGATCGTCTGTTGTGCTTAAGATGTGTGCTAGTATTTTTATTTTAATAACTGCAAATTTCTTTCACTCTTACATAGCCGAGTTTAAAAAGAATTTTATGTTTAGGGCATTAGTAGTCTATGATAAAGATATTAGCTCCATTAGAGGTCAGCATGTGGGTGGATACCCAATGCTTGATATGGGTAACTTATGTTATGGTGTGAGACACACTATTGTAGCCCTAAATGTCTAGTTTCATTGGAAACTGAGATATAGGCATTTGGAGGTCTGTAGACCCCAGAGGAGCCTTTTTCCTAGGGCTGGTCCTAGGTGGGGTTAGCCCACTAAAACCATAATATCTTTTGAATGGGTGGGCCTATGGGGTTGAAATTTTGGCCACATCAGTGCCCACCCTAGGCCTACCCTGTGCCCAAATATTTGTATGTTTAGGGCACTTTTGTTATAGTTTTGATCATAGCTTATAAACTTGACCTAAGAACAATTAGTGGGTGTAATCACCCCTAATGACCCCAAATTTTTGGTGGCATGTAGATATGTATATGAGTAGCCTCTGTTTCAAATTTGAGGACAATTGGAGTTCATCTTAATGGTGAACCCCCAAGGGACATTTTGATGTCCTAGGTTTGAAATCCACTTAGTCTTGGTGGCTTATGGATTTTGGTGCTTAGCCTTAAGGGCTTATCCAAATCCAGTGGTAATGGGGCATAGGGATTGTATATGGTCTTGCTCATCATCAATGGGTGATTGGAGCAATGGAGACCAAAAACCCTAGCCCATACCTCTAAAATTACTTAATTGCCCTTTTGGGCCTTAATGAAGCAACTAGGACCTAAACACATATTTAGACAACCAAACTTCATCCCTAGGTAGGGAATAGTGCTATAGGGCTAGGATAATCATCATGAGACTTGTTAGAGGCACATAAGTACTTTTCTCCCTAATAAATGAAATCGCCACCTTTTTCCTTAATAAAATAAAATGCACGGTCATATGACCTCGTATGACTTTGATATACTATCAGTGGCTGGTGAAATAAGGCTATGGTAATTTCGTTATGAGTTATGGAAGCATTATTCCTTGTATAGGAAGTTTTAAGTGATTGCTAGCTTAAGGGAATTTAATCTTTTAAAATATCAAATCATGAGGCTATGATGTGATACTTGGTTATCTGTAGTTTTAGGTTAATATATGTTCATGATAATTGTTTGGAAGCTTGTTGAATTTTATTTCTTGTACCCCATGTAGAAATTGATAGTTGCCTCCTTTGGATGTTTAATCATTTTAAAATACCGAAACACATGGTAATGACACAATCTTTTGGCAGTGGACTCTAGGTCCCCATTTGGACACCTGGTAATTTTTGTAGATTTTTCAGAAGTGAATTACTATTTTTCCTAATTATAGTGGCATTTTGGTATTTATACAATTATGATGATGTAGTAGGCCAAATGACATCCTAGGATCATGATACTCAGTGAACCACCATGATATAGAATATTATCTTACTGATAATTCTCATGAAGCATGAAGAAGCATTTTGAGGGTAGTTCATGTGTAATGTGACTTGAAGCCTTAACTACTTAAAATTTATATTAAATACCAATTTAATATGAAAAATTATGGAAATTGGAACATATCTTACTAAGGTCAGAGAGATCCTAGGATAATTATTAGAGACCTTGGTGATGATTTGTTAGAAGGGTTCCCTTATGGGTTTATGGTTAGTTCAATTTAGTGGTCTGCGTTTAGTAAAAACAGAATTTTTAGTTTTAGATAATTCAGACCACTAAGTAGTGTTTAGAAGTTGTATACAATCAGTAATTGAGTTATAGCACACAAGGACTCAAGGAGGGTCAATCCTAGGGTTACTTGTGGGGTGGTGCTAGAGTTAATGTAGAAGGAATGAAGGTACGTCCTACCCGATTGGGTGGAACGGGAAATGAGCTAAGTCACTTTAACTATATGAAATGATGAAGGGTGAACCAATTGTTAACCATCAACCAAAGTAATTGTCTTGAAGAGGATGGTGGGGTTGAGCCCATTGCGTCCCCTAGTACCGATGAGAGCCCTTCACCGGGTGTACCTCGGGAAGTCCAAGATTAACCCTAAATTGCAATAACAATTAAAGTAGGCCAGAATAGCCATAGTAGGGTACGATTGGATTTATGTATCTCCTCCCAGTTGCGGGAGTGGCAGGATTGCGGTGCCCGGTTAGTCGAGCGGGAACCTCGAGGGGATGATTATCCCGGTAACATTCTCAGAAATGTGGCAGGTCTTCGGTACTAGGCAGGTCGTCACTCCGACCGCGGTACGTTGACTTAGCGGGTGTGTAGGGGTCTAAGGGGGCCAGCTTGGCTGCGTGTCGGGACGACAGTTCCCCGAAGACACCTCTCACTTGGCTCACAGTCTGGTGGACTCCAGCAAAGAGTACGCAGAGCTCCGCGGTTGTTTAGCGTCGAGGCGTACGTGCGGTCTAGGCCTGGTAGAGTGTATACCCGCCTAGGAGTGGACAGCCCGGTTCGCTACCACTGTGTGTCACAGCGGTTGGTACCCGAGAGGTTGGCTTCCTTTCAAACAGAGGGAACTACAAAGGTCTATGCGCATAGAGTCGTGTGTGTGAGTTTCATTGCATAAAACATTCATGACATAGCATAGCATGCGCACTTGCGGATCTTCATCATATAAATTAGTATGGGCTCTTTTATATGATGAGTTATAATTCCTGGAAATCCTAACTTATAAGTTTGTATGGGCATTCATATAAGTTAGGGTACGAGATTGATTACTTGTCGCTACTGTTCTTACTGCCTTGCTTTACCTACTTTACTTACTGTTTATTTACTGTTGTACACCTTTATTATACTCCTGCTTATACATGATTAGATTAGCCCCTCTTACACTTGTGTAGCTTAGAATTTGTGTATATACTAGTTTACTTTCCCCGTCACCCGCTTTGTATATTACTGTTATATTGCAGCTTTTCTTCCTTTCCTTCCGCCCGGTGCCTTGGAGTCGTCGGGGAAGCGGATGGGAAGCCACTTATTTATGACTAACGATTGATACGTCCCTCTTTTTAGGAGCACATTCAGTGGTATAGCAGCGTTCAACACCGGAGGCCAGCCAGGTCAGGTGTGCAGGGCTGGGGTTTGTAGTACCTTAGCTGCCGTCAGTGACAGAGGCGGGTGAGTGTTTTGAGATGTAGCCCTTGGGGCATTTAGCTGGTTACTCTAATGATTTGCAGGAGCTTGTGTAGCTTTCTGCTTTTCTCTGTTCTGGACTTTATTACTTATTGTGAACCTATGGCTTTAATGCTTTTTATTATTGATGGGTTGGCGCTGTTCAGTTGGTTTGGCCGGCAGGATAGACGTCTTGTGGGGGAGGCTAGCTCGTGTGCTGGCGCTTCCGCAAGGCGGCTATCCTGGGCATAAGATTCCCCTCGGCCGTGTTTTGTGTTCCGGGAGGGGGATCTTACAAATGGTATCAGCTTACAACGATCTTGAGATAAAGAAGTCCATTAGATCACTAGGCTACCCCTGCTAGCTAGATCAGTTTGAGGACAAACTGATCAGCGGAAGCGGTGGTGTACCCATGTGTAATTCACAGTAAGTATGTCCGCTTTTCCTATAGAAAGTGTCAACCTAAGCCAAACTCGTACCCTTACGTATAGATGCTGGCTCATTCCGAGACAGTAATTTGTTTTCTCATTCCAACAGTCAGAGTTGGTTTGACATAGGATACCATTTTGGCCGACTTAGCAGGATAGGTCATGACGTATCTTAGCCTTATACGGATCTTGGGGATGATTGGGCCAAGCAATAAGCGACCTTGAGTGTCTAAGGGAAGAGTTTAACGTGAGTGTAAATGCTAGAGACTCGCACCCTGAGATTTCTATACCAGATATGGAGTAGTATTATCATCTTACCCAAAAATTTTAGGGCAATCTCAATGAGATTGGTGCCAGTAGTCTATTATCAGCTTAGTAAGAGACCACCAAGCATGCCTTTTATACTGTATGTCGATACCTCTCACTTCTATTTATGTAGAAGGTTTCATATGGAGGAGATATGATAAGAATTCGGATCCAGAGAAGGCTCATTTTGGGACGAATGTGTTATATTGGTGGTAGAAGAAACTCAGTCGATGAGATACGGGGGCTTATCTCTTCGTTTATTGGGCTAGTTATGTACCGTCTTGGATCCTTTGAGGAGTTAGAATCTTTGTAATTTTTTTGACATTGAAAGTTTTGACCCCTGAGAGTTAATTCACCTTAAGCAAAGCAAACTGTTAAGGCCATGTTTGGGTTGATAGGAATTTTATTAGCGGAATAAGATAGGAAAAACATTTTTGAAGATGATCATTTTCTTTATAGTGTTCTAAGATTATGTGGATAAGTAACGAGGAAAGTAGTAGGTTAACCCTTTTGGTAAATATCCGTATCGATCTATACTTAACTTTTGATGACATTATAGCTTGGTACTTGATGAAATTATGTACCCTCATGATGATATAATGAAGTTTGTATATGTACGAGTGGTTTAATGATCAACCATCCCAGGAAGTTAGGAAATTTGCAATGACTTGTATGTTAAAGGGATGTTAGGAAAAAAAATTAATAGATCCAAATCGACTAGTAAAAGGCCAAAAATGAATGTGGCTTCATTGATTCGATTACGTTTGATCTATGAAGATGACGAGGATAGTATGACTTGTTAATTGATTAAAAATCTCAAATGTTTATCATGGAATAAACATGTCATTATTCTAGCGGCGATTTTGGGCAACTTTGGAGTTTATACGTTATATTCGAACAAGTAAGTGTTATGTGTAATATTATTGCCTTAGCAAGGTAGATTTTTAGAGGCTAGGTATCATAACCCTACAATAAGACAAATTGTTAAACTTCACAGGTCGAACAAATGTTGATTTTTGGGAATCATTGAAAATATAAATTTGTCCAAGCTTAAATTCTTGAGGCAATAACATCATGTTGGGGATTTGTGGATCGAGATAGGATAGCATCGTGGCAAGTGAAATGAGGCGTATGTGAACTCGATTGTTTTATGAACCGAAAGATAAATGGTGAAAATTCTTGATAATTAAACACATGAATATTTTGCCATGACGTGACACTGGAAATATCCTTGCCTCCCAAAATTTAAAAGTTAGCCAGTCACTTGCTAAATTTGGAAGACGTATACTATATGTATGAATCTTTTTACTATAAATATGATGATATGGAGAGTCAGAACACATAAATCGAAAATATCATGACCGCCTTTTGAAAGATTCATGATTTTGGGAAATAAAATTTAATTATCAGCAGTAGATATAGTGAAATCACATGACAAATGTTAAGACCCCCTTATAGTGAGAGCAACTCGTGACTAGTATCGCGGTTAGAAGTAGTGCTTCTTATCTACTATTGAGGCAGTAATAGACCTCTAAGTTTGATGTTCGTACCCACAATGTGATGCTCCTCGCTGTAGTTTACATCCATTTAGACTGCGAGCCTAGAAAGTGACCATTTTGTAGTCGGGAACATGTCGACCCCTAAAAAGGTTGTGAAAATGGTAGCTTTGAGGTCTTAGAACACTTTAATAGGTCTCAGGAACTGTTATTCAAGTGCCTTGTGGCAAGTGCTTATAGGGTAAAACTCCTAATCGAGGACGGCATGCCCATAGGGCCGGTGTGCATACAAGGGGTGAATGTACCATACTGGTGGTCGAAGAGGCATAACTTAGGTGTATGGGGGCTAACCCTTTTTCTTCGTTTATTGGCCTAGCTAATGGACCAACTGAGGTTTCACTGGGAGTTAAAAATCTTTGTAGACTGCTTCACTTAGCCTTTGATATAATAAGGTTTTCTCATCTAAGTCGTTACAAGTAGGTACTCCTTGATGAATGAGTCATTTTAAGCAAGGTGGAGGGTTAAACACCAAGTTTTGGATTACGTTGAGTGCCCTACCAGAATGACAGATGTGAGTACCTAAAGGATGGTTATGTCTTTGCTCTGATCGAAGGTTGTGCGGAGAAGTAGACCAAGGAGAAATGGTGATCTAAAACCTTTTTGGGATATACACCGAGGTTGTCGGGTTTTCATACATGAACTCCTGGATAAATCATATAGCTGGGTAATTGAGGATATGAATGCACCCTGCTGAGTGCCAATTAGGACCTTTGTGGGTGACGTTGAGTAAAATTTAGCACGGTTTTAGATGGATGTCAATACTATGTGAAGGATGCAATGACATCCTGATGTGATGGTATGGACTTGAGTTGGCAGTCCTTGAGTGCTGCTATGCACTAGTCGGATCCTGACAAGTGCTTGGATGACTTAAGGACTTGGTGGTAGTCCTTAGGTTCTGATAGCATGAGTTCCATCATTAGAACCTCATGGGTGTAGTTATGTAAAATCTTGAATCCTCTTGATAGTGTTGTAGTGCCTCTCAGTGATCAATGGTCGGTCCGATGACCGCGCGACAAATTTTGGGGGACGCCTTAAAATTTGTTGAGTTGGAGTTGTATTAGATTGTTGGTCAATGAGGTGTGTTTAAGAGTGACATATTTAGGATAATTGGTTTAAATCGTAGCACTCTTAACGCCAAGGTTTTGCAACGTGGTTGTTAAGTTAACAAATTCACAATAGTGGTGTCTATGCACTGGTTTGCATACATATGTAATGATATTGTAAGTTAAAATAAAATTACCGAGGATTTATGTTGGAGACTCATGGCAGACAGGTATGATATTGATGCAAGACAAATGTTGATGACACTTGCTATAGAGATATAGTGTTTTGAGATCTAGTCCTGCAAGGTGTAAACGAGCTGGTGGCTCGGCAGTCTTGTTGGTTCATAGAACCTGTACAGCGATAGATGTTGGTAGTGGTAGCCTGTTGCATCGTGGTTTTATAAATAAATAGCCTGCTTGATGTCGTTCACACCAAGTCCTTGCTAAATGTTCCCTTGTATGTTGTATGCTTGAGATTAAATCACAACATAATCAGTTAGACTGATGTAGCGATTTTTGAAATAGTGTGTGTCATTATTAGGTCGTATGACTTCACAGGGCAAGAGTACGCATGCAATCTAGTTTCTATGTATAAATCGCAACAATTGAGAGTGCATACATACGCTTGAAATTATTATGGATGAAGTGTCCACGAATGAATATGATGAGTATATTTTACTCTCATCCAGAAAATCCTCATAGCCTCAACCTAATATTTCGGGGACGAAATTATTTCTTCGTTTATTGGATTTGTAACATCCCGATTCGAGCTAGACCCATTGTGCGCATTTTTGAGTCGAGCGAGTTGACTCGAGCTCGTGGTGTATTGGGGGCACGGCTTGCACTTGAGCCGGAGGAGTGCACTCGACGAACGCGGCGAATACCATTTCTATTCCTTGTCTCGATGTTTGCTGTATCGGGATCCGAGCTGTCCGGAGAGTATAATTTGAGCAATAAAACTCGAAGGAGACGTACCGCCTTGAAGGAATTTTAGTGCGTACGTTAGCTCAAATGACACGGTCTGCGAATAGCATATTTATCCAAAAGGCGATATGCAGCAGACGGTCTCGGTATTCACCCCAATTAGTTTTGTTAGACTCGTGAAGCCTATACGAGTTCAACAAAACTGTCCGCGCTCAATTCTGATGAGAATCGACGAATTTATTAAGGTGGTCTGCGAATAGCATATTTATCCAAAAGGTGATATGCAGCAGACGGTCTCGGTATTCACCTCAGTCAATTTTGTTAGACTCGTGAAGCCTATACGAGTTCAACAAAACTGTCCGCGCTCGATTCTGATGAGAATCGGCGAATTTATTAATGTGGTCTGCGAATAGTATATTTATCCAAAAGGCGATATGCAGCAGACGGTCTCGGTATTCACCCCAGTCAGTTTTGTTAGACTCGTGAAGCCTATACGAGTTCAACAAAACTGTCCGCGCTCGATTCTGATGAGAATCGGCGAATTTATTAATGTAGTCTGCGAATATCATATTTATCCAAAATGGTGAAATTGACCAAACGACCTCACAATTGACCCCAGTCAGTCTTGTTAGCCTCGTAACGATAATACAAGTCCAACGTAGTTGTCCGTTCACGATTCCGATGTCGTTTGGGCAGTTTTGATGCTTAAGCATAATAGGCCGCAAACGCTCCGGGGAGTGTAAAAGAGGCAAACGAACTCGGATTTGATCGTGGACTGTTCCGATGGGTGCGTATAGACGAGACGGTCGTAACGAGCCCATCCAGGGCAAATTCCGAGCCCTAAAGAGCGAGTTACGAGCATTTGAATTCATTATTAATAATAGAAATGATAATAATAATAATAATATTATTATTATTATTATATAATCATATATTATATATATACGTAAAGTTTTAGGTTAGAAAACATACCTTGCCGATCCTCCAGCGCCGTCAAGCTCTCCCCACCATGGCCGACGCCAAGCTTGCTCCCCCCTTCTCCGGCGCACCTCCTTACGGCAAGCTTTTCCCTCCGGCGAAGCCAAGCTCCGGCGAGCTCTCCTTCCGACATCTCCTCTCCATGGATCGAGCTCGCCCCTCTCCTCCAACCGAGCCTGCATCTCCGGCGATGTTTTCTCTGGCGAGCTCTCCATGGTTGGCCACCTCCATGGCCAAAGCTCTCCTCTCCTCTCCCATGGCAGCCAACAACTCTCCATTTCCGATTAGCTCCATCTCCAAGCCCTGTTTCGGTGCCCTTTTCCAAATACCCGAACCTCCACCCTCTCCCTATTTCTTTCCCAGATCTACGTCTCTAGCTTCCTCCGGCGCTGCTCGGCCCATGACGAGCTACTCCGGTGGCCACGCTTCCGCGAGCTCCTGCAGCTCCTCTCAAACCGAGCCACCTCCACCTTCTTCCTCCAAGCTCCGACGATGGCAAACTCCAGATCTAGACGAGATCCACCGCCCTCCATTTTTGGCGACAAGGCCGAGAACCTCCAGCAACTCCCTCTTGATTTTCCACCCAAACAGCCCGGTCCCCTCTTTCAACCCTAAGGCCTGCGAACTCCTAGCTCTCCGGCGAAGCCATATCTCCTGCGAGCTCCAACAACAAGCTCTGCCTCTCTACATGGTCGACCTCCTCTTCTCCGACAAGATCTCTTCCTCTCCTATGACTGAGCGACAACTCTCCATTCTAGCTGCACCTTCTCCGACCAAACTCCTCTATTGGCAGCACCACTCCAAGTGAGAAATGGTGAGATCCCTTCGACCGAGGGCTTTTCTAGCTCTCAAAACAGTAGCAAGGTCCTCTCCAAAAATAGGGCAGCACACTCAAGAGGACGACACCACTTCGGCGACGATCGATGAGATCCGGTGCCGGGAACAACGGACAAATGCCGCAAATGCGGCTATTGGGTTGCATGCATGGACACTCGGTGAGCTTCCTCCCCTCTCCCTTGGTGCTAGTTTCCTAGATCACACTAGGTGAGATATCGATCTCAATAGAGTCGATTGGAGAGCAAGCCGTGAAGAGACGGCCTGAAATAAATGTTCCGGGTAAATGTTCCGGCCACTTCCGACCGCTAACACGTCACCCGTCGATGTACCTCAAAGCGAGGAAGGTGGTGGCGGTGTTAGTCGGTCGGTTTGGGGTTTTTGGTGGCCGACGAAGAGATGTGTTATATTTCAGGTTGGGCAGATCGCAGCCCTAGGCTGGAGGTAGACGATGAGGTGATCGTCTGCTGTGCTTAAGATGTGTGCTAGTATTTTTATTTTAATAACTGCAATTTTCTTTCACTCTTACATAGCCGAGTTTAAAAAGAATTTTATGTTTAGGGCATTAGTAGTCTATGATAAAGATATTAGCTCCATTAGAGGTCAGCATGTGGGTGGATACCCAATGCTTGATATGGGTAACTTATGTTATGGTGTGAGACACACTATTGTAGCCCTAAATGTCTAGTTTCATTGGAAACTAAGATTTTGGCATTTGGAGGTCTGTAGACCCCAGAGGAGCCTTTTTCCTAGGGCTGGTCCTAGGTGGGGTTAGCCCACTAAAACCATAATATCTTTTGAATGGGTGGGCCTATGGGGTTGAAATTTTGGCCACATCAGTGCCCACCCTAGGCCTACCCTGTGCCCAAATATTTGTATGTTTAGGGCACTTTTGTTATAGTTTTGATCATAGCTTATAAAATTGACCTAAGAACAATTAGTGGGTGTAATCACCCCTAATGGCCCCAAATTTTTGGTGGCATGTAGATATGTATATGAGTAGCCTCTGTTTCAAATTTGAGGACAATTGGAGTTCATCTTAATGGTGAACCCCCAAGGGACATTTTGATGTCCTAGGTTTGAAAACCACTTAGTCTTGGTGGCTTATGGATTTTGGTGCTTAGCCTTAAGGGCTTATCCAAATCCAGTGGTAATGGGGCTTAGGGATTGTGTAGGGTCTTGCTCATCATCAATGGGTGATTGGAGCAATGGAGACCAAAAACCCTAGCCCATACCTCTAAAATTACTTAATTGCCCTTTTGGGCCTTAATGAAGCAACTAGGACCTAAACACATATTTAGACAACCAAACTTCATCCCTAGGTAAGAAATAGTGATATAGGGCAAGGATAATCATCATGAGACTTGTTAGAGGCACATAAGTACCTTTCTCCCTAATAAATGAAATCGTCACCTTTTTCCTTAATAAAATAAAATGCAAGGTTATATTCGTATGACTTTGATATACTATCAGTGGCTGAACTAGGGTGAAATAAGGCTATGGTAATTTTGTTATGAGTTATGGAAGCATTATTCCTTGTATAGGAAGTTTTAAGTGATTGCTAGCTTAAGGGAATTTAATCTTTTAAAATATCAAATCATGGGGCTATGATGTGATACTTGGTTATCTGTAGTTTTAGGTTAATATATGCCCATGATAATTGTTTGGAAGCTTGTTGAATTTTATTTCTTGTACCCCATGTAGAAATTGATAATTGCCGCCTTTGGATGTTAATCATTTTAAAATACCAGAACACATGGTAATGACACAATCTTTTGGCAGTGGACTCTAGGTCCCCATTTGGACACCTGGTAATTTTTGTAGATTTTTCAGAAGTGAATTACTATTTTTTCTAATTATAGTGGCATTTTGGTATTTATACAATTATGATGATGTAGTAGGCCAAATGACATCCTAGGGTCATGATACTCAGTGAACCACCATGATATGGAATATTATCTTACTGATAATTCTCATGAAGCATGAAGAAGCATTTTGAGGGTAGTTCATGTGTAATGTGACTTAAAGCCTTAACTACTTAAACTTTATATTAAATACCAATTTAATATGAAAAATTATCGAAATTGGAACATATCTTACTAAGGTCAGAGAGAGCCTAGGATAATTATTAGAGACCTTGGTGATGACTTGTTAGAAGGGTTCCCTTATGGGGTTGATGGTTAGTTCAATTTAGTGGTCTGCGTTTAGTAAAAATAGAATTTTGAGTTTTAGATAATTCAGACCACTAAGTAGTGTTTAGAAGTTGTATACAATCAGTAATTGAGTTATAGCACACAAGGACTCAAGGAGTGTCAATCCTAGGGTTACTTGTGTGGTGGTACTAGAGTTAATGTAGAAGGAATGAATGTACGTCCAACCCGATTGGGTGGAACGGGAAATGAGCTAAGTCACTTTAACTATATGAAATGATGAAGGGTGAACCAATTGTTAACCATCAACCAAAGTAATTGTCTTGAGGATGATGGTGGGGTTGAACCCATTGCGTCCCCTAGTACCGATGAGAGCCCTTCACCGGGTGTACCTCGGGAAGTCCAAGATTAACCCTAAATTGCAATAACAATTAAAGTAGGCAAGAGTAGCCATAGTAGGGTACGATTGGATTTATGTATCTCCTCCCAGTTGCGGGAGTGGCAGGATTGCGGTGCCCGGTTAGTCGAGCGGGAACCTCGAGGGGATGATTATCCCGGTAACATTCTCAGAAATGTGGCAGGTCTTCGGTACTAGGCAGGTCGTCACTCCGACCGCGGTACGTTGACTTAGCGGGTGTGTAGGGGTCTAAGGGGGCCAGCTTGGCTGCGTGTCGGGATGACAGTTCCCCGAAGACACCTCTCACTTGGCTCACAGTCTAGTGGACTCCAGCAAAGAGTACGCAGAGCTCCGCAGTTGTTTAGCGTCGAGGCGTACGTGCGGTCTAGGCCTGGTAGAGTGTATACCCGCCTAGGAGTGGACAGCCCGGTCCGCTACCACCGTGTGTCACAGCGGTTGGTACCCGAGAGGTTGGCTTCCTTTCAAACAGAGGGAACTACAAAGGTGTATGCGCATAGAGTCGTGTGTGTGAGTTTCATTGCATAAAACATTCATGGCATAGCATAACATACGCACTTGCGGATCCTCATCATATAAATTAGTATGGGCTCTTTTATATGATGAGTTATAATTCCTGGAAATCCTAACTTATAAGTTTGTATGGGCATTCATATAAGTTAGGGTACGAGATTGATTACTTGTCGCTACTGTTCTTACTGCCTTGCTTTACCTGCTTTACTTACTGTTTATTTATTGTTGTACACCTTTATTATACTCCTGCTTATACATGATTAGATTAGCCCCTCTTACACTTGTGTAGCTTAGAATTTGTGTATATACTAGTTTACTTTCCCCGTCACCTGCTTTGTATATTACTGTTATATTGCAGCTTTTCTTCCTTTCCTTCCGCCTGGTGCCTTGGAGTCGTCGGGGGAGCGGATGGGAAGCCACTTATTTATGACTAACGGTTGCTACGTCCCTCTTCTTAGGAGCACATTCAGTGGTATAGCAGCGTTCAACACCGGAGGCCAGCCAGGTCAGGTGTGCAGGGCTGGGGTTTGTAGTACCTTAGCTGCCGTCAGTGACAGAGGCGGGTGAGTGTTTTGAGATGTAGCCCTTGGGGCATTTAGCTGGTTACTCTGATGATTTGCAGGAGCTTGTGTAGCTTTCTGCTTTTCTCTGTTCTGGACTTTATTACTTATTGTAAACCTATGGCTTTAATGCTTTTTATTATTGATGGGTTGGCGCTGTTCAGTTGGTTTGGCCGGCAGGATAGACGTCTTGTGGGGGAGGCTAGCTCGTGCGTTGGCGCTTCCGCAAGGCGGCTATCCTGGGCATAAGATTCCCCTCGGCCGTGTTTTGTGTTCCGGGAGGGGGATCTTATAAATGGTATCAGCTTGCAACGATCCTGAGATAAAGAAGTCCATTTGATCACTAGGCTACCCCTGCTAGCTAGATCAGTTTGAGGACAAACTGATGCAGCGGAAGCGGTGATGTACCCATGTGTAATTCACAGTAAGTATGTCCGCTTTTTCCTATAGAAAGTGCCAACCTAAGCCAAACTCGTACCCTTACGTATAGATGCTGGCTCATTCCGAGACAGTAATTTGTTTTCTCATTCCAACATTCAGAGTTGATTTGACATAGGATACCATTTTGGTCGACTTAGCAGGATAGGTCATGATGTATCCTAGCCTTATACGGATCTTGGGGATGATTGGGCCAAGCAATAAGCGACCTTGAGTGTCTAAGGGAAGAGTTTAACGTGAGTGTAAATGCTAGAGACTCGCACCCTGAGATTTCTATACCAGATATGGAGTAGTATTATCATCTTACCCAAAAAAATTAGGGCAATCTCAATGAGATTGGTGTCAGTAGTCTATTATCAGCTTAGTAAGAGACCACCAAGCATGTCTTTTATAATGTATGTCGATACCTCTCACTTCTATTTATGTAGAAGGTTTCATATGAAGGAGATATGATAAGAATTCGGATCCAGAGAAGGCTCATTTTGGGACGAATGTGTTATATTGGTGGTAGAAAAAACTCAGTCGATGAGATACGGGGGCTTATCTCTTCGTTTATTGGGCTAGTTATGTACCGTCTTGAATCATTTGAGGAGTTAGAATCTTTGTAATTTTTTTGACATTGAAAGTTTTGACCCCTGAGAGTTAATTCACCTTAAGCAAAGCAGACTGCTAAGGCCATGTTTGGGTTGATAGGAATTTTATTAGCGGAATAAGAGAGGAAAAACATTTTTGAAGATGATCATTTTCTTTATAGTGTTCTAAGATTATGTGGATAAGTAACGAGGAAAGTAGTAGGTTAACCCTTTTGGTAAATATCTGTATCGATCTATACTTAACTTTTGATGACATTATAGCTTGGTACTTGATGAAATTATGTACCCTCATGATGATATAATAAAGTTTGTATATGTACGAGTGGTTTAATGATCAACCATCCCAGGAAGTTAGGAAATTTGCAATGACTTGTATGTTAAAGGGATGTTAGGAAAAAAAATTAATAGATCCAAATCGACTAGTAAAAGGCCAAAAATGAATGTGGCTTCATTGATTCGATTACGTTTGATCTATGAAGATGACGAGGATAGTATGACTTATTAATTGATTAAAAATCTCAAATGTTTATCATGGAATAAACATGTCATTATTCTAGCGGCGATTGTGGGCAACTTTGGAGTTTATACGTTATATTCGAACAAGTAAGGGTTATGTGTAATATTATTGCCTTGGCAAGGTAGATTTTTAGAGGCTAGGTATCATAACCCTACAATAAGACAAATTGTTAAACTTCACAGGTCGAACAAATGTTGATTTTTGGGAATCATTGAAAATATAAATTTGTCCAAGCTTAAATTCTTGAGGCAATAACATCATGTTGGGGATTTGTGGATCGAGATAGGATAGCATCGTGGCAAGTGAAATGAGGCGTATGTGAACTCGATTGTTTTATGAACCGAAAGATAAATGGTGAAAATTCTTGATGATTAAACACATGAATATTTTGCCATGACGTGATATTGGAAATATCCTTGCCTCCCAAAATTTAAAAGTTAGCCAGTCACTTGCTAAATTTGGAAGACGTATACTATATGTATGAATCTTTTTACTATAAATATGATGATTTGGAGAGTCAGAACACATAAATCGAAAATATCATGACCGCCTTTTGAAAGATTCATGATTTTGGGAAATAAAATTTAATTATCAGCAGTAAATATAGTGAAATCACATGATAAATGTTAAGACCCTCTTATAGTGAGAGCAACTAGTGACTAGTATCACGGTTAGAAGTAGTGCTTCTTATTTACTATTGAGGCAGTAATAGACCTCTAAGTTTGATGTTCGTACCCACAATGTGATGCTCCTCGATGTAGTTTACATCCATTTAGACTGCGAGCCTAGAAAGTGACCATTTTGTAGTCGGGAACATGTCGACCCCTAAAAAGGTTGTGAAAATGGTAGCTTTGAGGGCCTAGAACACTTTAATAGGTCCCAGGAACTGTTATTCAAGTGCCTTGTGGCAAGTGCTTATAGGGTAAAACTCCTAATCGAGGACGGCATGCCCATAGGGCCGGTGTGCATACAAGGGGTGAATGTACCATACTGGTGGTCGAAGAGGCATAACTTAGGTGTATGGGGGCTAACCCTTTTTCTTTGTTTATTGGCCTAGCTAATGGACCAACTGAGGTTTCACTGGGAGTTAAAAATCTTTGTAGACTGCTTCACTTAGCCTTTGATATAATAAGGTTTTCTCATCTAAGTCGTTACAAGTCGACGATTTTAGAATTAGGTACTCCTTGATGAATGAGTCATTTTAAGCAAGGTGGAGGGTTAAACACCAAGTTTTGGATTACGTTGAGTGCCCTACCAGAATGACAGATGTGAGTACCTAAAGGATGGTTATGTCTTTGCTCTGATCGAAGGTTATGCGGAGATGTAGACCAAGGAGAAATGGTGATCTAAAACCTTTTTGGGATATACACTGAGGTTGTCGGGTTTTCATACATGAACTCCTGGATAAATCATATAGCTGGGTAATTGAGGATATGAATACACCCTGCTGAGTGCCAATTAGGACCTTTGTTGGTGACGTTGAGTAAAATTTAGCACGGTTTTAGATGGATGTCAATACTATGTGAAGGATGCAATGACATCCTGATGTGATGGTATGGACTTGAGTTGGCAGTCCTTGAGTGCTGCTATGCACTAGTCGGATCCTGACAAGTGCTTGGATGACTTAAGGACTTGGTGGTAGTCCTTAGGTTCTGATAGCATGAGTTTCATCATTAGAACCTCATGGGTGTAGTTATGTAAAATCTTGAATCCTCTTGATAGTGTTGTAGTGCCTCTCAGTGATCAATGGTCGGTCCGATGACCGCGCGACAAATTTTGGGGGATGCCTTGAAATTTGTTGAGTTGGAGTTGTATTAGATTGTTGGTCAATGAGGTGTGTTTAAAAGTGACATATTTAGGATAATTGGTTTAAATCGCAGCACTCTTAACGCCAAGGTTTTGCAACGTGATTGTTAAGTTAACAAATTCACAATAGTGGTGTCTATGCACTGGTTTGCGTACATATGTAATGATATTGTAAATTAAAATAAAATTACCGAGGATTTGTGTTGGAGACTTATGGCAGACAGGTATGATATTGATGCAAGACAAATGTTGATGACACTTGCTATAGAGATATAGTGTTTTGAGATCTAGTCCTGCAAGGTGTAAACGAGCTGGTGGCTCGGCAGTCTTGTTGGTTCATAGAACCTGTACAGCGATAGATGTTGGTAGTGGTAGCCTGTTGCATCGCAGTTTTATAAATAAATAGCCTGCTTGATGTCGTTCACACCAAGTCCTTGCTAAATGTTCCCTTGTATGTTGTATGCTTGAGATTAAATCACAACATAATCAGTTAGACTGATGTAGCGATTTTTGAAATAGTGTGTGTCATTATCAGGTCGTATGACTTCACAGGTCAAGAGTACGCATGCAATCTAGTTTCTATGTATAAATCGCAACAATTGAGAGTGCATACATACGCTTGAAATTCTTATGGATGAAGTGTCCACGAATGAATATGATGAGTATATTTTACTCTCATCCAGAAAATCCTCATAGCCTCAACCTAATATTTCGGGGACGAAATTATTTCTTCGTTTGTTGGATTTGTAACATCCCGATTCGAGCTAGACCCCTTGTGCGCGTTTTGAGTCGAGCGAGTTGACTCGAGCTCGTGGTGTATTGGGGGCCCGGCTTGCACCTGAGCCGGAGGAGTGCACTCGACGAACGCGGCGAATACCATTTCTATTCGTTGTCTCGATGTTTGCTGTATCGGGATCCGAGCTGTCCGAAGAGTATAATTTGAGCAATAAAACTCGAAGGAGGCGTATCGCCTTGAAGGAATTTTAGTGCGTACGTTAGCTCAAATGACACGGTCTGCGAATAGCATATTTATCCAAAAGGCGATATGCAGCAGACGGTCTCGGTATTCACCCCAATCAGTTTTGTTAGACTCGTGAAGCCTATACGAGTTCAACAAAACTGTCCGCGCTCGATTCTGATGAGAATCGGCGAATTTATTAAGGTGGTCTACGAATAGCATATTTATCCAAAAGGCGATATGCAGCAGACGGTCTCGGTATTCACCTCAGTCAGTTTTGTTAGACTCGTGAAGCCTATACGAGTTCAACAAAACTGTCCGCGCTCGATTCTGATGAGAATCGGCGAATTTATTAATGTGGTCTGCGAATAGCATATTTATCCAAAAGGCGATATGCAGCAGACGGTCTCGGTATTCACCCCAGTCAGTTTTGTTAGACTCGTGAAGCCTATACGAGTTCAACAAAACTGTCCGCGCTCGATTCTGATGAGAATCGGCGAATTTATTAATGTAGTCTGCGAATAGCATATTTATCCAAAATAGTGAAATTGACCAAACGACCTCACAATTGACCCCAGTCGGTCTTGTTAGCCTCGTAACGATAATACAAGTCCAACGGAGTTGTCCGTTCACGATTCCGATGTCGTTTGGGCAGTTTTGAAGCTTAAGCATAATAGGCCGCAAACGCTCCGGGGAGTGTAAAATAGGCAAACAAACTCGGATTTGATCGTGGACTGTTCCGATGGGTGCGTATAGACGAGACGGTCGTAACGAGCCCATCCGGGGCAAATTCCGAGCCCTATAGAGCGAGTTACGAGCATTTGAATCCATTATTAATAATAGAAATGATAATAATAATAATAATAATATTATTATTATTATATAATCATATATTATATATATACGTAAAGTTTTAGGTTAGAAAACATACCTTGCCGATCCTCCAGCGCCGTCAAGCTCTCCCCACCATGGCCGACGCCAAGCTTGCTCCCCCCTTCTCCGGCGCACCTCCTTACGACAAGCTTTTCCCTCCGGCGAAGCCAAGCTCCGGCGAGCTCTCCTTCCGACATCTCCTCTCCATGGATCGAGCTCGCCCCTCTCCTCCAACCGAGCCTGCATCTCCGGCGATGTTTTCTCCGGCGAGCTCTCCATGGTTGGCCAAAGCTCTCCTCTCCTCTCCCATGACAGCCAACAACTCTCCATTTCCGATTAGCTCCATCTCCAAGCCCTGTTTCGGTGCCCTTTTCCAAATACCCGAACCTCCACCCTCTCCCTATTTCTTTCCCAGATCTACGTCTCTAGCTTCCTCCGGCGCTGCTCGACCCATGACGAGCTACTCCGGTGGCCACGCCTCCGCGAGCTCCTGCAGCTCCTCTCAAACCGAGCCACCTCCACCTTCTTCCTCCAAGCTCCGACGATGGCAAACTCCAGATCTGGACGAGATCCACCGCCCTCCATTTTTGGCGACAAGGCCGAGAACCTCCAGCAACTCCCTCTTGATTTTCCACCCAAACAGCCCGGTCCCCTCTTTCAACCCTAAGGCCTGCGAACTCCTAGCTCTCCGGCGAAGCCATATCTCCTGCGAGCTCCAACAACAAGCTCTGCCTCTCTACATGGTCGACCTCCTCTTCTCCGACAAGATCTCTTCCTCTCCCATGACTGAGCGACAACTCTCCATTCTAGCTGCACCTTCTCCGACCAAACTCCTCTATTGGCAGCACCACTCCAAGTGAGAAATGGTGAGATCCCTTCGACCGAGGGCTTTTCTAGCTCTCAAAACAGTAGCAAGGTCATCTCCAAAAATAGGGCAGCACACTCAAGAGGACGACACCACTTCGGCGACGATCGATGAGATCCGGTGCCGGGAACAACGGACAAATACCGCAAATGCGACTATTGGGTTGCATGCATGGACACTCGGTGAGCTTCCTCCCCTCTCCCTTGGTGCTAGTTTCCTAGATCACACTAGGTGAGATATCGATCTCAATAGAGTCGATTGGAGAGCAAGCCGTGAAGAGACGGCCTGAAATAAATGTTCCGGGTAAATGTTCCGGCCACTTCCGACCGTTAACACGTCACCCGTCGATGTACCTCAAAGCGAGGAAGGTGGTGGCGGTGTTAGTCGGTCGGTTTGGGGTTTTTGGTGGCCGACGAAGAGATGTGTTATATTTCAGGTTGGGCAGATCGCAGCCCTAGGCTGGAGGTAGATGATGAGGTGATCGTCTGCTGTGCTTAAGATGTGTGCTAGTATTTTTATTTTAATAACTGCAATTTTCTTTCACTCTTACATAGCCGAGTTTAAAAAGAATTTAATGTTTAGGGCATTAGTAGTCTATGATAAAGATATTAGCTCCATTAGAGGTTAGCATGTGGGTTGATACCCAATGCTTGATATGGGTAACTTATGTTATGGTGTGAGACACACTATTGTAGCCCTAAATGTCTAGTTTCATTGGAAACTAAGATTTTGGCATTTGGAGGTCTGTAGACCCCAGAGGAGCCTTTTTCCTAGGGCTGGTCCTAGGTGGGGTTAGCCCACTAAAACCATAATATCTTTTGAATGGGTGGGCCTATGGGGTTGAAATTTTGGCCACATCAGTGCCCACCCTAGGCCTACCCTGTGCCCAAATATTTGTATGTTTAGGGCACTTTTGTTATAGTTTTGATCATAGCTTATAAAATTGACCTAAGAACAATTAGTGGGTGTAATCACCCCTAATGGCCCCAAATTTTTGGTGGCATGTAGATATATATATGAGTAGTCTCTGTTTCAAATTTGAGGACAATTAGAGTTCATCTTAATGGTGAACCCCCAAGGGACATTTTGATGTCCTAGGTTTGAAAACCACTTAGTCTTGGTGGCTTATGGATTTTGGTGCTTAGCCTTAAGGGCTTATCCAAATCCAGTGGTAATGGGGCTTAGGGATTGTGTAAGGTCTTGCTCATCATCAATGAGTGATTGGAGCAATGGAGACCAAAAACCCTAGCCCATACCTCTAAAATTACTTAATTGCCCTTTTGGGCCTTAATGAAGCAACTAGGACCTAAACACATATTTAGACAACCAAACTTCATCCCTAGGTAAGGAATAGTGTTATAGGGCTAGGATAATCATCATGAGACTTGTTAGAGGCACATAAGTACTTTTCTCCCTAATAAATGAAATCGCCACCTTTTTCCTTAATAAAATAAAATGCAAGGTCATATGACCTCGTATGACTTTGATATACTATCAGTGGCTGAACTAGGGTGAAATAAGGCTATGGTAATTTTGTTATGAGTTATGGAAGCATTATTCCTTGTATAGGAAGTTTTAAGTGATTGCCAGCTTAAGGGAATTTAATCTTTTAAAATATCAAATCATGGGGCTATGATGTGATACTTGGTTATCTGTAGTTTTAGGTTAATATATGCCCATGATAATTGTTTGGAAGCTTGTCGAATTTTATTTCTTGTACCCCATGTAGAAATTGATAATTGCCGCCTTTGGATGTTTAATCATTTTAAAATACCAGAACACATGGTAATGACACAATCTTTTGTCAGTGGACTCTAGGTCCCCATTTGGACACCTGGTAATTTTTGTAGATTTTTCAGAAGTGAATTACTATTTTTCCTAATTATAGTGGCATTTTGGTATTTATACAATTATGATGATGTAGTAGTCCAAATGACATCCTAGGGTCATGATACTCAGTGAACCACCATGATATGGAATATTATCTTACTGATAATTCTCATGAAGCATGAAGAAGCATTTTGAGGGTAGTTCATGTGTAATGTGACTTAAAGCCTTAACTACTTCAAATTTATATTAAATACCAATTTAATATGAAAAATTATGGAAATTGGAGCATATCTTACTAAGGTCAGAGAGAGCCTAGGATAATTATTAGAGACCTTGGTGATGACTTGTTAGAAGGGTTCTCTTATGGGGTTGATGGTTAGTTCAATTTAGTGGTCTGCGTTTAGTAAAAATAGAATTTTGAGTTTTAGATAATTCAGATCACTAAGTAGTGTTTAGAAGTTGTATACAATCAGTAATTGAGTTATAGCACACAAGGACTCAAGGAGGGTCAATCCTAGTGTTACTTGTGGGGTGCTGCTAGAGTTAATGTAGAAGGAATGAAGGTACGTCCAACCCGATTGGGTGGAACGGGAAATGAGCTAAGTCACTTTAACTATATGAAATGATGAAGGGTGAACCAATTGTTAACCATCAACCAAAGTAATTGTCTTGAGGAGGATGGTGGGGTTGAGCCCATTGCGTCCCCTAGTACCGATGAGAGCCCTTCACCGGGTGTACCTCGGGAAGTCAAAGATTAACCCTAAATTGCAATAACAATTAAAGTAGGCAAGAGTAGCCATTGTAGGGTACGATTGGATATATGTATCTCCTCCCAGTTGCGGGAGTGGCAGGATTGCGGTGCCCGGTTAGTCGAGCGGGAACCTCGAGGGGATGATTATCCGGGTAACATTCTCAGAAATGTGGCAGGTCTTCGGTACTAGGCAGGTCGTCACTCCGACCGCGGTACGTTGACTTAGCGGGTGTGTAGGGGTCTAAGGGGGCCAGCTTGGCTGCGTGTCGGGACGACAGTTCCCCGAAGACACCTCTCACTTGGCTCACAGTCTGGTGGACTCCAGCAAAGAGTACGCAGAGCTCCGCGGTTGTTTAGCGTCGAGGCGTACGTGCGGTCTAGGCCTGGTAGAGTGTATACCCGCCTAGGAGTGGACAGCCCGGTCCGCTACCACCGTGTGTCACAGCGGTTGGTACCCGAGAGGTTGGCTTCCTTTCAAACAGAGGGAACTACAAAGGTCTATGCGCATAGAGTCGTGTGTGTGAGTTACATTGCATAAAACATTCATGGCATAGCATAGCATACGCACTTGCGGATCCTCATCATATAAATTAGTATGGGCTCTTTTATATGATGAGTTATAATTCCTGGAAATCCTAACTTATAAGTTTGTATGGGCATTCATATAAGTTAGAGTACGAGATTGATTACTTGTCGCTACTGTTCTTACTGCCTTACTTTACCTGCTTTACTTACTGTTTATTTACTGTTGTACACCTTTATTATAGTCCTGCTTATACATGATTAGATTAGCCTCACTTGTGTAGCTTAGAATTTGTGTATATACTACTTTACTTTTCCCGTCACCTGCTTTGTATATTACTGTTATATTGCAGATTTTCTTCCTTTCCTTCCGCCCGGTGCCTTGGAGTCGCCGGGGGAGCGGATGGGAAGCCACTTAGTCTTTATGACTAACGGTTGCTACGTCCCACTTTTTAGGAGCACATTCAGTGGTATAGCAGCGTTCAACACCGGAGGCCAGCCAGGTCAGGTGTGCAGGGCTGGGGTTTGTAGTACCTTAGCTGCCGTCAGTGACAGAGGCGGGTGAGTGTTTTGAGATGTAGCCCTTGGGGCATTTAGCTGGTTACTCTGATGATTTGCAGGAGCTTGTGTAGCTTTATGCTTTTCTCTGTTCTGGACTTTATTACTTATTGTGAACCTATGACTTTAATGCTTTTTATTATTGATGGGTTGGCACTGTTCAGTTGGTTTGGCCGGCAGGATAGACGTCTTGTGGGGGAGGCTAGCTTGTGCGTTGGCGCTTCCGCAAGGCGGCTATCCTGGGCATAAGATTCCCCTCGGCCGTGTTTTGTGTTCCGGGAGATGGATCTTACACTCTCCAAGAGCAACCTCCACCTCGCCAGCCGACATGTTGCCATCGTAGGCGTAGACTTCGGCTCCAAAAGGAGAGCCGCCTTTAATCTCTTCTATCACGAACAAATAACATTCTATGGTGGGCCAGTTGAGTGATTGTTGTCCAACTGCAACAAAAAACAAAATCAGAATAGTTGTTCTTCAAGAAAAAATAATTAACTTTGGAGCTCCTTTTTGTTTTTCAAAATTAGAAAACAAAATCAAAAGGAGTTCAACGAGAGGTTTTTCTCGAAGAGCAGCGGCGAGGATTTTCTCGAAGGAGTTCAGCGGCTTCCAGAGTAGGGAAATTACAAAGGGAAGAGCGGCGATGAGGTTATTCTCTAGGGAGTTCATCAGCTACCAGGTCAAGGAGATTCAGAAGCATTTGAGTGGTTGGAGTGGAGGATGATGGTTGGAGGTGTGAGCAGAGCGAATCAGAAGGGACATCAAAGAAAAAGCAGTCTGTTCTAAAACTACCTGAAGCAGAGGAGGGAGAGGGGAGACTACCTGAGTCGGTAGGGATGAGGGTGGAGTTCTATCAGTGGAACTCATGTTACCTCAATTGCTTGCACCGGGCAAATCAAGTTCTCGTGCTACGACCGATATTAATTCTTCCGATTTAAACCTCTTTATATTAAAATACCAAAAATACTTCTGCTAATCTAAAAATTGCTAAATTTTGAATGATGATTTATACTACAATAAGGAGGCTTTCATAATTTTATCAGACTCATTTCCCAAGATAGGGGCTCTCTATAATATTTAAAATAATACGAAGATCATGACTTAATTTCACAAAAATAGATAACTTTTAAATAAATCACCCAAATTTTTTCAGAGGAGAGATACAAGGCTTACTGACCTTCAGTGATTTCCTCAAATTTTTACACCATGATTTAAGACTTAATATTTTAAAAACAGTACTTTCTACATTATTTAATCCTTGAAAAATATCAGGAGTAAATGAAAAGGCCTGATTATTTTTCATGGACTCTATCATCCTCTAATACACACTACATAAAATTTCAGTTATGTGGGTCATGAAGATTTTCCCCTGGAATTTTTACAAGTAAAAGACCCAAATTGATTAAATCAGTAATTTATCACAATGATTTCTGAAAATCCCCAAATAATGACAGCAGGTGTATATGGGCTCTGTAAACCTCCCCCAATTATTTCATAATTTCTCATATCATTTGATCCCTCTGATAATTTAAAAACCCAAAATATTGATATATTTTAATTTCTAAAATACTTGGACTCTTCATAAAATTATGAATTTTTTACTACAAAAGTAGCCCTTGCCAAGATGAGCAATTTTTATGTTTATGGTTTTCTGATTTGAGGGCTATATGACGAACGGAAAATTAATTTCCCCCTGCCCTCAATTTATATGTACACAACACATGTTGGCGCGAATCTGCGGCTGAGTCGAGCCACAAATCCCGCGCTGACGCCCCGCAGCGGGTCCAGCGCTGATTCGTTGCAGGATGGCAATGATTACTAAGGTAATCAGGGTCATCCGATCTCCTCCCTGAGATTGGACGACACATGTAGCTTGGCGGGCGACAGAGCCTTACGAGCCTCTGTCGCCGTCGCTCGGCCACCGGATGGTCGTGCCTCCACCACCGGTCGGTTCGTCGGTGGCCGGAAGAACCTCCAGTGGTGGTCCGGTGGCCTGACTCCGCCGGCCGCCGCTAGTGAGGTGTTTCCCGCGCGCTGCAATTCCTAGGCACCGTCGGAGTTCCTTTCTCCGACGGCGCCACCGCCTTATCCCGCTCGGGAGAGGGCAACCCCCCCCCCCCCCCCCCTCTCCGGCAAGTGGCCCCTCCCCAGCAAGCCCAGAGGTGCTGGGGAGCCCCACCCATACTCGGCCACCACCTTGCTCACCGAGCTTGGTGGTGGCCGCGACGGCCCTCCGGCGGTCGGAGGTCGCATGCATGGCGTCTGAAATGTAGGGAGGGAGTGGAGGAGGGGAAACCACCTGTGTGGGGGGCCTCCGAGAGCTCTCGTGTTGACTTGCCATTAGAGGTTGGAGGTGGAGGAGGAACTCGGGTAGGGTGTTTTTCGGCGAGGCAGGGCTCCGACAGGGTTGGGCTGAGACCGGCCTGAGGAGTAATTTCTCATGGAGGGAAGGGGTCTATTTATAGGAGAGGCAAGACCCGTCCCTCCCTTCTCCTTCTCAGCCAAGCTTGGAATTAGGTTAGGTTTAATCCAAGTGAGGTTTAAAAAGGGTGGGGGGCAACTGTCTGCCATCTAGGGGGAAGGTACACCCATGTGGCTAGATCATGGAGGTTAGGGCATGATTAGGTTTGTGATTTTGGGTTGGGAAGAGAGAGAGAAGGGAGAAAGGGTTAGGTTTGAGTCTCCCCATGCCTTGGCCTTGGTTTCCAAGCCCCTAGGACAGCTGGTCTCCTAAATATCAGAGCCCACTTTGAGCTAGTGTTGGCTCAAGTGGTGGGTTAAGTGGAGGTTTTATTTAAAATTCCAAATTATGATTTTTTTTAGGGTTTGACCAAAGTCAGCCTTAAGGTGGACCCCTAGGTGGGTCAAGGTCAATGTAGGTCTATGTCGTCGAGCGACAGACCAACATCGATGTGTCTGAGTAATATGGGTGTGCGCGTGCTTTTGGTGCATTATAAAGCTTGACAGGACCCGATTTGACCAAATCGACCAACTGAGGTTTGAATTGAGTGAAACAGGTTCCATTGCACTCGTATTGCGCATACGAGTCTAGCACAACTGACTGAGGTCCATTCCGAGTTCATATGCTCAATTTATAAAAATGCATTGTCGTAACGCGCTACGACACTCAAAATGGTCGTATTCTCTAAAAGACCTCGGATTGGAATGAAACAAGTTATACTACACTATTATCGATTATACGAGTCTAACACAACTGACAGAAGTCGATTCAGAGCACGTATGACACTATACCAAACCGACGTCGTCGTGATGCGTTACGATACTCAAAATGATCGTTTTCTCTAAAAGACCTCGAATTAGAACGAAAACTAGTTTCATTGCACTCACATCGATTATACAAGTCTAACCCAACTGACAGAAGCCAATTTGGAGCACGTATGATCATTATACCAAAACGGCGTTGTCGTGACGTACTACAACACTCAAAATGGTCGTTTTCTTTAAAAGACCTTAGATTGGAATGAAACGAGTTCCATTGCACTCGTATTGATTATACGAGTCTAACGTTATTGATGAAAGTGGATTCGGAGCACGTATGAACACTATACCAAAATGGCGTTGTCGTGACGCACGACGACACTCAAAATAGTCGTTTCTTTAAAAGACTTCGGATTGGAATGAAAAGAGTTATGTTGCACTCGTATTGATTATACGAGTCTAACACAACTAACGAAAGTCGATTCAGAGCATGTATGGTCACTATACCAAAATGGCGTCGTCGTGACGCGCTACGCCACTCAAAATGGTCGTTTTCTTTAAACGACCTCGGATTGGAATGGAACGAGTTTCATTGCACTCGTATTGATTATACGACTCTAATGCAATTGACGGAAGTCGATTCAGAGCATGTATGATTACTATACTATCTTATAGGCGATTGAGTCACTTTTATTGGGTCACTTATGGTCTTAATGACCCAATAAAAGCCGGGATGTTACAACTTGTGCCTTAGGGGTTCTATTTATAGGCAAATTCAAAGGGGGGATGGTCTGCAAATAGCCGCTCCCACCTTTTGAGATGGACTGCGAATAACTTCCTCCGCCTTAACCAAAGTGCAATTCACATACCCAAATGGTTTGCGGATAGCCCGTCCTGCCTTAAGCAAAATGCCATTCCCAGACCTGTATGGGGTGCAGATACTCTCCCGGAGGTCGCCGAGTGTAAGACCCCAAATCAGAAAAATCAGATTTCTGGAATCCAGCGCTATCGCCGGCGATAGCGGCTATCGCCCGGCGATAGCGTTCTGTTGAGAAGGGTTCTGGAGAGGTTGTCGGACGGCGTTAAGTGCTAACGCTAGCGACACCGTGGCATGTGTCGTGCACTGTTCGCAGCGGTGGCGTTGACGGGTCAAAGTCGGTTCTTTACCGCTGTCGCCAGGCGACAACGGCTATCGTCGGGCGACAGCTCCAAATCGTACTTTGTGGCCGAAATCATGGGCATTGATGGCACATTGACTTTGGGGGCTGTTTTGGATTGAGGAGGCTCGGTGGCTGGCTTAGAAAGGCCGAAAATCCCCATATTTTCCTTATTCTCTTAAGGGTTTATTTTGGAGAGAGAGAGAGAGAGACCTTGGAGGTGATGATGAATAGAGTTTCTAAACCCTAGAGCTTGGGTTTGGTGGAGCTACACGCATCGGAATCCCTCATCGTTGGTGGCTACGCGTAGAGGAGGGCAATGCGCTCCTTTCCAACCATGTCAAAAGTCAAGCCATGGGCTCAAAGCGACGTTTAAGGGTAACGATCTTTTCTACCCTCATTTGGACATGTTCTAGTCCATTCCTTGCGTCGTTGAGGCCCCTACCCAAAAGGGTGAGGTCGTGGCCTCCGACGGGTCGATTCGTGTTATCCCCGTCAAATCTTGCATACATGTAGAGTCCATCCGTGGAATGGACGTAGGCGCGCTGTGTGAAGCCCATCCGAGACGGTTCGTCCGGATTGGTGATGCTTTTTTGTATTGTGCGTGCCGGGGGAAAACTCCGTGTTGTTATACTGCTTTGTAGGACTAGAGGGTGCTACTGCATGCGCAGCAACGCCCGAGGGTGTGCCCCGGAGAGCACCCGAAGTTAGAAGTAGAAGTGGAGTTCTGTTCACTATCGCTGGCGACAGTGACTGTCGCCAGGCGATAGCTCCCCAGATTTGGTTCTGGTGATTTTGGGCGTTCTGAGGCAGTGGGAGTGTTACTGCATGTGCAGCAGTGCCTGGGGGTGTGCCCCGGGAAGCACCCACAGCTAGAAGCCAAAATGGGGTTTTGTTCATTGTCGCTGGCGACATTGAATGTCGCCATACGACAGCTCCAAGACTGAGTTCTGGTGATGTTGTTGTGCCCACCTGTTGAGAGGACCTGAGGCCGGAGTGCCCGACCTGTGAGGGTGTCCTGGTGGATGACTTAGCGGCCCGTGGAGCCGGCTAATTGAGAATAGCTGGGCTGAGGGGACGCCATACCCGCATTTCGTATTGTACAACGAGTGTGTGAACAACGGGCATTTGGCGAACCCGCACCCGAACCATTGTGCGCCTGATTAGTAAGCCTCGCTCAGCATGTCGGGAAGCAATGTGGAAGAGTCTTCGGACTATGCGAAGTTCACAATTAAAGTGCGGGGTGCCCTGGTATTCGGGCCACCGACTTTAGCCTCGAAGGGCAAAGCCATCAAGAGTGGATGGTGGTGGAAGGCGGAGTACACCAAAGAGTGCCTGAGAGCACGAGACGTGGAGGCCATTCCCACGTTTGTGATTGTTGCATATGTATGAACTGTTGTGGGCTTTGCTAGTCGCACTCTTATATATATATGCTGCTGAGGTTGTTTTGCATGGATGGTTAGAACTGCCACCCCCTCGAAGGGGTGGGGTCGTTATAATTTGGTCAGCTTTAGCTGACCGTTGCCCTGTTTTGCCACCGTTTTTGGTGGGCTTGTTGTACAGGTGCTGGACCGAGTGGGAACATAGCGGGCTCATAACGGGCTGAAGCCCTTGTGCTGCTGCGGCCTTTGAAGGCCTTTTTGATGTTCCGTTTGCTTTTCATGTACGGCCGGCAAGCGCACTGATGTTGGTAAATTGTAAGGCCGTCGTGCCTAAAAATAGTTGTTGTAAAACATTTCATTCCGAGTTAATAGAAGTGGACATACCCGGGTTCGGGTTTTGTGGTTTATAATTCTGTCCCTCTCTCTTTTGCTTCTGCATAGAATGCTCTGAGTTAGGTTCGTCGTTTAGTGTCGTTTGGTATTTCAATTAGTGACGTTCCCGTTCGTTTTGTGGTATATGGCGTGGGGCCCCGACCGGACCTTCTGTCATATGCTTCTTAACGGATGGGGGTGTTACAAATTGGTATCAGATTCTCGGGTTCCGTATCCTTCTAAGGAATTCGTGGACGAATTCTTTTAAGGGGTGGTGAGCACGTGTGTGCGCTACCGTCGAGACGTAAAATAAACCCAAAAATGTTCCCTTAGGAATGAAATGTAACAACAAACCAACAATTAATGCATGATTGTGGAACCTGAGTGTTCCTTTTGGGGTTAGTTTGCGACCATGCTTGTCGCCTAACTGTGCGATGCACTTGTGTAGGATACTCAAAGTGCTGCGGGACCGTCGCGTCCTCGTGAGATGATTCGAAGCAGTGGATCTGCTGAGGTGTCTACACCTCCTTCCCTGGTGCAGACGATCCGTATGATTGTTGAAGTGGTCGTAGGCGTGCTCAATGCTCAGTCAAGAAGAACTGAACACCTTCCTTCTCCCGTGGTGGTCACGAAGCCAGCAGCAGTCGTTGAGCCAAACGTAATGACAAGAGACTTCAATTAGTGGTTCCACTTGTGTGTGGGGCAAGGTGAGCGCTCGGTAGACGAGTACTGATGTGAATTTATTAAGTTAACTCACTATGTGGGATCATCGTCGGAGGAGGACAAAAAGACCAAGGTAGATAGGTTCTACTTGGGCTTGCGAGATGACTTACGGTTGTTGCTTATGGGCCCAAAGCTATTGGGCTTTCATGCGTTGGTGACCTCTGCGAGGGAGTTGGAGCGAGACCTCCAGCATGTCCAAAGAAAACAAGTCGTGAACGCTGAAAAGCTGGAATGTCATCAGCCCAAAAAGGGAACGCGAAAGAGCAGGAGGAAGAAGGCTAAGCTTGTGGGACGAGCTCCCCTGTTATGATTTACGTGTGGTAAGGCGGGGCATATAACTCGAGTTTGTCGCAGTGGGCGGAAGAAGAGGAAAGTAGAGGAGCCAACTCCTCCTCGAGCTTCGGGTGCGATGACTAGCCGAGAGCTCCCTGTATGTTATCGCTGTGGCAGGGTAGGCCATAGCGCCTGCGAGTGTATTGTACGTCTTGTATAGACGAGGGGAAAGCTGGGTAGCCAATACCTTGGGTAAAACTATGATGGCAATGTATGCTTGTATATAGTTTGTACTGCTCTTTTGCACACTTTGGTGGTAATGAGATGTTGTTGAAGCTTAACCATGCTGTTGGGTGCCTTTGTGGCCCCACTTTTATGTTAATGTGTAGTTAACTTTTAATATGTGCTTTAATGCGTTGGGCACTAAGCTGGTGCAAGAAAGTATAGAAATATGCAGAGGCGAAACACTTACGTGTTCAAACCCCACACAAAGTCTAACGTCGTGACGTTGTGATAACATATGCGGTTGGAGTCCGAGAACCTTCGTGCAAATACGTCTTAGGAAGTTAGGCAGGGGCGGAATACCGACCGCAAGACTGTTTTGCGGGCATGCGTGGAATGAGCGGATGTTGATGTCTGCTCTCGAGGTGTCCAAGGCGGTGCGGTAGAGGGGCAGAGCTGCTCTTTTCCCTAGTTGAAGCTTCAGAGCCAAGGCCTAGCCTAGCTGACGTTCCGGTAGTGTGGGAGTTTGCCGGTGTATTCCCGAGAGATCTCCCCGGTGCTCCACCGCAGCGGGAGATAGATTTCACGTTTGAGTTGGTGCCAGGCGCTAAGCCTGTGGCCCGCTCGCCGTATCGTATGTCTCCGAAGGAGTTGGCGGAGTTGAAGCTGCAGTTGCAGGAGCTGCTCGAGCAGGGCTACGTGCGTCCGAGTTCCTCACCTTGGAGTGCACCGGTCCTCTTTGTCAAAAGAAGGACGGTAGCCTGCGTCTTTGCATCGTTTATCGGGAGCTGAACAAGCTGACCGAGAAGAACAAGTATCCTCTTCCGAGGATAGACGACTTGTCCGACCAACTCGTTGGTTCGACAGTATACTCGAAGCTGGACTTGAAGTCCGGCTATTATCAGGTGCGGATCAGGGAGTGCGACATCCCGAAGACTGCCTTCAGTACAAGGTACGGGCAGTATGAGTTCACCGTGATGCCGTTTGGGCTGTCTAATGCGCCTTCGGTGTTTATGGACTTGATGCACCGGACTTTCCGAGAGTACCTCTGTAACGACCCAGCTTTGGCGTTCGAGCGGGACCACGTCCACGATCTGTCCTCAGCTGGCATCGCTACCGGGCTGCAGCCCAAGCACCCCAACCCTTCTCCGCCCACTGGCGGGTTGTTGGTGGCCACAGCCTCCCTTTGATGAGCTAAACTCGATAGTCAAGCATGCACCACGGGGACTTCCCAGGAGGTCACCCATCCCAATACTACTCCAACCCGAGCACGCTTAACTATGGAGTTCTTTCAATTCTCATCACCAATTGAGCTGCAGCTCAATTGGTGATGAGAATTGAAAGAACTCCATAGTTAAGCGTGCTCGGGTTGGAGTAGTATTGGGATGGGTGACCTCCTGGGAAGTCCCCGTGGTGCATGCTTGACTATCGAGTTTAGCTCATCAAAGGGAGGCTGTGGCCACCAACAACCCGCCAGTGGGCGGAGAAGGGTTGGGGTGCTTGGGCTGCAGCCCGGTAGCGATGCCAGCTGAGGACAGATCGTGGACGTGGTCCCGCTCGAACGCCAAAGCTGGGTCGTTACATAAAAAGTGCACTTTTATTGTAACACCCCAGGGCAGGCCACAACCTCTTCCTGTGTGTTAGGGCTGCAGCCCGAGTGACACCCCAACCAACTCTGCGCGCCTGTTTCTCAGCAGCGCCAGGTTGTTGAGGCCAGGTCTCGAACCCGCAACCTCCTGGATAAGAACTCCTTCAACCGAGTCTCATCACCAACTGAGCTGCAGCTCAATTGGTGATGAGAATTGAAAGAACTCCATAGTTAAGCGTGCTCGGGTTGGAGTAGTATTGGGATGGGTGACCTCCTGGGAAGTCCCCGTGGTGCATGCTTGACTATCGAGTTTAGCTCATCAAAGGGAGGCTGTGGCCACCAACAACCCGCCAGTGGGCGGAGAAGGGTTGGGGTGCTTGGGCTGCAGCCCGGTAGCGATGCCAGCTGAGGACAGATCGTGGACGTGGTCCCGCTCGAACGCCAAAGCTGGGTCGTTACATAAAAAGTGCACTTTTTTGTAACGACTCAAGACCCGACTCCGCCTTTCGGCCGGAGGGCATGATGGATCGTTAGGGCGCAGCCCAAGACACACCCCAACCCATCTGCGCGCCTGTTTCTCAGCAGCGCCAGGTTGTTGAGGTCAGGTCTCGAGCCTGCAACCTCCTGGATAAGGAGTCTTCAAACCACTCCTCATCACCAACTGAGCTGCAGCTCAGTTGGTGATGAGACTCGGTTGAAGGAGTTCTTATCCAGGAGGTTGCAGGTTCGAGACCTGGCCTCAACAACCTGGCGCTGCTGAGAAACAGGCGCGCAGAGTTGGTTGGGGTGTCACTCGAGCTGCAGCCCTAACACACAGGAAGAGGTTGTGGCCTGCCCTGGGGTGTTACAACCTCGACCGGTTTGTGGTCGTCTTCCTTGACGACATACTGGTCTACTCTCAGTCCGAGGAGGAGCACAGTGATCGCCTGCGAGTAGTCTTGGAGGTTCTGAGGAGGGACCAGCTGTATGCCAAGTTCTCGAAGTGCGAGTTCTGGCTACCTTCCGTGGCGTTCTTAGGCCATGTGGTTAGTGGAGCAGGTGTGGCGGTAGATCCGGTGAAGGTTGCGGCCATCAGGGAGTGGCCTATTCTTCCTTCTGTAGCGGAGGTCCGTAGCTTTCTCGGGCTGGCCGGCTGTTACAGGCGCTTCGTGGAGAACTTCTCACGGATCGCGCTGCCTCTTACGACGCTGACACGGAAGATGCAGGAATTTATTTGGACGCCCGTGTGTGCGCAAGCTTTTGAAGAGCTGAAGTAGTGGCGTACCACTGCCCTGATCTTATATTTCCCTTGCGACACGAAAGGCTACAAGACTTGCAGTGATGCGTCTGGTAGTGGCCTTGGTTGTGTTCTGCTGCAGCGGGGTAAGGTGGTGGCGTATGGCCTCACCAGCGAAAGGTGCACGAACGAAACTATCTGGTTCACGACTTAGAGTTGGTGTCCGGGATTGAAGGCAGTGTGTGTTGTGGCGACTTTATGTGTGTAATGTGAAGAGCGACATCTTTACGGACCGTAAGAGCCTGAAGCACCTTCTGGCGCAGAAGTTTCTGACCAGGCGACAACAGATGTGGATGGAGTTCCTCGGGGACTACACCATCGAGTTTCACTACACTCCCGGAAAGGGGAATGTCGTCGCTGTTGCGCTTAGTCGAAGGGCTCCAGTATAGGCAAGATGGATTCAGATGTGCGTTGAGCATTTGATACATGATCTGGAGGCCCTGGGCATCTCTTGTGTGGAGAGAAGGAGCAGCGCTGGTGCGTGCGTGAATCGGTTTGAGGTGCAGTGTGATCTCGTGGACCGAGGTTATCAGGCTGTAGATCTCGATCCGAGTTTGAAGAACTTCGCGAAGGAACCTGCTGTTGGGGCCGATGCCCAGTTTCAGGTGCGTGACGGGTTGCTGTGGAGAGGTGACCGTTTGTGCGTCCCCAAGATGGGTGAGCTGCGCGATGAGTTGATGTACGGGGCGCATCGTACCAGGTATTCAGTTCATCCGGGGAGCACGAAGATGTAAGGACATGAAGGTCCTTTTCTGGTGGTCGGGTATGAAGAGGGACATCGCTCACTACGTGGTCAAGTGCCACACTTGTGCGCTAGTGAAGGCGGAATGTCAGAAGCCCGGTGGCTTTTTGAAGTCATTACCGGTTCAAGAGTGGAAATTTGATGACATTTCCATGGATTTCGTGCATGGGCTGCCGAGATCGCAGCGCGGGAACGATGCCTTCTGGGTAGTCGCAGACCGGCTGGCGAAGGAGGCGCACTTTATCCCCAACCGGAGGGATGACTCGGTGGAAAAGTTGGAGAAACTGTATGTCGATACAGTAGTACGATTGTACGGTGTGCCCTGTAGCATCGTCAGTGATCGAGATGGACGCTTTACTTCGAGCGACTGGAGGCTAGTCAACCGTCTATTGGGTACGAAGCTGCAGTTTAGCACGGCCTTTCATCCAAAAACGGATGGCCAAACTGAGCGTACCAATAGGACGATGGAGTACATGCTCCGGATGTGCGTCCTGATTTTTGGCAAGGGGTGGGAAGATCACCTCTTTCTTGATTGAGTTCGCGTACAACAACGGCTACCAGGCGAGTATTTAGATGGCGCCTTTCGAGGCCCTCTATGGCAGGAAGTGCCGCACTCCCTTGGCTTGGGCGGAAACGGGCGAGACGAAGCTCTTCAAGAGGAAAGACGTCGAAGAGGCGACTTCGACGGTACGTATGATCCGGGAGAGGCTTTTGGTTGCGCAGGATAGGCAGGCGAAGTACTATAATGTGAAGCACCGCGACGTCCAGTTCGCCGTTGGCGATTGGGTTTACTTGAAGATCAGGCCGTTCAAGGGTGTATCCAGGATTCGGCGCTTGAAAAAGCTGGTCCGTGATACCTTGGACCGTTTGAGATCATCGAGCGCGTCGGCGAGGCGGCTTATAGGCTTGCACTATCGGCGGAACTGAGCGGACTACACGATGTATTCCACATCTCCGTGTTGCGGAAGGCAGTGCAAGAGCCTACGCATGTGGTCGCGGCGGATCAGGCGCCCGTGGATAGTGGGCTTAAGATGGCGGTCAGGCCCGTTAGCATCGGGGATGCTGAGGTGCGTCAGTTGCGGAACAGAGCGATCCGTATGGTAAAGGTCCTTTGGGACAACTGCGGTCGCGAGGAGCTCTCATGGGAGTGTGAGCAGACCATGATGGAGGAGTTCCCCGAGCTGTTTTAGTGACGTTTATCTCTCTTTTTCCCCTTTATATAAAGACCTTTTTGGATATATATGCCTGTTTTTACAAATTTCGGTACGAAATTTTTATAAGGAGGGGGGGGGGGTTGTAAGACCCCAAATCAGAAAAATCAGATTTCTGGAATCCAGCGCTATCGCCGACGATAGCGGCTATCGCCCGGCGATAGCGTTCTGTTGAGAAGGGTTCTGGAGAGGCTGTCGGACGGCGTTAAGTGCTAACTCTAGTGACACCGTGACATGTGTCGTGCACTGTTCGCAACGGTGGCGTTGACGGGTCAAAGTCGGTTCTTTACCGCTGTCGCCAGGCGACAACGGCTATCGCCGGGCGACAGCTCCAAATCGTACTTTGTGGCCGAAATCGTGGGCATTGATGGCACATTGACTTTGGGGGCTATTTTGGATTGAGGAGGCTCGGTGGGTGGCTTAGAAAGGCCGAAAATCCCCATATTTTCCTTATTCTCTTAAGGGTTTATTTTGGAGAGAGAGAGAGAGACCTTGGAGGTGATGATGAATAGAGTTTCTAAACCCTAGAGCTTGGGTTTGGTGGAGCTACACTCATCGGAATCCCTCATCGTTGGTGGCTACGCGTAGAGGAGGGCAAGACGCTCCTTTCCAACCATGCCAAAAGTCAAGCCATGGGCTCGAAGCGACGTTTAAGGGTAACGATCTTTTCTACCCTCATTTGGACATGTTCTAGTCCATTCCTTGCATCGTTGAGGCCCCTACCCAAAAGGGTGAGGACGTAGCCTCCGACGGGTCGATTCGTGTTATCCCCGTCAAATCTTGCATACATGTAGAGTCCATCCGTGGAATGGATGTAGGCGCGCTGTGTGAAGCCCATCCGAGACGGTTCGTCCAGATTGGTGATGCTTTTTGGTATTGTGCGTGCCGGGGGAAAACTTCGTGTTGTTATACTGCTTCGTAGGACTAGAGGCTGCTACTGCATGCGCAGCAACGCCCGGGGGTGTGCCCCGGGGAGCACCCGAAGTTAGAAGCAGAAGTGGAGTTCTGTTCACTATCGCTGGAGACAGTGACTGTCGCCAGACGATAGCTCCCCAGATTTGGTTCTGGTGATTTTGGGCGTTCTGAGGCAGTGGGAGTGCTACTGCATGTGCAGCAGTGCCTGGGGGTGTGCCCCGGGAAGCACCCACAGCTAGAAGCCAAAATGGGGTTTTGTTCACTGTCGCTGGCGACATTGAATGTCGTCAGGCGACAGCTCCCAGACTGAGTTCTGGTGATGTTATTGTGCCCACCTGTTGAGAGGACCTGAGGCTGTAGTGCCCGACCTGTGAGGGTGTCCTGGTGGATGACTTAGCGGCCCATGGAGCCGGCTAATTGAGAATACCTGGGATGAGGGGACGCCATACCCGCATTTCGTGTTGTACAACAAGTGTGTGAACAACGGGCATTTGGTGAACCCGCACCCGAACCATTGTGCGCCTGATTAGTAAGCCTCGCTCAGCATGTCGGGAAGCAATGGGGAAGAGTCTTCGGACTATGCGAAGTTCACAATTAAAGTGCGGGGTGCCCTGGTATTCGGGCCACCGACTTTAGCCTCGAAGGGCAAAGCCATCAAGAGTGGATGGTGGTGGAAGGCGGAGTACCCCAAAGAGTGCCTGAGAGCACGAGACGTGGAGGTCATTCTCACGTTTGTGATTGTTGCATATGTATGAACTGTTGTGGGCTTTGCTAGTCGCACTCTTATATATATATGCTGCTGAGGTTGTTTTGCAGGGATGGTTAGAACTGCCACCCCCTCGAAGGGGTGGGGTCGTTATAATTTGGTCAGCTTTAGCTGACCGTTGCCCTGTTTTGCCACCGTTTTTGGTGGGCTTGTTGTACAGGTGCTGGACCGAGTGGGAACATAGCGGGCTCATAACGGGCTGAAGCCCTTGTGCTGCTGCGGCCTTTGAAGGCCTTTTTGATGTTCCTTTTGCTTTTCATGTATGGCCGGCCTGCGCGCCGATGTTGGTAAATTGTAAGGTCATCGTGCCTAAAAATAGTTGTTGTAAAACATTTCATTCCGAGTTAATAGAAGTGGACATACCCGGGTTCGGGTTTTGTGGTTTATAATTCTGTCTCTCTCTCTTTTTCTTCCGCATAGAATGCTCTGAGTTAGGTTCGTCGTTTAGTGTCGTTTGGTATTTCAATTAGTGACGTTCCCGTTCGTTTTGTGGTATATGGCGTGGGGCCCCGGCCGGACCTTCTGTCATATGCTTCTTAACGGATGGGGGTGTTACACCGAGTACTCTACTTGAGTCTGCCAAGTACTCTCCTGGTGTCTACCGAGTACTCTCCTGGAGTCTGGCGAATACTCTCCTGGAGTCTGCTGAGTATTCTCCTGGAGTCTGCCGAGTACTCTCCTGACGAGGTCTGCGAATAGCCGTCTCCTTACGCATTTCTGATCTCAACGAATTATAGGTTATACACATACCATTTAGTATCCATCAAATTACTCCACTTCATGCCCAAGCAAAGTTTTACATATTTCTTCTGCAATTAGCTTATGCAGCAGCTCCTGCTATTGGGTAATTGGATGAAGTTGATTACCTTTTTCTTCAATTGCATTGTACCCTCAAAACCTCATATATTCTTTAGTTCTTTCCACAATTTTGTTGAACATTCGGACCAATTGGGTGTTCTCTGTTAGTACAATTTTGTATGATTACTATACTATCTTATAGGCGATTGAGTCACTTTTATTGGGTCACTTATGGTCTTAACGACCCAATAAAAGTCAGGATGTTACAACTTGTGCCTTAGAGGTTCTATTTATAGGCAAATTCAAAGGGGGGATGGTCTGCAAATAGCCGCTCCCACCTTTTGAGATGGACTGTGAATAGCTTCCTCCGCCTTAACCAAAATGCAATTCACATACCCAAATGGTCTGCGGATAGCCCGTCCTGCCTTAAGCAAAATGCCATTCCCAGACCTGTATGGTGTGCAGGTACTCTCCCGGAGGTCGCCGAGTACTCTCCTTGAGTCTGCCAAGTACTCTCCTGGAGTCTACCGAGTACTCTCCTGGAGTCTGGCGAGTATTCTCCTGGAGTCTGCCGAGTACTCTCCTGGCGAGGTCTGCGAATAGTCGTCTCCTTACACATTTCTGATCTCGACTAAATAAGGATTATACACCTATCATGTAGTATCCATCAAATTACTTTACTTCATGTCTAGGCAAAGTTTTTAATATTTCTTTTGCAATTAGCTTATGCAGCAGCTCCTGCTAGTGGGTAATTGGATGAAGTTGATTACCTTTTCCTTCAGTTGCATTGTCCCCTCAAAACCTCATATATTCTTTAGTTCTTTCCACAAATTTGTTGAACATTCGGACCAATCGGGTGTTCTCTGTTAGTGCAATTGTGGCTTTGGAAATTAGCAGCCTGTGCATGGCTTTACGCATGACTTTCAGTTCTTTCCACTGTCTTGTTTTTGAAGACGATGCACAATTAATTTTTTGCTAATAGTCATTTTCAAAATAACTGATTTGCTAATAATCATAATTTGCTAATAGCTAAATGGGATTTGCTAATAATAACGTCCTAATAATAAGGTCAAACATTAATATAAACATATTATACTTACAATATTTTAATACGGCACGACGATTATAATTTTTTTATCTGAAATTACGCACACTAATTGTTCAATCGACGTTATCCAGATGCGTGCTATGGGTATGGCTAGTAAGTTTTTTTTCTTCAGCATGACCTTCCCACAGGTATATCTGTATAAGCATATATCTACCGCCAGCCCAGCCCCGACCCGCCCAGCCCCACTCAAAAGCATCCCCGCTCCCACCGCCCTTTCGCTCTGACCTCTTTCTCCTCCTCCCCCATCTCTTCCCGTTTCGTCTTACCCAGGTTCTAGGGTTTCTCCTGCTTCTCCCGGCGCTCGATTTCCATGTTTTCCTAACTCCTCCTCGGTCGTGGTTGGGTCTTGTGAAGATCTCCTGCACGCCGGTTCGACATCCGTAGGTTTTTTTAGGGTTTCGTTTCTTTCACGTCCTTCCTATCTATTATGATCTCTGTCATGGAAGACTTTGAGATCGTGAGGAAATCCGCCGCATCCGTGACCGCCGCCGCCGATCTTTCCTTCTTGGGGACTGAGAAGCCGCAGGAAGGAGTTGTGGTTAGCGATGGGGGCTACGGCGGCGTTTCCTCTGAACGGGTCTTTTCTGTTGTCGATTCGGCAGAAAAGATGCCAGATCTGGTAGTTAGGGTTTCTGGGGAAGGTGCGAAGAGGGCTTCTAGATTGCTGGAAGACAAAGCGAAGCTGGAGACCGATGTCGACGATGTGCTGTCTCCGGTTGGAGAGAGTAGGGATTCCTTCGACGAGTCGAGTGGCTTGATGCACGGTTATAGAGTAGGCGACATGGTCTGGGGCAAGGTGAAGTCCCACCCATGGTGGCCGGGACACATATTCAACGAAGCCTTCGCCTCACCTTCCGTGCGAAGGATGAGAGGGGATGGTCTTGTTTTGGTTGCTTTCTTTGGCGACAGTAGCTATGGCTGGTTTGATCCTGCGGAGCTCATCCCCTTTGAACCCAACTTTCCTGAAAAATCCAGGCAGACATCCTCTCGGAACTTTGTTAGGGCTGTGGAAGAGGCGGTGGATGAGGCTAGCCGTAGAGTTGCTCTTGCTGTGGCCTGCCGCTGCCGCAACCGACATAATTTCCGGCCAAGTACTGTCCCCGGCTATTTCCATGTTGATGTGGTGGGCTACGAGCCCGGCGGTCTCTACTCCTCGACTCAAATCAACGAGGCTCGAGATAACTTTGTTCCTCTCGAGCTGCTCTCGTTCGTGAATCAGCTGGCATTAGGTCCGCGCGGGAATAATGGCAACACAATCGAGTGGATTCAGACAGCAGCGAAGTTGGTCGCATACCGGAGATCCGTTTTTGAGGAGTTCGATGAGACATATGCGCAGGCATTTGGCGTGGAGCCTATGCGGCCCTCTTACAACAGTGTGGGTGGTTTGGATCAGATCGGTAGATTTGCACCTCGAGGTATTAATCAGTATATGTTTTATAGCCGTAGTTTAGTACTGACACTGTGTAATGATCTGTACGTGAACTTTTCTAACTGCATATCTTTGAATCTCTTAGCTAAGTTAATCCAGAGTTTGAAAACTCAACATTCATTTTAGCAATACAGTAGCTGATAGTAAGGGAGCGATCATCTCCTGCTAGTTTTAATTATACTTAGAATATGGTATGGGATGCTAAAATTGTCGTATAAAGCAGGACATTAGGGTTTAGGGTATAAACCCAAAACCCTAATTTCACTTAATAAACCTTATTCTAATAGGAAGAATACTTTTTTAGAATATAAAATGATAGTAAACTAAACTATATTGGGTAAGATAATTACATTGAGTATAGTTCCGTTAAGGCTTAGATAATCTTAAATAGGTATCAGAAATACATGTAGGCGCCTTATCTCAGCCTCATCTCTTACAAATATATCGTTCATATTAGACAAATGATATTAGATTTTCTTCCAAATGAAGTAAGAAAGGTAAACTAAATCCAAATGGTTTAGGCTCCGTTTGACGCGGCGTTTTTTGCTCCGGTGAGTTTGGACAAAAATGCCACCGTCATAGAATTTATGTTTAGCATGACAATGGTATGACCGCCGCCAAGAAAGGAAAATTAGTTTTGAGGTCGGGCGTTTACGAACGACGGTTCATAACCACGGTGTTCACGACCGCCACCGCTATGCCAAATGGACCCTTAATCTCCCACTTCTAATCAATTGCAGTTGGTTATGTTATTTTTTGGACTAAAGAGCCTATTGATACTTATCTTGTCTTTATATATGTTCTTCTTTTCTATTTATTCCATCTATCATCATTATTGAGCTCTTTTCTCCATCACTAGATTCATAACTCTATTTCTTTCTCCTTTGGATTCACCCTCCTCTTTTTAAAGGTTCATTGCATTTGAACTTGGAAGATTTCACAACGATGTTTGTTCTATCCCATATGTTCCATTTCGTACTAGGCACTGGAAAAATCATGCACTTTACTAAACATATGTTTCATGGAAATCCTGTACAAAGTTCAGCTAAGCCCCAAATTTAATGTTTATAGCACTATACATTTACACTTTTGTGTTGATTGATGATCATACTCTACTTGGTATATTGTTCCTTATCCTCCCGCAGTAACGTGTTCAAACCTTTTTCAAAATTCTTCTTTACAATAATTAAACTGAATATGGACTGCTTTGTCATATTAACACTTTCTCGTCTCTTCATGATCATATTTATCTGTTCCATTCCTAATCCCTGTTTTCATATTTCCTGGGGCATGAATAAGCACTGCTTTGTCATATTAACACTTTTCTCGTCCCTTCATGATCATATATATCAATTCCGTTCCTAATCCATGTGTTAAGCAATGCCTCATTGCTAATCCCTGTTCTCATATTCCCCCTCCATTTATGCTTTATTTCATTAGTTTGATTAAATAAATTTGGAATACTTGCACCTATTGAACCATGATACTTTTGTGCTTAGGTTCAAATTTTCTTACTAGAAGGTCAAATAATTTCCTTTGAATTTAAATATATCTTAAATTTAAAAACTTTGGGGTTTTCATTATGACTGTAGCTGGTATATTCCATTTCTTTCATCCCATGATTTTCTCATTTTGTGATCTGGTTTAATATCATCCCAGTATATTTTATCTTTCTTATTGCTATATGCTGCCATATAATTGACTTGTCCATATGCTTTGTCATGGTATTGTTAAAAACCTTTACATAGGATAAACACTTTTTGTTAAAGCTCCTAAATTTAGGTCATTCATATATCTGTTGTTCCTGAAGTCCCAAAATTCTGAATTAAACTTGCTGAGTAGATTTTAGCTTTCATATTTCTAGTACCCCTTCTGCATTGTTCGCATTCTCTGAAAATTGTGTTCTTTTATGTGAAACCTTAATGATTTTATTTGGATTTTTTGTTCACATATTTGTTTCTATCATGACGTTCATCATTAACTTTATCCTCCCTCAGTCCAAGTGCATTTTATCTGCACATTGATCATTCATTATTACCTTTATCCCAAGTATGTAGCCTTCACAGTACTTCATTTTTATCGTTTTATTATTTTAGAACTCAAAATATATTCTCGTGTTATTTGTCCGCATACTAAATTTTACTACATCATGATCATTGTTACTCATTTGTTATTGTTATTATTTGATTAACGGGTTGACAATATGTTGGATATATATTTGTTTAATTGCTATTTTATATGGATGGTAAATAAAATTGAAGATATCTACATTGTAATTGCATGGATTGATTTTTGGTTTTTATCCCTTTAAGGGGAATAATATATATTCGATATTATGATCTTCTCTTTTCATTTTGCTCTTTATATAATTTACGTTAATAAGTATATTCTCTTCCTCTATTTCTTCATTGGGTGTACCATTTTGTTATGGCATGACTTATTTTTGTTTTCAAAATTCAACTTTTCTGTTTCATTCATTTATTTTTTATATATGCTTCTTTCATCGCTAATGATGGTATTGTGTGATGTTGTAGCTCCCTCATTCTAAAACATTTAAGACTGTGAAATGCATATTCCTTCTAATTGTTTTATATTTCTTATTTTTTTTATAATTTCTATTATAGTTTTGTAACTAAGTAGAATAGGAGATAAAAAAACTAAGAACAGAGAAAAGATGTGTAGTTATCTTATTTAAGTTAAATATATTAATTGAGGATAATAAGGGCCTAGTTGAAAGCAAATATTTGAAGAAGCTGAAAATGCTATTTCTAATAATCATTTATGGGTAATCTAAGTAATAATTTCTTAACGAATTTCCAAGTATAGTAGATATGTTGGAGTAGTTTGGTTAACAAATATTTTAATAATTTCTTATATAGGAAATGATATCTAGTATTCTAATGATTTTTAGTGATATTAAAAGATATTATTTAGTATTATGAGAATGAATTTGGATTTTGCAGCTTAAAAAATGAGACCAGAAGCGAATTGAAGTTGTAAAATATCTGCATGATAGAGTATTGTGTAGCAGTCGAAATGCAGTTGAGTAATTTATTGGTCATTGTAGCGTACAATTTGTGTCCTTTTGTATTAGTTTGGACATCCTTTGATGAGAGAAAATTATGAAGATAAGTGTGTAAGGGCCTTAGACTAAATATAAATAAGACCAACCATAATATGTATATTTTTTTAACTTAAAATCAAATATGACTAGTCTGCATTACTTGAATGTAGATTGATTAGATTGTTATATCGTGAATGAAAGATACGAGTACCATGGAGAGAGATTTTAGGGAATCAACTAGGTTTCGTGCATGGAAGATTCGTTATGGAAGATATTTTTATAGTCAAAAAATTATTAAAAAAAGGTAGATGACAGAATAGATCTTGATCTTGAAAATGCATATAATTTGAGTACCATGACAATCAATTTGGTGCGCATCAAGGATAAATGGTGTGTCAACGATATGTTGAATTTTAAATAATATGTATGATGTAGCACTAACTAGTTTTAAATAATTGCGAAGCGAGCAAAGAATTTCCAAGTATGGTAGATTTACATCAAGTATTGACATTGAGTTACTTTTGGTTCGTGGATACTTATATAGGTATCCAAAGTATATCTTTTGTTGATGACATAGTGAACATTTTGAACATTGGAGATATTACTTGAAAAATAAGTGAACATTTTGAACATTGGAGATATTACTTGAAAAATAAGTGAACATTTTGAGCATTGGAGATATTACTTGAAAAATAGAGGGTTTTGAAATAGTAGCATAATGGGGGCTATGTGTATTGGAAAGAAAATGATAGAAATAGACTTAGACAAGTATTGACATTGAGTTACTTTTGGTTCGTGGATACTTCTATAGGTATCCAAAGTATATCTTTTGTTGATGACATAGTGAACATTTTGAACATTGGAGATATTACTTGAAAAATAAGTGAACATTTTGAACATTGGAGATATTACTTGAAAAATAAGTGAACATTTTGAACATTGGAGATATTACTTGAAAAATAAGTGAACATTTTGAGCATTGGAGATATTACTTGGAAAATAGAGGGTTTTGAAATAGTAGCATAATGGGGGCTGTGTATCGGAAAGAAAATGATAGAAATAGACTTGGACAAATGCAGCAATTAAGAGATTAGATAGATTTGCTGAGAAGGGATTATGAATGAGAAGAAAACCTAAGGTTTGGTTGGTCAAGTCATTTACATAGTTTATGTTGAACACCTCAGACAATATTTAATGGAAATGGGTGGAAATTGAGGTTTTTGTACAGTTAATGAAGACAAATTGTGATTCAATGAAAATGAATGAAATATGAGGTTTCATAAAGTAAACCATAAATTTGTTGTGACAAGGCTATTGATATACAAAAGAATGGGTTTTAAGATAATGACCCACCTATACAGAGTAGTTAAGGTGTGGTGTGACAAAAATGTGAAGTTACTAAAGGTAACTAATATTAGAACTTAGCAGCGGCTAGAGAATTTTCAATCACAAATATTAAAACAATGGAAAATGAGGATTCATAAGATGAACTCCAAATAGTTTGGTGATGAGACTATTGATGATGATAATGAGGGTGATAATCACTATTAAGGCTCTTGTGTGATATATTTAGGAATGGTAAAAAATAGTGTGTGATATATTTAGGAATGATTGATGCAGAATAATTGTTGATAGATGCATTGAGACAGTATCAGAACATTGCAGAAAGGTAGTGGGCGTAAAGTGCGCACCGAAACGATTCAGATTTTCTCTGAATATAGAAAGCAGAATGATAGTGAACAGAAACCTGTAAATCCAAGTAATTGGGTGAGCTTACATCGTGGTAGCAATCAAATTTATGAAGCAGGCCCCAAGTAATTGGGATAAATTTAGTAACCACTCTAAATAAATATGTTTAGGGTCTGTTTGGCACGGTAGTGACGATTGTGAACACTGTGGTTATGAACTGTCGTTTGTGAACGCCCGACCTCACCCAAGAAACTTCATCCACTTATGTTCAAAATTGTTTTTTTTTCTTGACAGCGGTTATAACCCTTGCCATGTCAAACATATATTCTATGATAGTGGTCTTTTTGTCCAAACTCACCGGTGCAAAAACTCCGTGCCAAACGGAGCATAAATTTTTGGGATTGCTTCAGAGTTTGTTGATTTTAAATTAATTCAAGGAGTCTAATATGTTTAACTTAATATATTTTTACTCTATTATATTTTCTTCCTTATAATTGCACATATATTTGATGCTTACATTGATTCTATTTGGATTCCAATTTTTACCTCTGAACCACGTCATTCTTAGTTATTGCAAGGATTGAGAATTTAATGTTTCTTAAGAAGCATTTTCTACCTTTTAAAGTGAAAAATAGCATTTAGAGTTTAACTAAATAAGTGTTTTTTATTATCATTTTCTTTCCTAGAAATGATGCCTTGTTGTTGTTCATGCTTTCCATATTGCTTAGAGTAGTTCTTCTGTTGATAAGATTTCGGAGATACCATGACATTTAGGAGGTTTAGGGTTTGCTTTGCGCAGACTTCGTTGAATTGATGCTTGGCTAAGCAGAAAATTTAAATGATTTTGTTGTTTAGATCTAGGGTCCATTTAGCGCGGCGTTTTTGCTCCTGTGAGTTTGGACAAAAACGTAAGTCATAAAATGTGGCCAAGAAAAAAACCAATTTTTATGGAGTTCTTTTGGTGTGGTCAGACGTTCATGAGCAGCGGTTCATACCACTGCGTTCACGACAGCCACCACCACTGCGTTCACGACAGCCACCACCGTGCCAAACAAGCCCCTAGAGCAATTCTACACTCATACTTTAGGAAGGGCTGGTGCTGGCCGCCGTAAATCAGCATAATCTATTGCTGACTCCCGGCCTTTAGCTGCTAGAAAATTCTCCCAAATACCAATTAAGGGCGTGTTTGGTGGGCTGATCCGCCGCAGTTGCGCGGACGGCACCGCACGCCGTTTGGCGAGACCGCGGTCGGGCGGCGGGGATCAGCCCCGCCAAGGGAAATCTGCGAATTTCCCGTGGATTTCTTCCGCGCAGAGGTCGCCTCCGTGCGGGAAATCCTCCACACCAAACCAGCCCTAAACCTGAGTTTCAGCTTGTGCTACTTAAAACTTAGGTTGATGAGAGTTTGAGATTTTTGTTTGAATAATATAACCTATAGGTTTTTTGGTGGTTGAATATTTTTTATTCTCTCTCTGCACTTCCATAGGAAGTTCCGTGGAAACCATACATCTGAAGTGGATGCAAGATTTCTGCCCGAGTGTGCTCCTGCTCCTGCAGGAAGTCTTGTTTCTGTATTCTGAGCAGGCGGGTTTTACCTATTTTGATTTTCTACCTAACCATGCCCCAGAATTAGTGGCCGTGCATGGGATTCATGGGATCCCCCCCCCCCCGTGCCCTGCGAGCGATAATATTTGATTTGCACTTGAAAGGGCATAAAAAACATCATGTGCTGTTAGAGCAGAGAAAGTAAACTTATATAATGTTCAAATTAAACTGATGTTTGTTTAAGGCTTGCTTCAGATCCGTTCAGATTGGTTATGGGTGAAACTTGAGCTGAACTGGCTATTAATTTCGGTCCCGTCTAAGTTTCAGCTTAAAGAGATGAAACTGCTAGGTTCTTGAGGATTTTTTTCCTTAAGCCGTGTAACTAGCGTTATCCCCAGAGTTTCATTATAGCTTTAAGTATTCATTTAGTTAATTTTCATTTTTTCATACATTAAATATATAACTACTTAGTTTTAATATAAAGTAATAAGTATTTGATAATTATTGAAATGGTTTATGTTTTCTAATATGGAACTAAGCATTATCTTTATGAATTATGGTATATTTAACATCCTTTTTAGTTGGTTAATTTCTAGGCCAACAAGCAATATATTATAAGTTTTTACTGGATTTATTATAAACAGTATGACTAACATGTTCCATTGCTATAGAAACCCCCTAAGAACCTCCAATATATCCAACAGTGTCTGCTAGTGTCACTTGCGTGTTTTTCATCTAGAAGGATTTACGCAAGAATTAGTGTATTTTTCATCATCTATATAATAACCAAACGGTTGGAGTTTCATCGGTTCGAGAGCATTGTACTGCTCCGGCTGGATCTTCAAAGAAAACTAATTTTCTCCTTTTACAAATTAATTGATGACCCATAACCTCCATCTTGACCCATAACCTATACAGACAGTTGTCTTGTGATAGCTCTTTGACACTTGTTCTCGATCGCCCGTTGTGTTGACCATCAATGTGCACATTCCAAGTTCACACAATCTTCATTGATGACCACATCTATTGCCCCCATTTGTGAGTTTTGTCAAATTGCATGATAAATGTTTCATGATAAATTTCTCGAGGGTTTTTGTCGAACTTTTCACACACGTCAACCTGCCTTTTAACATTATGAGAAGACCCTTCTGTTTTCGGCAACACCAATCTCAGTAACGAATTTATTTATCCAAACAAGTTCCTTTGTCTCATTTGCAACCTCAATATTTTCAGCCTCGATAGTTGAATCTGCTACTATTTTCCAGCTTACAGCACATCTGTTTAGGCAAAACCTAGATCATGACTTAGACTCGTCCTTATTGGGTTAGAAATCGGCATTCATGTGACCTCTTACGACCAGTTCATCACCACCACCATAAAACAAGAATGCATTATCAGCCCTTCTCAAGATATTCTTCACCGCTATTCAGTGACCTTCACCTAGATCTGATTGGTATCTGCTAGCCATGTTCAGTGCATATGGAACATCTTGATGAGTACATAAAATTGCATATATGGTAGATCTGATTGACAAAACATGTGGAATCTTATTCATGTGGTCCTTATTTTTTTGAGATGTAGGATAGTAAGCCTTGGAGAGATTTATAACCATGAAACATAGTAAACATCATCTCTTTGTTCAATATGTTGTCAATATATGTACTTTGATTTTGGCCAGGTAATTTATTCAATCTATCTCTATAAATCTTAATATGATGCATGTCACTTCACCCAAGTCTTTCATAAAAAAACATTGTTCCTAGCCAAGTCTTAACAGACTGTATGGATATAAGGTCATTCTCAATAACTAATGTCATTCACGTATAACTCTATGAGTACAACTATGCTGACATTAACCTTATTGAGAACACAATGTTAATTTTTAGTTTTGATGAAATTATTTTTCCTCATCAAAACGAAAATTCCAATTTCAAGAAGTTTATGTTAATCCATAAATAGATCTTTGCAGTTTACATACTTTACTAGCTTCATTTGGAGAGAAAAAACTTTAGGTTTTGTCATGTCCGCACCCTTGAGGAGGTTCCCCTTGAGGAAATTTATTTTGACATTCATTTACCAGATTTCATAATCATAGATGCAATAACAAGCAAGATTTTGATGAACTTAACTATAACAACTAGTAAAAAGTCTCATAATCTACGCCATGTATCTTTTTAGCTATCAATAGCCCTTTAAATGTTTGTACATTTTTATCCATGTCAATTTTCTTGTTGAAAACCTATTTGCACCCAATGAGTTTTACTCAAATTGTTCAACCAATATCCATACCTAATTTCTATATATGAAATTAATTTCATATGTCATGACTTGAAGCCACCTCTCAGTGTTTGATTCATTTATAACAAGTTAGTAAATAGTAGACATCTTAAATTGTGTAACATTTCACCTTGTTGAGTCATGATAAATTCATATAACTTGGGCTTAGGGCTTTGCTTATCAGATCTATGTTGGATTTGTGTTTTTTGAGCGTACTCTTGTGCTACAACTATTTGTAGTCTTTGCTTATGTTTCTTTTCAGCCCTTTAAATGTTTGTACATTTTTATCCATGCCAATTTTCTTGTTGAAAACCTATTTGGCGATGAGTTGTACACATTCAAGTTCAACCAATATCCATACATAATTTGTATATATGAAATTCATTTGAAATCTCATGACTTGAAGCCACTTCTCAGGTTCGATCCGTTTATAACATCTTAGCGAGCAATATACTAATCTTAATCCATGTGTAACACATCACCTTGTTGAGTCATGAGAAATTCATATCTCACGCTAAGACGTTTTTCAGTTCTAGAAATGAACTTTGTTTATAAAAAACATTATTCCATCCAATAGACACTTTTATCTGGAAATGCTTATTGAAATAATAATAATCTTTAGTTTCTTTAAGATACCCTTGTAAGATACATTTTATCTAATTTAAGCTCAATTTTATCAGACATTTGACTTCTTATGTATGTCTTACAATTCCAAATCTTATGAAAGACATTAGGATTCTTCCCAATCCATATCTCGTATGATGTTTTTGAATTGTTGTAATAGGAACACAGTTTAGTGAAAGCAGTTGTCTCTACAACATACCTCCAAAAAGAAATATGAAGATTTGCACTACTCATTATAGGTCGTACCATGTTCAAAAAGGTTTGATTTCTCCTTTCAGAACCATCATTATATTGTGGTGCCCTAGTTGGAATACGCTGTGATACAATACCACATTCTTTTATATAATCATGAAACCCTTGACTCAAATATTTCTCATCTCGATGTGATCAAAGTGCTTTAATATTCTTTCCCAATTGATTTTGTTCTTCATTCTTGAATTTTTTGAAAATTTTAAAGGATTCAGACTGATGTTTCATAAGATATACATATTCATATCTATTGAAATCATTAGTAAATGCATTGACATAATAACATTGACTTATAGCCATGAAACTCGTTGGTCCATATACATCAAATGTACAATTCTTAAAAGATTATTTATCTTTTCAGTATGCCCAGCGAAATGGATCATAATTGTTGAAATCCGAAAACCGGTTCAACTGCGTTCAGACCAAGGGGGTGACCTTAAGGTTACTAGTTTAGTGGTCGACCTACGTGAAACTCAATGAGAAGAAGCTAGCGAGCACAAAGAGCAGCTCCGAACTGCCTACAAATAAGACTCACGTGCTGCAGCGATGAGGTCCCGCCACACACCCGGAAGTCTATGAGAACTTCCCCTCCTAAAGCCATTGATGAGCTCGACACAAGCCAGGCAGACACTGATCTCGCCCACCATAGGGGGAAAGGTGCCTTCTACTTGTGTCTTGGGGTCCTATTTATAGGCAAATTCAAAATGGACTGCGAATAGCTTCTCCTGCCTTCTGAAACGGGCTGCAGATAGCTGCTCCCACCTTCTGAAATGGACTGCAGATAGCTGTCCCGCCTTCTGAAATGGACTGCAGATAGCTGCTCTTGTCTTCTGAAATGGGCTGTAGATAGCTGCTCCCGCTTTTTGACGGGGTGGTCTTCAAATAGCCGTCGTCTTCTACTTGTGCCTTGGGGTCCTATTTATAGGCAAATCTAAAATGGATTGCGAATAACTTCTCCTGCCTTCTGAAATTGGCTGCAGATAGCTCCTCCCGCCTTCTGAAATGGGCTACAGATAGCTTCTCCCGCTTTTTGACGGGGTGGTCTTCAAATAGCCGCCCTCGAGCGAGGTGAAAATCTGTACTCGCCGCAGGTGGGCGATGTCTTCTGTACTCGCCTGGGTGGGCGAGGTCTTCTGTACTCGCCCAGGGTGGGCGAGGTCTTCTGTACTAGCCCCGGGTGGGCGAGGTCTTCTGTACTCGCCCCGGGTGGGCGATGTCTTCTGTACTCGCCCCGGGTGGGCGAGGTCTTCTGTACTCGCCCCGGGTGGGCGAGGTCTTCTGTACTCGCCCCGGGTGGGCGATGTCTTCTGTACTCGCCCCGGGTGGGCGAGGTCTTCTGTACTCGTCCCGGGTGGGCGAGGTCTTTTGTACTCGCCCCAAGTGGGCGAGGTCACCTGTGCTGTCCTCTGACATTTCTGATCTCGACGAATTACAGGTTATACAGTAATCATTTTGTCTAACAAACACGAATCACATCTTATATGATTAAAAATAAAATGAGGCCCAAAAAATCATCTATATGTAGTTTGGAAATGTGCTTTTCATTTATATGTGACATACAATGACAAAGATACATACGATTTGAATCATTTATTTTTTAAACGTTTGGTATTATTAAAAGGGAATTGTTATCCGCAGATCATAAATGGCTATCCGCAGACCAACCTTTTCTAGTTTACAAATTGTTATCCGCAGACTAATTTTAGACTTGAGTATTCAATATCTTTGTTCTCCCGAGCAGGGCCCGACAACGAAGGAACATCTCCGACGACCTTCTGAGCACTTCATTGTGTGCACGGATCGTGTTTCGTAACAAAAATACACGGATAGAGACCAAGTTGAGGAAGAAACACGATTTCTTCACCGTTCATGCGATTTCGGTTTGTTTGGGAAGATTTAGATAGCTAGGGTTTGTTTGGGAAGATTATATAGCTAGGGTTATTCTCTCCCAAATAAACTGAAATCGCATGAACGACGAAGAAATCGTCTTTCTTCCTCAACTCGGTCTCTATCAACACATTTATTTTGGGAATCACGATCCGTGCACACATTGAAGTGCTCGGAAGGTCGTCACAGATGTTCCTTCGTTGTCAGACCCTGCTCAGGAGAACAAAGATATTGAATGCTCAAGTCTATAATTGGTCTGCTGATAACAATTTGTAAACTAGAAAAAATTGATCTACGAATAGCCATTTATGGTCTGCGGATAACAATTGCCTATTAAAATTATAAATGTGATAACCAAAGTTCTCAACTTATGGACCATTAAATATTTTTGCAGTAATAAATATTATTTATATATTTTAAACAATTACTATTCTTTATAATGAATTAAAAGTTTTTTTATGTTCAAATAAGAAATAAAAAATAATATTTCTAGTAATAATAAGTAAATAATAGTAGCTCTCTAACTCTATTAGCATTCTTATAGAATTTGAAACACATGTTTTGTTGACATCTAATGCACATTAGAAATAACTCGAACTTCCTATAAGATCCATGTGAAACAAATTAATCAAGAGATCTAAATTTTACCTACAATTAAATAGTAAATCTGGTTTTGTTTCAGAAGAGTCCGCCAAAGACCAAACAAAAAAATAGTTTGTCTTTATTAGTTTGCACACGAGTGTTTGACATGATACATCAAGTTCAACTCTACAGAGAATATCTCTTTCAATCTCTATTGTTTCTCTCTCAGTCTCAATCTTAGAAAATTAGTTCTTCGAGTCGCTAAAAACACACTTGTGGAAGGCCAACTTTTCACTTGTGGAAGGCAGTTTTCATTTGCTCGCCCAGCTCTTGCACCGCCCTCCTGTCTCCAGACGGAAGCCGCACGGCACCAGGTCCCGTCGACGCCTCAAATCTCTGTGTTTCTCTCGATTTCTTCTTCTTTAGAGAGGCAATTCCTTCCTCTCCACTCCTCTTCCTTCTTATGTGAAACATGAAGCTGTTATCAATTGTAAAAAGAAAGAAATTACACTTAAATTAATATATCAGACAATATATATTCAAAGGAATGAGTGAAGTCTCAAAGACCATGATACCCTCGATGAAGGCAATGCAGAAAATAAGGAAATGTTGTGAGGCAATGTTAGTGATGATTAAAGGAAATAGTGCAGTGGCGTGTGAACCGAATGTAGTTTCTGTGGTGTGTGACTTCCTTGAAGTATTTTCGGAAGAATTACCTGAAGTACCTCCTACAAGAGAGGTTGAGTTCACCATCAATCTTGTGGAAGGAGCTGCACCGGTAGCGAAAGCACCATACCGCATGGCTCCTAAAGAATTGGCAGAATTGAAAAGTCAATTGCAAGAATTGTTTGATAAAAACTTTATACAACCAAGTACGTCACCATAGGGAGCTCCAGTGCTTTTTGTCAAAAAGAAAGATGATTTGTTACGATTATGTGTAGATTACCGAGAACTGGATAAGTTGACAATCCGAAATCAGTATCCACTACCTCGCATTGACGATTTATTCGATCAGTTAGTGAATACAAGTCTTTTCAAAAATTGACCTCAGATCGGGTTATCACCAAATGAGATTCAAGGAAAAAATATCTACAAACTTGCTTTTAGCACCAGATACGAACATTTTGAATTCGTAGTAATGCCATTTGGATTGACGAACGCGCCAGCTGTTCTTATGGATTTAATGAACCGGGTATTCAAAGAATTCTTAGACAAGTTTGTTATTGTGTTTATCGAATGCATCCTGACATTCATCAATCTAGAAGAATGGAACATTCTTTCGGGTTAGTGGTAGTGCAATCTTCGAGAAATCTTTTACAAATTTCCTATAGTCACCCGCCAAACCAAGTAAACTTCAAATTTCTGTGACAGTAGTAGGTCTTGGTCAATTCAGAATTGCTTCTACCTTTGTCGGGTCTACAGACAACTCATGCTCTGTAACACCATGACTCAAGAAAGAGACTTCATTCAAGCAAAAGTTACACTTTGAGAACTTTGCATATAAGACGTGATTTTTAGTGTTTGCAACACAATCTTTAAGTGTTTTGCATGTTCACTCTTATCTTTTGAATATATATGCTTCGAAATAATTGAAGGATCCCGAATGAAATTACCCGACTCATGACTTGGAATTGGCAGTGGTCGTCTTTGCCCTAAAAATCTGGCGACATTATTTATATGGCGCTCAGTGTGAGATTTTCACCGATCACAAATGCTTGAAATACAACTTCTCCCATAAGGAAATAAACTTACGACATAGGTGATGCTTAGAATTAATTAAAGACTAGGGCTTCGTTTGGGGGACTTATTTTCTCCGGTCAAGCGGTCACGACCGCATGAACCGGACCTTAATTAAGGCCCGGTTCATGCGGTCGTGACCGCTTGACCGGTAAAAATAAGTCCCCCCAAACTGAGCCTAGATGTGGACATCAAATACCACTCAGGTAAAGCTAATGTCGCAGATGATGCCATAAGCAGAAATAATCTAGCATCCATTATGTATGTTTATATTATGATGGTTGTGATGATCATTCGTTCATTGACTCCTAGGGCATGGATATTGGGTTTCATAGGCATCAAATGCATTGCAAAAATGTATGAACCCTCATTAGATCCATGTGAAACACAAAATCAAGAGAACTAGTTTATTTTTGCGACAAAATCAAAATCCGTGAAGAAAAATGATATTGAATACCAAAACGCGGAACAAAATCCACGTGTCTAAGTATCCACACGAATGTAAGAAACTCCGCGCATTCCATCCAACGGTCTCCGGGATGGAAGATGATCACCCGTCTCCGCAACGAAATACTACCTTCGTTTCTAGCATAGATTCTTCTTTCTGCTTTTTGTTATTCTCTGTGTTCTCACACATGATAGAAAAATGATGACTTTCTTTTGGTCAAACTTGAGAAAATGCATTCATCTCTGGCAATTTCCAAATTGGTCCCCCTTTCATATGAGAGGATTTGAAAATCCTTTGAGAGGAATTTATGGCCCTTCTGAATTTTTCATTTCGGTTCAAACCCAAATTATAAATTCTCAATTAATTAGTTCTTAATTAATTAATTATCATTATCATTATATATATAAATTCTAGATTTGGTTTTAATTAAATTTAATACAAATTAAACCAACACGATCAATTATTCAATCTTCGTTCATTCTTAATGTACAACTCTATTTGTTCATATTACGTTCGTAGTAAAACTAATTTTTTGATAGATTCTAGGTTACAGACTCCAACATTCTCTCACTTGAGCTAGAGTGTATCAATCATAGTCTCACAAACAATGATTGATATCTAGTAATGCATTGTTGCTACTCAAGTAATAAAAAAAGTTAGATTTTCGGTGAAACCAGTTAGCAATTGAAAGTTCGGGTAAGACTAATGTTCTAGTGTAGTTTAGTCCATTTTTCCTTGACATCCAGACTGAACTCGAGGAGTGTAGTTTAGTCCATTTTTCCTTGACATCCAGACTGAACTCGGGTAAGACCAATGGTCAATGTTGCACTACTCTCTTAATAAATTTATGTTTACTTGATTCCTAAGTAGACTATTTCAAATATGTGAGTTCAATATTAAGCAATGACTGACATTTACTTGAACTAGAGCGATCATAGTCTCACAAATAATGGCTAACTTATAGTAATGCATTATTGATACTCAAGTAATATAATAGTTGGAAATTTGATGAAAACATGTTAGTAATCAATATTCTAGTGTAGTTTATTCTATTTATCCTTGACATCCAGACTGAACGGGAGATGTGGAATGTGTCACTCTCTTATGTCACAATATTATAAGTTATCAAATGAACATAAAACTGATGAAATCAAAATCCACAAGTCTCCTACTGGAGTTAAATTCTAAATTATCTAATACTAAGTGATTAATATGACCATCATGCTTGCTCTGAGAGAGCCTTCTTTTGTGGATCCACAATGCTTGATGTAGTTCCTCTGAGAGAGATTGTGAAATATGTGTTTGGAGCTTTGATGAGATATATGTTCATTGGCCTGTGTGATTCCATTATTATCACAGTAAAGACTCGTTAGACTAATAATGTTGGGAACTATATCAGGTTCACTTATAATTTTTTTTAATCCAAATAGTCTCCTACGCCACATTAGCAGCAATGATATAATCAAACTCTGTAAGTAAAATCAGTTATTGTCTCTTGCTTTGAACTCTTCCAGCTTACACCACCTCTATTTAAACAAAACACATAACTTGATTGAGTTTGAGTTGTCCTTATTAGTTTGAAAATTGGCGTTCGTGTAATCATTTGCAACCAGTTCATCATCACCATTATATATTAAGAATACATTTTTAGTTCTTCTTAAGTACTTCGGGATATTATTGACTGGTGTCTAGTTACTTCAGTATCTATTAGTCATGCTCAATGCATATGAGACCTCAGGATGAGTACATAACACTACATAAATGATTGATCCAAATTGCAGAAGCCTATGAAATCATACTTATGCGATCTCCATCTTTCTGAGATTTACGATACGGGGTCTTAGAAAGATTCACACCATGAGACGGTAAGAATCCTCTTTTAGACTCAAGTATGTTCATCATCACCATTATATATTAAGAATACATATTTAGTTCTTAAGTACTTCAAGATATTATTGACTGATGTCCAGTAACTTTCACCTGGACCTGACTAGTATCTGTTAGTCATGTTCAATGCATATGAGACCTCGGGACGAGTACATAACGCTGCATAAATGATTGATCCAAATTGCAAAAGCATATGGAATCATACTTATGCGATCTCCATCTTTCTGAGATTTATGATACTGGGTCTTAGAAAGATTCACAACATGAGACGGTAAGAATCCTCTTTTAGACTCAAGTACGTTGAATCGCTTTAACACCTTATCAATGCATGTGCTCTGATTTATCCCAAACAATTTATTTGATCTATCTGTATAGATCTTTATACCCAATATATGTTACTTCACCTAAGTCCTTCATAGAAAAATAGTTCTCTAGCCTAGTCTTAACATACTGTAAGGTTGGAATGCCATTCTCAATGAGTAATATGATATACACATATAACACTATGAATACAATTATACTCCCACTGATTGTAAATATGTCTCTCTTTATTCTTGATGAAACCAAACCTTTTTAATTTTCTCATCAAAACGAAGATTTCAACTTTACAAAGTTTGTTTCAATTAAAAAATGAATCGTTGCAGCTTGCATACCTTTCTGATTTCATGTGGGGATACAAACTCTTATGTTGTGTCGTATACACATCCTTAAGGATGTTTTCATTAAGGAAAGTAGTTTTTCAGATTTCATAATTATAGTATGTTTCAATAGCAAGCAGGATTTTGATGGACTTAATCATTGCGATTGAGGAAAAGGTCTCAGTGAACACCATGAGTTTGCTTAAAACCTTTAGCCAATAACTGCTCTTTGAATGTCTATACATTCTCATCTGTCTGTTTTCTTCTTGAAAGTCCACTTGCACCCTATATGTTTTATCTCTTCATGTGGTTCAACCAAGGTTTATACTCGTTTGTATACATGAAGTCCATTTCGGATCTCATAGCCCGAAGGCGCTTCTCAGAGTCTGATCTGTTTATAGCATCTTGGTAAGTTGTAAACTCATCTTGGTAAGTTGTAAACTTATCTTGATCCATGAGCAATGCATCATCTTGTTGTGTCATAAGAAACTGATCTCTCATGCTCAAGGTGTTGTCTACCTATTCTACGTAGGATTTATATTTCTTGAATTGGCTCTTGTGTTACAAGTACTTGTAGTCCTTGCTCAGGTTTCATCTCAGGTTCGTTCATGTCTTGTGGTGCTTGAGCCTCTTTAAGTTCCATCGTATTAATTCTTCTAGAACTGAACTCTTTTTCCAGAAACTTCATTCCTTGCAACAAATATTTTCCCACGACATATTTATAGAAATAGTAACTTTTAATTTCCTTAAGATACTAGACAAAGTAACACTTATTTGATCTGTGCTCAAGTTTGTCAGACATTTGACATCATATGTATGTCTCACAACCACCTCAAGTTATTATGACAGACATACGAGAACATTTCCCAATTCATATCTCATATGACGTGTTGGAACCCGGATACCGGTCCAACTATGTTCGAGTCAGGGGAGTAGCTTTAGTTACTTCTCTCTTCGTCAAATCCCTAGGTTTGAGTATTTCGAGCTGAGAACTGACCCTCACAGAATGGTAGGTAGTTGCCTTGAGAAAAGACCCGTGGGGCTGCAGCGAGGAGGTCCCTGTTAAAAAACTTGAGGTCCGGAGATGAACTAAAATGCGGAACACTTCACAAAACTTTCTACAAGTATAGCAACACAATGACAATGGGAAGACCGAATAGTGCTATGGTATTAACCTTCTCTTTACAATTCGAGGTATACATGACGAGACATGATTCATAAGAATCACGGAGGAGAGAAGCACAAAACACAAAAGACTACAAGCTGCTGGCGACTTGACAACTTGAGATCGCTAAACCGCGCGAACAGACAAGTCGGGCGGATAACCCCTGAGACCGCGCGAACAGAGCACAAGCCGCACCTGTCAGACCGCAATCACAACCGCTCGACCTGCTGCTTATTCAACTGCTGAAAACACTTGAAGAAGAAACTGCTCCCTGCTGCAGACCGCAACTCAAGACCGCCTGGCCACTTAAGACCGCCTGATCAACTGAGTCCGTTGCACAGTCCAAGAACACCTAAACACAGTCCGTCCGGACTAATTTATTCAAAGCTGGAAGAAAGGAGAATGCTGACCGCGAACTGCAAGCCGCTAACCTGCGAACACAAACCGATCAGACAAAACTCAAACCACGCGACCTCAGGATGAGACCGACACAATCAAGCCAACTTTGGTTTTTACAATTCTTCGTTATGAATGACGGGCCCTGCACCCCTATTTATAGGCGAGCACACAGATGTCGTCACCGCACAAACCGGGATACAATAACCGCCTATCAGATCGCCAGCGGTCTCACAAGACAGACCGCCCGAGCTCAGCAAGGCTAACAACTCCCTTATTGAACCATACGGTTATACACAAACCGCCCAATTACCGCGGTCATCAAAACAAACTGCCCGGTCTTATTGCATAAGCAAAGAACTTCTTCAGTAACCCAGACCGACTAGAACAACACGTCAGACCGCACGGTCACTGCAAGAAGGCAGACCTACTTGAACATCTGGCCGACTTGAACAAGTCGCCAGAACAACCCGCGCAAGCCGCCCGACCACATTGCGGTCTTCCAGATCAGACCGCCCAGAATAGATCGCCTGAGACAAAACCGGCCAGAGCACCAGCGTAGACCGCGCGGTCTCTGCGGTCTCCAACCTGCAGACCGCCCAACACCATTCCACTTCCACTTCAAAAATTTAACACTACCCCTTGAAGTGGGAAGTGGAAGTTAGCCCAAGCAAGCTCCGCAACCGACCAAATGGTCCCTTCGACAGCGACTTAGTAAATATGTCAGCAACATTCTCCTTGCTCCGCACATGCTCCACAGTCAGAGATCCCTCCAACACCTTCTCACGAATGAAATGGTGATGAATCTCTATGTGCTTTGTACGCGCGTGGCAAACTGGATTGTTCACCAGTTTGATAGCACTCTCGTTGTCACCACGTAGCAGAGTAGGACCTCGCACCTCCCTATGAATGTCCTCCACAAGCCTCCTAAGCCAGATGGCTTCCTGAGCCGCCAAAGCCGAAGCTTTGTACCCCGTACCCCGCTTCTGTGGTAGAGACAGACACAGAATCCTGCTTCTTGCTGCACCATGATATCGTTGTAGAGCCTGTAATAAAAACATATCCAGACGTCGATCTCCGATCATCTGAATCTCCTCCATAATCAGCATCCATGTACCCATGCAAGCAAAAGCCCGAATCTCTCCCGTAGAAGAGACCCAATTCCGAGGTGGATTTGACATACTTCAAGATACTCCTAGCCGCCACAAGATGAGGCTTCCGAGGCTCTGCCATAAACCGACTCACCCTGCCAACTGCATAAGCAATATCTGGCATCGTGATCGTCAAGTATATCAGACTTCCAACCAAAGTTCGGAACACCAAAGGATCGGTAAGAACCTTCCCTTCATCTCGTCGATGATGAACTCCAACCTTCAGTGGAATAGAGCCGCTCTTCCCCCTTTCCATGCCGAACCTCTTCACGATTCAATCCGCATAGCCTTTTTGGGAAACAAGCATACCGCTCTCTTTCCTCTTCACTTCGAGCCCAAGGAAATGGTGGAGCTCACCCAAATTCTTCATCTCGAATCTGATAGCTAGCTCAGCACGAAGCCTAGCTACCTCCATTTCAGAATTCCCCGTGACGATCATATCGTCAACGTACAGCAGCACTAAGACCTGAAAATCCCCCGTCTTCTTTACGAATAAGCTTGAATCTGAATCAGAAGCAAAGTATCCGCAGAACTGGAGGTATTCTGCGATCTTCCCGTACCACGCCCGAGGCGCTTGCTTCAGGCCGTAAAGAGCCTTCTTGAGCTTGCAAACATATCTTGGGTGTTCTTCGGATACAAAACCAGGTGGCTGATCCTTGAAGATATCCTTGTTAATCTCCTCATATAAGAAAGTGTTCTTCACGTCGAGTTGTCAAATCTTCCACCCTTGGCAAGTTGCCAATGCGATCACCACCCGACCGAAGTCATCTTGGCAACGGGGCTAAACGTCTCTTCATAATCCTCCTCATACTTCTGAGAGAAACCTCGAGCTACAAGGCGAGCCTTGTACTGCTCAATACTTCCATCAGTCTTCTTCTTCAGTTTGAAAACCCACTTGCAAGTCACCAGAGTAATTCCCTCAACCTTAGGCACCAAGTCCCAAGTCTCGTTCTTCCTGAGGGCAGTCATCTCTTCATCCATGGCTCCTTCCCACTCCTTGACTCCAACGACATTTTCATAACAAGATGACTCTCTCTCATCCAGGGGACCTGCGAAGAAACATGAGACAAAATTCACCAAGTTTCCGCCCGTATACCGATCAGGTGGAATAATGGTCCTCTTGGACCTCCTCAGAGCTTGACTCTGAACCACCTCTTCAACTGCAGCTTCTGGACTAGCTCTCCTTTTAGGTAGACATGGAGCATCGCTCCCCCTGCTTCCAGAACCTGAAGCACCTGACTCAGAGCTAGAGATTCCTGGAGCACCTGGAGAAACAAGCAACTCCACCAGAACTTCCTTTGCAGCTTTCTCTGGTCCACCATCTACCCCTTCTTCCTTGTAACTCTACAGAAGAGCTACCTTGGTATGACGTCAGCTCGTCAAATACCACATCCCTAGAGACCACATAGCTCCGTGTCCCGGGATCCATGCATCTCCACCCTTTCTTCTGGTCATCATAACCGACGAAGACTAGTTTCCTTGCCTTTGCATCTAGCTTCGTTCGAAGGGCATCCAGAACATGCACGTAGCAGGTAGAACCAAACACTCGAAAGTGTTCCACGCTTGGCTTCTCCTTGAACATCAACTCATGAGGGGTCTTCATATTGATGGGACTGAGAGGCATCCGGTTGATAACATCGGCCGCATAAGACATTCCCTCTGCCCAGAAGGACTTTGGGATACTCTTGGCATGAAGCCAATATTTGCCGGTCTCCGTCAGATGACGGATCTTCCGCTCTGCAACTCCGTTCTGTTGTGGAGTGTGAGCACAAGAAAGCTCTCTTTGGATGTCATGCTTCCTGCAGAAGTTAAAGAACGCCTTGGAGGTGAACTCCCCTTCGTTGTCAGTTCTGAACCTCTTGACCCGCAGGTTGAGCCGACCTTCCACCAGCTTCTTGAATTCCACAAACCTCTCGAACGCCTCCGACTTCTCCTTCAGAAAATATACCCAAGTATATCTGGTGAAGTCATCAACCAAAATCAGCATATACCTGCTACCTCCAAGGCTGACAGTGTTGGTAGGTCCAAACTGATCACCATGTATACATTCCAATGGTCTTTTACATCTGCTTTGTGATTTGTCAAATGGAAGACGTTGAGCCTTACCAAACTGACAACCTGCACAAACGTGACCATCCCCGAAAGATGACAAGCTAGGCAGATCTTTCACCAGGCCTCTTCCCGCCATAACTTTCAACTTATCCATCCCAACATGCCCAAGTTATTCATGCCAGATAGGGGCGCTGTCGTTAGCCCTCATCTTATCAACATAAGAACTTGTTGAAAGGACAAACAAGTCCTTCACCCGTCTCCCTATATGAGTGACCTCAACTTTCACAGCTGAAACATTTCGGAGAAATTTCACTTCTGTTGGACCGAACAGAACGTGATAGCCATCATCCACAACATTGATCACTGAGAAGAGACTCTTCTTCATCCCCGGAACATGATAGACACTCTTCAATGTAAGAGTACCTCTATCATCGTTCAAAGAAACCACACCCTCCTTCTCAACTGCATGTATAGTATCATCAGCCGTAATGATATCGTCATTACCTGTATATGCTTGCAATTAGGAGAACTTCGACTCATCCCCGATGAGATGATGACCACACCCAGAGTCCATTATCCAATCATCCTGATAGTTGATGGAAGTCATCGCCCGAACACACGTGCCCGTCATGAATGCACCTCCACCACCCCAACTACCTTCAGAATTGGAACCAGCCTCCTCCTTTCATGCAGCATGCCCTGGCTGCAGATTAACTTGGCAGTCTCTCTTGAAGTGACCAAGCTTGTTGTACCTGAAGCATCTAGGTCCTTCCTTCTTCTTCCCATCACGCTTAGGAGCATAGCTCCTCTCCTGCTGATATGAGGTAGACGAACCATCATCTCCAGATGTCTTCTTCTTCTTGTCCCATCTCTTCTTCTTGCCAGAGAAGAGAACCTCACCTTCTCCCCCAGAGACAGACATCCCAGCCATTTGCTTAGCCAAACTCTTTTGCGAAGCGAGTAAGTTCTCCAGCTCCAGCAACGATGGCTGATTGGCCCAGCCTTGAACAGAAGTAACAAAGGCCACATACTTTCTTCACAAGCTGCAGATTATGTGCCTCTTCAGCTTAGCTTCTGAGATAGGCTCATTCGGGTCCAATGCCGATATCTATGCGCAAAGGTTCTTCATTTTCAAGAAGAACGTTGAGATAGACAAATCTCCCTGAGTTGCTTTCGCCAACTCATTCTCCAAGAACTGTAGCCTAGCTACATTCTTCTTATTGAACAAGTCATCCAAGGCTGTCCAAATTTCAGCAGCTGATCTACATCTGATGATGTGATCAAACAGCTCCGGAATGATAGCTCTCTTGAGAGTGAACTCCGCCTTAGCATTCGTTCTCTTCCAAGCCTTCACGAGCTCAGCATTCCCTTCAGCAGGAATAACAACTTGTCTTGCTTCTCCTCCTACAACCTCCCACAAATCCTCGCCAAGAAGATAGCTCTCCATGCAAGACTTCCACTTCTTGAAGTTAGTCTGCGTAAGGAGCTCAATACCAAGACCTCTAGCATATCCTCCTTCCATTGCTATCCCACTGATTGTTAACCAACTTGAGGAACACGAGAGAAGTATCAGCAACTACTGCTCAGCAACCTCCCTCTGATACCATGTTAAAAAACTTTCCACAGTCTTGCGGAACACTTCCACAAGAACTGTAGTCTAGCTACATTCTTCTTATTGAACAAGCCATCCAAGGCTGTCCAAATTTCAGCAGCTGATCTACATCCGATGATGTGATCAAACAGCTCCGGAATGATAGCTCTCTTGAGAGTGAACTCCGCCTTAGCATTCGTTCTCTTCCAAGCCTTCACGAGCTCAGCATTCCCTTCAGCAGGAATAACAGCTTGTCTTGCTTCTCCTCCTACAACCTCCCACAAATCCTCGCCAAGAAGATAGCTCTCCATGCAAGACTTCCACTTCTTGAAGTTAGTCTGCGTAAGGAGCTCAATACCAAGACCTCTAGCATATCCTCCTTCCATTGCTATCCCACTGATTGTTAACCAACTTGAGGAACACGAGAGAAGTATCAGCAACTACTGCTCAGCAACCTCCCTCTGATACCATGTTAAAAAACTTGAGGTCCGGAGATGAAGTAAAATGCGAAACACTTCACAAAACTTTCCACAAGTATAGCAACACAATGACAATGGGAAGACCGAATAGTGTTATGGTATTAACTATCTCTTTACAATTCGAGGTATACATGGCGAGACATGATTCATAAGAATCACGGAGGAGAGAAGTACAAAACACAAAAGACTACAAGCTGCTGGCGACTTGACAACTTGAGATCGCCAAACCGCGCGAACAGACAAGCCGAACGGATAACCCCTGAGACCGTGCGAACAGAGCACAAGCCGCACCTGTTAGACCGCAATCACAGACCGCTCGACCTGCTGCTTATTCAACTGCTGAAAACACTTGAAGAAGAAATTGCTCCCTGCTGCAGACCGCAACTCCAGACCGCCTGGCCACTTAAGACCGCCTGATCAACTGAGTCCGCTGCACAGTCCAAGAACACCTAAACACAATCCGACCGAACTGGTTTATTCAAAGATGGAAGAAAGGAGAATGCTGACCGCGAGCTGCAAGCCGCTAACCTGCGAACACAAATCGATCAGACAAAACTCAAACCGCGCGACCTCAGAATGAGACCGGCACAATCAAGCCAACTTTGGTTCTTACAGTTCTTCGTTATGAATGACGGGCCCTGCACCCTTATTTATAGGCGAGCAGACGGATGTCGTCATCGCACAAACCGGGATACAATAACTGCCCATCAGATCGTCATCGGTCTCACAAGACAGACCGCCCGAGCTCAGCAAGGCTAACAGCTCCCTTATTGAACCATAAGGTTATACACAAACCGCTCGGCTATCGCGGTCATCAAAACAGACCGCCCGGTCTTATTGCATAAGCAAAGAACTTCAGTAGCCCAGACCGACTAGAACAACACGTCAGACCGCTCGGTCACTGCAAGAAGGCTGACCTACTTGAACATCTGGCCGACTTGAACCAGTCGCCAGAACAACCTGCGCAAGCCGCCCGACCACATTGTGATCTTCCAGATCAGACCGACCATAATAGATCGCCTGAGACAAAACCGGCCAGAGCAACGGCGCAGACCGCGCGGTCTCTGCGGTCTCCAACCTGCAGACCGCCCAACACAATTCCACTTCCACTTCAAAAATTTAACAGTCTCGCCACTAACCCGAAAATCTGACCTTATTTTCCCTCCCAAAAATCAAAGGCTGAGCCTGTCTCAGATAGCACAAGGACATGAGGAAGAAAGCACGGACTCTCTTAGGGGGTGGATCTGTGCTGATCTGAGACATAATAAGTCATATTTATTGGCAAAATCTTCTGAGAGCAGAATAGTCTAAAAGTTCTGCGGGTAGCTTCCTTCGCCTTAACCAAACTACTATATGCAGACCAAAATGGTCTGCGAATAGCTCCTCACGCCTTTTCATAATACTAATCGTAGCCCATGTTGGTCTGCGGATAGTGAGAGGGGACTGAGGAGTCGGGTTGGCCCGAACTCGCCGCGCTTCATCCTTGAGCAGTACGACTGGGGCGACTAGGTCAAAACCTACTCGCCAGGAGCGAACTTTCTTGAAGCGAGCTCGCTTTAGGCAAACCAACTCGCCTCGCCCCAGGCGAGAAGGAACTTTGTCGCCGGGAAGCGCTATTGGTATCGTCTCGACAAATCGTACTCATGTCGTCGAGAGGAGGTCTGTGCCGTCGAAAAGGGTTTTGTAGTCGTGGAGTCACGTTGGTAAGAGCTGACGGGGAGGGGTCGTACTCGCTTCATCCTACCCTGGGCGAGTAGGACCGCCATTGGTCCTACTCGCCGGATGTGCTGGTCTACTCGCCGAGCACAGGTTGGTCGCACTCGCCGAATACGAGTTGTACATGACGTCTTCTAAAAGATTTTAGTAGGAACATAATTTAGTGTAAAAGTTGATGGATCTAAAGTATGTTCTCAAAAGGAAATTGGAAAATTTGCATTTAATAGGGTACAATTTCTCCTGTTAGAAATACTATGTTGTGTTCTAGGTGGAGTGAGTTGGGATACAATACCACACACTCTTAGATAGTCTTGAAACTCTTGACTCTAGGTGGAGTGAGTTGTGAAAATATTTTCAAATCTAAACATGAAATAGATAATGTTTTTTTAGTAATAACATGTTCATAATATCAATTTTTTATTTCAATGGTAATTTTCTACAATAGTGGCAAAGACAAATGGTAAATTTATACAGACAACAACTCTTGTTCTATTTTCAATTCGTAGGCCCACCACTCTTTAGCTAATGTTCTTCTCAACAATTCATGCACATTAACACAAATGTGAGAACCACGTCTGGTATCCAATACTCAAGATTAAGATGTATATAAATTGATTCCTATAACAATCTGAAGTGGAAGTCTCACTTTTTTCTTCTTTTTTAGATCTTCAAGCTACACTGGATAATTTTTATTCCAGTATCTTGTCCTTTCACAATGGTGGTAATTCTCTTAGGGCCCGGTCGTTTGGACGGAATTGAAGACTTGGAATTGAAATTCGACGTCGATTTTCAATTACGTTGTTCGCTTGTTAGATAGCTTTAATAATTGGAATTTGAGTTCAATATCATGGAATTGATTTTAACCTAGGCACAAAATCTAGCTGGACATATCGGAATTGGGCGAGTCTGGCACGCTCGATTTATCGCGTTTTTCGCCAAGGAGAGCAATTTTTCGCCCGGGCGTGAGTTTTTCGCCCAGACGCGAGTTTTTATCCCGGGAGCGCGTTTTTCGCCCGAGAGCTCATTTTTTGCCCGGGAGCGCGTTTTACGCCCGGGCGTGCGTTTTTCAACCGGGAGCGCAATTTTCGCCCGGGAGCGCAATTTTTGCCCGGACGCGCAATTTTCGCCCGGACGCGCAATTTTCGTCCGGGCGAGCATTATTGCTCAGGGGCGCGTTTTTCGACCGGGCGCGCGTTTTTCGCCCGTGGATGTGTTTTTCGCCCGGGCACACGTTTTTCGCCCGGGCGCGCAATTTTTTGCCCGGGCGCGAGTTTTTCGCCCGGGCGCACGTTTTTCTCCCGAGCGCGCGTTTTTAGCCCGGGCGCACGTTTTGTCGCCCGGGCGCACAATTTTTCGCCCGAGCGCGCGTTTTTTGCCCGGGCCGCGTTTTCCCCCAGGGGCGTGGCCCGGGCGCGCATTTTTCGCTCGAGCGCACGTTTTTCGTCCGGGGGCGCGTTATGTCGCCTGGGTGCGCAATTTGTCCCTCGGGTGCGAGTTTTTCGCCCAGGCGTGTGTTTTTCGCTCGGGCGCGCATTTTTCGCTCGAGCACGTGTTTTTTGTCCGGGCACACGTTTTTCGCCCGGGCGCAAGTTTTTCGCGCGACCGCGCATTTTTCGTCAGAGAGCGTGTTTTTCGCCCGGGCGTGCGTTTTTCGCTCGGGGGCACATTTTTCGCCTTGGGACACGTTTTGTCGCCCGGGCGCCCAATTTTTCGCCCGGGCGCGAGTTTTTCGCCCTGGCGGGATTTTTGTGCCCGAGCACATTTTTTTTGTCCGGGCACGCGTTTTTCTCCCGGGCGTGTGTTTTTTGTTAGGACGCACATTTTTTTTATATATGTAAAAAAAATTAATTTCTTTATAATATTTTTCAATTCTTAGATTGAATTTTATTAAAAACGAACAAAAGAATTGTTCAACTCCACAATATTCAGCAATATTGTTTATTAGGCGAACGATGGAATTGGAATTAGACCAATTCCAATTTTGAATATTGAATCTCAATATCGAATTCCAATATCAAATTCAAATTCCGTCCAAACGAACGGGCCCTTAGGGTCTGTTCGTTTGGACGACATTGGTATTCAAGAATTGGCTTTGAGAATACGTAAATCAATACTATTGTTCGGATCAATGGTTTTAGGGTAGAATTGGCTTTTGGGTCCAAAGCTATCGATATTGAAGTAAACCTATAAAACTCTACGTTGAATGTTTAGGTCTCGTCGTCGATTTTATGATTGAGCATTCCTTAACACTACAAACACACGGTGTGTAATTTTTTCCTGGTCGCACAATTTTTTTACCGGGCGCGCATTTTTCGCACAAACACGCGTCTTTCGCCTAGGCGCGAATTATTTCGCCCGGGAGAGCAATTTTTGCCTGAGTGCTGAATTTTTGCTCGAGCGTGCATTTTTCGCCGGTGAGCGCATTTCGTGCTCGAGTGCACCATTATTCGCCTAGGCGCGCATTTTTCTCGAGCAAACATGTTTTGCCTGAGCGAACCAATATTCGTCTGGGAACGAATTTTCGCCCACATGCGCATTTTTTGCCTAAGCGCACAATTATTTGCCCGGGCGTACATTTTTTGACTAAATGCGAATTATTTCGACCGAGCGCGCAATTTTATGTTCGGGCATCACATTTTATGTTAGGGCCTTGCATTTTCTGCTCGGGCGTGCATTTTTTATTTGGGCACCCATTTTTTGCCCGAGCATGCATTTTTCGCTTGGGCGTGCACTTTTTCTCCCGGGCGCGCGTTCTCGCAAGCCGCATGTTTTTCTCCTGGGCGCACCATTTTTCGCCTATCCGCTTATTTTTTCCACGGGCGCTAGTTTTCTCCCGACACGCGCTTTCGTCCGGATCGTGTTTTCGATCGAGCTAGTGATTTTCGCCCAGACACTCATTTTTCAATCGACATGCATGTTCGCCTGATGCGCTTTTTTCCACCGGCCCTGCATTTTTCGTCTCTGTGTTTTTCACCATGCGCGCGTTTGTCTCCAGACGCATGTTTTCCCTCGGGTCTTCCCTTTCCTTTCACATTAACACATTTTTATTTTTCTATGTTATTATTTTCTTTGTTTTCAATTCTTGAAAGTGAATGTCTTCAATCCGAACAAACAAAAGTGACTAATGTCAATTTCTCTGATAGAAAATCAGCATGGGACGAATAACAATATTGGAATTAAACCAATGTCAATTCCAGCATATATTGGCTTTGGATTGAGAGTCAATTCTTTAAAATCACAGACCTTTACTCATTCCTTTGTTCTTAACATGTCTAAAAACTCGGACAATATTTTGTCAAACTAACTCATGACACATTGCTTATAACTTTTTGGCAAAATTGCAGAATCAAGTTAGTAGTCAGCTCTTGGCCCATTGGAAAACTCAATCTTTGAAGGTTCTCAATAGGCGCAATCATTTTTAGCACACGAGTTTCTACTGAGTCACAAGTTGTCATATTGCACTAAATAACGCCTTTGAAACATTATCTCTCTCTTGTCGAGTCTGCCCCTAAAACATTTTCTTGAGGTGTTTGATAATCTCAAAATCAGGCATGTTATCACGTTGCTTTGGAAGCTCAGAGATCACGGTGGCTAGCCTGAGAAATTTGGCTTCCAAAGAGTCTTTCATATACTTTTACCAGCACAAGATATAGTTCTAAGTTGCTCTTCGAGGGAATTTTTCTCCAAAACATACAACTTTCGCCCCCATTTGAGCACAATTCTTAGATTCTTGTCTAGGAAGTTTGTCCCATTTATCTTGTCTTTCTCAAAGATCGATTGCAGAGACAAGGTGTGATGTGTTGTTTGTTATGAATATTCTACAATAATTTATGCAAAGTTTAAATTAATACTATCTTTTTAAAATATATTTTATTTTAATGTCTTTTATTAAAATATTCTCAATATTTTACTTCAAAGTAATAATCTTTAATATTAATTCAGAGAGTTTAAGCGAGATACTCTCTTGTGGGACAAAATTCATATTTCACCAAGTCATAAGTCTGCTTTGGTCGATCACCTATGACGTGGTTATTTAGTGTTTTCAATTGTATCTTATACAACTCTTGTATAGTTGTGTGAATAGCATCTACTCGCATCCATCTTATGGTGCTTCTCAACTCTATGCTTATTAGCCCTCAATCCAATTATCATTGTCTAGTTAAGTATAACTCAATGTTTGACAGTTTGAGATCATTGTCTAGTTAAGTATCATAATTATTTGATCGTACATCACCAAGTTAGATTGGTGCACCTTGTTTGGGCTAGCTCACTTTGCATCGATCAATACCTTGATGAGTGTCATTCATTGGAAAACATCTTAACACTTAATATAATTTAAGAGATTTTCATGATTAATGTGTAAGTGTTAATCTTGCGCATAGTATGACGCAATCATGAAATAATTACATCTCACATTGCGGATACATCCCAGTCATACATATAATGTGCTATGAAATACAATGCACCCTAGCGGGGTTCGCTATCATTTTCCAATAGAAAATGAGGTTTTAAAACTATTTTTGTAGCCTCGGATTTATAAGTGTGTATTTCTGTCACTATTCGGCGATCAGCGAACGATGATCGACGATTTCTAACCACAATAGACATGCTCGATTATCTATGTTCGACAATCGTCGATTCAGTTTCCAAAATTGAACAGAGATGAGTGGTTACTGTGAATGCTAGGAAACAATCCGAACGAGTGGTTTTGCAACTTGGATTTGATACACTGATGGGTTTCATAGGCATCAAATGCATAAGCAGAAATGCATGAAACCTCATAAGATCCATGCAAAATACTGCAAATCAAGAAACTAGTTTATACGTGCGACCAAATAAAATTTCTTGAAGAAAATGTTGTTTTGAGAAGCAACACGAGGAATCTGTCCCTTAGCACGTCTTTATTGCCAACCCTAAATATTTGATTAGAGCACAAAGTCAAGAAAATTGTCCGTCGAGATCTTGATATCGAGAACATTAGTGGATTTGCTTAATATCGATCTTTCTCTCAATTAGTATTATTTATGTGAAAATAATTTTATTTTGGCAAAGTAGGGTTTAGGGTTTGTGTGGAAAGGCTTTACATTTAAATTTGATAAATGAAATGATAAATAAATATATTATTTATTTATGTTATTTTACATAGTTCAAATGTCAATTTGTCTGCCTATTTTAAATGCTATTTATTTATTTATTTTATTTTAGATAGCATTTAATTGTTGATATTTTACTCTATAGGTCATATCATCTTTTCAGATGCTCTCTTTGCATGTTGGTGCTCTGCAAAGCACATCGGTCCGATGATGTCATTCATACTTCATCCCTTCTGATTTATTTATGTTTATTTTGTATTTTTTTTTCTATTTATAGTACTGTTTATGTACACTAATTTGACTAACACTTCCCTTAGAATGTTAAATTAAATAAATTCTCTAGTTTAGCTTGTTAGTGTTCTAGAAAGCGTGTTAATTTGTTTTACTTTAATAAATAATCCCAAGTATTATATATATATAAACAATCTATTAGACTTTTCTCTTCTTGATTAATGGAATAATTATTCTTTATTTAATGGAGTCCGAGAGTCCCTCAAACAACTATTTAATAATATAATATAATATAATATAATGGGCTACTCTCGTGATCGATGCTCATTTGTGGGATGCTCATTATAATCCTTAAAGCCTATTTTTTTAATTTTAAATTTAATTAAATTAATTAATAATGAAAACCTCACTTCTCTTTTTATTTATTTAAATAAAAATCATATAATTTTTTATAAAAACATATCGTGCGCTGTGGTCCCAAGTACCCCACTGAAGCGGTAGAGAGAGAGAGACGTGGGCAGTAATAAGTCTAAGATAAGCACGTGATCGAATTGTTTTATTTATATATATATATATTTCGCCGAGCATTAATTATTATAAATATTTAATACATTCCCTCTTCCCTGGAAGGTTATTGACGTATTTATTATATACTTATTTATTTATCTGTACAATAAAAAAATACAAATGATCTTCTGTCATTGGTGCTCCTTCTCAAAGCTCAACGGCTCGTAATAAATCCCTAAAATTAGATTGATTTAATAATAATAATAATTCCTTTTTGAGTAACCGACCCCGGCCCAATCGAACCGGGTCTAAGAACAAATCACAGACATTGAAGTTTGTATTAATTATTTGTGTTGGACCTGTTGCCCAATCTGACTCACGTTTTTTTCCCGTGCAGTTGCTCCGCTTAGTGGCCCGCTGGTGGTGGCGGAGGTGTTGGGGGTGCGGCGGAGCTCGACGAGGCTCGCCTCCCACAAGTCGGGGAAGAATAGCAAGAAGAACAAGTACGTGCTCAAGAGGCGGGAGGATCTCCCTCCCGCCGTGAGCAGCGCTCTCCCTGGCGTGCCTTCGGCTTCCCAGCCTCCGCATCATGCCTTCCTTCCATCCTTGCCGGATTCCGGCGGTGAACTGCCGGTTTCCCGCTTGGAAACCAACTATTTCTTGCAGAAGAGAGAGGCGCAGCCTCCGTTTTCTTCCATGGCCGCTGATCTTTCCAGCGAGTGCAAACCGGGAGCGGAGGTCTTTCTTCCCCCTAATTATTCACAGAAACCAGAACCAGTTGAGATCAAGAAAGTTGAGATTAAGAAGGATCGGGAATCGTCCGAGTCCATGGTGCTTGATGTTCCTGTTGAGAGCTCTAAAGAGCATGATGGCGTGGATCCTGTGATGGAGAAGGTGTCAAAGAGGCCACGGGAGGACCTCGGTGATACTGGCGAGGTGAAGAAGAAGAAGAAAAGGAAGAAGAAGAAGGATGGTCTTGGCGCCGACCATCACGCAGGTTCAGGGTATGCCGATCATCGCCAGATAGTGGCGGGCAGGTCGATAGGAGGAGCGCACGGGCACATCAGCGATCTTCTTCCCCAGGAAGATGGAATCAACATGGAACTCCCTCCTGGACTGGATTTGAATTCGCTGTCTCTCTCCCGGCTAGTTAGTGACCTCTCATCAATTGCTCTTGATCCGTTCTATGGCGACGAGGAAGATGCTCCCGCCATTGTCAGCCATGTCTTCCTCCGCTTCCGATCTCTCGTATATCAGAAGAGCCTTGTCCTCGGATCCAGCGAGCAAGCTGCCCCGGCTCATGCATCAGCAGGCAGAGACGGAAAGGGGCCGAGGGAACCATTATCGTCTTCTAGTCCGCAGAAAAAATCTTCGAAGTTCGGAGACATAACCAAAGCTGTCCGTAAGCGTGATCCCTCGGACCGTCAGGATGAGTTGTCCGTGAAGAAGATGAAGAAGATGAACCAGTTGAAACAACTCGCGAGCAAGAAGAGGGCTGCCATGAGCCAGAACAACTCCAATCTCCAGCAGCAGACGAAGGATCAGAAGGAGAGCGACCTGGCCGCGGCAACCACCGAAGCTACCAGGAAGCCGGAGCTTCCTCCGGCACCAAAACTTCCGAGCCCCACCTTCCTGGTGATGAAGTTCCCGCCAGGATCAATCCTCCCTTCAGCGACGAACCTGAAGGCAAGGTTCGCCCGCTTCGGTCCTCTCGATCCCTCCGCCACCCGCATCTACTATAAATCCTACTCCTGCAAGGTCCTCTTCAAGTACAAATCCGACGCCCAATCTGCCTTTGACTTCGTCAAGAACAACGAACTATTTGGGCAGGCCAAGGTCTACTACAACCTCCGTGATCTCGAGGTCTCCGGCCCAGACCAACTTCCCGATTCTCTAAACCGCCCCTCCGACAAGGACGCCCTCCAATACCGCCTTGGCAACGCCGGCGTTAAAATACCTTCGTCTTCACAACTCAGGCAGAACCAGATGCAGCTGAAATCCATTCTAAAGAAGCCTGGCGGAGACGACTCCTACAACCCGAACAGTGCTGCCGCTGCTGCTCCTGCATCATCCGGCGCCATTGTTAGGGAGAGCCCTAGGGTAAAGTTCATGCTCAAAGACGACGAAGATCGAGGTGAGCCCCCGCTGAAAGTTGTCACCAGCAGCACCAACGGAGGCGGCGGCCAGGTTCCTTTCCTCCCATCAATCGATCAAATCAGCAGACAAGCTCCTAAATCCATACCATTTCCTCCGCCCCCTTCAGCGCCTCCCCTGCATCGCATCCCTCTGCCAGCGCCGCCAGCCATGCGGCAGACCTTTGTGCCGCCGCTTCCTCCGGCGGCGGCGGCGTCGTCGCTGCTGTCAAAACCACAGGTCCCACAACCCGGTGTTCCGATTCAGCGGCCATTGGCGCCGTCCGGCGTTCCGAAGGAGGGGAGCAATGCGGACATCTATGGCCCAATGCTGAGCCTGCTGCTGAAATGCAACGATATTGTTGGCAGGGTGAAGTCCTCTCTGGGCTACACTCCTTATCATACGCTGTGAGTGTAAAATTGATCTTAAAAAAACTAGTTTCTTTCTCGATGATCGGAGTGAACGGCGATCATCTTCGACGGGTCGCCGGAAGTAATCAGCGAGAATTGGTTTGGGGCGCCCTCCGAGCTTGTGGATTGTAGAGAAGCAGGATTAGAAATTAGGGGGAGATCTTAGGTGGATTAAAAAGAATGTATTTTTAAGAGGAAAGTCGATTAAGAAGATGGGAACTGATGGTCAATGGTAGGGGATCTCTTCTTGTTATGGTAGACTTTTAGTGTGATGATTTTTTTTCTCATTATTGTTGTTGTTATTATTATTAGTATTAGTACTAGAGGTGTGCAAAAAGAATTGGAGAACTCAGAACCAATCCGCAACCGAACTGATCAATTCAAGTCGGTTCTAATGGTTTCCGGTTCTTGCAGTTTGGTACTCGAGAACCACGTTGAGAACTGAATGCCTAATACTCGTTTAAGAAAATTTTATTTGATTATAACAGTGTTCAAAAGGACCGGGCCCGAGGAGGCCGGTCGGGCCTGGTTCGGAAAAAGCCCGGCTTGGCCTGGCACGGGAAAAGTCCTGCCCAGGCCAAGGCCGGGCTTGGTGGCCTTACAGGGCCCCATATCAGCCGGTTGCTCGGCCCAGGCGGGGCAAAGCCCGGGCGCCGGGCTTAGCCTGGGCCCGACACACGCGCCGGCGGGAAATCCCGTCTCCTGGCAGGATTTCCATTGAAATCCAGCCAGGCGGCGGGATTTCTACCAGCTGGCGGGATTTCCATCTATTCCTGATGGAAATTTCCTATTGGGAATCCTGCCTGCTGGCGGGATTAAAATCCTGCCTATTGGGAAATCAAGCGGGCCTGAGTCCGGCCCGGCCTGGAGGGCCTTATTAGGCCCCCTCTTTGAGAGAGTGTTGAGCCCGGCCCGGTTCAAGTCGGCCCGGGCCGAGCCTGGTTGGCAAGAAGCCCGGGCCCGATCAGTCAGGCCCGATCGGGCTTTTTGAACCGAACTATTTAATTACCACTATATAATGCAATAGAAATTATGTTTATGATAATATTCTACAGATTTATTGATTTGTGTAAAAAAAAAGATTGTGTAAACAAAATTGTCTAAAAATAAGATTTGTATAAAAAAAATTTGTAGGAAAATATGATTTGTGTAAAAATATGTTGGGAAATTAGATTTTACAAGCATTTGTAGTTGTAATTATGTTGTCAGGTAGAATCGGGAATTGAACCAAAATTTTCGGTTCGGATATGGTTATATATTTTGAATATGAGTGATAGTGCACGGGCAGCCCCGCGTGACAGTACCCTACCTGCCCCCGGCGGGTTTCGCCCGTGCTCAGTTATATATATATTTTTTTTGCCCTTTTTTCATTTTTTAGAGATATTAATAAATAAAAAATTCTGTATCTTATTTTTTAAAAAATTTAATATTTAAATTTTATTATATATAAATATTATGTATACATATAATGGTGAACAAAAAAACCGGGCCTGACGGGCCGGCCCGAGCCCGACCTGGTCAAGGCCCGGTCAAGCCCGGCCTGGTTCAGGGCCGAGCCCTTACCCGGGGCCCTGAAAGGGCCCCGGTTTGGAGCTGTTACCCGGTCCGGTACCCGGCCCGGTCCGGGCCGGGTAAAGCCCGAATATCGGGCTAGCCCGAGACCGGGCCGGCCATAGCCCGATCCGGTCTCGGGCTAGGCCTGATTGAGCCTAACGACTCTTTTTATAAAGAGCCGTTAGGCTCATGGCAGCATGGCTGCCACGTGGCAGCCATGGCTGCCATGAGAGCAGCCAACTCAATTTAGCGATTTTTTGAGTTCGGACGAGATCGAAAACTTCGATCTCTTAAATTGTTGGAAAGGTAAAGTTAATACCTATCCTGTTTTGGCCTATATGGCCCGTGATTTATTAACTGTCCAAGCTAGTACAGTAGCTTCGGAGTCCGTTTTTTCTCTTAGTGGCAGAGTTTTGAACGAGCGGAGGAGCCGGCTTAACGAAGATTCGCTGGAGATTTGCATATGCTACAAGGACTACTTGGACAGTTTAAAGAGGAAGCAACACATAACAGCATTGGAGGATAGCTCGGAGGAGATAAAAGACGAAATGGACGCGTTAAATCTACAAGATAATTAAATCGAGCACTCTAAATGTACTTTTTTTTTATATATGTAAATTTTTTTAATTAAATTTTATAAGAATCATAGTCTTCATAGGTTTGTATTTTCAATTTTGTATTTTGTACAATTGTACGACTTAAATTTTGTAATTTTTTATATTTTTTGTTCCAAATTTTCAATATTAATAAAATTTTTTGTTCCAAATTTTTCGTTCCAATTGTTCAATATTAATACAATCTAATTCTAACCTTAAATTTTTTCAATTTTTTTAAATTTTTTGTTCCAAATTTCAATATTTCATTATTTATAAAAATAAAAATTAAAAAATATAAATTATAAATTAAAAAATAAAAAAACCGGGCCGGCCCGGATCGGGCCCGAGACCGGCCCGGTCCTGCCCGGCCCAGCCTGAAGGGCCGGAGCAGGCAGCAGATAAGTGTTGTCTACCCGTCCCGGACCGGCCCGATTCCAGGGTCGGACCGGGCTGGCCCGGCCCGATGTAGGAAAAAGCCCGATCGGGCCCGGGCCGGCCCGATCGGGCTTTATGTTCACGGCTGTATACATATATATTATATTTTAAAAAAAATTGATGGAAATTTTCTTTTTCAAAACCTAATGCGCTCGCCTCCCCCGTTTCTGTTTGTCGCCGCCGGAGCTAGGGGTGTGCAAAAATAACCGAAGAACTGAAAACCGGACCGGAACCGAACCGAACCGAATGATTTGGGTCGGTTCCAAATAGGCTTGGTTCGGGTCCGGTTCTCATAATACCAGAACAGACAATTTGGTTCGGTTCCTGGTTCCAAGGGTCGGGTACCCAGAACCGACCCGAGAACCGAATATCAATGCTAAAAAAAATATTTTGAAACAACTATTATAGTCATATCACTTGATACGAGAAAATAATTGAGAATATAGTCGTATGGCTAAAGAGAATAGATATTGTACTCATGTAGTTGTATGACTTCAATATTATAGAGAATAATGATACAATTATTTTGAGACATTGGTAGTTGTATTACAAATAATCATGAGTTGAAAAAGACATTTTTTTAATTCTTTTAAGACATAGGTAGAACCGAGAACCGAACCGAAACCGAACCGAAGCAAGCGGTTCGGAACCGGTTCTATACTTTAGGACCGTTGGTTGGTTCCGGTTCCAAAAGTTTGGAACCGAACATACATGGGTCGGTTCTTTGTTTTGGGTGGAACCGAACCGAACCGAATCGATCCGAGTTGCACCCCTAGCCGGAGCCGCCGCTGGCTTGACCGGACACCACCGGTGAGGTCGCCTGACCTCGGCGAACCTGGCGGGGGTAGTCCGGCGGCAATCCGGCAGGGCCATCGCCGACGACGGGCTGATATGGGGGCCGACCACCTCACCGGTGGGGTCCGGTCAGGCCGGCGACGGCTCCACCGGCGGCGGGGAAGGCAAACGGTGGTGGCCGTTAGGTGAACAATGGATCTGGGCTGGTATCGAGTGGGAGGGGACATTTTTCAGGAAATGGATATCTGCAGACCAGAATTTTGAGGAAATTGCTATTTGCAGCCCAGATCGTCATAATCCAACGACTGAGATTCAATTAGCGGTTCTAATTTAGCCTCAAAATGGTCATGAATGTTTTTCTTTATATAATATAGATATGGGTTGGTTTTGGTTTCAAAATGGTGGAACCGAAGCAATATGGATTAGTTCTTGATTTTTTTGGTGGAACTGATCCGACTTGAGTTGCACCCCTAACTACTATGATCAGGATTCTCTCCATTTGGGACCTCAATTGGATCTCCATTTCATGATGGGGATGCATTCTCATTTAATCTAAAGGTGTATAATTTTTTGATTAAAAAAATATATAAATGATGGGATTAGTGAACCCGTTGGATCAGCCAAAAATATATCTGGACCGTGAAATGGATAGGTTCCTATTCCCTACTACTACTATGACTTGAACACAATGCGATCAGAAGATGGTGCTAGTGAAAAATGAAGCTCTTGTGAGAAATGACAAATGAGGTTCCCACACTAAATGGAAATTGAGCTCAAAATGTAGGTCGTGTTTGGCTCTTCGCTACGACTCGACGCGGGGCGCGACGCGGGGCAAACAAGATTGCAGCACTACGACATTTCGCAAGGCGCGTTCCTTTTTGCCTCCGTAATGCGTCCGATGGGTTCAGAGAGTCGAATGAGCTAGTAGTTTTTGGCCTTCTCCACCGCACCAAAGTTCCAAAATGGAGATTACATAAGCACTTTGATTTCTCTTATAAAATAAATCAGAAAGGCCAGAGTAAGAATGAAATATAAATAGAAAAGCTGAGACATTTATTAGCCTCATCCATTTCAGCTCTGTTTGTTTCCGCTGATGAGCTTCATTCCGGTCAGGTGAAAACGGCGGAAGCGTATACGTGGGTGTTTGGCAGTAAAACAGAAAGAAACAATGTTTATAAAATAAGCGGGACTTAGGTCAAATTTCAGCCGCAGGTCCTAGCTCCGTTCCGAGCAGCGCGTCTGTCCCCAAACATCTCTTCGTTGCTCACTTCTTCGCTTGCTACTCGTTCCTCGCCTTTTTTTTTGAAGAAGACATTGACTGCACGTTACCACACGTGAAAAACCTTTGCTGGAGGTCGGTCTCTTCTTCTCCCGCAAGTTCCCAACTTCCACCAGTTGAAAGTTCATCAATCTGCCACGTTGCAGTATCTGCCGTGTTGCAGTTGGTTCCATGGATAAAAATGGCGAATGCGGAAAGTCTGAAGTTGGAGGATGAACATCATTTCTCCATCTATGACATTCCCAAAGGTAATTGAGGGCATGTTTGGGAGGGCTTTTTAACTCAATTCCATTTTCTGAAAAATGCTACCGCACTTTACAAACTGTTTGAAAAGTCTATTGGCTGGAAAAGCTACCGCCCAAAACTCCCTTTTCTGCTCTTTTTGAAAAGTCACCGGTGTAACATCCCCCAAACAACAAGACCCCTAGAGTGGTTTTGTCATGACTAGGTCATGACAAAACCCTAGGAAGCTTAAACAGACCACTTGGCCTTAGCCAAGAAGAAGGAAACTGCATTGGTCTGCAAATAGCAATTTCCAGTTAACAAGCATAGGGTTGGACTTAAGGGTCTCACATTGACCCTTGACCCCACCATGACACACCTATCCCTTTGGAGGGTCCCTTAGAGCATAAAGGACCCATTGGGGTCAACCAAAGAGGTCAAATTGACCAAAGTCAACCCTAACCTCAAATTGGTCAAAGTAGTTTAATTAGGGTCAATTGACCTCCACCATGCCAAATTGACCTTTCCTTTACCCTTATAAGGATATTAGGGACCCAATAGACTAAAACCCCCTATCATGGGGCCAGCAATTTGACCAATTAGACCAAAGTCAACTCTAGCCCTATTTTGGTCAAATTGCCCTATTGTGGGTCAATTGTCCTCCAACTTGCCAAATTGACCATACCTAGACCTTTCTAACCCTTAATAGAGGCCAATGGGTCACTAGACACCCATTGGGGTCAACCTAAATGGTCAAATCGACCAAAGTCAACTTCACCCTAAACTTAGGTCAAAATGACATGTTTTGACCTAATCAAGCCCAATCCACTTAGCCTAGACTCAATTGAGGTGGTCCATTACCTAATGGGGTTGGGTGCTACTGAAACTGCCATTCAATTTCAAGAAATTCGGCCAGGAGAGAGAAAATCCCATTTTCCCCAAAAATTGTGGAGAGAGAAAGAGAGAAGTAATGACATTCATGGCCAAGAGGAGGCCAAAGGCCTCCCCAATTGATGGGATTCACTCCCTCTATCAGTTATGAGAAGTTTAGGAGGTTTTCCAGCCCACATGGGCGCTGATTTTGGCGGTTTTAACCATGGCCGAAATTCTCCTTTGATGGTCATTAATGGCATTCAAGGTATAACCCCCCTCTCCCTAGATTAAGATCTCTATCATCTTCAAAAGACTGAGAGGAGTGAAATCCCCAACCTTCCAGAGGGAATCGTGCAGTGGAGGCTCAGATCGGTAAGGAGCACAACTTGAAGGGGGCGGCCATGGCAAATCTGGGAAGCAACCACCATCAAGCCCGATTGAAGGTCTGGTTCTTCTCCTCTCCCTCTATGGATATATCTTAGATCAAAATAGGTGAGAAATCGAGCTCAATTGAGCCCGATCCAAGTGAGAAAAATCTGAAATTTCCATGGATTTTCTTCCCGTTGGGATCGCCGGAATCGGCCCCTCCGGCGGCCGTGCCGCCGCTCAGCGATAGCCACCACCTCAACGGAGGTGGTGGTGGTGGTGGCCGTCCAGGGAGGTGGCCGGATGGCCGGGAAATGAAGGAGGAAGTGCTACAGGTCGTTGCGATCCTGGCCCTTGGCTGGAGGAGGAAGATGAAGGGATGCCGTCGAAATTGCTTCAAGATCTGTGCTGGATCATATGATATAAATGTTTATTTAATGTATTTTTTGTTACACTTTTTGCTGTACCTAGATTAATTTATTAAAAATACTTAGGCCCATTTACAGGAAAAGTGGTCAACACCAAAGTTGTAGCCCTTGGAGTCTACGTTATTTTAAAATTGATTTCACCCCAAAAGGAGTTCTGTATCTCTCTGTAGGTCCATTTTGGTGGGACTGGTCCCTAGTGTAGGACGACCACCATTTCTTGAATAACTTTTGATTGGGTCATGGGATTGACTTGAAAATTGAAACCTAGGCTACTTATATCAACCCACTTATCATATCAAAAGATGGGAATTTTAGGAGAACTTTTTTCTAAGGTTTTTGTAATAATTTCATAAATTAAATATTAATTAATTATTGGGTCAAATGACCTCCAATGCCCTCCAAATTTTGGTGGGTACTTCTTAGGGTTATCACATGACCCTGGTAAAATCTCAGCCCAATTGAGACTGATTTAGTTTGGAAATTAGTTAACCTAAGTTGGGTCTAATTAGGTCAAAATTAGGGCATGATGTTTATCTTGGGGTATTGTGGTCAAATCCCGTCACCATGAGTTGAAACCTTGACCACTGGTTTAGGATCCCCTAAAACATCTTCATGAGTAAGATGGGGTGGTGTAGAGGTGGATATGCCTTAGAACCCTAGTTTTACCCCTTGGGGTGCATATAGAGCTTTGTGAAGGACATGTGGTCAAAAGCTATAAAATGGCCATGGAACCTAGAATATGTGTTCATGGGATGTAATTATGCCATAGGAAATTTTGAGAGAATTTTAGGAGAATTTATTCCCCCTAAATTAGGTCATAACCCCTTTAGAGAAATTTCTTATAAGAGACATTTACATGTTCAAATGGTCTTGGATGGTGATGAAACCTTGGTAGTACCTTTATTTTTATGTGATGAACCTCTGGTAATTTTTGTGAAATTAATTAGGTGATTTAACCAACACTTCATTTACAAGGCACTTATATTACCTTAATCTTAAGAAATATAATTGAGGGTCTACTACTCTCTGGAAAAATGTGCAACTTGGTGATAGTACATTTCAAAGCACTAGGAAGCTCTGTGAAATTTTATGGAATTTCTGGAAGTTTTTATCAGTAGACTACTTCACAACATGAGCAAATTTGAAATTACATGGATTAATTATTTCAGTGAGAAAATGATTTCCATAAATTGTGAAACTCTGTAATTATGCTTTTCTGGACATAATAGAGGTCTGGTAATTTTTCTATAATTTTGACATAAGTATTCTTGGTCGTTCCTTCATAAATCTTCAAGTTTGGATAGAAGTTAAATATTAGAAATAGAGGACAATTCCTCACTGTAAAAATATGATATGCTGTATTTGCTGATATTTAGTCATCATAGATTTATCATTATTTTATGGAGGCCATATCATAAGAATATCTTACACTTCATGTTCATTTTCATACTTGGCAAATGTTTGGAGAAATTAAAATAAATGCTAAATAAATAAGTAAAAATATGATTCTCTGGATTTAGTCTTATAACATCATGATAGACTCCCAGTAATAATATTGAGTCAATTGGATGAACATTTGGAGTACCTCCTCTTACGCAACCCATATAACTCATTTGGTCTGCGTATAGTAAAACTGTGAAATTTGAGAATCAAGTGGATCCTTAGGAGGGAATGGGAGGTAAGTGGTTTACCTAGTTTAGTTTAAAAGTTGTGATTGTCAACAAGAAGGATTATAGATGGTAAAGGTGTGCTTGGTGAGTTAGAGGTAAGTTGCACTCGGGGTCGACGAAAGATCGTCTTGGAAAGTCATAAGTCACTTAGGGTTAATCCAAGAGTAATGACAAGGAGGGTATTCTTACTGGTAGATACCAATAACACTAAGTGTCTTGAGAAAGGGAGCTTTGGGGTTTCATCCCATTGTGGCTCCCAGTACCGTAGCGAGACCCTTACAGGGTAATCTCGGGAAGTCCAAGATTAACCGTAAATTGTAGGGGTAAGTTGATATACAAGATTAACTTAATAATACGCACACCAACACCCCATAGTTACCGGAGGTTAGTTGGTTTGGTTGTACGAGTGGTAGGCTCGGTGGTTGAAGCAGCGGACTAGTTAGTCAGGTGAGCTTGTGACTCAGTAATGCTTGTTGGTACGGACGGGTTAGTCCGGCGAGCCGTTGGCTCGGAAGGTTATAGTGACGGGCGGGTTAGCCCGGGGAATTTATGGCTCGGAATATAGTAGACATGTTGCATGTGCATGAAGGTGGTGGGTCTCCGGTATTGGACGGTCGTTCACACCGACGTCAATACATTGACTCGGCAAGTGTGGAATTTGCACTTAGCCTTGAAAGTCTGGTGGTCCAGCCAGTAAGAGTACGCAGATGCTCCGTTGTTGTGTTCTTAGCGTTGAGGCGTACGATAGGTCTAGGTTAGGTAGTGTGAATACCAACCTAGAGGTGGGCGAGGCCCAACCCACCGCTTCCGTTTGCCACTACGAGAGTATCCTGGGAGTCTTGCTAACTCCAAAAAGGGGGAACTAAAGGTCTGTGCGCATAGAGTCGAAGTGTGTGAGTTGCACTTGTATGAACATAGCATAAACTGCATACCTTGCATGTCATAGCATAAACATTGCTTTTCAACCCCTACCCCTATCGTATAAGTCGGTTATGGGACTTCTTATACGATAGGCCTTGCTAAACGACCCCTTGGTCTATAGGTTTGTATGTGCATTCCTATAAATCAATGGTTACTTTTATATTATATACATGTCTTTACTCACTGCACTTTACTTATTCTTTACCTGCTCTTACTATGCTCTTTCACTGCTTCAATTATATATATACACATGTGTAGTGTAGAAACATTTCCTGTAGACAAATACGCCGTCATCTGCTTTGTTTTATACCCTTTGCTGTCCTCCGCTTCATCCTCCCGCACGGTGCCTATGAGCCATTGGGGGTGGGGTGGAGAACATAAGGCTTAGTCTTTTTGACTAACGGTCGGTGGACCATATCATTTTAGGGGTTCGAGGAGACGCGGCAGCACCAGAGGCCGGTGCAGACGGAGGCGGGCCAGTCTAGTACAGGAGCACCAGTTTCAGGATCAGTGAGTGATTAGTAGTTAGCTTTCGCGAGTGATCTTATAGTGAGGACATGATGTACAGAGCATGAGCCCTTTATTATTGTAACCCTTGTTATTTCAGTTATACCATGTGGACATTTAATATATATATAGCATGTGATTGTGGACTTGAACTTCATTTTGTTCGTTTATGCTTTTCTTCTTCTGTGATCGATATGGCCGGCAGGATCGGCGTTTTGTAGTGGCAACTTTCCCAAGTGAAGGTGCCACCGCAAAGCGGCGCTTCTGGGCATAAGACCCGGGTTTTTGAAGAAAAAAAAGGGTCTTACAACGGGCCTCCTACTTTTCAACCTTTTCGGAAGCATTTTCTCATCCCGATACACAGTTGGCGCCGCAGAAATGTTTTCTCCTCCTGATCTAGTTTGACAACACCGCGGAAACCCTAGCCTTTCTCCTGACGATACAGTTCTCCCGACGATCCATCTTTCGCCCGAGCGCGCATTTTCGGCCCAGACGTGCATTTTTCCGCTCGGGCGCGCATTTTAGGGCGACCACGCATTTTTCCACGTACCGCACATTTTTGGTTGTGCATTTTTGGCCCAAACGCACATTTTTCGCCTGGGTGCCCTCGTGTGTATGGTTTCGTCCTCCCTTTCGGGGTGATTTTGGACCCTTCGAGTGGGCGCGGTTCGCGTGCGCGGCTCGCTCGTTCAGGTTGTATTGCTTGAGTGTTTCGGTCGAAGTCCTTCCAGTTTGGCTCGGGAATCTTTAGGGGGAACCTCATCAAATGCCCCCAAATTTTCGCGGGTCGTGATTCGTGAAGCGACGAGGCCGAAAATTTCTAACCTTGATTATTTCGCCTTGGGGTCATGCACTTTGAATTATTACTTCGTGCACGCATTAATTATCGTTTGCGGCATGGACTGTCCTCTTCGTTAGGCCTGGAGGTGTTCGTTGATCACTTGGCACCACTCGTGTTGTTCTTGTGAGTTGAAGATTCCACGGTGAGTTTTTAGACGAAGACTTTTGCAGCTACTTGCTCGCGCATCGCTCTTGCTTGTCATGTGGCAATTGCGGCGCTTTGCCCGTTCTCCAGTTTTGAGCTTTGTGTATCTCACTGAGTATGAGTTCGACGCGACGCATTGAGTTTGTGACCTTTATTGGGCGTTGGTGTCGGGGGCTTATGTTTGAACGTAGCTCGAGGGGCCTTTTCCCCTTGTCCTGACGATGTGAAAAGACCTGGGGGTCCGTTCCTCTAGAAATTCGTCGGAGGGTTCGAGATTTGCTCTTGTCTTGGGGAGAAAATGGATTCGGGGGTCCATTATAATCGTGAAGTCGAAAGACACGGGCTCTATTTGTTTAAGAGGCGCAGAAGGACCCGGGGTCTGTTCTTATTGAAATGGGTGGAAGGACTCGGTGTTCGTTCCTATTAGGAGGCGACGATGAACTTGGGGTCCGTTCACTTTGTTGGAAAAGGTTAGAGTTCCACTCGAGAAGTCAAACACTCTGTTGGAAAAGTTCGGAGTCTCCTTCTAGGAAATTCACACACTTTGTTGCAAAAGGCCGGAGTCCAACTTCGGGAGTCGAATACTCTGTTGGAAAAGGTCGGAGTCTCACTGCGGGGAGCCGAGCACTATTTGGAAAAGGTCAGAGTCCCACTGCGGGGAGCCGAGCACTCTATTGGAAAATATCAAAGTCACACTGCGGGGGACCGATCACTGTGTTGGAAAAGGTCAGAGTCCCACTACGGGAAGTCGAACACTCCGTTGGAAAAAGTTGGAGTCCCACTGCGGGGAGCCGAACACTCCGTTGGAAAAGGTCAGAGTCCCACTGCGGGGGGCCGAATACTCTGTTGGAAAACGTTAGAGTCCCGCTGCGGGGAGCCAAACACTATGTTGGACAAGGTTTGAGTCCCGATGCAGGGAGCCGAACACTCTGTTGGAAAAGGTCGGATGTTGAAGCCAGGAAAATCCTAGCTCCAAAATTCGGATCAATGCAGCCAGAGGCTACTCGCTCAGCAATCCGACAAGAAGACTTGGTCAGCAATTACGAAAGAAATAGGAGGATAACAAACACAACCCCAGGTGCTGTGGCAGGGAGGTCCCACCACGTACCTAAAAGCTCAAAGGAGTCTTCTCCTCCAAAACCACGAATGGCCGAGCTTGGTACTAGGAATGCACTGGTTAGGGAGGATTCTCGCCTATAAGGGGGGTGAAGCTCTGATTTTTTAACAAGTGTCATTCCTGGTACCCCTGAGGGTCTATTTATAGACAAATCTTGAGGGAGAGGAGGCATGTGACTATCCCTGATCCCCTTGGAGGTGATTTGAGCAAAGGCCTAGGCGGGCGAGTAGGCGTGGACCTCGGCCGAGGCTGGCGAATTGGTTGAAGAAAGTCGCCTATAGATGAGAGCATCAAAGCCTATGACCTTCTCGCTCGGTCGGCTAGCTAACTCCGGGCACGCCTGCCTTCTTGTTCTGGGGGCGAGCAAGCTCCTACTCGCACTCCCGAGTCACCTGATCTTGTTGTGCTGTCTGATATCAGTGTTGACCGTTGACTTTGACTTCTGCCTACGTGGCCTTCAGATAGGCCCACCCTTGGAGAATGAGGGTTGTACACAATCCCCGCTCTTTGCGAGCAACGTAGTTGATTTGAAAGAATCATCCAACCTGTATTCGACGAGCTGCCTCTGGCGAGATACTAACTTACTCGGTAGCCAGGGGGGTCCCTAGAAATCTATAAATAGGGGGGACGGTCCTTCCCTGGCACGCCACTTTTTTATATTCGACGAGATGTTGTCTACCGAGGAAATGTTTGCGAAGGCCGAGTTGTTGAGGAAGTTGATGAAGAAGACGAAGAGCACAGATACTCGCAAGAGGAAGAGGGGGCCTTTCGATCGTCGCCCTAGCCCATCGAGCGAGGAGGTCCCTCGTGCTAGTCCTGCGCCCTCTGTGCCTGAACCTCCCCTAACGCGACCGAACGACGAGAGGCTGGGGGGCAAAGCTCCTCGGCCAACCGCCAAGGATGAACCGATGAGCGCCCGCCCAGATCTTCTCTGGGAAGGTAACTATTGCTTCAAAGTGTTGAACTCTTGGCGCTATCTTTTCGTTGATGCCGACATTTTTTTGTAGGTGGGCTTCCCTCTGAATCAAATGTGCATACGTCTCCGGTGGGAGAGCGCGTAAGTACTGAGCACAATGGACATGGCGGTACCCACGTCTCATCTTCCTCAGCGAGGCGATGCGGCGTCGTCGTCACACAATGGACAGGGCGGTCGTTCAGGGGGCCGGCATAACTCTCCTCGGCGCTTGCCTTCGTCACATCGATCTCCTCCTCGGCGGAAGCTCAGTCCTCGGCGATCCCCGTCTCCTCCCCGGATTGGTTCTCCTCCTCGCCGGGATGTTCCTCGGCGATCCTCTTCTCCTCGCCACCAACCGAGGGCGGTGCCTATGCGGGCAGGTATGAATAATGTATCGTGTTGTCTATATGTGGCTCTTTTCCTAATCCACTACCTTTTTTAGCTCGTGCGATGTCTCCGGGGTCGGCCTTTATCGAGGCGCTAGGCCTTCCCACTTGCGAATACAGGATGAAGATGGCCTCGGCCTATCTCGATCTTGAGATAAAGGTCGAAAGACTGATGGCCTACGAGGTTCATCGACGAATGTCTCTGATTGAAGGGCGCATGGCGAACATCGAGGGCTTCGAGCATCAGTTGGAGATGGCGGAAGGGAAGCACTATCTTATCCACGAGTTGGAGTGGCGGATGACGGACTTGGAGCATCGGTACGAGTTGTGGAAGATGGACCTCCGCGGCATGCGGGCGAGTATGGGTTCTCTCGTGACCCTTACTCGCGTGGAAGAACATATTCGCCTTAGCGAGGAGCTCATGGCGAGGGCTAATGAACAGATGGGTTTTGCTCGTCAACTGGGCTTCACCGGGCGGCATGGCGCCACCTCGGATAGGCGCGACGACCCTTCTGTGAACTAGCATCGTTTATCTTCGTGTATTTTTAAGGACATTATTCGGACTGTATTTGTAATAATCTTGAACTGCTCGTTGTAATTTCGAACTATGTTGGTTAGTCGCGTTTGTGTCGCTTCTATTTTCTGCAGGAATTTCTTATGTTTTCCACGGTTCGTCGCCTAAGTGCGGGGAGGTTACAGGACAAATCGTGCGTATTGTTAGCATGCGGCTTCGTAGTTGGCAAGTAGGTAAACAACTCGCACGCAGTTAGGTCGCGACCCCCCCCCCCCCCATTTCTATAAATAGGGAGGTAGGGGCCCAAAATCGGCGTGCTTTCCCGAAGTCTTACGAGCATACTACTAACTCGCCCAGTTTCTTTACTACTTCTCGATGACGCCTTCCGTGGATGCTGAAGCTCGGCGCTTGAATTATGCCGAGAATTTTATCGCGCAGAAATTCAAGAAATCTGTTACGCGCCCGGATGACTTAGAGAGGTTATTCCACCATTACCTAGTTTGGGGATTTCGAGCTTGCCTTCCCGCCCCCGGTGAGCGGATCAACACCTTCGCGGAGGGGAAACTCGTCTTTCCCCTCTCGCATTTCGAGGTCGGCCTGCGCCTTCCTCTCTGGCCAGAATTCTGCCAGATCTTAAGGTACTACGGCTGGGTCCCCGCCCAGATCAATACCAACAGGGTAGCGATCATCATTGGCTATCTATGCTTTCAGCGTAGCGAGAAGATCGCTTTCAATCTCGACATCTTCCCGAAGGTATTCTATATGGGCGCGACCAAAGAGGGGGTGATCTTCTTCGACAGCCATCACTGCAAAATATCGGTGACGTCGAACAAGGTCCATCGATGGAACGAGAAGTTTGTTTTCGTATCCGGCGACTTCTCCGAGATACCTACTCGCCCTCAACAGAGACCGACCGCGGCGCTCGCCACCCCCTCGCTCCGAGGTAATCGTGAGGACCTATTCCTTGCGTTGAACGATAAGAAGTTCGACATCGTGTTCTGGCGCAGGAACATCGACCAGCTCGAATATGTGCAGCCTGGCGAGGGTAACGTTTCTTGGTCACCGCTTAATTTGGTTCGATCTTTGCCTTTTGCCTAACGTCTTTCTTCTAGGCTGCCGGCATCTACCTTCGGCGCCTCTTCCCGTGGGGGGCCAGACTCCACCTCCTCTATCTCCTTCGGCGGCCTTGGCGACGATGCGGCAAGGCGTGGAGGAGGAAGGCGAGGAGGAGACCCCCCTTTCGGGAATTCCTGTTGAGCTCGGCGACCCTGCCGAGATCCTTCGTACGGCGGGATGGCCGGATGTAAACGAACCACCTGAGACAAAGAAGAGAAAGAGAAAGGAGATTGCTCGGCGTGTGGCGGCGGAGCGGGCATGCGAAGAGGAAGATAACGTCCCTGAGAACCACCCGAATTTCGGGCAGGGTTCGCAGAATAAGGGCCTGGATGGCGAGCAACTGATTTCTTGGAGCATGGAACGCAGCGAGGTCTCCCTGAGTACTCGCCTGTCTTCGTGGAGCGAGGACGAGGTCCCCAACAACGATGATTTTAGCATCTTGTTCGGACTGTACGGTCGCGATGATGTGAAGGTATTGCGGGAGTCTTCTCCTCGCTTTCTCGCTGATCAGGGGTCGCGAGCGATGCTGCGTGCCGCAGAGCTTTTTCACCAGACCGCCCGAAACATTTTTGGCGCCGAAGAGGAACTCGCCCTGTATCAGAAGATACTATAGAAGCGGAGAAGCGCGAGGCGGAGGCCATGAAGCGGGCCAAACCTGCCGAGGACAAGGCCGAGTCCACCAGAGGCTTCGAGGTGATATTGGTAGTTCGCGCGAGCTCAAATTGAGACTCTATCTTTTTATTCTACACTTTGTAACCCCATACTTCTCGCCTTTGCAGGAAGAGCAATTGGTCGTGGCCGGGACGATTTCCAAGCTCGAGAGTGACCTGCGGGCCAGCCAGGTCTTGCTGGAGGCGACACAAGTTCACAACGTCGAGCTAGAGTCGAGGATGGCCGCCCATACCTCCTCGGAAGCTGGACCTTCGCGCCGGGCTGAAGGATCTTTCCTGACTTCGCAGGAACTTTCGTCGCTTCGGCGGGAGATCTCCCTTTCCGCCGACGACCTAGTCTTTGCGAAGTTTTTTGTAGTGGGCCTACTGGTTCCGGGAGCCGATAAGATGACGACGGAGGGGCTTCTCTCCGATATTTTGAATGCAGGCGAGGATTAAGATCAAGATGACGAGGAGGGAAATGAGTCAAACTCATCTGATTATGCTCCGTCGCCTAAATGAACTTTTATATTTCTGAACAGTTTTGATGCTTCTCGCGGCTCTGCGAGTATAATTTTTTGGTAGATAACATTTTTCTTTTGATAGTGATATTTATCTTTTTGATGGATGACAACCCCTGTTTTCCTTGCACTGTTGTGATGTCGCTAAGCTCATAGGCTCGCTTGTATATGCTTACCTGTCATTCTGATCCAGGTGACTTTGGAAGATGTTTGCCGACTATCTTACCTTACTCGCCTCTTAGATCTTCGCAGTTGCATAGTAGATACTCGCCTTTATGGTTACTCGCGGTTACCCTAGCGAGTTGACGCCCTACTCGCAACCTGGTCGGTGAGAGAAATGCTGAGCAGGGAAGGACGATCAGGGTGTCTAGAGGGACACACAATCCCGATGGTCTCCCTCCTGCTTTGCCGACGGATGTCGAGGAAGTTGCTAGGTAGGGAAGGACGGTCAGGGGGTCCAAGGGGACACACAATCCCGATAGTCTCCATCCTACCTTCCTCATTCCTGGATCTTGGCGAATCTTCGCACTGTTTACTCACAATCAGAGGGGGATTAAAACATACCAACTCAAATGATTGGATAGAGTTATCAGAAACTCGATGCTAGGTCACGAGCCTTTTGTTCTCAAGGGTTTACGACGCCTTTATTCAAGGGCCCCCTAAGAGGTTAAGTCGATCATCCTATCGCCGAGTTGGGAGGTCGGCATCACGACTTCTTCCTGATAATCTCTCCAATCGGGTGAGAGGTGCAGTCGGAGGGAACCGCGACCAACGTGCAAGGGGGGAGCTGATCTCGACCGTTAATGCAGAGGCTATTGGGTCCAGCGTTCCTTCACTTGACCCGTAGCGCCCTTCCGTTGATATAAAGATCAAGTTGCGCCTTCACCAACAGTCATGGCTTTTGGTGTAGTTGGTTGCGCTGGGTCCTCTCAATTGGTTTCAAAGCAGGTTGCAGGTTCGAGACCGGGGGGCGCTGATAATTCCTGAAATTCTCTCTACCTGTGTGGGTCCTGGCGGGTCAGGCGGCCGCAGACATATGTCAAGCCACCTCTGAGCTTGCGGGCCATGTGGAGCACCTCTGAGCTTCCGGGTCGTGCTGGACGTCGGGGGGGGGGGGGGGGGGGGGGGGGGGGGGGGGGGGGGGGGAGATTGTTGGGTCCAGCGTTCCTTCACTTGACCTGTAGCGCCCTTCCGTTGATATAAAGATCAAGTTGCGCCTTCACCAACAGTCATGGATTTTGGTGTAGTTGGTTGCGCTGGGTCCTCTCAGAGGCTTGGTCTTAGGGGAACGAACTACTGAGGCACCATCCCATCATCCGTTATGGATCTTACGAGAATCAATTCGGAGGCTTGTTTCCCAACCTGACGCGGAGGTCGGCTTCACCTGCTCTTCTTCCTTTTTAAAGATTTGCTGCTGCGATAGACATAAGAAACTCTCGCTGTCCCATGTTTCAGGGAGGTGAGGAATTTATTTATAAATAATCAATTTACAGGAGAGGGATATATACGTTCCTGCTTAGGGATAAAACCTTTTCAGGTCATCGTCGCTCCAGGTATTCCCCAATAGCTCCCCCTCGTGATTCTGTAGGCGATATCCTCCTGTTGCAAGTGATCCGTGGACGATGAAAGGTCCCTCCCAATTTGGGTTGAGCTTTCCAACGGCTGCCGATCTTCCTTCCATGTCCGCCTTCTTTAGGACTAGATCACCTGCTTGGAAGTGCTTGAGGCGAACGTGTTTGTCGAAGTGCTTCGTCATTCGACGCTTGATCTCCTCTTGCCGAGCTGAGGCTAGATCTCGGAGTTCTTCAATGTAGTCGAGGGACCGTTTCTGAGCTTCCTCATTCTCCAGACGCCACTCTTCATCTCCGTGTAACACCCCAAAACTTCGAAGCAGATTTGGGCTGCTGGGAGCTAGCGCTGGCGGTAGTGCTACCGCCTGGCGCTAGCCATCTCGACGGTTGCTAGCGTCGAGACGGAAGCCTTAAGCGTCGACAGCCGCTAGCGTCGAGACGGGAGCTAGTGCAGGCGGTAGTGCTACCGCCTAGCGCTAGCCATCTCGACGGTTGCTAGCATCAAGACGGAAGCCTTAAGCGTCGATAGCCGCTAGCGTCGAGACGGAAGCTAGCGCAGGCGCTAACGCTAGCGCGCGATACAGATCCGTGATCTGAAATCGTGGGCATTAATGGGACATTGACTTTGGGGCATTGTTTTGGACAGAGGTGCCCGGGATGTGGCCTTAGGTGGTCGAAAGGCTCTTGGATTCCTTTATGCCTTAAGGAAATTAATTTGGAGAGAGGGAGAGCCTTGGAGAAGATGATGAATAAGGTTCCTCAACCCTAGAGCTTGGATTTGGTGGAGCTACACTACTCCGATTCCCTCAACGTTGGTGGCTACGCGTAGAGGAGGGCTATACGCTCCTTTCCATCCATACCAAAAATCAAGTTATGGCCTCGAAGCGACGTCTAAGGGTAACGATCCTTTCTACCCTCTTTTGGACATGTGTTAGTCCATTTCCGTGCATCTTTGAGGTCCCTACCCAAAAGGGTGAGGTCGTGACCTCCGACGGGTGGATTCGTGTTATCCCCGTCAGATCTTGCATACATGTAGAGTCCATGCGTGGAATGGACGTATGCGCGCTGTGTGAAGCCCATCCGAGACGGTTCGTCCGGATTGGTGATGCTTTTTGATATTATGCGTGTCGGGGAAAACTCCGTGTTGATATCCTGCTTCGTAGGACTAGAGGGTGCTACTGTATGCGCAACAACGCCTGGGGGTGTGCCCTGGGAAGCACCCGAAGTTAGAAGCAGAAATGGAGTTCTGTTCACTACCGCTGGCGCTAGCGTTATCGCCGGGCGGTAGCTCCCAGACTTGGTTCTGGTGATTTTGTGCGTTCTGAGGCAGTGGAAGTGCTACTGCATGTGCAGTAATGCCTGGGGGTGTGCCCCGGGAAGCACCCACAGCTAGAAGCCAAAATGGGGTTTCTGTGCGCTATCGCCAGGCGTTAGCGTTAACGCTGGCGATAGCTCCCAGACTGAGTTCTGGTGATGTTGTTGTGCCCACCTGTTGAGAGGACCTGAGGCCTGTGTGCCCGACCTTTGAGGGTGTCCTGGTGGATGACTTAGCGGCCCGTAGAGCTGGCTAATTGAGAATACCTGGGCTGAGGGGACGCCATACCCGCTTTTCGTGTTGTACAACGAGAGCTGTGAACAACGGGCATTTGGCGAACCTGAAACCGCACCATTGCAGCACCTGATTAGTAAGTCTCGTACAACATGTCGGGAAGCATTGGGAAAGAGTCTTCAGACTACGGGATGTTCACAATTAAAGCACGGGAGAGCCCTGGTATTCGGGCCACCGACTTTAGCCTCGAAGGGCAAAGCCATCAAGAGATGATGGTGGTGGAAGGCGGAGTACACCAAAGAGTGCCTGAGAGCACGAGACGTGGAGTCCATTCTCACGTTTGTGATTGATGCATATGTATGAATTGTTGTGGTCTGTGTCAGCCACTTTATTCTGTTATATATATATGCTGTGATGCTCTTGCAGGGACGGGAAACTACCACCCCCTCGAAGGGGTGGGGTCGTTATAATTTGGTCAACCGTTGCTGACCGTTGCCCTGTTTTTCCACCGTTTTTGGTGGGCTTGTTGTACAGGTGCTGGATCGAGCGGGAACATAGCGGGCTCATAGCGAGCTGAAGCCCCTGCGCTGCTGCGGCCCTTGAAGGCCTTTTTGATGTTCTCTTGTTTTCATGTATGGTCGGCTTGCGCGCCGATGTTGGTAATTTGTAAGGCCGTTGTGCCTAAATTTTGTTGTATAAAACATTTCATTCCAAGTAATAGAAGTGGACATACCCGGGTTCGGGTTTTGTGGTTTATATATCTTGTCTCTCTCTTTTGCTTCCGCATAGAATGCTCTGAGTTAGGTTCGTTGTTTAGAGCCGTTCGATATTTCAATTAAGTGACGTTCCCGTTTGTTTTGTAGTATATGGAGTGGGGCCCCGGCCGGACCTTCTGTTATATGCTCCCGAACGGATGGGGATATTACAAATTGGTATCAGCTTCTTGGGTTCCGTGTCCTTCTAAGGAATTCGTGGGCGAATTCTTTTAAGGGGTGGTGAGCACGTGTGTGCACTACCGTCGAGACGTAAAATAAACCCAAAAATGTCCACTTAGGAATAAAATGTAACAACAAACCAACAATTTTTGCATGATTTTGGAACCTGAGTGTTCCTTTTGTTGTTAGTTGCGACTGTGCTGTCGCCTAACTGTGTGATGCACTCGTGTAGGGCACTCGAATTACAGCGGGACTGTCGCGTCCCCGTGACGTGGTTGAGAGTAGCGGGTCTGCTGAGGCTCCTACACCTCCGTCTGCTGAGATGGTTCGGCGAGTTACAGAAGCCGTTCAAGCTGCATTGAATGGCCAGTCTGGAGGGCAAGGTCAACCGTCGGTGCAGGAAGTGGCCCCAGAGACACTAAGAGTGGAGCAAGTCCCCGTGAGGCATGCTGCTGTGCAACAGCTGAAGCACTTCCTAGGATTTCGACCTCCTCCATTTACCGGGGTTGAATCCCCAGCTGAGGCCGAGGACTGGCTGTCGCATATGGAGCGAATTCTGACAGCGACACAGTCGGATGAAGCGCATAAAGTGACCTTCGCTACTTTCTTGTTGGAAAAGGAAGCCAGGCGGTGGTGGGATGAGGTAGAGAGGCGCCAGTTTGCGGGAAGGCGACTGGTTGATGTGCCGATGGAAGAGTTCTCGAGAATCTTCCTGACAAGGTATGTGCCTCCGTCGCAGCAGATCGCGATGGAGAACCAGTTCCTGGCTCTGACGCAGGGTGATAGACTGGTTGATGACTACCTGTATGAGTTCACCTGCCTCGGGCGTTACGCTGGAACTTCTTTCGATGATGAGGGGAGAAGGGTGAACAGGTTCTATGGAGGCTTGCGTAGTGAGTTGCGGTACCTTCTGACAGGGCCGTTGACGCAGGGTTTCACGACCCTCGTTAGTTCAGCCCGAGCACTTGAGCAGGATATGCTCAGGGAGAAGGGCAAGGTGGCTGTGGTCGAGGCAGTGCCGGAGGGCAAGGCGCCGAGTGCGGCAAAGTTGCAGAGGTTGAATCGCTAGAAGAAGGCTCGTTTATCTGGGCCAGCTCCCTCTGCTTCGGGCGCGTCGTCTGGACGTGGCCCTCTTATTTGTTTTACTTGTGGCAAGCCTGGCCATTTCTCTCGGGATTGCCGCAGTGGGCTTCCAAGGTCAGAGAAGAAGACTGGGCCATCTTATTCTGAGAAGGGGAAGGCGGCTGAGTCCACTGCCTCCCGTATGGCTCCCCCGCAGCCCAGAGTTTTCAGTCTTGGTCAACAGAAGGCTATCAAAGCCAAGGACGTCGTGACAGGTATAATTTAAGATACAGTCCTTATTATTTTATATACCTGTTTTAGTGTTCATGCTAACCTTGTTTGGCGGCGTAGGCTTTGTAAATGTTTTAGGCGTTCCTGCGAGAGCGCTTTTCGATACTGGAGCTTCGCACTCCTTCTTATCGTCGGACTTCATCCAACGTATTGGTGCGCCGTCGATTGCTTCTGCAGATGGACTGGAGGTCCTACTGCCGAATGGATATTCGATGCGTGTGGAGAGGAGTTGCTGCGTAAAGGTTCTAGTTGGAAGCCAGGAGTGACCTGAAAGCATCGTTACTCCCCCTGGTTGAGTTCGATGTAATCTTCGGCATAGACTGGCTGTCGGAACAGCGTGCATGCATCGATTGCACCACCAAGGAGGTGAGGTTTGGGCAGTGTGCTGATCGTGAGACAGTCTTTGCGGGCATGCGTGGATCGAGCAAGATGCTGATGTCTGCTCTCCAGGTGTCCAAGGCAGTGCGACAGGGAGCAGAGTTATTCTTTGCTCTAGTGGAGGCTTCAACGTCGAGGCCCAGCCTAGTGGATGTTCCGGTAGTTTCAGAGTTCCCCGATGTGTTCCCGAGCGATCTCCCCGATGCTCCACCGCAGCGGGAGATAGATTTCACGATTGAGTTGGTGCCAGGCGCTAAGCCTGTGGCCCGCTCGCCGTATCGTATGGTGATGAGTCCTGATCATATACACTTTTATGGACTCATCTGGGCCATCTATTTAGTCTTTTCACTGCACTTTCGCCCTGTTTTAGCTCATATTGGTCATTCTATGCTAGGTGCACTTATAGGCCCTATTTGGTGTAATTTCGTATCTTTCTTTGTTATTAGTTTTCTTGCGATGTTAAGTCCCACTTTCAGTGGCTAGACTGGTGTTGTACGCTAGAACAGGAGTCGTGCAGGTGCTTCCGGTGCAATTCTGCACAGGAACACTGCGCACGATCACTGGTTCTATTGCGCACGACCACTGGTCGTGCGCCACTGATCGTGTGCACTTAACACTTTTTTCATGAGTTCTGTTTGGTGCAGTGCGCACGACCATCTACGATAGTGCGCACGACCACCGGTCGTGCGCCACTGTTCGTGCGCACTTATCATCAATTTCACGAGTTCTGTTTCAATCAGTGCGCACGACCACCTACGATAGTGCGCACGACCATCGGTCGTGCGCCACTGGTCGTGCGAACATGTTATTTCATAATTTCTGTCTCTGCAGGTTCCGTCCAGGCAGAGCGCACGATCACCGAATTCTAGTGCGCACGACCATTGGTCGTGCGCCACTGACCGTGTGCACTGTTTAATTCCAGCGCCTATAAATTCCGCTGCTCGCGATTTAGGTCAGATCGACCGCCGTTTTCACGCCCAGCTCCGCCGTTCCGCGCCAGTTTCGCCCCTCCATCGTCGCCCACCATCTAGAGGTGCTCCGGGCTTGTTCTTCACGCCAATCTTGAGCCGGAGTTTCCTCTCGGCCTCCTCCTTCATCCTAGCGCTCCAAAGGAAGACCTAGCCGCCATTACCATCAAGCAAGGGGAAGTTTGCAACCTCTACCGGATCGTGACACGAAGAAGACGGGCTCATTGGAGAGTAGTGACAGCTATCTCTACCCCGGACGTAGTTGTGGACCGAGCTTGGACGCGGATTGACAACCCGGCGATTCCAACCGTGAATCTACAACGAGCCTTCGGATTCGGTCGATTTCTTGCCTTGTTCTCCTCTTATTGATTGTTGTAATAGTTAGATCTTTTGTATTTTGATGAAGAACACTATAGACCTTGCTATTTAAAGTTATTTCATGTCTTTGTGAAATACCCTTTTTGTTTATTTGTGTGCTTGAGGTGCGCCCCATTCCATCCTCCATCCCGCCGTCACGTCCGGTGCCGCACTAGCAATTGCTAGTGGCGTGCTTGTCGAAGAGGTGCTTGCGACCCTCATTCCGTTAGCCTACTCGCCCATCCGCTTACCGAAGCGTGGCATCGCGGCCCGTACTCCATCCCGCCTAACGAAGCAGTGCGCTCAAGGCCTGCACAGTTCGATTCCGCTTGCCTACTCGTCCATCCGCCCTTTCGACGCAGCGCGCTCAAGGCCTGCCTAGTATCCATCTCGCCAAGCGAAGCATTGCATAGCGGCATTGCATAGGAGTAGTTGATAGCTTTTATTTTATTTTCCAAAAGCCAAATCACCCCGTTTCCGCATTCCATCCGACTCAAGGACTTCGATCTCAAGTCCTTCCTCGAACGTTAACTCCACCTTACTGTGCTCCTTGAGAGATTCGATACTCGAGGATTACTCCTCATTTTATATTACTTGAACGATCGGTACACTGCCGTTTCGTGTCGCAGTCGAGCTACCGCCTATTGCGGTGTGTGAGATTTGCGCCATCAAGTTTTTGGCGCCGTTGCCGGGGAACACAGTCGTGTGAGTTTTCTTGAGAGGGAGAGCCGAGAGATAGTAGTTCTTCCAGTGTGTATAGCCGCCTTTTTAATTTCTGTTTGCTTTTTACTTATTTACTGCTTGTTTTTATTTCTTTCCCTCTTATTTTAAAGTTTTAGGCAAGTCTAATCCAAGAAGTTCTATTAGTTTGTGTAAATTTTCTTGCTAAGAATTTCAGTCCCGTTATTTCTGCTTTAATTGTCAAATATGTCGTCATGGGATATTTCACCTAGCTTTAATGATACGATGGTTTATTATATAGACCAAATGAATGAGTTGAATGCTAGGCAGTGTAGGAACATTGTTTGCTTGTTGTGTCGAGGAGAGGGTCATGAATTGAAGGACTGTCCTAGTCTTTTCAAGCCTGACCGCCACTCCTCCACTCAGGACAACATTGTCCCTATCGCTCATTCTTTACCCATGGAGGCAATTGTGCCCTCTACCCCTGAGCTTGTCTCGTGCACGGACTCATCACTCCCTGTTTATGGCTTCACTCCCAGTGATGATGATCACTCATCTGTTAGCCAACAAGGAGAGGAATGGGAGCTCCTAGATGCACCTGAGTATGATGAGGAAAGTATTCTTTCCATCGGGGAGGCTTTAGCAGACCTTTTTGCGGAGGAACTGAATATTTTTGTACCTCCAGTTTCTTTGCAAGATTTTTCTACACATATTCTTTATGATCCTATCGAAGTAAAGGAGCTGGGTGATGCTTCTGATTCGGAGGGTGCTCCAAAGTGGGATGAGGATGTCATTTTCCCTGAGGGGGAGAATGAATACTTTGAACACGATGATGCACCTCGGTGGGATGAGGAGGATACTCTCTCTGATGAGGAGGTTTGCACTTCTTCATGGGACGAGGAGGTCCAAATCACCACTGAGGCTCCTGAGTTCTCAAGTCCCCCTTGCTATGATATTTACGATGATGATAGTGATCTACCCTTGGATCCTGCTGGGAGTGAGACCGGGACCACTCCCCCGATTTTTGATTATTTATGTCATTCTTCTCTTTTATTTCCTGACCCCCCCCCCCCCTTCTTCATCTGAGCCTGTGCAGGTTGAGTCTTCACAGGTACATCAGGAGGACTTGGAGCATGATGCTCAAGTCAATGATGAGTGTATCCTCACATGTGAGGAGGTTGACCCCTCCTCCATAGAGGAAGCTCCACTCATTGCCTTTTCCTCCTGCTGCCTCCCTGTTGACGATACCTTGCTAGGCAAGGATGTGTTTTGTGAGATGAGTGAGGACCAGGCCTCCTCCTTTTCTTACATTCTCTACCCTCTACCTGTGAGGAGCAGGTATCTATATTTAAGTAGAGGGGTGACTGCTCTGTCTCCGTATCGGAACCCGCTACCGATGCGCATATTAGAACAGTTACCTGTGCATTTTTCTTTTCATAGGCCTATAAGCTAGAACTGTACAAAATCTGAATAAGTCGTGCTGGGATGACAATAACCCCAGTAGTTATCTTACTTTTCATGCATTTTATTTTATTCAATCATGTTTAGTTAGCTGTAGTTTATTGTAGTTTATTTTTTCTGCTTCTTTTGTTTTGCGGAGCTGACCCCTGCAGGTACTTCTCTGGATGGCGGATGCTGTAGCTCATTTTAGCTTACACGCCAATCTTCTGGTATGCTCACTTGCTGAGCATTGGGTACTCTCTTTCCCTAGCCCTATTTTGATTTTCCTATCATATATTATGCGGATTGTTTAGTTTAAGTCTGGGGGAGAGTAGTTTTGTTTACCCGCTCACGTGCACTATTGCACTGCATACTAGAAGATTTCATTTAAAATGTTTTGTGTATTTTCATTGCACACCACAGCACCAACTTGAGCGCGTACTCATCTGTATGCAAGCTCTGTAGTGAATTTGATTCTTCTGCTTATGTGGGAAAATCTAGGTGATGGCTTAGGACTATGTAGCAGAGTAAAATGTTGACTCCCGTAGTGCTCCTAGTCGAGTGCTCGGTTGCATAGGAATTTGTGTAGGTTAGATCTCTTTTTATACTATTGTTTTATATTTTTCTCTATTAGTGTAAATGTTATTTACTCTACTCAAATGGTGAATTCGGTGGAATCAAACGGTAGCATAGGGATGTGTGTATACGATCGCTAGATTCGTATTGCTTGAGTCGGGAGAAAGGAGAATCTTTCTTGGTGGCTAGAACTTGCCCCAAGCGATTCTTGAAGCATGGGTATACGGTTAGTCAATTGTGTGAATGTGATATAGGCCATCATTTTGGCCCGGTTGAGCCTTTGTGCCTATCCCTACCGCTATATCCTCGCTAGCCCAGTTGTGCCTACCCGTTCTTTGATTCAGCCCCACTTTTATTTCACCAAAGCCCAAAAGCCAATCCTAGTCGCACACCCAAATCTGAGCTTTAGCTGTTTATTATTTTCATGAGTTGGGTTGTTGATGTGGTAATATGTTTGTGAAGATGTGGATGTGTCCTTTTGTTTATTTGCTGAAAATGATAAGAAAAGAAAAAAAATGAGAAAAAGAAAAAGAAGTTAAAAAGAAAGGAAAGAGAAGGAATGTTTACTTGAAAATCTTTATGTATAGATTTATGTTTGGGAGTAGGCGGTGCACGCACCCATGTTGTTAAGTCCAAGTCTGGGGGTGTTGTGTACCCGCGTGTTTGTGTGGTGAATGAGGATAGTTTCCTGCATTAGCTCATTTGGGTTTAGTGCTTTAACCGTCGTTTTTATCTTTGTTTTTCCTCACCTAAACCCAAGCCCCATTCAAAACCTAAAGTCCTATTGATTCACGCATTTGAGTCAAACCAGTGCCGTGGAGAGAATGTGTCCGGGCAAGCCTATGGTCACCGACACCGATGGATTTCGGTGGAGTTTATCCGGCATCCCAATCTTGAGCAATGCTCATCTCAGCGCTTCGTTTACTTTCTCCGTATGCATGACCGAATGATTCACCGTTGTTCACCATTTTGAGTAGTTGTAATATGCTTTTACTCTTTTAGAAATATATAGACTGTCTATATAATCAGAAAGCTTCTCTACCATTCTTCTTATGCACGTGAGCATGCGACTTCGCATGGTACTCTGTATTGTAGTTTTAAGCCATCTACTTTTCTTTCCCCGTTCGCATGGAATTTGTTTGCTCGGGACGCGCAAACAGGTAAGTCTGGGGGTGTGATGAGTCCTGATCATATACACTTTTATGGACTCATCTGGGCCATCTATTTAGTCTTTTCACTGCACTTTAGCCCTGTTTTAGCTCATATTGGTCATTCTATGCTAGGTGCACTTATAGGCCCTATTTGGTGTAATTTCGTATCTTTCTTTGTTATTAGTTTTCTTGCGATGTTAAGTCCCACTTTCAGTGGCTAGACTGGTGTTGTACGCTAGAACAGGAGTCGTGCAGGTGCTTCCGGTGCAATTCTGCACAGGAACACTGCGCACGATCACTGGTTCTATTGCGCACGACCACTGGTCGTGCGCCACTGATCGTGTGCACTTAACACTTTTTTCATGAGTTCTGTTTGGTGCAGTGCGCACAACCATCTACGATAGTGCGCACGACCACCGGTCGTGCGCCACTGTTCGTGCGCACTTATCATCAATTTCACGAGTTCTGTTTCAATCAGTGCGCACGACCACCTACGATAGTGCGCACGACCATCGGTCGTGCGCCACTGGTCGTGCGAACATGTTATTTCATAATTTCTGTCTCTGCAGGTTCCGTCTAGGCAGAGCGCACGATCACCGAATTCTAGTGCGCACGACCATTGGTCGTGCGCCACTGACCGTGCGCACTGTTTAATTCCAGCGCCTATAAATTCCGCTGCTCGCGATTTAGGTCAGATCGACCGCCGTTTTCACGCCCAGCTCCGCCGTTCCGCGCCAGTTTCGCCCCTCCATCGTCGCCCACCATCTAGAGGTGCTCCGGGCTTCTTCTTCACGCCAATCTTGAGCCGGAGTTTCCTCTCGGCCTCCTCCTTCATCCTAGCGCTCCAAAGGAAGACCTAGCCGCCATTACCATCAAGCAAGGGGAAGTTTGCAACCTCTACCGGATCGTGACACGAAGAAGACGGGCTCATTGGAGAGTAGTGACAGCTCTCTCTACCCCGGACGTAGTTGTGGACCGAGCTTGGACGCGGATTGACAACCCGGCGATTCCAACCGTGAATCTACAACGAGCCTTCGGATTCGGTTGATTTCTTGCCTTGTTCTCCTCTTATTGATTGTTGTAATAGTTAGATCTTTTGTATTTTGATGAAGAACACTATAGACCTTGCTATTTAAAGTTATTTCATGTCTTTGTGAAATACCCTTTTTGTTTATTTGTGTGCTTGAGGTGCGCCCCATTCCATCCTCCATCCCGCCGTCACGTCCGGTGCCGCACTAGCAATTGCTAGTGGCGTGCTTGTCGAAGAGGTGCTTGCGACCCTCATTCCGTTAGCCTACTCGCCCATCCGCTTACCGAAGCGTGGCATCGCGGCCCGTACTCCATCCCGCCTAACGAAGCAGTGCGCTCAAGGCCTGCACAGTTCGATTCCGCTTGCCTACTCGTCCATCCGCCCTTTCGACGCAGCGCGCTCAAGGCCTGCCTAGTATCCATCCCGCCAAGCGAAGCATTGCATAGCGGCATTGCATAGGAGTAGTTGATAGCTTTTATTTTATTTTCCAAAAGCCAAATCACCCCGTTTTCGCATTCCATCCGACTCAAGGACTTCGATCTCAAGTCCTTCCTCGAACGTTAACTCCACCTTACTGTGTTCCTTGAGAGATTCGATACTCGGGGATTACTCCTCGTTTTATATTACTTGAACGATCGGTACACTGCCGTTTCGTGTCGCAGTCGAGCTACCGCCTATTGCGGTGTGTGAGATTTGCGCCATCATATGGCTCCGAAGGAGTTGGCGGAGTTGAAGCTGCAGTTGCAGGAGCTGCTTGAGCAGGGCTACGTGCGTCCGAGTTCCTCACCTTGGAGTGCACCGGTTCTCTTTGTCAAAAAGAAGGACGGTTTCCTGCGGCTTTGCATCGATTATCGGGAGCTGAATAAGCTGACCGAGAAGAACAAGTATCCTCTTCCGAGGATAGACGACTTGTTCGACCAGCTCGTTGGTTCGATTGTATACTCGAAGCTAGACTTGAAGTCCGACTATTATCAGGTGCGGATCAGGGAGTGCGACATCCCGAAGACTGCCTTCAGTACAAGGTACGGGCAGTATGAGTTCACCGTGATGCCGTTTGGGCTGTCTAATGCGCCTTCGGTGTTTATGGACTTGATGCACCGGACTTTCCGAGAGTACCTCGACCGGTTTGTGATCATCTTCCTTGACGACATACTGGTCTACTCTCAGTCCGAGGAGGAGCACGATGATCACCTGCGAGTAGTCTTGGAGGTTCTGAGGAGGAACCAGCTGTATGCCAAGTTCTCGAAGTGCGAGTTCTGGCTACCTTCCGTGGCGTTCTTAGGCCATGTGGTTAGTGGAGCGGGTGTGGCGGTAGATCCGGTGAAGGTTGCGGCCATCAGGGAGTGGCCTGTTCTTTCTACTATAGCGGAGGTCCGTAGCTTTCTCGGGCTGTCCGGCTATTACAGGCGCTTCGTGGAGAACTTCTCACGGATCGCGCTGCCTCTTACGACGCTGACGCGGAAGATGCAGGAGTTTATTTGGACGCCCGCATGTGCAAAGGCTTTCGAGGAGTTGAAGTGGCGGCTTACCACGACTCCGATCTTAAGTTTTCCTTGCGGCACGGAGGGCTATGAGATCTACACCAACGCTTCTGGGAGCGGCCTTGGCTATGTTCTGCAGCAGCATGGCAAGGTAGTACGTACGGCTCTCGCCAGCTGAAGGTGCACGAGCGGAACTATCCGGTCCACGACTTAGAGTTGGCGGCCGTGATTTTTGCCCTGAAGCTTTGGCGGCATTATGTGTATGGCGTGAAGATCGACATCTTCACGGACCATAAGAGCCTGAAGTACCTTCTGACGCAGAAGGGGCTGAATATGCGACAGCAGAGGTGGATGGAGTTCCTTGGGGACTACACCTTCGAGATTCATTACACTCCCGGGAAGGGGAATGTTGTCGCGGACGCGCTTAGTCGCAGGGCTCCAGCGCAGGCCAACTGGATTCAGATGCATGATGCGCACCTGATGCGTGACCTGGAGGCCTTGGATATTTCTTGCGTGGAGAAGAGGAGCAGTGCCGGTGCCTGTTTGAGTTGGACTGAGGTGCAGTACGACCTCGCAGATAGAGTCCGCCAGGCTTTAGAACTCGATCCGAGTTTAAAGCGCTACGCGGAGGAGGCTGGCGATGGGCCGGATGCCCAGTTTCAGGTGCGTGACGGGTTGTTGTGGAGAGGCGACCGTTTGTGCGTCCCCAAGGTGGGTGAGCTGCGCGATGAGTTGATGTACGAGGCGCATCGTACCAGGTATTCAGTTCATCCGGGGAGCTCGAAGATGTTCAAGGACATGAAGGTCCTTTTCTGGTGGCCGGGTATGAAGAGGGACATCGCTCACTACGTGGCCAAGTGCCACACTTGTGCGCTAGTGAAGGCGGAATGTCAGAAGCCCGGTGGATTTTTGAAGTCATTACCGGTTCCGGAGTGGAAATTTGATGACGTTTCCATGGATTTCGTGCATGGGCTGCCGAGATCGCAGCGCGGGAATGATGCCATCTGGGTAGTCGTAGACCGGCTGACGAAGGTGGCGCATTTTATCCCCAACCGGAGGGATGACTCGGTGGAGAAGTTGGCGAAGCTGTATGTTGATACAGTAGTACGACTGCACGGTGTGCCCCGTAGCATCGTCAGTGATCGAGATGGACGCTTTACTTCGAGCGACTGGAGGCTAGTCAACCGTCTATTGGGTACGAAGCTGCAGTTTAGCACGGCCTTTCATCCTCAGACGGATGGCCAAACTGAGCGTACCAATAGGACGATGGAGGACATGCTCCGGATGTGCGTCCTGGATTTCGGCAAGGGGTGGGAAGATCACCTCTTTCTTGTTGAGTTCGCGTACAACAACAGCTTTCAGGTGAGTATTCAGATGGCGCCTTTCGAGGCCCTCTATGGCAGGAAGTGTCGCACTCCCTTAGCTTGGACGGAAACGGGCGAGACGAAGCTCTTCAAGAGGGAAGACGTCTAAGAGGCGACTTCAATGGTACGTATGATCCGGGAGAGGCTTTGGGTTGCGCAGGATAGGCAGGCGAAGTACTATAATGCGAAGCACCGCGACGTCCAGTTCGCCGTTGGCGATTGGGTTTACTTGAAGATCAGGCCATTCAAGGGTGTATCCAGGATTCGACGCTTGAAAAAGCTGAGTCCGAGATACCTTGGACCATTTGAGATCATCGAGCGCGTTGGCGAGGCGGCTTATAGGCTTGCACTATCGGCGGAACTGAGCGGGCTGCACGATGTATTCCACATCTCCGTGTTGCGGAAGGCAGTGCAAGAGCCTACGCATATGGTCGCGGCGGATCAGGTGCCCGTGGATAGTGGGCTTAAGACGGCGGTCAGGCCCGTTAGCATCGAGGATGCTGAGGTGCGTCAGTTACGGAACAGGGCGATCCGTATGGTAAAGGTCCGTTGGGACAACTGCGGTCGCGAGGAACTCTCATGGGAGCGTGAGCAGACCATGATGGAGGAGTTCCCCGAGCTGTTTCGGTGACGTTTATCTCTCTTTTTCCCCTTTTTGTAAAGACCTTTTTGTATATATATGCCTGTTTTTACAAATTTCGGGACGAAATTTTTTATAAGGAGGGGAGAGTTGTAACACCCCAAAACTTCGAAGCAGATTTGGGCTGCTGGGAGCTAGCGCAGGCGGTAGTGCTACCGTTTGGCACTAGCCATCTCGACGGTTGCTAGCGTCGAGACGGAAGCCTTAAGCATCGACAGCCTCTAGCGTCAAGACGGGAGCTAGCGAAGGCGGTAGTGCTACCGCCTGGCGCTAGCCATCTCGACGGTTGCTAGCATCGAGACGGAAGCCTTAAGCGTCGACAGCCGCTAGCGTCGAGACGGAAGCTAGCGCAGGCGCTAGCGCTAGCACCGGCGCTAGCGCGCGATACAGATCCGTGATCTGAAATCGTGGGCATTAATGGGACATTGACTTTGGGGCCTTGTTTTGGACAGAGGTGCCCGGGATGTGGCCTTAGGAGGCCGAAAGGCTCTTGGATTCCTTTATGCCTTAAGGAAATTAATTTGGAGAGAGGGAGAGCCTTGGAGAAGATGATGAATAAGGTTCCTCAACCCTAGAGCTTGGATTTGGTGGAGCTACACTACTCTGATTCACTCAACGTTGGTGGATACGCGTAGAGGAGGGCTATACGCTCCTTTCCATCCATACCAAAAATCAAGCTATGGCCTCGAAGCGACGTCTAAGGGTAACGATCATTTCTACCCTCTTTTGGACATGTGTTAGTCCATTTCCGTGCATCTTTGAGGTCCCTACCCAAAAGGGTGTGGTCGTGACCTCCGACGGGTGGATTCGTGTTATCCCCGTCAGATCTTGCATACATGTAGAGTCCATGCGTGGAATGGACGTAGGCGCGCTGTGTGAAGCCCATCCGAGACGGTTCGTCCGGATTGGTGATGCTTTTTGATTTATGCGTGCCGGGGAAAACTCCGTGTTGATATCCTGCTTCGTAGGACTAGAGGGTGCTACTGCATGCACAAGAACGCCTGGGGGTGTGCCCCGGGAAGCACCCGAAGTTAGAAGCAGAAATGGAGTTCTGTTCACTACCGCTGGCGCTAGCATTATCGACGGGCGGTAGCTCCCAGACTTGGTTCTGGTGATTTTGTGCGTTCTGAGGCAGTGGAAGTGCTACTGCATGTGCAGCAATGCCTGGGGGTGTGCCCCGGGAAGCACCCACAGCTAGAAGCCAAAATGGGGTTTCTGTGCGCTATCGCCAGGCGTTAGCGTTAACGCTGGCGATAGCTCCCAGACTGAGTTCTGGTGATGTTGTTGTGCCCACCTGTTGAGAGGACCTGAGGCCTGTGTGCCCGACCTGTGAGGGTGTCCTGGTGGATGACTTAGCGGCCCGTAGAGCCGGCTAATTGAGAATACCTGGGCTGAGGGGACGTTATACCCGCTTTTCGTGTTGTACAATGAGAGCTGTAAACAACGGGCATTTGGCGAACCTGAAACCGCACCATTGCAGCACTTGATTAGCAAGTCTCGTACAACATGTCGGGAAGCATTGGGAAAGAGTCTTCGGACTACGAGATGTTCACAATTAAAGCACGGGAGAGCCCTGGTATTCGGACCACCGACTTTAGCCTCGAAGGGCAAAGCCGTCAAGAGTGGATGGTGGTGGAATGCGGAGTACACCAAAGAGTGCCTGAGAGCACGAAACGTGGAGGCCATTCCCACGTTTGTGATTGATGCATATGTATGAATTGTTGTGGTCCGTGTCAGCCACTTCATTCTATTATATATATATGCTGTGATGCTCTTGCAGGGACGGGAAACTACCACCCCCTCGAAGGGGTGGGGTCGTTATAATTTGGTCAGCCGTTGCTGACCGTTGCCCTGTTTTACCACCGTTTTTGGTGAACTTGTTGTACAGGTGCTGGACCGAGCGGGAACATAGCGGGCTCATAGCGGGCTGAAGCCCCTGCGCTGCTGCGGCCCTTGAAGGCCTTTTTGATGTTCTCTTGTTTTCATGTATGGCCGGCCTGCGCGCCGATGTTGGTAATTTGTAAGGCCGCTGTGCCTAAATTTTGTTGTATAAAACATTTCATTCCAAGTAATAGAAGTGGACATACCTGGGTTCGGGTTTTGTGGTTTATATATCTTGTCTCTCTCTTTTGCTTTCGCATAGAATGCTCTAAGTTAGGTTCGTTGTTTAGAGCCGTTCGATATTTCAATTAAGTGACGTTCCCGTTTGTTTTGTAGTATATGGCGTGGGGCCCCGGGCGGACCTTCTATTATATGCTCCCGAACGGATGGGTATGTTACACTCCGTCTTCAGCTGCGGTCACCCTAGGACTTCTGACCTCGAATTCAACTGGAATGAGAGCTTCGGACCCGTGAGAGAGTTTGAACGGGGTTTCCCCTGTTGCTGAGCTAGGAATGGTTCTCAGAGCCCACAACACCGAGGGGAGCTGCTCTGCACAATTACCTCTTAGGTTCTCAACTTTCTTTTTCAGCAGGTTGATGATCAGCTTGTTGGTGGCCTCCACTTGTACATTGCTCCTTGGATGATGTACTGACGCAAACCGAAGATCAGTTCTGAGCTGCCTGCAAAAATCTTCCAGCTCCAAGCTGGCGAACTGAGGACCGTTGTCGGTGACGATGGCGAGGGGCATCCCGAATCTGCAGATGATCTCACCCCAGATGAAGTTCTTCACGTCTTGGGAAGTGATATTGGCTAGAGATTTGGCCTCGATCCACTTGGAGAAATATTCGATCATGACGAGAACGAACTTCCTTTGACCACTAGCTGAAGGGAAAGGGCCTATCAAATCCATTCCCCAGATAGCGAACGATCACGGGGCAGTGATCGAACGAAGTTCCTGGGCAGGCTGCAATTCAAGGGGGGCGATGAAAGTATCTAGTTGCGACCTAAATCACCTAGAGGGGGGTGAATAGGTGTTTTCTATAGCTTTTTGCGGAATTAAAAATATAACAAGTAAAGCACACAGAAAACCAAAGAGCACAGATTTATAGTGGTTCCCCGTACTTGGGTAGTCCACTTTGCACCTCACCTATCTAGCACGACCGGCTAGACTAGGCTACTTCACTATTCTCGGATTAAAAATAATCCTACAACTCGGAGTCAAACTCCTACAATCTCGGTGAACAAAATCTCCTACAAACTCGGAGAACAAACTCTCCTACAACTCGGAGCAAACCACTCCTACAACTCGGAATAAAATTCCTACAACTCGGAGGCAAACCTCCTACAAAAATAATGAAGGGTTTTTACAAAATAAAATAAAACTTCAGATGAAGTTTTCTTCTTTCAGATCTTCAGAGATAAATATATCTTCTTCCTTTGAAGAGAGTTCAGTCCTTTTTAAATGGAGAAAGAAGAATTTCTGGAAATTAAGAACACTTGATCTGAAAACTTGAGTCGACTGGATCAGGAAGAAATTAGAGAGATTTCAGAAAATCTTGATCTTTGTCGATTGCCCTTGAGAAGAAGAACAACAATAACCTTTTTCCTTGATCTGTCAAATGCCCTTAGCAAAGAAGAGCAGCAGATATTCATTCTGTCGGTGAGAGAGAAACTTGAGTGAGAATAATAGCCGATAGTTAACTGGAAGAAGAGAAAAACTTTTCACGATCAATCTGTAACTGAGAGAATAGAAGAGAATAAAAATATATTCTCTTTAATCAACAACTGTACATAAGAGAAAGAAAGGAATCTCCTCCAACGGCTATAATCATTAATTAGGGAATATTAATTCTCCAACAGCTGGAAGCAAGAATTAAGGAAGAATAATATCTCCAACGGCTGTCTGCAAATTTTAAAGAATATTTCTTTTCATGGCTGTCAGCAGGAATTAATGAATAATAATCTCTAACGATTGCATGCAGAAATGAAGGAAATCATTCCTTAAATCCAATCGGATTTGAATTATATTGAATAAATGAAACAACGCCATGCAAATCTCGCTCTGGAAGGATTTCGTCGAACGGAACTGTGTTCGACGAAATTTCATATGTTAGTCGAATGGCGGTCGACGAAGTTTGTTCAGCTATCGGCACACCCGAGATCAATTAATAACAGCGCTCGACTAAATGTAGGCAAACAGCGCTCGACTAAATGTAGGCAAACAACGCTCGACGAAATGTAGGCAAACAGCGCTCGACTAAATGCCTTCAGCTAACAGCAAACCAGTGTATTAAGAAATATAAAATTTCGTCGAACGACGATCGACAAATTTTGCGTTCGACGAATTTTCCCAGTTAGCCGAATTGAGATCGACGAAATTTTTCCAATTCGTCGAACGAAAAATTCTTAAGAAATATTTTCTTTCTTCCAATTTTAGCAGCAACTCTTCTTAGCTCTTCCTTTGGTCCCTGACCTCTAAGTGCATTCCAACAGAGAAATTACTCATGAATCAACACTTGGTCTTACACAATGAAGAGTTACATTGTCTAGGACTGCATTTGATGATCCATAGTAATTTGACATTGGTTTGCACTTATCAATTTAGAACCTGCAAACACATAACTAAAGATACCATCAAATACAAATCAATTCATCTTAGTTTAAGGGATACTTCTTTAAATCAAGGTTATTGTGGTTACAATACCCAACAATCTCCCCATATTTGAAGAAGTTAGAACCCTATCTACTAAGATGAATTTCACACATAAAACTAATAACCACAAATAAAGATAAATATCAAAGAGAAAAGAATAGCAAAATTTTATTCAGAAATAATATAAAAAGATTTTAAAAGTTAACAAGCAGTCACAACACTTTTCTTAAGGCATCTTGTCCTTCTCTAACTTAGCCTTCTCTAACTTGCTCTTCTTCAACTGCCTGACAAAATAAGCCTTGGGCTTTGGGTAATACTTTGGAGGAGGAGGAGGAGCATCTAGGTTGTTGTAGCCATGCTCATTAAAATGAATTTTTCTTTTCAGCTTTGAAGCTTTCAGCTTGTTGATTTCTTCTTGAGAATAATAATTCTGAGGCTCTTCATTTGAAATCTCTATCAGATTATATGTGTCCAGAATCATACTCTTGGAAATTGGACTCCAGTTTCCATTAATATTTCTTCTTTCCTCCCTTGGCTCTCTAATAGCTATGCCAGCTCCCTTTCTTTTTCTTCCAGCCTTTGTCTTTAAATCTGGAATCTTTGATGATTTTGCATTTTCCTCTTGGACAGGCTTCACATCTGGATGCTTTGAGGGTTTTTCAATCTCCACCTGATCAGACTTTATAGGAGGAACAAGAGGTGGCTGATTTTCAAAGACTTGCTCAGGATAATCTTCTTGAGTTTGAACAAACTGCTTTCCTGTGAAGACATCATGAAGCCATCCAGCATTTTGAGATTGATACATGTTGCTTTCTTGAAATCTTCTCTACACTAAACTATTTAATTCAACCAGCTTGGCTGCCATACTTTTTGACTTCTTCAATAAGGGTTTGGATAACTTTTTCAGAGAAACTTTTGATAGTAGAGTGGAGTATTTGACTATTTGCTTCTTGTGATCTCAGCAACATATCTTGACCTCTGTCTACCTTATTAGCTTGTTCATACAGAGAGAACATTCCTTTTGCAGAGAGATTCATAGCTTCAGCAGCTTTGTCAAATTTTTCATCAAGTTCTCTTCTTAGAACACCCATATTATGATTGACAGTTGCTAGACCATTATTGGCATCCTTTTCAACTTCTGAAATTTTGTTGTAAACAAGCTTGAGAGAAAACTCTATGCGATCTGCTTGAGTCCTGAGCAGATCCTCAATAGAGTGCAGCAAATCACTTGGAGAAAGTGCTGCAGGAATTGGTCTTGAAGAATTGACATCCTTGATGGATTCATGTTTCTCTTCTTGATTTAAATCCACTGTTCTGCTTTGCTCCCCCTCAGACTTTGCCATTTCTTCAGTATAAAAAGATTCAAAAGCTTGAAGTTCTTCATTACCACCATTATCTGGAGCAGAGCCGAAACCTGCACTCATAAAATCTCCCCCTACATCAAGTAATTCATGACTGTTCTGCTTTGTCATGTTGAGAGAGATGAAGGAGAGCAGCAAGAGTTTGCGGCTAGAATACAGAGCTTTCTAGGGTTCGGCGACGGAGCAGGTGTTGTGATGCCTCTTTAACCCTTAAACCTTTTTATAAATATTTAAAAATATGAGTGAGATAGGCTCTGTCTAAATTTAGCTCTGTAAAAGGAGTGAGATCGACGAAATCTGTCTGTCGAGAATGTTGAGTTCGACGAATTGAGGAAATTTCGTCGAACGCAGTTCGACGAATTCTTAGTCGAAATCTGGCGCTAATGAAATTTTAGGTTTCGATCGACTAATGTGAGATCGACTAATTTGAGGTCGACGAAATATGATACAGCTGATTTCCGATTAGTCTGACTTTGAGATCGACTAAGTTGAGGTTGACGAAATTTAAGTAAAGTTTCATGATAACCTGAGAATACTGTCATTTCCTTCACTAATTCTGATTACATGATATCTTTGCCTTCAATTTAAGATCCTTTGTCCAGCAAGCAGTCCTCCCCCTCAATCTTTTCTTAGACTAAAATTTTCAGTTTCTGAACTGATTGCCTTAAGCATTTCTTGATTTTCTTCCTAACTTGAAGATTACTCAATGTTAAGCATTCCAAGTTCCATTTTGAAATAATTAAACTTTGTCTCATCAAGTGGCTTCGTGAAGATATCTGCAACTTGCTTATCTGTCGGAACATAACTGAGGTTGATGTTCTTGTTCTCCACATGTTCTCGGATGAAGTGATAACGAATTTCAATGTGCTTTGTCCTGCTGTGAGATACTGGATTGTGAGCAATTGCAATTGCACTTGACGAATCACAATACATGGGAATGTCCTTTAACTTCAAGTTGTGGTCTTCTAGTTGATTCTTTATCCATAGTAATTGTGCACAACAACTGCCTGCAGAGATGTATTCCGATTCAGCGGTTGATATTGCTACACAATTCTGTTTCTTGCTACTCCAAGAAATTAGCCTTCTTCCTAGGAATTGACAAGTCCCGGAAGTGATTTTTCTATCGTCCTTGCTACCTGCAAAATCTGCATCTGAAAATCCTGTTAGCTCGAAGTCATTACTTCTTGGGTACCATAAGCCAAGATTTGGTGTGCCTTTAAGATATCTCAAAATCCGCTTTGCAGCAACATAATGAGATTCCTTAGTGTTCACCTGAAATCTAGCACATACACATGTTGAAAACATTATGTCCGGTCTACTCGCAGTAAGGTAGAGCAAGGATCCAATTATGCTTCTATATTTGGTTTCGTCAAAAGGTTTCCCTTTCTCATCCTTGTCTAGAGACATAGCTGATCCCATTGGAGTCCTCATAGAGGTTGCATTCTCCATTCCGAATTTCTTAATTAACTCTTTGGTAAACTTCGTCTGACAGATGAAAATTCCATCTTCAGATTGCTTTACCTGAAGTCCTAAGAAATACTTCAGCTCTCCCATACTACTCATTTCAAATTTCCCTTGCATCAAGTTAGAGAACTTATTGCAGAGGTTATCATCCGTAGAGCCAAAAATAATATCGTCGACATAGATTTGCACTAGCAAAATCTTGCCTTTTACTTCCCTAAGAAATAATGTCTTATCTATCTTTCCTCTTGTGAACTTGTTCTCAAGAAGAAAGCTAGAGAGCGTCTCATCCCAAGCTCGGGGAGCTTGCTTGAGACCATATAAAGCTTTACGTAAATAATATACATGATCAGGTAGAGAGGAGTCAACAAAACCTGGGGGTTGTTCTACGTATACTTCTTCCTTTAGATCACCATTAAGAAAGGCTGACTTCACGTCCATTTGATAGACTTTGAAACCTTTGTGAGCAGCATATGCTAGAAACAACCTGATTGCTTCGAGTCTTGCCACAGGAGCAAAAGTTTGATCGAAGTCAATCCCTTCTTCTTGTCTGTAGCCTTGAGCAACAAGTCTGGCCTTATTCTTGATGATTACTCCTTCTTCATCCAGCTTTTTTCTGAAGACCCATTTTGTTCCAATGACGTTTTGTCCTTTGGGTCTTGGCACTAGCTTCCATACTTTGCATCTTTTGAACTGATTGAGTTCCTCTTGCATTGCAATGATCCAAGAGGCATCGTTCTTTGCTTCATCGAACTTCTTTGGATCAATCTGAGAAAGAAAACTCAAGTGTAAAACTTGATTAGCAGTACCTCTCCTGGTTCTAATCCCATCATTAGGTTCTCCAATGATTTGATCAATAGGATGATCCCTTTGATGTCTGATCACCCAGTTTCTTCCAGGTACATTGTCAACTGTACATCTGCTTGAGGCACTTCTTCCACTTCTTGGAGCTCTTCCTCTTGAGATTCTTCCTCATGTGGAATTTGAATTTCTACATTTGTAGACCTTGAAGTATCTTCCTTGGGTGCTTCTTCCAAATTGAGTTCTTTGAGTTTTGAACCCGCATCTTCAACAAATACACTAGAGGAGCTGCTGTGAAGCATACTCATCTCATCAAAAATAATATTGCAAGTTTCTTCTACAACCAGGGTTTTCTTGTTGAAAATCCTATAAGCCTTACTATGGCTACTATAGCCTACAAAAATACCTTCAAAACATTTTTCACTAAATTTAATTTTGTAATGTTTCCCATTGTTAAGTACGAAGCACTTACTGCCAAAAATTCTAAAATAAGACAAGGTTGGTTTCTTGCCCTTCAGAAGTTCATAAAGTGTCTTATGATGGTTCTTGTTGATTAGTGCTCTGTTTTGCACGTGGCAAGCAGTGTTGATACCTTCAGCCCAGAAGTATTCCGGTAATGAAGAATCACTCAACATTATCCTGCAGACCTCTATGAGTGTTCTATTCTTTCTCTCGGCAACTCCGTTTTGTTGTGGAGTACGAGGAGAGGAAAACTCATGAAAGATACCTAGGCTTTCACAAAATTCGGTCATGGCCCTAGACTTGAATTCTGTACCATGGTCACTTCTGATTTTGACCACAGAACATTCCAGTTCATTCTGAATTTGCCTGACGAATGCTGTGAAAGAATCGAAGGTGTCTGACTTGTGTTTCAGAAAGAATACCCAAGCAAAGCGTGAGTAGTCATCAACTATAACCAATGTATAAGCTTTGCCTCCTAAGCTTTTAACTGGCATGGGACCAAACAAGTCCATATGGAGTAGATATAAACATCTGGTAGAATCTTTGCCAATGATGCTCTTAAAGGTAGCCCGAGTCTACTTACCCATTTGGCATGCATGACAAGGTCTCTCTTTAATGCACTTAACATCAGGAGCATCACAAACTAAATTGTGAGAAAATAGCATACTAATAGTTTTGAAATTAATATGTGCTAGTCTCTTGTGTCATTGGTCACAAAGAGATGCACTATCTTTTGCTAAAAAACACACTGGTGTAGAAGAGTCAAAACATAGAAAATTTAAGCAGAAAATATTTCAACTCCGAGTGCCTGTTAAAATTGTTTCTGACGAATCAGACGACTTTATCAAACACTTGTCCTTGTAGAATTCTACCATATAGCCTTTGTCACATAGTTGACTTATGCTAATGAGATTATGTTGTAATCCTTTAACATAAGCCATGTCTGTGAAAGAGACTATACCGTTAGAAATCATACCGTAGCCTTTAGTAACTCCCCGATCAGATCCGCCAAAGATAACCTTTGGACCATCTTTCACTGGAGTAAAATCTTGTAATAAGCTTCTTGTTCCGGTCATGTGCCGTGAACATCCACTGTCCAAGTACCATATAGGATTTGAATTCGCCTTTGGACATACCTGCAATCAACAATCAATTGCCCTTAGGAACCCAAACCAATTTGGGTCCTTAGCTTCTTGTTAGATGACCGCCACTAGGAATGTTAACATTGTGAGGGGTCAATGACGAGAACGAACTTCCTTTGACCACTAGCTGAAGGGAAAGGGCCTATCAAATCCATTCCCCAGATAGCGAACGATCACGGGGCAGTGATCGAACGAAGTTCCTGGGCAGGCTGCAATTCAAGGGGGGCGATGAAAGTATCTAGTTGCGACCTAAATCACCTAGAGGGGGGTGAATAGGTGGTTTCTATAGCTTTTTGCGGAATTAAAAATATAACAAGTAAAGCACACAGAAAACCAAAGAGCACAGATTTATAGTGGTTCCCCGTACTTGGGTAGTCCACTTTTCACCTCACCTATCTAGCACGACCGACTAGACTAGGCTACTTCACTATTCTCGGATTAAAAATAATCCTACAACTCGGAGTCAAACTCCTACAATCTCGGTGAACAAAATCTCCTACAAACTCGGAGAACAAACTCTCCTACAACTCGGAGCAGACCACTCCTACAACTCGGAATAAAATTCCTACAACTCGGAGGCAAACCTCCTACAAAAATAATGAAGGGTTTTTACAAAATAAAATAAAACTTCAGATGAAGTTTTCTTCTTTCAGATCTTCAGAGATAAATATATCTTCTTCTTTTGAAGAGAGTTCGGTCCTTTTTAAATGGAGAAAGAAGAATTTCTGGAAATTAAGAACACTTGATCTGAAAACTTGAGTCGACTGGATCAGGAAGAAATTAGAGAGATTTCAAAAAATCTTGATCTTTGTCGACTGCCCTTGAGAAGAAGAACAACAATAACCTTTTTCCTTGATCTGTCAAATGCCCTTAGCAAAGAAGAGCAGCAAATATTCTTTCTGTCGGTGAGAGAGAAACTTGAGTGAGAATAATAGCCGACAGTTAACTGGAAGAAGAGAAAAACTTTTCACGATCAATCTGTAACTGAGAGAATAGAAGAGAATAAAAATATATTCTCTTTAATCAACAGCTGTACATAAGAGAAAGAAAGGAATCTCCTCCAACGGCTATAATCATTAATTAGGGAATATTAATTCTCCAACAGCTGGAAGCAAGAATTAAGGAAGAATAATATCTCCAACGGCTGTCTGCAAAATTTAAAGAATATTTCTTTCCATGGCTGTCAGCAGGAATTAATGAATAATAATCTCTAACGGTTGCATGCAGAAATGAAGGAAATCATTCCTTAAATCCAATCGGATTTGAATTCTATTAAATAAATGAAACAGCGCCATGTAAATCTCGCTCTGGAAGGATTTCGTCAAACGGAACTGTGTTCGACGAAATTTCATATGTTAGTCGAACGGCGGTCGACGAAGTCTGTTCAGCTATCGGCACACCTGAGATCCATTAATAACAGCGCTCGAATAAATGTAGGCAAACAGCGCTCGACTAAATGTAGGTAAACATCGCTCGACGAAATGTAGGCAAACAACGCTCGACTAAATGCCTTCAGCTAACAGCAAACCAGTGTATTAAGAAATATAAAATTTCGTTGAACGGCGATCGACGAATTTTGCGTTCGACGAATTTTTCCCAGTTAGCCGAATTGAGATCGACAAAATGTTTCCAATTCGTCGAACGAAAAATTCTTATGAAATATTTTCTTTCTTCCAATTTTAGCAGCAACTCTTCTTAGCTCTTCCTTTGGTCCCTGACCTCTAAGTGCATTCCAACAGAGAAATTACTCATGAATCAACACTTGGTCTTACACAATGAAGAGTTACATTGTCTAGGACTGCATTTGATGATCCATAGTAATTTGACATTGGTTTGCACTTATCAATTTAGAACCTGCAAACACATAACTAAAGATACCATCAAATACAAATCAATTCATCTTAGTTTAAGGGATACTTCTTCAAATCAAGGTTATTGTTGTTACAATACCCAACAGGCGATTAGTTGACACTTCTGGCAATTTTTTGAGAAGGCCTTCGCATCCTTGCGGATAGTAGGGCAGAAGTAACCATGCCTCAGGATTCTCTGCTCTAAAGTGCGAGTCCCAGAATGACTTCCGCACTCTCCGGAGTGAATCTCTTCCAACACTCGAGGTACTTCGCCTTCAGAGACACATCTAGCCAGAGGGCCCGAGATGGTCTTGCGATATAGCTCCCCGTCCTGTAACAAATAATATGCTGCCTTGTACCGGAACTTCCTTTGATCCCCATCCTCCACAGGAAGTTGCTCGGTATTCAGAAATGCCACGAACGAATCTACCCAGGAGGGGCATTGCTCGATCTCCATCATTTCTCCTTCTTCGATGGATGGTCAGAACAATTCGGTCATAGTCCCTCTGGCTCTCAGTCCGTACATGGCCAAACGATCTACCGCCGAATTCTCTTCTCTTGGCACGTGCTCGACGAAGAAGGATTGAAAGCCTCCAATCAACCCCTTTACCTTGACGAGGTACTTTTGCAGGATGGTGTCGCGCACTTCGAACTCTCCCCGAATCTGCAACGCGACCACCATTGAATCAGTGAAAGCCCTGACATCTTGGATGCCCAGCTCCTTTGCGAGGCGCAAGCCCGCTACTATGGCCTCGTACTCTGCCTGATTATTCGTGATGGGGAAGAGGATCTCGACTGCCTGCTCGATCCTAGTTCCTTGTGGGCTGACAAGAACAATGCCCACTCCCACAGAGCTCTTGCCCGAGGCTCCGTCCATGAACATTTTCCAAGGGATGGGAGTAGAAGCCTCCTTTCCCGGCTCCGCCTCCACTGAGAAGTCGGCTAAGAAGTCTGCTACCGTCTGCGCTTTTATCGCCACCCGGGGCAAAAAGGAAATGTCGAACTCACTGAGTTCTACCGACCATTTTGCCAGCCTTCCTGAATGCTCTACCCCTTCTAGAATATTTCGAAGGAGATGGTCAGTCACGACCCGGATAGAGTGAGCTTGAAAATAAGGTCGGAGCTTTCGCGCCGACACCACCAAGGCGAAGGCAAGCTTCTCCAAGATTGGATACTTCAGCTCTGCCTTCTTGAGTACCTGACTAACATAATAAATAGGGATCTGCTTCTTTCCTTCTTCCCAGACCATCACCGAGCTTACTGCTTCCACTCCTACTCCCAAGTAGATGAGTAGGTCTTCGCCTTCTTTCAGGCTCTGAAGGAGAGGTGTCTGAGTCAACTGCTCCTTCAGCCTACCGAACGTCTTCTCGCATTCGTCGGACCATGCGAAGTCCTCGCTCTTTCGGAGCGTCTTGAAAAATGGAGAGCACTTCTATCCTGCCTTGGACAGGAAGCGGCTAAGACTTGCCAACCTTCCCGTTAGCCTTTGGACTTCTTTCATTGTCTTCGGTGAGGTCATCTTCAGGACCGCCTTAACCTTATCAGGGTTTGGCTCCACTCCCTCTGGGTGATGAGATGCCCCAGAAACTTTCCTCTTCCATCCCTGAACATGTAATTTGCCGGATTGAGCCGCATCTTGAACTTCCTTAGCGTCGCGAAGGTCTCTACCAGATCGACTACATGCTCTCGGACGTTCTTGCTTTTGACCAAGAGGTCGTCCACATATACCTCCAGGTTCCTCCCCTTCTGCTCTCCAAAGACGCGATATCATCCGTTGGTAGGTCGCTCCTGCATTCTTTAGCCCGAAGGGCATCATCTTGTAGTTATAGCAGCCTTTGCCAGTGATGAAGGAAACATCGCAACAATCGGGAGGATACATCCTGATCTGATGGTATCCTGAAAACGCATCAAGGAAGCTCATTACAGAAAAACCGACGCCTAAATCAACCAGCGCGTCGATTCGAGGCAAGGGATAACAATCATTCGAGCAGCTTTTATTCAATAACAAAAAATCTACATACATCCTCCAGCTGCCCCCAACTTTCTTCACCATTACAACATTCGAGACCCAGCCTGGGTACTGGATCTCTGATACAAAGCCTGCATCCAGCAGCTTCTTAACTTCTTCACAGATAGGTCCGGCCAACATGATGGCACTTGACCACTTCTTCTGGCGGATGGGCTTGACCGCGGGGTCAAGGTTGAGATGGTGGCAGACCACCTCAGGATCAATCCCGGGCATCTCGGCAGCATTCCAAGCAAAGATGTCGACGTTCTCTTGCAGACACGTCGCCATCTCCATCTTCTTGCTGACCTTCAGCGATCCTCCAATCTTCTACAACCCAGGTACTCCTGCCGCAGAGAGTACCTCGATTTCTTCAACTTCTTCAGACACCTCCAGCCGGGCCGCGCCTCCTGTCACTCTTTCGAACTCCTCCGCGTCAGCCATCCAACTGATAGTGTTGACCGCGCTAAGGTAGCACTCGCGGGCGGCTCTTGGATCGCTCATGATCCTCACCTGAACATCCCCCTGGCAGTACTTGAGGCACTGATGGTAGGAGGATGGAACGTCCTTGAAGGTATGGAGAAGCAGCCTTCCAAAGATGGCCTTGTAGCAACTCGGGGCGTCGACGATGACGAAACGACACTGGAGAGGGGTGCCACCGAGAGTTACAAGGAGATCTACTCCTCCTTCCACCTCTTTCTTCTCTCCGGAGAAGCCGAAGAGAGGACCATCCGGCGCCCGGACTCTTGCTACTCCGACGCCCAGCCCGTCGAACGTCTCCTTGAAGACGACGTTCATGGAACTACTGTTATCGATCAGAATCTGATCAACGGTGAAGTCCTCCATTGCAGCTTGGATCACGAGGGCATCATGGAAGGGATTCTCATTCCCTAGCATGTCCTCCTCTGAGAAGGTGATCTCCTCCAACGGGGGCGGTGCCTACGAAGTCGAAGTTACACTCCTTTGATAAATTTGGTGGAGACTCCCCTTGAGAGAAGCTCCTAGCCTTGCTCCCCCGTGGATCACTCCAACTCCTCTGCCTCCCTGGACGAGGTCTCCTCGACCTCCATGGTCGATGCGGTCTTCATTTCTCCTTCGACCGATGGCTTGGATTGTCGGTGGCTCGACAGGGGCTTCAATCCTCCGAGGCTCTCCTGCTTCCCCTGCTGCCAACCTTCTACGGGTCTCCCAGAAATCCGGGCAAGCCATCGTCCCATGCCCCTCTACCTGGTGGAGATCACAGTAGAGGGGAATCTCTTCTGCATGCGGCCTCCTCTGCTGTCGGTTCTTCTGGCCTTGCCGATTGCCACACCGGGCAACCGCCATTGCTTCTTCCCTTCTTCTTTCCTGATGCCTCTCTGGCCGATCGCGACGTCCTCTTTCTGGAGATCTCCTTCACCGATCCCGATGCTGAGGTCCTCTTGCCGGCCTCTAAGGTGGCCGGTTGACGGGAACCTGATAGCGTCTCTCCTCTTCCCGACGCTCCGGGTCCATAATGAGCCTCCTCTCATCGTTTCTTCTAGGCTCCTCCTCCCTGGACTCCTCTCTCCTTCTTTCTTCTCTGCTCCTTCCTTCCGGCTTCCGCTTCTCTGCCCTTCTGGGCTCTTCCTTCTTCTTCCTCTCAGGGGTCTTCTCTTCTTCCTCCTCATCCTCTCTTGTCACTCGGGTGAGCCTGGCTAGGAAGCCGCTATTGGAAGCCTCACCCTGGACGAACTTGTTGGCCCTCTCGATAAGGTTGTCGTAGGAATAAGGAGGATTCATGTCGAGCTTCAACTTGAAGAGACCTTCGCGAAGGCCAAACATTAGGGCCAGCAGCAAGGTGGAACCATCCACCTCCTGGATGTCCAATACCTCTTCCTGGAAACGACCGATATAATGCCCCGACATTTCCTTCGCTCCTTGCACCAGATGGAAGAGGGTCGTAGCCTCCTTCTTCATCTTCTTGGCCAAGGCGAACCGCATGGCCAGCCCTCGGCACAAGTCCTCGAAGCAGTAGATAGAACCTGCTGACAACTGGTGGAACCAGTCCCTGTCCTTCCCCCGGAAGGAGATCGCGAACAGCCTACACTTGAAGGCATCAGACATGGTTCGGATGGAGGCTATATCCTCAAACCACTGGATGTGTCGGATAGGGTCATCCCTCCCCGAGTAGTAATTCATCGCGGGATCTCTGAACCCCTCCGGCACTGGCGCGACAACGATCTCCTCACGGAATGGGCTCCTCCCACCAAACTGGCGACGATCCTCTGCTTGGCGAGTATCTCCTCCATACTTGCTGAATTGGCGAGTACCTAAGTACCTCGCCTGCTCCTCCTCCTCGCAGAATCGGATTCCGCCTGCTCCCTGCGAGACCTGCGGGTAGAACTGCGACCTCCATAGTCGCTCCTCCTCGTGCTCCTTCCCTGCTCGCCGAGGGTGAACACCTTCTTCAGTCAGAATCGGACGATGAGGCGAGGTCGCCGTTCCTTCTGCGCTAGGTTGGAGAGCTGCTCGCATGGACCCCTCTATTCGCCGCGCGAATTCCTCAAAGACCGCCAAAGTGATGAACTCGCCACCTCTGGCCGGGTTACCTACTACTTCCTCGTGGTAGCTAACTATAACCATCTCGCCGCTTCACCAAACTTTCCTCCTCTGGCTAGGATCCACGCTCACCATACTAATGTGTTGAAGCCAGGAAAATCCTAGCTCCAAAATTCGGATCAATGCAGCAGGAGGCTACTCGCTTAGCAATCTGACTAGAAGACTTGGTCAGCAATTACGAAAGAACTAGGAGGATAAAAAACACAACCCCAGGTGCCGCGACAGGGAGGTCCCACTACGTACCCAGAAGCTCAAAGGAGTCTCCTCCTCCAAAACCACGAATGGCTGAGCTTGGTACTAGGAATGCACTGGCTAGGGAGGATTCTCGCCTATAAGGAGGGTGAAGCTCTGATTTTTTAACAAGTGCCATTCCTGGTACCCCTGGGGGTTTATTTATAGTCAAATCTTGAGGGAGAGGAGGCAGGCGACTATCCTTGATCCCCTTGGAGGTGATTTGAGCAAAGGCCTAGGCGGGCGAGTAGGCGTGGACCTCAGCCGAGGCTGGCGAGTTGGTTGAAGAAAGTCGCCTATAAACGAGAGCGTCCAAGCCTATGACCTTCTCGCTCGGTTGGCTAGCTAACTCTGGGCACGCCTTCCTTCTCATTCTGGGCGGCGAGCAAGCTCCTACTCGCACTCCCGAGTCACCTGATCTTGTTGTGCTGTCTAATATCAGTGTTGATCGTTGACTTTGACTTCTGCCTACGTGGCCTTCAGATTGGCCCATCCTCGGAGAATGAGGGTTGTACATCGGAGTTCCACTGTGGGGAGCCGAACACTCTGTTGGAAAAGGCCAGAGCCCCACTGCGGGGAGATGGACACTCCGTTGGAAAAGGCCGGAGTCCCACTGCGGGGAGCCGAACACTCTGTTGGAAAAGGTAGAAGTCCCATCGCGGGGAGCCGAACACAATGTTGGAAAAGGTCGGAGTCCCACCGCGGGGAGCCGAACACTGTGTTGAAAAAGTTCGGAGTCCCACCGTGGGGAGCCAAACACTCTGTTGGAAAAGGTCGGAGTCCCATCGCGGGGAGCCGAACACTGTATTGGAAAGGTCACAGTCCTATTGCGGGGAGCCGAACACTCTGTTGAAAAAGGTCGGAGTCCCTCTGCGGTGAGCCGAACACTATGTTGGAAAAGGTCGGAGTCCCACTGCGGGGAGCCGAACACTCTGTTTACTAGGATCATACAATGAAATAAAAAAATGACACTTATTATTCACGCGCATGAAGAGGAGCTCGTGGCTTATTACATGTCTTTCGAAAAGAAACATAAGATACATGTAGAGATGTTGGATGTTGTTGGTGCTTGGAGGGCAAACCTTCCTTTTGGATGATTATTCTGGGGACTGCCCCCCACCCCAAGAGGGCATATTCTGGACTCCCGAGGTGACCCAGACGAACGAATCGTTTGATCTCTATCTTCAATCATGTGCATCTCTCTGTGTTGTACCCACGTCCTTGGTGATAGTTGCAGTACTTAGATTGGTCCCCTGAGTTTGAGGTGAGAGCCCTTGGTGTAACATCCCTCAAACAACTAGACCCCTAAGTTGGTTTTGTCATGACTAGGTCATGACAAAACCATAGGAAGAGCCCAAGACCTTGTGAACTTAGGAGAGAAGAAGAAAACCCAAGTGGTCTGCAAATAACAATTTTCAGATATCAATCCTAGGATTGGATTTAGGGGCCCCACCTTGAACCTTGACCCCACCATAGTATCCCTAACCCATTAGGGGACCTCTTGGAGCACCAAGGACCCATTGGAGTCAAATTAAGAGGCCAATTAGACCAAAGTCAACTTTAACCCTGAATTGGTCAAACTAACTCAATTAGCGTCAATTAGCCTCCACCATGCCAAATTGACCATGCCCCTACCCTTGTATGGGTACTAGGATCATAATGGACCAAAAAGCCCCATCATGGGACCTCCAATTTGACCAATTTGCCCTAAACCCTAATTTGGTCAAAGTGCCCTAATAAAGGGCAATTCACCCTCACCTTGTCAAATTGACTCCACCTATACCTTCCTAACCCTTGAGAGAAGCCAAAGGATCTCAGGTCACCCTTTGGGGTTAACCCAATTGGTCAGTTTGACCAAAGTCAACTCAAGCCTACTTTAGGTCAAATTACTCTAATTTAACCTAAATCTAGCCCAACCCATTTGGGCTAGGCCCAACTAAAGAGATCCACCATCTAGTGGGCCTGCTAATTTCTGAATTTACCTCTTAGTTCTGTATTTGGTGATTAGGAGAGAGAAAAAGGAAGCTTCCCCCAAATCGGAGAGAGAGAAAAGAGCATTCATGGAGGTTAAATGCGATTGATCCTTCAATTCCTCCCCAATTGATGAGCATTCACCTTTCCCCATCAGTTACAGACGAATTCTGGAATTTTCTATGGACAGAGGGGCTGAATTAAAGGAAATTTAGCTGTAACTGAAATCTTGTTAATGGCCATTAATGGCTTTTAGAAATAAAGCCATCCTAGCCGATTGAAACCCCTCCCATTTCCTTCAGTGCTCAGAGAGGAAGAGATCCCCCATTTTTCCAGTGAGTTTCGTGTAGAGAAATCCTAGATCGGCATGACACCGAGAGCTCCAGCACCATCAATGGCGACTCGCCAGAATTCGCGCAACCAAGCCCCCACTCAGGTCCGATCCTCTTCTCCTCCCCTAGTGCTAGATCTCTTCATATTTCGGGGCTTGATCCGTGCACAATAGGGCTCAGATTGTGTTTCCGAAAGAGTACGTTTCGTACTCTTTTTCCCTCCTCTAAAAACTGGATCCGACCACCTCCGGCCGGCCAACCACCCCTATCGCCGACCACCACCTCAACGGAGGTGGTGGTGGCATTGGCCGGCCGGAAAGAGGCGTAGGTGGCCGGGAAATCACCCCGCAAGGAGGCCCAGGACGGGCTGTCGCAAGCCGTCCAACGATTGGGGACGATGACGGAGAACCGTCAGATCTATTTATTATGTTTACGGTTATATCATTTATTTCGTCGAACGCTGTAAGAATTTCGTCGAATGAATAATTCGTCGAACGGAAGGTGTTCAGCTTTAGTCGAGCGCTATTATTAGAGATATTAGTCGAGCGCTGTTATTAGAGAAATTAGTCGAGCGCAGCTGCATTCGGCTTTCGTCAAACGCAGATTTGATCTGCTTTTGTCGGACGCAGCTTTTGTAAAGTTTTGTCGAACGCAGTTCTGTGTTAAATTAGTCGAACGCAGCTTTGTTCAGATTTCGTCGAACGCAGAGTTGTTCGGCTTTCGTTGAACGCAGATTTGATCTGCTTTTGTCGAACACGGATTTGATCTGCTTTCGTCGAACGCAGAGTTTGAATTTCGTCGAACACAGAAATAGTTATATAATTAAATGTTTATAAGATTTCTGTCATATATTTTGTTGTACTTAGATTTAATTATTAAAAACACTTAGGTCTAACTCAAGTAAAAAGGTAGGGGGGAGTTATTAAGGGTAGACACCAATAACAGTAAGTATCTTGAGAAAGGGAACTTTGGGGTGTCAACCCATTGCAGTTTCTAGTACCGTAGCGAGCCCCTTACAGGGTAACCCTCGGGAAGTCCAAGATTAACCATAAGTCGTAGGGGTATAGAAGATGCTCAAGACTAACAAATAACATATTCACTCACACTCCGTTGTCACGGGAGTTTGGTTGGTTTGGGTACCCCGAGTTGTAGGCTCGGTGGTGGCTGGTGCGGATTGTTGATCCGGAGAGTTTGTGACTCAGTTTGGTTCTTGGTTGGGCAAGTTGAGCCCAGGTGGTTTATGTTGGTTAGTAGGTAGATAGTATAACATGATGCATGTGCACAAGGTGTTGGGTCCTTAGTGTTGACGGTCGTTGCACCGACGTCGATGCTCGGGCTCGGCAAGTGCGGAATTTGCACTTAGCCATAAAAGTCTGGTGGTCCAGCCAGTAAGAGTACGCAGATGCTCCGCGGTTTTGCGTTGAGACGTACGATAGGTCTAGGTTAGGTAGTGCATATACCAACCTAGAGGTGGGCGAGGCCCAACCCACCGCTTCCGTTTGCCACTACGGGAGTATCCTGGGAGTCTTGCTAGCTCCAAAAAGGGGGAACTAAAGGTCTGTGCGCATAGAGTCGTAGTGTGTGAGTTGCACATGTATGAACATAGCATAACTGCATACCTTGCATGTCATAGCATAAACATTGCAATTCAACCCCTACCCCTATCGTATAAGTCGGTTATGGGACTTCTTATACGATAGGCCTTGCTAAACAACCCCTTGGTCTATAGGTTTGTGTGGGCATTCCTATAAATCAATGGTTATCTTTCCTTTATATATGTCTTTACTTACTGCACTTTATTTATTCTTTACCTGCTCTTACTATGCTTATTACCTGCTTTGTTTATGCACTTATCTACTTGAGTAGTGGTAGAACTCTTCCTGTAAATTATACCCTGTCATCCGCTATTGCTATTACCCCTTGTTTGTCCTCCGCTTCATCCTTCCCGCTCGGTGCCTAAGAGTCACCGGGGGAGGGGTGGGAGATTGGCTTAGTCTTTTTGACTAACGGTCGGTGGACCTTATCATTTTAGGAGACCGCGACGACGGAGCAGCACCAGAGGCCGGTGCAGATGGAGGTGGGGCAGTCTAGCACGGGAGCACCGATGACAGGATCCGTGAGTGGCTACTAGTTCTAGTTGTTTTTCTTCCGCGAGTGAATTTGTAGTGAGGCTTGATGTATAGGGCAGGAGCCCTTGTTATCTCTTCCTTTATTTCAGTTATATTTATGTGGACATCTCTTCGTGGATGATTTACTTTTTATGTGATGTGAACTTGGCTTTCTTTTTAGCTTATCTTTCTTTGCTTCTTCGTGATCGATTTGGACGGCAGCATCGACGTTTTGTAGTGGTGACCTTCCCGAGCGAGGGTGTCACCGCAAAGCGGCGGTTCTGGGCCTAAGACCTGGATGTTTGGAAAAAAAATGGGGTTTTACACTTGGTCTCTGAAGTGAGGGGTGATCACAGATGGCGAGCAATACTTTTGTTCGCGAAGTATTGATTGGAGTGAAGCTCTGATGTTGGTGGTGCTCCCGGGCTCGACGAGGGTCGTCACGGTGCTCGTTGCTCCACCTGGGATCTGGCAACAACTCCTAATTCCTCTTCCTTTTCGAGCTTCCTTCGAACTGTAGTCGATGCGCTTCAATTGTCTCGTCTGCCGCGACTTGAGCCTCAACTCGGTGGACGAGTTTTGTAACATCTATAAAGGAAATCCTAGCACACATGGGCGATCGTGAGCAGTAACAAAGATTTTATATGGCACATTCTAGGAGGAAAAATTACCGTGTGGGCCGTCACATTTGGGCTTCGTTAGGCGCGGCTTATTTGCTCCGGTGATTTTGGGCGAAAACACAATTATCATAGAATGTATGTTTGGCATGACAAAGGTTATGACCGCTACCAAGAAAATAAACTAGTTTTGAGCATAAAATGCATGCAATTTTTTAGGCGAGGTCGGGAGTTCACGAACGACGGTTCATTACCACCGCGCTCATGACCTCCTCCACTACACCAAACGAAGCCTCGATATCTTAGGCTCCGGCTGGCGGGGTGTTTTTGCTCCAATGAGTTTGGACAAAAAATGCCACCGTCATAGAATGCATGTTTGGCATTACTGTGGTTATGACCTCGACCGAGAAAAAAAATAGTTTTGAACATAAAAGTGGATGAAGTGCCTTTGGTGAAGTCATGCATTCACGAACGACGGTTCATAACCACCGTGTTCACGATCGGCACCGCCGCGCCAAATGGAGCGACAGTCTGTTCTTTCAACCCAGATGTGTGGTAGGTTCAAGGACTAATCTAATTTGAAGGTTAGTAGAGCACGTGGGTGCAAGTTCCACCTTCAACGAGAAGGGAGAAAAGATTACGAGCTACATAAAGTGCCGAAATACTGTCCGACATTAATTCAAGCGCCGAAATCGAGGCAGGAGGAAAATATAATATTCATTAATACGATAATTGACAATCATTATGTTGAAATAATGCCAAAATTATGATATGAAACTGTTATCATTCAAGAATAAGGCCAAAATTTCCGATAAGCATAACGAGAGGTAGAATTGCGTGTATTCACGTGATAATGACATCCTGAGTTTAAATATACATGCATGCATTCTGAAACCTTGAAATTATGTATACCAAGAATATGAAAATGTTATTGTGCCATAATACGCATGATGCTATATAAACGTTATTGTGTCATAACACACATGATACTAGGTAAATGTTATTATGCAGTAACATGCATAATGCTATGAACATGTTATTGTGCAGGAACAACATGATGCAATGAATAATACTGTACAATATAATGAAATGTACACAATGAAAATAAATAAAGAATATATGATAAATATATGCATGATGAGTAAATCAAGTATTTTCAGTATAAAAATAAATGTATCTGTTTATTCACTTCATTCTGCATACATATTTGTATTGTCTTATTCTTTCAGGATGAGCGAGAATGTTTACCAGCTTACTTATGTTTTTAGGTACTGAAGCGGATATGGGCGACCGTGAGCAGTAAGGAAGATTTTATATGTTCTTATACTAGATGTATCAAATATGGTGCATCATATATGATGTAATTATGTAAACTTTTGAATTTGAATCAAAATGTTGGTTGTGTTGATTATTGCTCTAGAATGTGGAACCATTTAAATGATCATCACCTCACATTTATTGTTCCTACCTCGTTAATACGAGCCAACCGGGCCAGGGTGTGACAAGGGTATCAGAGGTAGGATACACATAAAAGAGCAAAAACAACATAATTAGTAGAATACTTGAACAGTAGGATTAGACCCACTGAACTTAGGTTAGCCAACTTGAGTGGGGTAGAAACAATTAGGAACATATAAGATTAGTTTAATAAAGCACTGTACTTGCAAGATCGACATTAAGTTGTCTAATTGGTGTCTAGGAAAGTGGTTAGGGGCGAACTAATATCCCTCGAAAAAAAGTAGTGTATGACGGTACATTGTGTGACCACGGGCCTTACGCTTACCTGGCCAATGGGCACCTTAAACTAGAAAATTGCGAGTTAATTATGTAACTACAAAAATAATTAGTGTATATGAGGTTTAGTTTTCTCATCTTAAAATGCCTATTTCCTTTTCAAGAAATGGCCAATATCGGTTCACAAATGAATGTACATACCAACGAAGACAGTGACTAGGATAGTCATCCTCCAAAGTTGCTCGTAGTACCCCACAATATGGATGTTGTAACTCAACTGACAGCAGTCCTAGCCGAAGCTTTGCAAGGAGGATCAATCCCTCTTCTAAGATTGGGATATGAAACCACTCATGCTGAAAGATGGTTGGACATCTTCATGCGAACGAGTCCCCCAAAATTTGCAAGCTCCACAAACCCACTAATCGCTGAAAAGTGGCTTTGTCAGGTAGACAGAATCTTCGATGGAGTTGAATGACCAAAGGAAAAGCGGGTGATGCTTGTCGAATTTATTCTGCCAAGGATGTTGCAGCTTGGTGGAACAATCACAAACACATCCATGTGAAGGGAAAGAAGGCAGCTTACATCGCTTGGAGTGAATTCGTAAATGGATTCCGTAAGTGGTATTGGCCTATGTCAGTTCGACAGAGAATGAAGGAGCCACTTGCCCAGTTAACTCAGGGAACCCTTTCTGTTACGGAATATGAGTCCAAATTTTCTTCGTTGCTCGAGCATGTACCTGATGCTGCTGGTTCACTAGACCAGCAGATGTTTATGTTGCGGCGAGGATTAAGAGAATCAATCCAAGACACTTTATCCCCTTTCGACTTCTCCGACTATGAAGCATTAATCGAGGCGGATCGTCGAGTAGAAGAAAGGCAGTGGATAGCGCGACCACCCCTGTTAGGAGATAAATGGAAAAATCAAGACTTTAACCGATAAAGCCAGCCAAAACGTCGGAACAACCAAACTCAATCTATCTCGATATGCCCTACTTGCAACAAACAACATTGAGGCCCTACATTTCAGACAGGAGGGACAACACTTATTTCTATTGTCATCAATCAGGCCATCTCATTAGAAACAGTTCAAAGAAGAAGGAGATCGAAGAGCAGTCAACTGAAAGACTGAGGCAGTATGCACCAACTCAGTCTCGCATTTATGGAATTAATCAGGAAGCAGCTCGGGAAGTGACTGATGTGATAATAGGTACCATAATGCTTGAAGATAATTCTATTATTGCACTGTTTGATTTTGGCGCAATGCACTCGTTCATATCCGATATGATAGCTAGTCAATTATCTTTACTAACAAGACCTAAAAGAATAAATACACATAAGCTTACCTAATGGCGAAAAAAGTTAAAGTCGATAACTATGTCCATGGCAACATAAGAATTAGAGAGCGAAAAATTGAGGCCAATCTTGTTATATTTCCTCTTGATCATTTCGATGTGCTTTTGGGAATGGATTGGTTGGCAAGACATCGAGCAACAATCAATTGTGCCAAAAAGGAGATTACTTTCCATCAACCATCTCAACCCATTCTTAAGTTCAGAGTATAGGGTGCAATTATTCAAATAATATATGCTCTGAAAGCGTGCAAATTTCTGAAGCAAGGATGAACGACTTACAAGAATCGGTACCATTATCGAGGACATTTCTGAAGACTTATCTGGAATTCCTCCGCATAGGGATATTGACTTCTCAATCGACATAGTTCCTGAAGCAGAGCCCATCTCTAAAACTCCTTATCGCCTAGCGATACCTAAACTACAAGAATTAAAGGAGCAGTTGCAGGATTTGTTGAACAAGAGGTTTATCCATCCAAGTACTTCGTAGGGAGCTCCAATCCTGTTCGTGAAAAAGGATGATATCAAGTGACTGGGTATTGATTATCGTGAGTTGAATAAAGACATTGTTAAGAATCGGTACCCATTATCGAGGATTGATGACTTATTCGGCCAGCTTCAAGGAGCAGTGATTTTCTCGAAAATTGATTTGTGATCTAGGTATCATCAATTGCGGGTGAAGAATGAAGATATCCAGAACACGGTATTCCGCATAAGATATGATCACTACGAGTTCCTTGTAATGCCTTTTGGAGTCACCAATGCTATAGTGGTATTCATGGACATGTTGAATCGGGCAATGCACCCATTTCTTGATCGATTTGTCATTGTCATCATCGACGATATTGTGGTATATTCAAGGTGTAACAAGGAGGACGAAGATCAATTGCGCCAAGTCCTTCGAACACTAAGAGAACATTGATTATTTGCCAAGTTCTAGAAGTGTCAGCTCTGGTTAGAAGAAGTTGCCTTCCTTGGCCACATCATCAGTGCCAAAGGAATTTCCATAGATCCTGCTAAAATCTCTGCAATCGTCGAATGGCCCCGTCCGACAAAAGTTACAGAAGTTCAAAGTTTCATGGGACTAGTCGGATACTATCGAAAGTTGTGAATGATTTTTCAAAGATCGCGACCCCAATAACGTGATTAACCCAAAAAATGGCGAAGTTTGAATGAAGTGATAAGTGCGAAGAAAGCTTCCAAAACCTTAAAAATTTATTGGTATCCGCACCAATCTTATCTCTTTCTAAAGGCTATACAGATTTTCAAATATATAGTGACGCATCCTATCAAGGCTTAGGATTTGTACTGATGAAGCGAGGAAAAGTCATAGTCGATGCTTCTCAACAGTTGAAAGGAGACGAGAAGAATTATCCTGTTCATGATTTAGAGCTAGTACGCAGTAGTTTTCGCCCTGGAGATTTGGATACACTATCTTTTGGGGACAAAATGTCAAGTGTTCACAGATCATAAAAGCCTGAAATATTTCTTAAGCCAAAAGGATCTGAATATGTGACAAAGAAGATGGCTAAAACTCATTAAAGATTACGACTTAGAGATTCTCTATAATCCAGGGAAAGCAAATGTAGTAGCAGATGTGTTAAGTTGTTGATCTAAAGTAAAGATGATGGCTTACTCATTGATAGCTGATAAGGAGAGATTGAAGTTAGATTCGGGAATATCGTCCTGCAAATCGATCTCAGCGCAACTAATCATATCTCCTGATTGGTTGCAGAAAATTCAAGAAGGACAACAAGATGAAGAATGTAGAATGATTTTTCAAAAATCCAAACTCTCTATCCACCCTGGTGCTACGAAAATGTATCATAACCTAAAGGCAAATTTTTGTTGGCCAGGTATGCAGGCAGATGTCGCAAAATTTGTGCAACAATGCCTAACTTGTGAACAGGTAAAGGCTGAGCACCATCAACCAGGAGGTGTACTTCAACCACTACCAATCCCTACTTGGAAGTGGGAAGACGTCTCAATGGATTTGGTAGTAGGCCTTCTGAGATCATCAACTGGAAATGTTGCAATCTGGGTAATCGTTGACAGACTCACTAAATCCGCTCACTTCTTACCCATAATAGTAGGCAAATCAATGTCAAGATTAGCTCAGAAATACATCGATCGTGTCGTGGCTCTTCATGAAGCCCCAATATAGATTGTATCAGATCAAGATCCAAGATTCACTTCAAGATCCTAGAAGGCATTTAAGGATGCTCTGGGAACACAACTCAACTTCAGTACTGCATATCACTCCCAGACAGATGGGCAAACTCAAAGAACGATCCAGATGCTTGAAGATTTATTAAGAATGTGCATCCTAAAAATTGGCGAAAGTTGAGAACAACACCTTCCTATGGTGTAGTTCACCTATAATAATAGTAACCATTCGAGTATTTAGATGACACCATATGAGGCCTTATACAGAAGAAGATATCGAACTACTGTCTGTTGGTTTGAAGTTGGAGAAAAGGTGGTGTTATGGCCACAGTTGATAGAAGATTCTAAGAAAGTTATCCAGTTAGTCAGAGATCGACTTCAAATCGCTCAGGAGAGGCAAAAGAAATACTACAACAAGAAGCATCGTGATGTAGACTTACAAATTGGAGAGCATGTATTCTTGAAGGTGAATTCATGACCAGCTATCAGGAGATTTGGGAGCAGTGGCAAACTGAAACCAAGATACATTGGTCCGTTCGAGATCCTAGACAAAATTGGACAAGTCACATACATGCTTGCATTACCCCCGATCATGAGTGGAATACACAATGTGTTACATGTATCGATGTTGAGGCGATATATCAATGATCCACCTTATATCATCCAATTCGATACAGAAATGTTAGAAGTGCACTATGATCTCTCATATGAAGCTATCCCAGATCAAGTTATAGACAGTTAGGAAAAGCAGTTGAGAACCAAGACAATTCTAATGATCAAGGTTGTTGGAACCGAGATTCGGCCCAACGAGGAGTTCGGACCCCTAATAGGGGCAGCTAGCACTTACTGATCCCACAGAGGAACCTGATTGAAGACTTGGAACTAAATACCGACCCTTGGCTGCAGCGTGGAGGTCCCACCACACACCCGAAAGATCTTAGAGCGCTTCCCCTCCTAAGCCAAAGATGAAGTCGGGTACCTTGGAGAGCCTGATGAGCTAACCAAAGATGTCATAAGGAGGAAGAAGCAAATGATCTGGGATCCTCTCCTAAGGTGCCCTTCAGGGTCTACATATAGTTTTTCTCTCCTGGCATGCTAATAGCATAACTCCGCCTTTTAGTTTGACTAATCGCACCCCAAACTGGTCTGCTAATAACCAAACTCCGCTGTTCTGAAGGGTTATTGACAGCCCAAAAAGGGTATTTGGGTAAATTTGCCCCTAGACCCTTACTGGGCGAATGGCCCGTGAAGGCGCCACTCACCAGTATTCCCGTGAGCGGGGCTCGCGAGGTCTCCCTATGCGAGCAGCCCGTGAAGGCACCACTCGCTAGCCCCCTGGCGCTATAAATATCGGCTTGGGTCGCTTATGCGAGGCGGAGAGCCCTCACTCGCCTCGCCGTTGCTAAATGCACCCCAAAGCGACGAGCCTACACCTGCCTCGCCCTCGCACCATGCTCCTCGCAAGGAGGTAAGTCTGGCTCGCCTCGCCCTCACGACTTGCTCGCCGCGAGTCGGCGAGCCTTTGCCCGCTTCGCCTATGCCCGATTTTCCATTTACCCTTCGGCGAACACAGGGTTGTACATAATCCCCGCTCTTTGTGAGATTATCCTAAGCTCATAAAGAAACGTCCAACCCCTGGTGTTCGTCGGTGGCTGCTGACCTGGTAGGAATCTTCTAGTGGGCCCCATCCCCAGCGCTATAAATACTACCAATCATAGGCAATGGGTAACCCTTTCACCTTTCGTCTTCTTTCGCCACCTGCTACTGTAGCCACTTAAATGCCTCTTTCGAAAGAAGCCCAAGCTCGCCTGAACGCGTCGGGGGTGAATGAACATTCGATCACTGTTCAACTCGCCCCTTGGCTCGCCCGGTGGCCACCTCCAGCCTTCCCCAATATTAAAAAGGCGAAGACCGCCCGACGACATCCAGGGGAGGATGGGTCCTCACTCCGGGATCCGTCGCTCGACATCAGGCTCGCCGAGCAGGTACTCAAGTTGATAGGTCGGTCCTCCACATAATTATGCTAACACTACTACTTTCGTAGAGCGCGCTCCTGGAGGGAGCCATTGCGAGCAAGGCCCTGGTGGGCACTCACCTCCCCTCCCCTAGGAGGACCGACTCGGCGGCCGTGGACATGGACGTCTCCAACATGCGTGTCCCCTCGCCATGACCGGGTGAGCTTCTTGTACTCCTTATCGATGAGTTCCTTGATCTGACCTCCTGATGTTATTGCCCCTTGCAAAAACCCTTCTCGCGACGCCTGGGAGGCGCGTCACTCCGGCGGGTTCGCCGGTCCCACCAGGTGCGACCATCCCCACCCCATGGTTTGATCTTCTGGGCCATCTGAGCCCCGGCAACTCGCTCCCCGACGTTGTCAGGATCGCGAGCAAAATGCCACACCCCCCAGTCCTAGGGAAATCCATCACAATGACCTATACGGAGGCCTTCCAGGGGCAGTCGAACTCTTCTCGCCAGCGCCCCGGTAAAGCGGTCATGGCCCCGCCAGGTTGGTCAGTACTATCAATTATTTGTACCCCGCACTCGTCACGAATTCTTCTCTTGCAGGTGCCCATGAGAGCTCCTCTGCCGATCTGGACCTTGGGGAGGAGGAGATGTCGCCCCCGCCCTCGACGGACAAGATTGTTGATTTCCTGGGTGATCCCCGAGACCCCGAGATGATGAAGAGGCGGACTACCGAGGTGCTCCGAAAGTACGGGCACATAATGCAGGACTTATACAGTCAGGCACAGGAGGACAAGGCTATCACCGAAGAGCGGCTCGCCGCCTTCAAGGATGATTATGCGCGGCTCCGTGCCGAGCTGCAGCTGGATACCCACGACGAGGTCACCTCCCCGGGGGTGCACTTCTCACGGGTGGAAGATCAAGTTCGCTTGATGCAGCACGAGCTCCACGTCGTCCGCGCTTATCATTATCCGCGAGTACCGCCGAGCTCGGGGGTGCAAGTCCGAGGTCGATGGAGATGGATCCAGTATTGATCCCGCTCGCACTCCCCCCCCCCCCCCCCCCGGCGAACATTATATTACTTTTTATTCATTTGGACCATATACAGGCATTATTGTTACTATTAATTTGATACTTCTCGCCATGCATAGGGCTTCCGCATTTATTTACTCACGCTTTGTTGTTGTTGCTAGCCGTGCTCGCTTACTCTTCACTTTTTCGATGCTCCGCGCATCATTTAGTTTAGGCTCGTCGTGCTCATAGTGTGCTCGCTCCGCCTACTATCATATTCGCATCTTCAGATCGCGGCGGCAGGTGAGGAAGAGGAATTGGCTCGAGGATCGAGGCGTATCACAATGAGATTTTGCTAACCGCACCTCTGACCCTTCGACTCCTCCCCGCCGCCTTTATTTTTCTATAAATAAGTCTTGTCGTTAGAACTAACTACCACATTTATCATTTTTGACCCTCTGCTCCCTTTGTTCTCGTGAGCTCGCACATTCTCTCCCGTGTTCGCTTCTTCCTCTTTGAAAAGATCTCATGGGTGGTGATGGAGGCAATGTCGAGGGTCGGGCCAAGTGCGCCTGGACCTTTTGCGACCATTCATTCATCAACTCCTTGCTCGCCGAGGGCGAGTACCACGCTGTGGTTGCTAACCATATCTCGTCGGGATTCTCGGCTCGCCAGCCTGCGAAAATCGAGGCCATCAACAAACTCTTCCAGGACGAGCTCGACATCCCTGTAGCCCACTTCGACGCTGGCCTGTGGCTCCCGCTATAGCCGGAAGTCAGCCAGGTAGCCATTCAAATATTTCATCATGATCCCGGGTCAGATGACCCCCAATTTTGTCACCGCCATGGTAGCCTTCGCCTGCTACCTGAAGGAGGAGCGGATTGTGTTTAGCCTGCTGGTCTTCCGCAAGCTCTTCTCCTTCTGGGCCTACAGGGACGGGACCACCTATTTCGGGAGCCAGCATGCCAAGGTTTGTGAGACAGTCAACAAAAACCACTATTGGCAAGATCCTGCAAGCTCAGATCTGTTTACAAGCTCCTACAAGCTCAGGTTCACAAAGAACCCTACAGAATGATATATAAGAGTTTGATGTTGTAGAAGAAAAGACTTCAAGATGAAAGCTTTGAAATAGCAGGTCTTCTTCTTCTTCTTGCAACAGTAAGCCCAGTGATCTTGTGAATTACTGAACCTTTCTTTTGAATCTTCTTCTTAGTTGGTAGATGCACTTCTTGTACAGGAGAAAGATTCTTTCTTGTCTTCTCAGCCAAGTGATGGAGATTTTCTGCTTGAGCTCTTCTTTTCTTTTCTTAATCAGAATCAGTATGTTGTGAGAAAGTCAAGTGTTTTTGAAATCGACAATTCCTTTCTTATATATTCTTCTATAACTTTGCATAAAAGCCCTTAGTGAATTCTTCCATAATTTGCCTGATAGAATATTGTAGATAAACGTCAGAATAAATTATCATAAATGTCTTGTCGTTCTTGGAATTTGCAGAATATGGAATTGAATAATATTCTTCATTAATGTTGTGTAACGGACATATTCTACAGATGATATATCATTAATTATTCTTTGATTGATGCGCAAGATAGACGACGTGCATATTCCATGTATATCAATTTTTTAGAAAATCGGCGCATTAAGTGCAGCTCTGCATCTGTCAAGACGATAAAAATTCCTTCAAGCCGATATCATGTTGATCGTGCCGACGATATGTAATCTTTACGACAATATCATCGACATACTTCCTTCTTCAAGACTTAACTTGATATCTCAACGATATTGCTTCCTCTAGACGATATCGTCGAGATGTTTCCTAATATACAATATGTCTTCAATCTTCAAAGCGATATGTCTTCTTCAAGACGATATCGTCGACATACATCCTTCTTCAAGACTTTACTTGATATCTCAATGATATTTCTTCTTTTAGACGATATCGTCGAGATGTTTCTTTATACATGACTTAAACTTATTCTTCAAGTTGATAGTCTTTCTTCAAGATGATATTGTCTTTGTACAACCCTCATATTTTCCGAGTCGGTGTGACCCGACGCGGATGAGGTCGAGATAGTAAAGGTGGCCGAGGCAAGTAGAGCGACCGCTCGGAGGTGACCAGAATCGGTCAGGGCAAGAGGGAGGCCCGAAGAAGGGAGTAGCGGGGCAAGAGGGGGGGGGGGGGGGGGGGGGGGGGTGGAGTCCTTCCACTCGCCCGCCCTTTGGGCGAGTGGGGGAATCCCCCACTCGTCCGCCCCTTGGGCGAGTGGGGGAATCCCCCAGTCGCCCGCCCCTTGGGCGAGTGGGGGAATCCCCCAGTCGCCCGCCCCTTGGGCGAGTGGGGGAGCCCCCCACTCGCCCGCCCCTTGGGCGAGTGGGGGAGCCCCCCACTCGCCCGCCCCTTGGGCGAGTGGGGGAGCCCCCCACTCGCCCGCCCCTTGGGCGAGTGGGGGAATCCCCCACTCGCCCGCCCCATGGACGAGTGGGGGAATCCCCCACTCGCCCGGGCGGTGACCTCGGTTCGATGGGGCACGTGGGCCTTGGTTCTCCCATCCAGAGCAAGGTCAAGCTTGAATGGGGGTGCGGGTAGTATTTTCAAATAGCGGAACTAGGCTATTGGCAGACCATTTTGGCTATCCGCAGACCATTTTTTGGGAAGTCTATAAATAGATCCCCATGGGCACCTTGGGAAGGGTTGTTGGTACCCCCCTCCCTCGCGTGTGAGCAAGCACTACCCCTCCCCTCCCCCTGTCATTGAAGGTGGATGGTGAGGTGATCCTTAGTGCCCAGGCTCAGCATTGACTTGGGAGGGGAAGTTCCTTATGAGCTTCCGGGTATGAGGTGGGACCTCTACGCTGCAGCTTAAGGGGTCCGTTTGTGGACTTAGGTGTTCTTCAAGGGTAAGGTTCTTCGGTTCTTAGTGACTGGTCAAGGGTCTCACTCAGGTCAAGTAAGGGTTATCTGCATCCCCCTTGCGAACGTCGAGACCAGTTCTCTAGTTTCAACAGTCTTGATCTTCTAGACGATATCAGGTCTTCAAGTCGATGTTGTCTACATGATCCTTTCTTCATGACTTAATGAGTTATCCCGATATGACTTCTTCTAGACGATACCGTCTAGATGATTCCTTCTACATGAAATAAGCTTAATCTTCAAGTTGATAAGTTTTCTTCTCAACGATATCGTCGATATGCTGTCTTCACGACTTGACCTTGCTTTCTCAGCGATAAAGTTTCTTCAAGACGATATCGTCGAGACTGTCTCAAAGGTATCATTACAAGAAAACTGACATTTAGTGACGAAAATGTTGTGACGAATTATATTTCGTCACTAAAAACATCTCTTTAGTAACAAAATATAGTTCGTCACTAAAGACATGTTTTCAGTGACGAAATAAATATTTGGTCACTAAAAGCCACTACACCATATCATGCATATGGTAACGCTTAATTTGTAGCGGTTAAGTAAACGCTACCAAAAGATTTTTATGGTAACGTTTATAACCGCAACTGTAGATAAATAAACACTACTATAACATATCATACCTATTGTAATGCCTCAGGTTTTTCTTATAATTTTTTTAAGTGGGCATATGGGAATGATAATGGTTTAAATATTAAATCTATCGTTTCGTGGTGATAATGCAAGGGGGCGTTACCGTTTCGAAAGCGTCGTCGTCGCCTGGTGAGTTTAATTCTAGGTTATATATATATGTGCATACCGGAAGATTCATATACATATATAGGCAAATATATACAACTAAGTAGGTATATATAATTATATATATATAAGTATAAAGATTTTGATATAAAAGTTTATATATATACATATATATTATATATATATATATATATATATGTGTATAAAGTTAAGCCTTCAGTTTTCTTTTCCTCCCCCGCTGGTTCCAGTTTTTTTTTTCGAGAGAGGCGAGCTTAGGGTTTTCGCCGGTAGCGCCGGGCGTCGGAGGTGAAGGCCGTCGGTAGAGCTTTGGTGGTGTTGCCGGAGCTTGTCTTCGTTGCCAGGGCTTGTCTTCGTCGCCGGGGCTAGGGTTCCGGGCGGCTCTCTCTCCCTGCTCGACGTGATCCGGCGGGTCGCCGGTTGAAATCGAGGCAAGAAAACTCTTCCTCCTCCTCCTCCCCTTCATCACTTTTCTGTTGCTTTACCGATCGTGACCCTGATCTTTTGGAATTTGTGCTAGGAAATTTCCTAATTCCTGTTAACAGATGTTGGGGTTTATGCTAGCAGATTTTCCCAATTTCTTGCTAACAAACGTTGGGGTTTATGCTAGCAGATTTTCCTAATTTCCTGTTAACAAATGTTGGGGTTTATGCTAGCAGATTTTTCCTAATTTCCTGTTAACAAATGTTGGGGTTTATGCTAGCTGATGCTGATCGTAGTTTTGGTCATGTCCGTTCTTCTCCAATCATAGTGGCCAATGGACGTACCATACGCATTGCTGTTGTTGGTGTACACATTTCTAAAAAAAACTTTGCAAGTCCTCCTGCGGCAGTCTTGCTCTGGTAAGACTCCTATTTATTTTTTTCCCTGAACTTGAATTCTTTGTGTTCTTCTGAAGGCGAAGTTCTGATCTTCTAAGATTTTTTTAATAGATCAAATTGATTATAATAGGCAGAGGCCCTAAGATATCAGTGCTCATGTGAGAGATTCAGATTCACTTGCTCTTATATCCCGTGCTGAGTTTTTTAGCTACACATTCAATGTGATTGGAACTAATTACTATCTAGAGAATGTACTGAACCATGGAATCATGAGAACCCATATGTTGTATATATCATTAACATATCGTTGCATGTTTTTATAACTCTGTCAGGGTGCTTCATTAGAACTCTTATTTAGAATTTTAACAATCAAAGTGATGTTACTTTTAGGTTGATAAACTTCATTACTTGGTGTTTATCCTTGATTATTTTTGTAGATTTATTTGCATTGTGGTGAAATGTGTAATGATTTAAAATTGTGGTTTGCTTTACCTCTCCAAAACTGAAAGGATTGATGGAAATGATTTGGACTTAATGGAAGCTTAAGAATAAAAATTGCTCCATGGTTCTGCTTTACCTCTCATGTAGTTCTGTTTGGAAACTTGATTCAGTCTTTTGGAGGAGCTGAAAGTGTTCATGATGTGGTTCATCGAGTTTCGAAGGTATGCTTCAGTTATATGTTTTTGATGTTCTTCATTTTGTATTGGGATATTTTCTTTCCTTCCCTCATCTCTCAGTAATATTGCATAGGCTATTTGATTGTTGTATTTTGTTTTGCATATCCGCAAGTTGTTCTTTTAATGCATTTTTTTTACTTCTTTGTCCTTAAACATGTTAGTAATCAGCCTAATAATCCATGGCTTCAGCAGGTGATCAGTTGAATCCAAGATGTACATTCTCTAACAACTTGTTGAAGTAGTTATTTTTTACAGATTTTACAACAATTGTAGTGTTGAAATATTCTCATTCTTTGAATCAATGATATAAAATTAATATTTGTTACATAATTTTAATGAGAATGAGTGTGTGGGGTTATTTGATTAGCTTGATGTTGCCAGCCACTTTATTTCATTTTAATGGCTGAATATGGATCATTTTAAGTATGTTTATATTATCATTATTTTGCTTGCATCAGATCAAGAAAACATTAACTGTTTGTCTGACTGTTATAGATGTATGTATTGTTGGTGTTGCGTATTGTTGGTGTTGCGGGCACACCCATTGGAGGCTTCCTTAGTGCCTTGTCTTCTTTACCAGCTACAGAACTTGGATCAATTGCTATTGAGAGTGAGTTAGAAGTTCTTTTTTTATATAATTTTCTTTTTTACTTAAACATGACAAACTATGTTGAAATTCTTAGGTGCTTTAAGAAGAGCAAATGTAGATCCAACATCTGTCCAGGAAGTATATTTTGGAAATGTTTTGAGCTCAAACTTGGGTCAAGCTCCTGCCAGGCAAGCTGCTTTAGGTGTTGGAATACCAAATACCATTATATGTACAACTATTAACAAAGTTTGTTCTTCTTGAATTAATTTGCATAATCTAATCTAATTGAATATCTCTTTATTGAACTCAATTGTTCTGGTATAGCTTATGATATTGTTATTGGATTGCACATTGATATCACCATTTATGGTTTCACTTTGGACGGGTCATATGTGTATTATTTGTTTTTAATAATTTAGATTTTTTTTTAAATCTTAATTGAGAAGGTAAAGATAATTGAAATTTAAATGCAAGTCTTAGTTTCACATGTTCATCGCAATCTTGTAAAATTGCGAGTTGATAAGAGTTAGTATATTGAGTCTTCTGAACTCTTAAAAACAAATCATCGTATTCTTGTAACCCAGAATTTCAGTTTTTTGCCTTGCAAACTTTTTTATGCAGGAAATAGAGCTTTGTTCACTTTATCTTTGACTTTGAGATACTAACTATTTAATTTTCATCATCTAGCTTCCTGGAAACTGGATGCATTTACATTTCTTGCGAGCAATTGGCACTGCAATGTCACTGAGAGCTGGTTCTATTGTTGCTGCCCTACTCTGTCGCCTTACTCTTCTGCCTTACTTTGCTGCCTTATGTTGATTTATTCATTTACAAGGGGTTCGCTTGGATTTGGTGAGGAACCATTGCAATCTCTTCCTGTCAGGTTTTGTTCAGACAATTTTTTCGTTCTCCAAATGACATACTTCTTTAATAATAATTTTCATTGATATTTTCTATTCTTATTGTTTTACTGCAAGCTGAGGGTGACGAGCAGCAGCTCGCGCCGTCGATCAGTATCCCGAGCCAAGGCCACACTTCATCGATGATGGGGGGATGGGCAAGCTGAGAGAGAGAGAGAGAGAGAGAGAGAGAGAGAGAGAGAGAGAGAGAGAGAGAGAGAGAGAGAGAGAGAGATGGTTGGTGCTTGTATGTTGTGATGGGTAGCTAGAGGAAGATCATATTGGCACAGCTCCCCATGTAGAAACCCTCAAAATTAAGTGAGATCTATATATTGATTGTATTCATGAAGGGTTTGGGCTATCTCCCACCTTTTAATTATTAATAAAAAAAAATTATTTGAATTCTTTTACAAATAGATATTATCTCCATTATTATTCAATTTAATATGTTTATTTTTATTCAATTTAATAGGAAATAATTGAATTTATTAAACGTCTGATGAAGAATAAATGTTGCCAAATACAAGAATAAACGCCCGACGATGAAGAATCGTAGTCATTGCTGTAGAATGGTAGCGCTCAATAACCGCTACCATTGAAACCCATAAATGCTATAATAGATGTACCTATGGTAGCGGTTTCAGGACGCCACAATACATTGTGTAACCGCTACCATACCCTACGACCACGGCGGCAGATGCAACACACGCGCAACCGCTACCGTAGCCCTATAGCAGCGGTTTTTTCATATATAGTAGCGGTTTTTGAGCGTTACTATATGCATGATATGGTGTAGTGAGCGTAGATTTAGTGACGAAATAAAAGTTCAGTCACAAAAATAATTTTTTTTAAAGTATTTAGTAACCAAAAATAATTTAGTCACTAAATTATTTATTTAGTGACCAAATACATTAGTCACTAGTTATCAAAATTTTGTAGTTTCTTTCATGAAAAAATTCATGTAGTCTCTCCTAATGAAAATGCACTTCATATGCCTATAAAAATTCTTATTTCTTATTAAAATTATTCTTTCTCATGAAAATATCATTGAAGTCATTTCGGAACACAATTGATAGAATCTATAAAGATCATTGGTTGTTGTTTGATGGATTGGTAGAAAGCACCTCAGTCAGCACTAGATGAATGGATGAAACAACTAGATATGGTTTTCATGGTTAATACTCCGTAACTATTGTTGACAAATAATCTAATATTTATGTGCTAAATCTTTTAGATAATACGTGTTTTAGTGATCACAAGCTGTGAAGTTAGTGCTGAAAGTACGGAAAAAGTTTGTCTGATCTTATAATTATATAAAAACTTATTTTATTTTGTATGTCATATAGATTTGAAGTTTATCTTTCAAACTGTTTATGGTATCACTTACATTTGACGATTATACATTGTATAGAAAGGTTTGGGCTATCTCCCACCTTCATTTTTTATTATTGAAATAAAATTAAAAATTCTCCTTGTAATAAGTTTCTTTTAGCAATTTGAAACTCTATTATTGTGTATGATTTTGTGAATAAATAATAACTAAATTAATTTGGTCACAAAAAGTATTATTTCAGCAACAAATAATATTTTGGACAATAAATATGTTTAGTGACAAAAAATTTGTTGGTCACTAAATACCTTTAGTGACGGAGATTGGTTGTCACAAAAAATACGCATTTAGTGACCAAAGATATTTTGGCTACTAAATATATTTAGTGACTAATTATTTTGGTCACAACAAATATTCAGTGACGGAGAATTATTGTCATTAAAAGTATACATTTAGTGACGAAAAAAATCTTAGTGGCTAAAAAAAATAGTGATGGAAATTATTTCGTCACTAAAGATTAACATTTAGTGACGAAAATAATTTTGGTCACTAAATACATTCTGTGACGGTCATTTTGCAACCACCTAGTGACGGACTAAATTCGGTCACTAAATGTCTTTAGTGACCAATCCGCAATATTTAGTGACCAAACTTTTCGTCATTATATATGTTCCTTGTCTCAACTATATGTCAACTAAGGCTCAAACCAATATTTGAGTTAACAAACTTTTCACTTCTATATAGTTTTGATACTGATAATATTGTCTTGATATTAATGACGTAGCTTTGATGCATTTCAACGATATGTGTATCATCTCAATGATATGTCCAGTCCTTCTTGATGATTTTGGACTTAGAGAATTACTGGACATAAGGTTTATCTTCTGCAGCCATGAATAAAATATGTCATCAAATACATAGTGCATTTATCATTGATCTGAGCACTTCTTCAAATCAGGAATATTGCAGGGCACTGTTCCCAACACAGCGGATAAGAGGACCGGAGAGATCGCCGAAGTGGTCGCTGGCGCGTCGGGCGCGCCCGGCCAGGCGAGCCATCGAAACTTCTGCCTCGACATGAGGCATCGGGACGAGTCCGACGAGCCTCTGGATTGAGATTCAAAGGCCAACAGGGCCTCCATATCAACCCTCCTCCTCTCCTGGGTGGAGCAGGAGACCATCAGATGCCAAACCTTCGCGCTCTCCTTCGGGCTCTACGGTCGGGAGGACGCCGCTGATTTCGATGCCCTGACGCACCGGGCGCTCGCTCACGAGAGTGCGCGAGCCCAGCTCCGCGCCCTGGAGCTCGTCCATATGACGGGTCGGCAATGCCTCCAGGTGGAGAGAAATTCTGAGGAGCTCAAGCTTGAGCTGAATGCCATGATAGAGGAGATCGCAAGCCTTAAAGAGAAACATGACATCTCTGAGGGCCTACAAGCCGGCCTTCAGGGCAGGATGGTAGGTTTGTTGAGAATTCGCCTACCTCCCTCGCAGTTCTTCCCGTTAGCTAATTCGCCTTTTGCAGGACGCTGAGATCGCCAATCAACTTCTCGCTCGCGCCTCCGACCTAGAGAAGGAAGTCATCGGGCTGAAGGCCCAGAACCACGAGCTGTCCTGGGCTGCCCTCCCTCCGCCTCCACGCAGCCCCAGGGCCCTGAGGAACGAGTGTCGCGAGTAGGAGGAGGAGATGCGGAAGACCGCGGTCACGGCGGCGAAGCACATCTTCCGCACCCTGAAGGTGGCAGGTCTTCTCTCTTCCGAGGCAGTGCGGCTAACCGTCGAAGAGGTGGTCCCAGAGTTGTTCGAATCGATTCTAGTATCTGCGGATAGCGAGAGCGAGTGGTCCGCGGATGACCCTTAAACTTTAATGTAATCTTTTTTCGATTTTTGGTTGGCGAGATCGCCACAATGTCTGTAATAAAAACTTATGAAATGAAATGAAATTTTGTTTAGTGTTTTCCCTTGTCCCTCTTATTTTGCCTTGTCGCAACGTATTCACATACCCTTTACATGACACTCGCGCGTCTTTCTCACGGCACTCGCCCCCTTTTTACTTCACGAGTATTCGCTTACCCTCCTTCAGAACTTCTGTGTCAGACCTGACTCACTCGCCCTCAGGAATCGCGAGCGAAGCTCCACCCATGCTTCTCTCGTGCGCCGTCTACCTCAACCGATTCATTTCGATCCTGTCCTCTATACCCGCGAGCCCCCTGACTCTCTAGTCTAGGTATGTTGTCATTCACCTTTGTTTAGGCGCCTGCGAGCGAGGTCCTCACCCGCGGGAGGCCTTGTCAATGACTTGCTCTGCCGACATCTTGCTAGGCGAGCACTGTTTTTTCTCGCCCCCTGAGTGGCATGTTGGTCATGCTGGCTAGTGGGAGACCGATAGTGGAGTTCCCTTAGTTATGTCACCAAATTACCTTGCCAACATCTCCAGAGATCAAACTGACCCCACCGGCTAATGCGAGCCAGGCAGCGGAAATGATCTGGGGCACTCCAGCACCACATTACTTTGCCAGCATCTTCAGAGATCAACTTGACCCCACCGGCTAATACGAGCATGGCAGCGGAGTCGATCTGGGGCACTCCAGCACCACATTACCTTGTCAGTCTCTCCGGAGATTAACCTGACCCCACCGGCTAATGCGAGCCCGACAACGGAATCGATCTGGGGCACTCCAGCACCATATTACCTTGACAGCCTTTCCAAAGATCAACCTGACCCCACCAGCTACCAGCTAATGAGAGCCTGTCAGCGGAATCGATCTGGGGCACTCCAACACCACATTAACTTGCCAGCCTCTCCAGAGATCAAACTGACCCACCGTCTAATGAGAGCCCGACAGTGGAATCGATCTGGGGCACTCAGGCACCACATTACCTTGCCAACTTCTCAAGAGATCAACCCGACCCACCGTCTAGTGAGATCCCGACAGCGGAATCGATTTGAGGCACCCAAGCACTACATTACCTTGCCAGCCTCTCCAAAGATCAACCTGACCCCACCGGCTAATATGAGCCCAACAACAGAATCGATGTGGGGGACTTCAACACCACATTACCTTGCAGCCTCTCCAAAGATCAACCTAACCCCACCGACTAATGAGAGCCCGACAGCAGAATCGATCTGGGGCACTCAAGCACCACGTTACCTTGTCATCCTCTCTAGAGATCAATCTGAACCACCGTCTAGTGAGAGCCCGACAACGGAATCGATCTGGGGCACTCCAGCACCATATTACCTTGCTAGCCTCTCCAGAGATCAACCTGACCCCACTGGCAAATGAGAGACCAACAGCGGAATCGATCTGGGGCACTCCAGCAAAACTTTACCTTGTCAGCCTCTCTACAGATCAACCTAACCCCACCGGCTAATGCGAGCACAGCCGCGGAATCGATCTGGGGCACTCCAGCACCACATTACCTTGCCATATGAACCTATAATCAGAAGAAGGCAACCATACCAAGAGACAACCATATCAGTTTGTACCAAATTATCACAACACCATAGTCCAAGGGTAGAAATGTTGTAAATCATCCCCGCTCCAAGTTCGGCTGAGGGATACCCCTTCCACATCCCGGAGGTGATACCCCCGACTTGAGTGCTTCCTCTACAATATAAGTGTTGGAACAAGCTTTCCGCATCTCTTGGTTTGACAATAACAAATCTTATTGTATTTGATCATACTTGTTTTGTGTTTATAGTATGCAGGATTCTGTGCTTTCAAATCTCCATGGTGCTGTGTATTGTTGCTACCGCGCCGCGTTAACTTTACCGCTGGCACTAGCACTAACGAACCGCTGAGACGAAACCGCTGAGAAGGAAACCGCTGAGAAGATCTGAAAGCTCTATCGCACCGCGTTAACTCTACCGTTGGCGCTAGCATTAACGAACCGCTGAGAAGAAACCGCTGAGAAGGGAAACCGCTGAGATGCAAGCTGGCGTTCGACGAAATGTACACTCTACCGCGGGGCGTCAGCATTACCGCGGTGCGCTAGTTTCGTTCGACGAAATGAATGCTGCGCTCGATGAAATGTGAGGCCAGCTCGGCGAAGATGCGCCCGACGAAATGCTCTACCGCGGAGCGTTAGCACTGACGCTGGCGTTAGCAGATATGGAAATTATTGACATAAAGGAAACAGTGGAGAAAAAGGAATGTCGACGGGCCGCTATGTTTGTTAAGTACTATCGCGGCGCGTTAGGTCTAACGCTCGGCTGTAGCTTTTGGAAACATCCCGTCAGCAGTTGATTGAGGAGCAGTTTTGGAAGAAGATTGTGGCTGAAGGAAGGAAATCTCGCTAACGCGGGGCGTTAGCGGTACAGCGGCGCGCTAGTGTTTGGCGCTCAAAATGTTTCCTAAACTACCATGATATGTGTGCTCCATTGCCTTATGTAGATACCACGGGGCGGTAGTACTACCGCAGGCGGTAGTGGCTGAATCTATAAAAAGACGTGCGCCGCCTCGGTTGCGGCTTGCTGATACAGAACGAATCGAATCCTTATTTTCAGAGCACTCGTGAGAGCCTTCCCAAGCATCCTAAAGAACTCTGTCAACATCCGTGAATGCAAAAGAACTTGAAGATCGATACGATCACATCTACATCATCATCAAGTTCATCTTCTTGAGGGAGTTTTTAGTTTTTGTCTTTGTACTTGTCTTTCATTTATCATTGTAATTGGTTCGTGAATTCGCCACACGGCGACTAGGTTTGGGTAGGACTTAGGGAGTAATTCGCCTCGTGTTGGCGACTAGGTCTATGGTGTAGATCTAGGGGGTGCTCGAGGCCTTTCTGGTGATAGAATGGCTAGAGCGGCTTGAGGCCGTATCCGGGGAGAGATCGGCTAAAGCCAACCGGTTCGTGGGGATACGAGTCAGTATAGAAAACGAAAATAGTCTTTCATATTTCGCCTCGATTTCTAGCGTCATAGAAATCAAATTTTGTAATCAATTTTATAAATGATAATCATGTCTTTTCTTGTTTAATAAATTGATTGCATTTCTAATTCCATTATCTCTTTAGTTGTGGTTTAACTTATTTCGACCAAAATATCAAAAATTTTCTATTAACGTTTAAAGTTTTTTAAAACCCTTATTCACCCCCCCCCCCCCCCCCCCCCCCCCGAAGGGCGCCTACAGATCCAACAATAAGGACCTTCCCAGTTGGGATTGAGCTTTCCCACCGCGGATCCCCTTCTAGACGCATCGACCTTTTTCAGGACCAAGTCCCCCTTTTCGATCTGCTTCACCCGGATATGCTTGTCGAAGTACTGAGCCATATGTCGCTTGACCTCCTCCTATCGAATGGTTGCCAGGTCCCGGAGCTCTTCTAAAAAATCTAAAGACAACCTTTGCTCCTCTTCATTTTCCACTCGTCATCCCTCATCTCCTTCACCTGTGGTGACAACCATGGGTGATTTTACCTCAAACATTATGGGGAGCACGGCCTCGGACCCGTGGGAGAGCTTGAAAGGGGTCTCCCCTGTGGTTGTATTTGGCATTGTTCTCAGGGACCACAGGACCGAGGGTAGTTGTTCTACCCAGTTACCCCTTAGGTTCTCGACCTTCTTTTTCAGCAAGTTCACGATTATCTTATTTGCTGCCTCCACCTGCCCATTGCTCCTTGGGTGGTGGACCGATGCAAAGAGAATGTCTACACCCAGGTGGCTGCAGAAGCTGACAAACTCGTCGCTGGCGAACTGCGGCCCATTGTTTGTGACGATGGCTAACGAAAGCCCATGCCGACAAATTATTTCCCCTCATACAAAATTCCTTACTACCTGAGAGGTTACCTTAGCCAACGCCTTCACCTCCAGCCACTTGGAGAAGTAATCGATCATCACCACCAGGAAATTCCTTTGACAACTAGCCTAGGGAAATAGGCCCACCAAGTCCAACCCCCATATCGTGAACGACCATGGAGCTGTGATTGTCTGAAGCCTATGGGCTGGAAGGAGTTGGAGAGGAGCATATAACTGGCACTTGGAGCACTTCTTTGTGAACTTTGTCGCATCCTTGTTGAGGGTAGGCTAGAAGTAGCCTTGCCTCAACACCCGTCCCTCCAGGGTCCTGCTCCTAGAGTAGCTGCCACACTCTGCAGAGTGGATCTCCTCCAGGACCCTTGGGGCCTCCTCCTCCGACACACAATGGGCTAAAATCCCCAAGAGGGTCTTCCAGTACAATCCTCCTGCATGCAAAGAATAATATGCCAATTTGTACCTGAGCTGCTGCTTGTCCACATCTCCTTCTAGGAACTGCTCCGATGTTAGGAAGGTGATGAAGGGTTCCATCCATGATGCTCGTTGATCTATCTCCATCAACTCGCCCTCTTCGACAGAAGGTCGAAAGAGCTCTGACACCGTTCCCCCTGCCCTGGGACCGAACTTGGCTAGGAGGTCTGCCGGGATGCTCTCATCCCTTGGCACAAGTTGAATCAAGAAAGTACGGAATTGACCGATGATTCCCTTGACCTTCTCCAGATATTGTTGAAGAGTTGGCTCCTTTGCCTCGAACTCCACTCTAACTTGGCAAGCCACTACCATGGATTCCGTTGAGACCTCCACATCATGCACCCCTAGCTCCATGGCTAGACGGAGCCCTGCGATCACAACCACATACCCCGCCTGGTTGTTGGTGAGTGGGAAATGAATGTTAATTGCCTGCTCGATCCTTGTCTCCTAGGGGCTTACTAGGATTACTCCTCCCTAAATGAATGCTTACCCGATGCCCCTTCGACCAACATTTTCCATGCCATCGAGTGGGGTGGCTCAGGCTCATCTACCTCGGTTACGTAGCCAGCCAAGAAATCCACCACCGCTTGTGCCTTTATTGATAGCCTGGGAACAAACGAGATGTCAAACTCGCTCAGCTCCACCGACCATTTAGCCAACCTTTCTGAGTGCTCTACCCCCTCCATGATGTTGCGAAGGGGATGGTCTATCACCATCTTGATAGAATGTGCTTGAAAGTAAGGTCGGAGCTTTCTGACCGACACCACCAGGGCGAAGGCCAGCTTCTCTAGGATGGGATACCTGAGTTCTGCCTTTCTCAGCACCCTACTGACGTAATAGATTGGGAGTTGCTTCTTCCCTTCCTCCTGGACCAAAATCAAACTCGCCGCCTCGGCCCCTACCCATAGGTAGAGGGATATGTCTTCACCCTACCTCGGACCCTAGAGCAGCGGGGCTTGGGTTAATTATTCTTTTAGCGCTCGGAATGCCCCCTCGCACTCGGGGGGTCCACTCAAACTTCGGGTTTCCTCGCAGCGCCTTGAAGAAGGATGAGCATTTATGCCCTGCCCTGGAGAGAACCCAACTTAGCCCGACCAAGTTCCCAGTGAGGCGCTGGACTTCCTTTGCATTCCTTGATGACCTTAGCTCCATTATCGCTCTCACCTTGTCGGGGTTAGGCTCTACCCCAGCGGGGGTGAGTAGATGACCCAATAACTTCCCCCTACTGGCCCAAAAAACACACATCTGGGGGTTGAGTCTCATCTTGAATTTTCTCATGGTGACGAAGGTCTCCTCAAGTTCCCGAAGGTGAGACTCGAGGTCCCGGCTCTTGATCATGAGGTCATCCACGTAAACTTCCAGGTTCCTCCCCTTCTGCTCACGGAAGACCCTGTCCATCATCTAATGGTAGGTTGCTCATGCATAAGTCAGCCCGAAGGGCATCATCTTATAGCAATAACACCCGTCCCCGGTGATGAATGAGACATCCTTAACGTCGAGGGGGGGGGGGGTGCATTCGAATCTGATGATAACCTTAAAAGGCATCTAGAAAACTCATTAGAGAAAAACCGGTGACTGAGTCAACCAACGCGTCGATTCGAGGCAAGGGGTAGCAATCCTTAGGGCATGATTTATTTAACAAAGAGAAATCAACACACATTCTCCACTTTCCATCCCCCTTCTTTACCATCACTATGTTGGAGACCCAACCTGGATACTGGATCTCTGACACAAAACCTATTTTGCGGAGCTTGCTCACCTCCTCCCGAATAGGCTCCACTAGCTTGTCAGCAATGGACATCTTCTTCTGCTGGATGGGGCGAGTGCCGAGGTCAAGGTTGAGGCGGTGATACGCCACATCCGCATCGATCCTTGATATTTCAGCCATTCTCCAAGCGAATACGTCCACGTTCTCCTGAACGCAGGCCAGGATCCTCTTCTGGTCCTCGGGGCTGAGCTCCACGCTGATCTTCACTTTCTCTATCGCCCCCGCCCGGGAGGCGACCTCCAGCTCAAAGACCTCCTCCACGGTCTCCAACCTAGATTGCTCCCCCATCATCTTCCTTCTTCTCCCTGTAGGCGAGTGCTTCGGTTCCCTCTTCCTCCATACTCTCCTCCCGAACTTCCAGCAGCTCCTCCGCCCCTTCCACCTGGGCCTGGTCCTCTTCTCCCTTTCCCTCCTCTATCTCCTATACTTCGGGCCCTCCGACGGCCCTTCCACCACCTCTTGCCTCTCCATCTCCCGATCCATCTCCTCTGCCTCTGCTTGCCAAGTGATGGTGTTGACCGCGGTAATATAGCATTGTCTTGCTACCTTTGGGTCTCCTCTCACCCGGATCTGTACTTCGCCCACGTTGAACTTAAGGCATTGGTGGAACGAGGAGGGGACACACAGGAACGCACTAATGAGGGGCCACCCGAAGATGGCGTTATAACTGCTCGGAGCGTCAACGATGATGAACCGGCAGTTGTGGGTCTGTCTCCCCAAGACAACATGAAGCCCCACTCCTCCTACCACATCCTTCCTTTCTCCTGAGAACCCAAACAGTGGGCCATCCGAGGCAAACACTCTCCTTGCCTCCACCTTCATCTTGTCGAATGCCTTCTTAAAGATGACATTGACCGAGCTCCCGTTGTCTACGAGGATCCGGGCGACGATGAAGTTCTCGATGACCGTCTGGATAAACAGTGCATCGCTGAACGGGTCCTCATGGCCCATCATATCCTTCTGAGCGAAGGTAATCTTTTCCTTTGGGGGTGGGGCTTGAGAAGTCGAAGCCACGCTCCAACGATACATGGTGTGGAGGCTCGCCTTTCGGGTTGTCTCGATCCCCACTCCCCCATGGATCACTCTGATCCCTCCTCGACTTCCCACGTCAGTCTGATCTTCACACCTTTGTTCCTCCCCTTCTCTGGGTTGTACCTCCTTGATCCTCACCGACCGCTATTGCTGTTGTGTCGGACCCCTTGTCTCCCTTATCTCCAAGAACTCCGGGCAGGTAGTCATTACGTGACCCTCCTCCTGGTGGAAGTCACAGTAGGGCAACGCACCTCCCTTCTCTCGGCCTCCGCAACCCTGTTCCTTCTCCGCGCTCCTTTTCTTCCTGCTCCTCCCACTCCTCTTCCTCCTCTCCCTCTCCCAATCGCCATGGCTTGCTGAGGCGAGGGAGGGAGTGGTCTCGGGCCCTGCCTCTACTCTAACTGATGAGGTCTCCCTTGACCCCCTTAGAAGTTACCCCCTCCTCGGGTGATGCCTCTTCCCGGGCCCTGCAGCTGGATAGGAAGGTCAGTAGAAGAAGCAACTTGGGAGCTCGAAGAAGATATGAAGAAGGGATACCCTGATCTATTTTGAGTCACAGTAAGTGGGGAGGAATGTAATATCATGTGTTTATATAATCAGAATTAGAGATAATTAATAATGATTTTGAGCACTAAATTATCCAACGAAGCCGAATTTTAGAAAATGGAGTCCACAATTAGATTCAAAAGGTCAAAAAACCATAGAATCGACATATTATTTGCTAAAATGAGAGATTATTAAAAATTGCACAATTTTTTGAGCAGCCGACACAAATTTTGAGAAATAGAGTCTGTCAATAGATTCAGAATATCGAAAAACATACAGATCGATACATAATTTGCCAAAATTAGAGTTCATAAGAAAAAGTGTGATTTTTAGACCAACCAATGCGAATTTTGAGAAACCAAATCCGACATTAGATAATAATGACAAAATCCATAAATATCGATTTATTTGTCAAAATCAGATCACGTATGAAAAAAGTGCAAATTAGGCAATAACCGCTTGGAATTTGGCGAAATGGAGGCCGAAAATGGGAACATCGAAAAACCCTAAGATAAGTATTTTCATAATTTTTAGAGGTCCAAAAACGAAAAAAATAGAGCCCAAGAAAAATGGGTTATTTTTGCCATGTGGCTGCTCTTCAGCACGCCACGTGGCATCCAATGTCATGTGGTGCTGTAATTATGCGCCACGCAGACGCTGCGGATAGCAACGCCTGGCTGAACTGCCACGTCACACAGCGCCACCTGGCAGTTTGCATGGCGACAACGCAGCACCGACATGCAGCGCCTCTTTATGAGGCGCTGCCACACTGTTGCCTGCAGCGCTGGTGTTCACGACGCCGGCACGCGGCACAGAGTCAAGCCCCGGGAGTTTTTAGTTTTTGTCTTTGTACTTGTCTTTCATTTATCATTGTAATTGGTTCGTGAATTCGCCACACGGCGACTAGGTTTGGGTAGGACTTAGGGAGTAATTCGCCTCGTGTTGGCGACTAGGTCTATGGTGTAGATCTAGGGGGTGCTCGAGGCCTTTCTGGTGATAGAATGGCTAGAGCGGCTTGAGGCCGTATCCGGGGAGAGATCGGCTAAAGCCAACCGGTTCGTGGGGATACGAGTCAGTATAGAAAACGAAAATAGTCTTTCATATTTCGCCTCGATTTCTAGCGTCATAGAAATCAAATTTTGTAATCAATTTTATAAATGATAATCATGTCTTTTCTTGTTTAATAAATTGATTGCATTTCTAATTCCATTATCTCTTTAGTTGTGGTTTAACTTATTTCGACCAAAATATCAAAAATTTTCTATTAACGTTTAAAGTTTTTTAAAACCCTTATTCACCCCCCCCCCCCCCCCCCCCCCCGAAGGGCGCCTACAGATCCAACAATAAGGACCTTCCCAGTTGGGATTGAGCTTTCCCACCGCGGATCCCCTTCTAGACGCATCGACCTTTTTCAGGACCAAGTCCCCCTTTTCGATCTGCTTCACCCGGATATGCTTGTCGAAGTACTGAGCCATATGTCGCTTGACCTCCTCCTATCGAATGGTTGCCAGGTCCCGGAGCTCTTCTAAAAAATCTAAAGACAACCTTTGCTCCTCTTCATTTTCCACTCGTCATCCCTCATCTCCTTCACCTGTGGTGACAACCATGGGTGATTTTACCTCAAACATTATGGGGAGCACGGCCTCGGACCCGTGGGAGAGCTTGAAAGGGGTCTCCCCTGTGGTTGTATTTGGCATTGTTCTCAGGGACCACAGGACCGAGGGTAGTTGTTCTACCCAGTTACCCCTTAGGTTCTCGACCTTCTTTTTCAGCAAGTTCACGATTATCTTATTTGCTGCCTCCACCTGCCCATTGCTCCTTGGGTGGTGGACCGATGCAAAGAGAATGTCTACACCCAGGTGGCTGCAGAAGCTGACAAACTCGTCGCTGGCGAACTGCGGCCCATTGTTTGTGACGATGGCTAACGAAAGCCCATGCCGACAAATTATTTCCCCTCATACAAAATTCCTTACTACCTGAGAGGTTACCTTAGCCAACGCCTTCACCTCCAGCCACTTGGAGAAGTAATCGATCATCACCACCAGGAAATTCCTTTGACAACTAGCCTAGGGAAATAGGCCCACCAAGTCCAACCCCCATATCGTGAACGACCATGGAGCTGTGATTGTCTGAAGCCTATGGGCTGGAAGGAGTTGGAGAGGAGCATATAACTGGCACTTGGAGCACTTCTTTGTGAACTTTGTCGCATCCTTGTTGAGGGTAGGCTAGAAGTAGCCTTGCCTCAACACCCGTCCCTCCAGGGTCCTGCTCCTAGAGTAGCTGCCACACTCTGCAGAGTGGATCTCCTCCAGGACCCTTGGGGCCTCCTCCTCCGACACACAATGGGCTAAAATCCCCAAGAGGGTCTTCCAGTACAATCCTCCTGCATGCAAAGAATAATATGCCAATTTGTACCTGAGCTGCTGCTTGTCCACATCTCCTTCTAGGAACTGCTCCGATGTTAGGAAGGTGATGAAGGGTTCCATCCATGATGCTCGTTGATCTATCTCCATCAACTCGCCCTCTTCGACAGAAGGTCGAAAGAGCTCTGACACCGTTCCCCCTGCCCTGGGACCGAACTTGGCTAGGAGGTCTGCCGGGATGCTCTCATCCCTTGGCACAAGTTGAATCAAGAAAGTACGGAATTGACCGATGATTCCCTTGACCTTCTCCAGATATTGTTGAAGAGTTGGCTCCTTTGCCTCGAACTCCACTCTAACTTGGCAAGCCACTACCATGGATTCCGTTGAGACCTCCACATCATGCACCCCTAGCTCCATGGCTAGACGGAGCCCTGCGATCACAACCACATACCCCGCCTGGTTGTTGGTGAGTGGGAAATGAATGTTAATTGCCTGCTCGATCCTTGTCTCCTAGGGGCTTACTAGGATTACTCCTCCCTAAATGAATGCTTACCCGATGCCCCTTCGACCAACATTTTCCATGCCATCGAGTGGGGTGGCTCAGGCTCATCTACCTCGGTTACGTAGCCAGCCAAGAAATCCACCACCGCTTGTGCCTTTATTGATAGCCTGGGAACAAACGAGATGTCAAACTCGCTCAGCTCCACCGACCATTTAGCCAACCTTTCTGAGTGCTCTACCCCCTCCATGATGTTGCGAAGGGGATGGTCTATCACCATCTTGATAGAATGTGCTTGAAAGTAAGGTCGGAGCTTTCTGACCGACACCACCAGGGCGAAGGCCAGCTTCTCTAGGATGGGATACCTGAGTTCTGCCTTTCTCAGCACCCTACTGACGTAATAGATTGGGAGTTGCTTCTTCCCTTCCTCCTGGACCAAAATCAAACTCGCCGCCTCGGCCCCTACCCATAGGTAGAGGGATATGTCTTCACCCTACCTCGGACCCTAGAGCAGCGGGGCTTGGGTTAATTATTCTTTTAGCGCTCGGAATGCCCCCTCGCACTCGGGGGGTCCACTCAAACTTCGGGTTTCCTCGCAGCGCCTTGAAGAAGGATGAGCATTTATGCCCTGCCCTGGAGAGAACCCAACTTAGCCCGACCAAGTTCCCAGTGAGGCGCTGGACTTCCTTTGCATTCCTTGATGACCTTAGCTCCATTATCGCTCTCACCTTGTCGGGGTTAGGCTCTACCCCAGCGGGGGTGAGTAGATGACCCAATAACTTCCCCCTACTGGCCCAAAAAACACACATCTGGGGGTTGAGTCTCATCTTGAATTTTCTCATGGTGACGAAGGTCTCCTCAAGTTCCCGAAGGTGAGACTCGAGGTCCCGGCTCTTGATCATGAGGTCATCCACGTAAACTTCCAGGTTCCTCCCCTTCTGCTCACGGAAGACCCTGTCCATCATCTAATGGTAGGTTGCTCATGCATAAGTCAGCCCGAAGGGCATCATCTTATAGCAATAACACCCGTCCCCGGTGATGAATGAGACATCCTTAACGTCGAGGGGGGGGGGGGGTGCATTCGAATCTGATGATAACCTTAAAAGGCATCTAGAAAACTCATTAGAGAAAAACCGGTGACTGAGTCAACCAACGCGTCGATTCGAGGCAAGGGGTAGCAATCCTTAGGGCATGATTTATTTAACAAAGAGAAATCAACACACATTCTCCACTTTCCATCCCCCTTCTTTACCATCACTATGTTGGAGACCCAACCTGGATACTGGATCTCTGACACAAAACCTATTTTGCGGAGCTTGCTCACCTCCTCCCGAATAGGCTCCACTAGCTTGTCAGCAATGGACATCTTCTTCTGCTGGATGGGGCGAGTGCCGAGGTCAAGGTTGAGGCGGTGATACGCCACATCCGCATCGATCCTTGATATTTCAGCCATTCTCCAAGCGAATACGTCCACGTTCTCCTGAACGCAGGCCAGGATCCTCTTCTGGTCCTCGGGGCTGAGCTCCACGCTGATCTTCACTTTCTCTATCGCCCCCGCCCGGGAGGCGACCTCCAGCTCAAAGACCTCCTCCACGGTCTCCAACCTAGATTGCTCCCCCATCATCTTCCTTCTTCTCCCTGTAGGCGAGTGCTTCGGTTCCCTCTTCCTCCATACTCTCCTCCCGAACTTCCAGCAGCTCCTCCGCCCCTTCCACCTGGGCCTGGTCCTCTTCTCCCTTTCCCTCCTCTATCTCCTATACTTCGGGCCCTCCGACGGCCCTTCCACCACCTCTTGCCTCTCCATCTCCCGATCCATCTCCTCTGCCTCTGCTTGCCAAGTGATGGTGTTGACCGCGGTAATATAGCATTGTCTTGCTACCTTTGGGTCTCCTCTCACCCGGATCTGTACTTCGCCCACGTTGAACTTAAGGCATTGGTGGAACGAGGAGGGGACACACAGGAACGCACTAATGAGGGGCCACCCGAAGATGGCGTTATAACTGCTCGGAGCGTCAACGATGATGAACCGGCAGTTGTGGGTCTGTCTCCCCAAGACAACATGAAGCCCCACTCCTCCTACCACATCCTTCCTTTCTCCTGAGAACCCAAACAGTGGGCCATCCGAGGCAAACACTCTCCTTGCCTCCACCTTCATCTTGTCGAATGCCTTCTTAAAGATGACATTGACCGAGCTCCCGTTGTCTACGAGGATCCGGGCGACGATGAAGTTCTCGATGACCGTCTGGATAAACAGTGCATCGCTGAACGGGTCCTCATGGCCCATCATATCCTTCTGAGCGAAGGTAATCTTTTCCTTTGGGGGTGGGGCTTGAGAAGTCGAAGCCACGCTCCAACGATACATGGTGTGGAGGCTCGCCTTTCGGGTTGTCTCGATCCCCACTCCCCCATGGATCACTCTGATCCCTCCTCGACTTCCCACGTCAGTCTGATCTTCACACCTTTGTTCCTCCCCTTCTCTGGGTTGTACCTCCTTGATCCTCACCGACCGCTATTGCTGTTGTGTCGGACCCCTTGTCTCCCTTATCTCCAAGAACTCCGGGCAGGTAGTCATTACGTGACCCTCCTCCTGGTGGAAGTCACAGTAGGGCAACGCACCTCCCTTCTCTCGGCCTCCGCAACCCTGTTCCTTCTCCGCGCTCCTTTTCTTCCTGCTCCTCCCACTCCTCTTCCTCCTCTCCCTCTCCCAATCGCCATGGCTTGCTGAGGCGAGGGAGGGAGTGGTCTCGGGCCCTGCCTCTACTCTAACTGATGAGGTCTCCCTTGACCCCCTTAGAAGTTACCCCCTCCTCGGGTGATGCCTCTTCCCGGGCCCTGCAGCTGGATAGGAAGGTCAGTAGAAGAAGCAACTTGGGAGCTCGAAGAAGATATGAAGAAGGGATACCCTGATCTATTTTGAGTCACAGTAAGTGGGGAGGAATGTAATATCATGTGTTTATATAATCAGAATTAGAGATAATTAATAATGATTTTGAGCACTAAATTATCCAACGAAGCCGAATTTTAGAAAATGGAGTCCACAATTAGATTCAAAAGGTCAAAAAACCATAGAATCGACATATTATTTGCTAAAATGAGAGATTATTAAAAATTGCACAATTTTTTGAGCAGCCGACACAAATTTTGAGAAATAGAGTCTGTCAATAGATTCAGAATATCGAAAAACATACAGATCGATACATAATTTGCCAAAATTAGAGTTCATAAGAAAAAGTGTGATTTTTAGACCAACCAATGCGAATTTTGAGAAACCAAATCCGACATTAGATAATAATGACAAAATCCATAAATATCGATTTATTTGTCAAAATCAGATCACGTATGAAAAAAGTGCAAATTAGGCAATAACCGCTTGGAATTTGGCGAAATGGAGGCCGAAAATGGGAACATCGAAAAACCCTAAGATAAGTATTTTCATAATTTTTAGAGGTCCAAAAACGAAAAAAATAGAGCCCAAGAAAAATGGGTTATTTTTGCCATGTGGCTGCTCTTCAGCACGCCACGTGGCATCCAATGTCATGTGGTGCTGTAATTATGCGCCACGCAGACGCTGCGGATAGCAACGCCTGGCTGAACTGCCACGTCACACAGCGCCACCTGGCAGTTTGCATGGCGACAACGCAGCACCGACATGCAGCGCCTCTTTATGAGGCGCTGCCACACTGTTGCCTGCAGCGCTGGTGTTCACGACGCCGGCACGCGGCACAGAGTCAAGCCCCGGAGAAGCTCAATAAAGGTCAAAGGGTTTTTTTTAGGTTTCTGGGAGTTCTTGAGCTCCGATTTAAGCAATTTTGGTGGCGTTGGAAAGGTATTATAAATACGGATTCAATGGAATGTTTAAATCACTTCAAATCCTTTTTAATTTCTAGGAATTCAAGAGAGAAGGAGAGAGGAGAGAGAAAGTGTCAGAATGCTGCAAAATTTTCGGAGAAGCTCTGTGAGTGTTTCTAGAGGGAGATTTCAACCTTATTTATTGTCGAAGTGTTGCCCAAGTAAAATTTTTGAAGTTGAAGCCCAAATTCCTAGAAAGCACTGAAATACTGTCCCGACATTAATTCAAGCACTAAAATCGAGGTAGGTGAAATATAATGTAATACTTATGTGTTACGTTAGTATTCATTAATACGATAATTAACCGTCATTATATTGAAATAATGCCAAAATTATGATATGGACCCGTTAGCATGCAAAAATAAGGCCGAAATTTCCGATAAGCATAACAAGGGGTAGAAATATGTGTATTCACGTGATAATGACATCCTGAGTTTAAATATACATGCATGCATTCTGAAACCTTGAAATTATGTATACCAAGAATATGAAAATGCTATTGTGTCGTAACACGCATGATGCTATGTAAATGCTATTGTGTCGTAACATGCACGATGATATGTAAATGCTATTATGCAGTAACATGCATGATGCTATGAAAATGCTATTGTGCAGGAACAACACGATGCTATGAATAATACTGTATAGTATAATGAAATTTACATGATGAAATAAATAAATAATATATGATAAATATATGCATGATTAGTAAAATCAAGTATTTTCAGTATAAAAAGAAATGTATTTGTTTATTCATTTCATTCCGCGTACATATTTGTATTGTGTTATTCTTTCAGTGTGAGCGTGAATGCTTACCAGTCTACTTATGTTTTTAAGTACCGAAGCAGATATGGGCAACCATGGGAGCAAGGAAGATTTTATATGTTCTTATACTAGATGTATCAAATATGGTGTATCAAATATGATGTAATTATGTACACTTTTGAATTTGAATAAAAAAAATGTTAGTTTTGTTGATTTTTGCTCTGGAATGTGTAACCATTTAAAAGATCCTCACCTCACATTTACTGTTCCCGCCTTGTTAATTCGAGCTTACCGAGCCAGGGTGTGACACTCAGTCGACGCCTTCACTCACTTACTCGGCCTGTTTTTAGTATAGAGTCAATCTGCTTCCGCCTTTTCTGTTTTTGAGCTCCTGCACGAGAGGCATTTGAATAATCAAACAAAAATTTTATAGTAAATTAAAAGAAATAAAAAATTGCAAAGGTAAAATGGTAAATTTAAAAGAGTGGTGTTAAGGACACACCACTTTTGGCTATGGACACACCAATTTCTAAAAATTATTATGCGCCTTTTGAAAATACTCCTTACCCATGTATTTTTAGGAAACGTGTTCAACATGAAAGTTGTAGATCTCAACGAGATCTACAACTTTCGTGTTGAACACGTTTCCTAAAAATGGACGCACAAGACGTACTTCCAATAATTACGCACATGTTTCAATCAGGGAGGCAATACGTCTTGTGCATGCATTTTTAGGAAAAATGTTCAACACGAAAGTTGTAGATCTCATCGAGGTCTACAACTTTCATGTTGAACACGTTTCCTAAAAATGCATGGGTAAGGAGTATTTTCAAAAGGCGCATAATAATTCTTAGAAATTAGTGTCCATAGCCAAAAGTGGCGTGTCCTTAACACCACTCATTTAAAATACACACGGAAAGGCTATTGAATGTATATAAAAGCTCCCTCTCAAATCAAATATTATGCTTGATTTTGGTGGAGGAGGCGAGCTCAAGCTAGAAAAATGCAAGTTCAATAGTTTTGGATGATTATCTTTCGGAGTTGTTAACGCGGTCTATTCCCCTCGATACTGAGTTTTATTCATACGCATTTGAGATATGAGGTACCGTGTTATCTGAGGGTAGTCTCTGTCTCAATGCGAGATCCATCCAGTCATTACCGAGGTATTGTTAACATACCTATGAAGTGACAATTAAGAAATAGAAAATATTAATGAGTAAATTGTTGATAACCCCCTATACTTTCTCACCATTATCAATAACCCACCTAATTTTTAGAAATAGGTGGTTAATCCCCCTTATCTTTACTTGTTCAAACTTATGAGGGGTCATGAACTTATTTATAAAAATTAGGAGGGTTATTCACCTATTTCAGAACATAAAATCGATTAAAATTTAATATTGAATTGATATAATAGCACCCCATTTAATCCACGCGTCTCGCGGCCAAATATCACATCTTCTCCCCGTTCCCCTCATCGAACTCGGTAGATTCCTATCCGGCCAGCCAGCCGCTGCCTCCGAGGCGGTGCTACTCGTGGGCGATAGCCGATATTGAGACACTGGACGCCTTCTCGCAGTGTCTGATTTAATCTTCTTTTTTAAAATAATTATAATATGTCTTCTTCCTCAGTAATTACACCAATTTTTTGAACCTCATATGATTCATATTCCTGAAAAAAATATGTACCATATTAATTAGTTTCCCATTTTTAATTACACACCTTAGTTGAGATATTAGATATTTCCATAATTTCCCCAAAGATGCCGGCGGCAACCACCGTGGCTGTCCAGAAGTTCCGGCAGCCCCATGGTTGGAAAGGCGAGCTGAAACAAGCACCGGACTCTGTGGAAGCAATGTCTCACCACCATGCCGGCGGCGGCGATGAGTTTGGACTTGGATCGTCACGCCGGTTGCCATCAGGGGACCATGCACGACATCCGTCAATGCTTCGCCGGAGCTTCCAGACCGGTTTACCTCCCCTGCTCCGCCGGCACTTTACAGTCTTGGCCGAAAGATTCGCCGGAGTGAAGAGCACGCTAAGACAAAAATTTCACCGAGAATAAAAGCAAAAAAGAAAAAGAGGTGCTATTATAACTCTTAAATACGAGGTGCTATTATAACTGTTAAACATTAATTATGAAATGCTTTGAGCACAATTCAAAGTGTCATAAATTTTAGGTACCTAAAGAATCGAAGGGGAAATTGAAATATGCGTTGTATCTTTTATTTTACTTTAAAAAAAAGTCACGAAATATTGATCTATGTATTTGTACGATCATTTTAAGTAGTCATATGTATATATTTTAGAATGAATATATACTTATAAAAAGTGAAAATTTTGAACTAAAATACAATTGTAGTTTAAACTGAAAATACAGATCATTTACAATTGTAACTGAAAATATAATTTTGCAAAAAAAGAAAATCTCTCATGGTCCGTTCGTTTGTACGGAATTGGAATTTGATATTGGAATTCGATATTGAGATTCGATATTCCGAATTGAAATTGTTCTAATTCCAATTCCAGCGTTCGCCTAATAAATAATATTGTTGAATATTGTGAAATTGATCAATTCTTTTGTTCGTCAGTTAAATAAAATTCAATATAATAACTGAAAAATATTTTTTTACAAATATAATAAAAAATGCGTCTGTTAAAAAAAAGCGCACTCAGACACAAAATGCGTGCCCGGACAAAAAACACGCGCTTAGCCTCAAAAAGCGCGTCAGGGCAAAAAACTCACGTCCGGGCGAAAAAACGCACACCCCAGCGACAATATGCGCGTACGGGCGAAAAATGCACGCTGGGCGAAAAACACGCGTTAGGCCAAAATATGTGTGCCCGGGCGAAAGACGAGCGCCCAGGCGAAATACGCTCGCCTGACTGATAATACGCGCGCCCGGGCGAGATACGAGCGCCCGGGCGACAAAATGCGCGCCCGAGCGAAAAGTGCTCGCCCGGGAGAAAAACGCGCCCTCGGGCGAAAAAACGGGCGCCCGTGGGAAAACGTGCGCCGGGGGCGGGGGGGGGGGGGGGGGGCGGCGGGGACGGGCGCCCGGGCAAAAAAGCGCGCACGGGCAACAATACGTGCTTACGGGCGAAAAACGAGCGCCAGGCCGTCAATATGCGTGCCCGGGGGAAAAACGCGCGCCCGGGCGAAAAACTGCACTCCCGGGCGAAAAACTGCACTCCCGGGCGAAAAAGTAGCACTCGGGTGAAAAACGCACGCTCGAATGAAAAATGCGCGTACGGGCGAAATACACGCGCCTGACCGACAATATGCGTGCCCGGGCAAAAAACGCGCGCCCAGGCTACAAAACGTGGGCCCGGGCTAAAAACGCCCGCCCGGGCGAAACATGGACGCCCAGGCGAAAACGTGCTTCCGGGGGAAAACGCGCGCCCTGGGGGAAAACGAGCGCCCGAGGGGAAAACGGGTGCCCGAGGGGAAAACGGGCTCCCCGTCAAAAAAAACGTGCGCCCGAAAGAAAAAACTGCGCGCCCGGACGAAAAACTGCACGCCCGGACGAAAAACGCCCTCCCAGGCGAAATAAAGCGCTCCCGGACGAAAAATGTGCGTCAGGGCGCGACAAAGCGAAAATATGCGTGCCACTGCTGGATCATCGGAAGATCGCGAATCGCTGCTGGAAAGTGGAGGAGGGGCCCTAGCGAGTCAGAATGTCGAGGAGAAACGGGAAGCACAGTTAAGTAGTCGTTGCTACTCTTTTTTTTTATCGAGAGTAAATTGAGCGAGCCAGACTCGCCCAATTCCGATATGTTCAGCTAGATTTTATATTTAGACTAAAATCAATTCTATGATATTTAACTCAAATTCCAATTCTTAAAATTACCTAAGAATCGAACGACTTAATTAAAATTCGTCGTAGAATTTCAATTTCAAGTCTTCAATTCGTCCAAACAATTGACACTTGCGGTCTTTTTTTACGGACGAAATTATCTCCGTTTACATTGCTCAAATTACTCATTTTCTTCGTCCCGACTTCCAAAAGCTTGCTAGTTGGCGTTCAACCACGAACCAGACACCCGAAATATGAACGCCTTTCTCCAGCCGCTCCAATCTTATCCGATATCGCCAGTCTCGCTTATACACCACTCTTCGCCATCGCCGTCCCACCCAATGACCCAACCACCCGCCTGCAATGTCCTGCGCCAACGCCGCCGCTGCTCTCGCCGCCACATCTCTCCAAAGGCAGCGCCCTTCGCTCCTCTTCCCTCCCCCCATCGCTCCGCTCCAAACCCCCAACTCCTGCCGGAGATTCCTTTGCCGCTCGCTCTCATGCCGAGCCTCCACTCGTCCCAGGATCGTGGCCGAAGCCTCTTCAGACACCACCCCTGCGGCGGAGGCCCAGAAGAAGCGTGTCCTCATCGTAAACACCAATAGCGGTGGCCACGCTGTTATTGGGTTCTACTTCGCTGGCGAGCTTCTCGGCGCCGGTCATGAGGTCACCATCCTTACCGTCGGCGACGAGGGCTCCGACAAGATGCAGAAGCCGCCCTTCACCAGATTTTCGGTTGAATTCCATTCCATTCTATCTGTTGTTCTATGAGAAGAGATTTCGCTTTTCAGTGCCGGTTCTTATTCACGGGCTTGATTTTCTTTGCAGGAGTTGGTGAGTGCCGGCGGTCGGACAGTTTGGGGTGACCCTGCCGATGTGGGGAAAGTTGTGGGCTCGGAAGCATTCGATGTAGTGTTGGATAACAATGGCAAAGATCTGGATTCTGTGAAGTAAGTTGTTACTCTGTGATCATAATGACATCTCTTCTTCAGTGAATTTTCTTTTCACTGCATTTAATCTTGCATCAAAATTTTCAACCTTCCTTCCACACTTCTCATCTTGATATTAATCTTAGTGATTTGATTTGGGCGATGTATTCGGCTATTCGTAGTCCTAAAAACACTTAAAACGACTATTCACAGTCCTAAAAACACTTAAATTCATTGGGCTGCGAATATCAATGGACTGCGTTTAGCCGTGATAGAACTGCCTATAACATTGCCCTTTGATTTAAACCATTTGAATGTATCTTCCATTGCTCTTCATGGACTGTGTAGGATGCTATTGGATCCAAACCTTGCAATAGACAAGGGAATCGAATGACATGAGATAGGAAAAAGAGGAGTAGAAAGTTCTTAAGATGAATATCACTCTCCTTCTCCCCTTGAAATTTTTTAGGTACCATCCTTAGTTAACTATGAAAGATAATGTAAGTTTTCCACTCCAAGAAGCATTTAGATCAATGTTGCAGATATCGGATGGCGGGTTCATGTCGGTTTGAGTTAGAAATGCTGGATTTTAGATTTTGGGTGTTGGACCCCGTTTTGTCTGTGGACGGGGAAAACCTTGCTTCTGATGAAAACGACGATGTCTGAGATCGTTGGAGGACCCACTAAGAGCCCGAGAGATACTTAGAGAGCTCTCTCCTCCTGAAATTCCCTCGATCTCCTGGCCTTTGCATTGTTGGGACCGTCCATTCTACATTGTAGAGAGGCATATTTATACGTGACGTGGCCCGCAAGGAGATAAATATGTCCAATAAGAGGTGGCCCATTGATGTGTATTTTTGCTGCCCCTTTCTAATCGGCCTTGGAGCAGCAGTGGCCGCGTGAGAGCAATCCACTGCTCCCCAAAATTGCTCCCAGAGGTTACGTCACTCATTGGTAGAAGTTTGCTTCTCTACCCATTCTTTCAACCGTTCATATCCCTTTTTTACCTCACTCCCTCTCTCTCTTTATATATTATATGTATATATGTATGTATATGTATATCTATACTATATTAAAAAGTAACTTCAGTGCAAAGCATTTTTCATGATATACATAAAATCGCCATCTCATTCTATTTAATAGCGAACACTCATCTTTCATATTGATCTCTAATAGTTTTTTATTGAAAATTAAAAATTTGCTAAAATATGACTTTTTCTTAACAATAGAGTGATAAATTTAGAGTAATTGTATGTGCAAACCATGGTTATGTGCAAACCAACCTGTTATGTGCAAACCAAATTGAAGCAATCGAAAAAAAGCCAATCGGGAGTCGCCGGATTAGGTAATGAAAATGCAAATGGCCATTGGGATACAAGAGTCCATCGGGAAATAGGGGCCATCGAGAAATAGGGGCCATCGGGAAATAGGCGACCTCAGAGAGGAGATGGAAGGAATGAAAATACCTAAACCAGGAACAATTTCAGAGGATCGGGATCTGGAAGATACCAACCAAGCCATCACACTATTCTCCCTTCAAACCCTTATGAGAAACGCATAAACATAATCACCGACAATCCTCTTAACAATATTCAAATTCCTTTCGCCGGATCTGGAAGATACCAACCAAGCCATCACACTATTCTAACCTCATTTCCCAGTATGTGCACCATTCTAGCTTCCCTGCATTCGACCAACAATTTCGCTCTCCGTGAAATCAAGCTTGTCACCGTTTCGCTCTCAGTGAAATCAAGCTCGCCATAGTTTCGCTCGCCAACAGTTTCTCTCTCCGTGAAGAACTTTATTACTGTATTCGCCATCGACGATTTTGTTTGAATCTGAGAAACCCTGGGACAGACTGTCTGGCGCGAAGAAACCCCTGACCCGAATCAGCAAGCAGTGGAAGTTCGCCGGCAACGGGGATGGGCTGCGGTGCTGGAGAAAGCTGGAGACTGGAGCTCCATGATTTGCGTTTTGACATATCAACGGAGTCCCCGGTGGTGGATAATTCGTTAGCACACATGAGCACGTTAGCGAAAAGAAAAGGCGGAACTGTTTTTAGTGTTGGGCTGCACCTAGTTTTTTATAGGATATAAGGAATATACCATTTAAAGAAAAAATATTTTGCGGTTTGCACGTAGCCAAAATTGGGTTGCACATAACAACACTCTAAATTTATTAATGTCGTCGACAAATTCAAGCAAATGAGGGCCGGAGGATGCATTAGCGACAAGCAAAACTTGTGATTATTGGGAATGTTTTCCCAAGAGTGGATACCTTGGGAATGTTTTCCCAAGAGTGGATACCGTTCCCATAATGCTAGTGTATATAGCCCACATGTGCAATTTTTCATTCCATTGAGTATTGTAGTCACATTTACTGAAAGAAGAAATAACAACCTCATTCTATATCTTAAGGTTAAGCACCAGATCAGTAGATAATATCCAAAAACAGTTGTTAAATCTTCTTTGTAATGTTTTCTATTGTGCCGTTGTACTCTTTCCTGTCTATGTTTTCTCATAGAAAGAATGCAAATTTTGAGAGTAACTCTTTTTTTATCTTTGCAAAATATGGAGACATGCATGCAAGGGTGGACCTGTTCATGGGCACACCCGGGCACGTGCCCGGGTACAATTTTTCGTGGGAAAAATGAATTTCTTGATTTATACGAAATACAAACTTTAAGTGTTGATTTCTCCACAACCGCTTGATGAAATTCGAATCCGAAAGTGGCACTGGAATCCTCTCGGAAAAGCACACAAGATGGACTCTTTATTCGTAAATTTTCATGGAGTTTTTATGTAAATTCAGCTTCGCGCAAATTGACCTTTCGATGTTTATTGCTTGAGATCCGGTAATCAGATTGAAGAACCGTCAACACCTCGTTAGGTTCTGTATCTATGTAAAACTTGGACTCTCAAATAATAGATAGATGAATTTTGCAGAAGAGCATGCAACTCAACCGTGGCCTTGGGGAATTTTTTCCCGATAAACGTAGCCTATAGTTCGACTTTAGACTCGACATAATTTTTTGGCACAACGAGGCATGAATCCCCGAATGACTGAGCCTGCAGTTGGCCCCAAACTTGGTTGAATTTCTCAGTGAGGAGAAGCCCGTAGCTTTGCTCATATAGTAGGATAAATCTCTAATGTAAAAAAACTTAAAGCTCGGTTATAGACTCAATGAAATCTCAAACGTCATGAAGCCTATAGCGCACTCTCTAACTTTGCGGAATATCCTGATATAATGAGATATTTAACTACAGCTCTTGAGAACGTTAATCAAACCGCAGTATATTAATTTTTACTTGGTGTCTGGGCTAAGTTAAAATCCTAGTTCCGCCACATTGCATGCATTTTAGTACATTAAGGATCACCTGTACATAAGGGTGCAAAAATGGTTCGGGCTCAGAAGACCGACTAGGGTCTGCCCGATTTTAGTTCGGGCCGGGCCTAGGGGGCTGTTATGGGCCGACTCAGAAGTTGCTGGAGAAGTGGACGGAGATGGTGATGACGGTGGCAGAGATACAATGAAGCCTTAACCGCGGCTGCCTAAGCGGGGCTTGCTAGAGAGAGAGAGAGAGAGAGAGCTTCCAAGATCTCATTCGAGATGAGAAATAGACTATTTCATTGCTTACTCATACAAGACCCCTAGGGTCCCTTAAATAGAACATACAAGGGCAAACTCGTAAATAACGACGCAACATAATAAAGGACGTAATAACTAATCGGGCCCGCAACCCGTAACGTCTCTCCCGACCTTCAAATCGAGCTTGTCCTCAAGATCGAACTTCGCGTGGATGTCCGAGTCATCTGTCTTCTTGATCTCCCCCCAGAACAATGCCTGATAGTGCGAAGCGGAGGCTTTAGCGAGTAGCGGCGACGGATGCGTCAACGAGTAGCGGCGGCGGGGGCGTCAGCGAGTAACGACAGCGCCGTCGAAAAAACAGGCGGCGGAAAGAATGTCTTTGGCGGGCCGGTGGAGCGGTGTTCAGCAGCAGCGGCAAGGAGGCTGAAGGAACAACGTTCGGCGAAAGGAACGGGTTTGGCAGCGAGGTGGCCGGAGGTAGCGGCATAGTAGGGGCCGACAGAGCAAGGTCCGACAAGGGAAGCTGTGGGACGGCCTCCGCAGTGACTGACGAAGGCGACCCAATGTGGGGAGGCACCCCCACGAGAGGTGATGGCGGAGATTCACGAGGAGAGGTGGCGGCGGCGAAAGTGGAAGCTTCAACGGAAAGGAGGCTATCAAATCATCAAACTTGCATAGGAGTGCGGTCATGTCGTCTTGAGGACGAGCTTCGGTGTCCCGAGGATGAGCTTCGGCGTCCTGACAACGTGGTTCAGCGTCTTGAAAACGAGCGTCCATGGAGGCCATGAAATCTCGTAACATGGAACAGATCAATGCGATGGCGGCCTCATCCGCGCACTAAGCTTAACGTCCATTGAAAATTATTTGATTGAATAATTAATTTGATGAAGAATTAATTAGAAAATCAATGAAAAAAAATTTCCCCGGCAGATGAAGTTTGTGGATGTTTTGCTGCTGTGTCTTCTATCCCTCTTTTAAATAAGAATAAGAAATAAAGGGGAAAGTAATGAGGGGATAGGTTGGCAGACCGCACAGGGCTCGAAGAAGAGGGGTGCCTGCAGTTGTGGGCTCGAGGCGGAAGATAGCAATAGGCGTTTGCGGCTCAAGAAGGAAATACGCGTGCGGTCGTCTGCTGTTTGATGGAACGGGGTTGCGGCTGTTCGTTGGAGGCGTGAAGACGGGGCTCGAGAAGGAAATATGCGTGAAGGCAGGGAGAAATTTGCTTCAGAGGAGGTGACTTGGCTGAAGATGTTTCCGTCGAAGAAGACCAGAGGCGGAGAAGACACGTCTGAACGTGCGAAGATGACCGGAGGTGGTCTACTCCGAGGAGAAGGCGCATATGGATGCGGGTGGAAGTGGAAACGAAATTTCCTTCCCGTCGAGAACGGTGACCACTGGACTCTGATCGTCGGTGCATGCAGCATCGAAGAAACAGAGAGCGGTGTGGGGCTGCCTGTGGGATCAGTGGGCTTCCTGTGAGTCTAGCGACTGTAGGATGCTAAAGTTTGTCGAATCAACGCAGGGGAAACTTGTCGACGTCAGGCGTGAAGAAGCAGCGGGAGTGGACGTCTCGTGCTGGACGAGCGGCTGGTGTGCTGGAATTAACAGGTTGACATGGTAGCATCGTCGGAAGGGGAGGAACCTAGCTCTGATACCAAGTTGTTATGGGCATGCTCGGGGGTTTCCGGAGAAGTGGCCGGAGATGGTGATGATGGGGGCGGTGGCGGTGATACAACGGAGCCTTAACCGCGGATGCCTAAGCGGGTTCTTGCTCGAGAGAGAGCTTCCAAGATCTCATTCAAGATAGGAAATAGACTATTTCATTGCTTACTCATACAAGACCCCTAGGGTCCCTTAAATAGAACATATAAGGGCAGACTCATAAATAGCGACGCAACATAATAAAGGATGCAATAACTAATCAAACATGCAACCCGTAACATACAAGGGCAGACTCGTAAATAACGACGCAATATAATAAAGAACTTAATAACTAATCGGGCATGCTGTAAGACCCCCTTCGGAACTAGGCACGACCAGGGAATCTTATCGCACACCACCGCCAATCCACATCAAACAAGGGAATAACGGAAGAGTAGATGTATGCACGTCTCAATCCTCTCTCATCATTCTCTTCTAAGCTACGAACCGATGATGATGCTAAGCGAACAACCATCACACTCCAACCAGGGTACACTATGACTAGTAGCGGAAAAAGTACTAGCGGAAGACTAACAGTCACGTAGTAGAGCACAAAAATATATGAGTATATAAATACAAGACAGAAATAGCCACAACAACGGTATGATGGCCCCACAGTCCAAGTACAACAGTCTATAGAAAATTCGGGGGCTCATAAGTAACATGTCAAGCTGGATGGAAGATGATATATAAGTGCAGTAAATATGTAAATCTAATGAGCTAACTATAAGACTGATGATGTTGCTGAGGGTAGCAACAATCATCCTCATGTCTTCTAACTTCACGTCAAGTCCACGTCAAGTCCACGTCATAGCTCTGGAAACACCCACGGGTTTTGGTTGCATCGCCATTGGCGGCGTATTCGCCTAAAATGATAAGCGCGAACGCGTCAGTCAAACTAGATTGAGTGGTTCTTCCCACTCCCCCCAAAGCCCTAACGCTCATGGGAGGGAAATACGACACTGCAGGAAGTGACAGACGATATAATATGCAATAGTGATGAATGATGATATAAATATATGTAGTAGGGAAATGAAAGTGCAGCTAGTAGGCTATCAAGTATAAGTGCATAGATAATTGACAATGATTATAACCTACTGTTTCGAATCTAGCGGTGTCTACACTCACGCACCCAACAATGTTAAGCTAATACAATAAAGAAATGCAAATACAATAAAGAATGATAGTACAATAAGAAATGCTAATACAATAAAGTGACAACGCTAGTAATAAGTAGCTGCTCAACAAAACACTCCACAGTATCATTACAAGTACACTTGATTTCTATGTCGATATAGACATAACAAATACACAGTTTCGAGACGCAAGCACTCAATCGAAATCAAGTACAAACTAACGACTTGGACACTTATTCGTGGGGTAGCTAAACTCACAGGCACCACCGTCGTGGTCAAACGGTGACAGTCGCACGTCCTGACCACTTCTAGGGTATTTAAGCACAATCATCCCTAAGCCTTATGTACGGCTCATACTGGTGGAATAAACAAGAGAACTGAGGTATAGCTCAGGTCGAACTCCAGGTGGCTAACACCTACACAAACAACAAACTAGGCTAGGGTGCTCGCTGTTGTTCGACTATGACGTTATCCTAGAGTCGTTGTACTAACCCTCCGGAGTGTGCCACCGGCAGAGCCAACGACCCGCTACATACATTCACACAGTATCTTTTCAGACAAGCAGAGTTACATATAATGTAGGGCACCAACTAGGGGAGGCAAACAACTCGTTACTCTACCCAACCAAAACACTACACAAACTTACCTCTGCTAAATTCATAGAATCATTAAGTGGTTAGGTATAATCATATGCTTTAAGTGTGATAAACGCCTCAGATTAGGGATCTTAATCACTTCCCAGGCTTAGAATGGGATTTGGGTTAGCCACCTCATATGGTTGGCGGCGCGACCATGATTTAACAAATATCATGTCGTTGATTCATTATCATGAAGTAGGTGATGCTAACGGCGTCTGTTCAGTCATTCTACCCTAAGTCGACTAAGCATTCCGCAGACTGGGAATCTTCACCGTCGAAGGTCTCTGCCGCAAGCTTCATGATTACCACCATTGCACGATTCCATCATCATCGTAAGTCGTCGCTGCGAGCTCCACTGCTTATTTTCATCGCACGATCACCGCGGTTTCATCACGAAATCCACCATCGATCTCACTGCACAATTCAATATTATTTATCGACGCGCGAACGTTGCTATTTTGATCGCGTCCATCAATATTATTTATAGTCGCGCTATCGTCGTTATTTCGACCGCACGCGCATCAATATTATTTGCCCCCGCGCGAGCGTCGTTATTTCAACCGCGCGACGTCAATATTATTTATCGCAGCGCGATCGTCGTTGTTTCGACCGCGCGCACATCAATATTATTTGCCGCCGCGCGATCGTCGTTGTTTTGACCGCGCGCGCATCAATATTATTTGCCGCCGCGCGATCGTCGTTGTTTCGACCGCGCGCGCATCAACATTATTTGTCGCCGCGCGATTGTCGTTGTTTCGACTGCGCGCGCATCAATATTTATTTACCGCAGCGCGCATAAATATATATTTACCGACGCGCCCATAAATATTTATTTACCGTCACACAAATATTTATCTACCGCCGCGCGCATAAATATTTATTTAACGTCACGCACATTAATATTTATCTACCGACACACGTATAAATATCTATCTACCGTCGCGTGCATAAATATTTATCTACCGTCGCGTGCATAAATATTTATTTACCGTCGCGCGCATAAATATTTATTTACCGTCGCGCGCATAAATATTTATTTACCGTCGCGCACATAAATATTTATTTACCGTCGCACGCATAAATATTTATTTACCGACTCGCGCATAAATATTTATCTACCGTCGCGTGCATAAATATTTATTTAACGTCGCGTGCATAACTATTTATTTACCGACGCACGATCATCGTCGTTTCAACCGCGCGCGCATAAATATAATTTGTCGTCGTGCGATTGTCGCTGTTTCGACCGCTTGCGCAATAATATTTTATTTGTCGTCGTATCGCAACAACCTATCGGCCTTGTGGTGGAGCCGGGACCGTACACCCCAACCCATCCCCGGCTCCACCACAGGGCCGATAGGTTGTTGAGGTCAGGGCTCGATCCCCCTGACTTCCTTGATAAAGAGTCTTCAAGCAGACTTTCATCACCAACTGAGCCGTGAGAGTCTGCCTGAAGACTGTTTATCAAGGAGGTCGGGGGATCGAGCCCCGACCTCAACAACCTATCGGCCCTGTGGTGGAGCCAGGGATGAGTTGGGGTGTCCGGTCCGCGGACCTGATAAAGCCGTCTTGGTGAGACGCCAAGGTGGGCCCCCTGGTGGGACTCCAGGGTGGCAGACAGGTGTGACGTCTGTCCTGCATCATAAAAGTGCACGGTCCGTGGACCAGATAAAAGTGCACTTTTATGATGCAGGACAGACGTCACACCTGCCTGCCACTCTGGAGTCCCACCAGGGGGCCCACAATGGCGTCTCACCAAGGTGGCTTTATCAGGTCCGCGGACCGCACACCCCAACCCATCCCCGGCTCCAGCACATGACTGATAAGTTGTTGAGGCTGGGGCTCGATCCCCCGACCTCTTTGATAAAGAGTCTTCAGACAGACTCTCATCACCAACTGAGCTGATGCAGGACAGGCGTCACACCTGCCTGTCACTCTGGAGTCCCACCAGAGGGCCCACCTTGGCGTCTCACCCAGACGGCTTTATCAGGCCCGCGGACCGTACACCTTAATCCATCCCCGACTCCATCACAGGGCCGATAGGTTGTTGAGGCCGGGGCTCGATCCCCCGACCTCCTTGATAAAGAGTCTTCAGGCAGACTCTCATCACCAACTGAGCCGTGAGAGTCTGCTTGAAGACTCTTTATCAAGGAGGTCGGGGGATCGAGCCCCGACCTCAACAACCTATCGGCCTTGTAGTGGAGCCGGGATCGTACACCCCAACCCATCCCCGGCTCCACCACAGGGCCGATAGGTTGTTGAGGTCGGGGCTCGATCCCCCGACCTCCTTGATAAAGAGTCTTCAATCAGACTTTCATCACCAACTGAGTCGTGAAAGTCTGTCTGAAGACTGTTTATCAAGGAGGTCGGGGGATCGAGCCCCGACCTCAATAACCTATCGGCCCTGTGGTGGAGCTGGGGATGAGTTGGGGTGTCCGGTCCGCGGACCTGATAAAGCCGTCTTGGTGAGATGCCAAGGTGGGCCCCCTGGTGGGACTCCAGGGTGGCAGGCAGGTGTGACGTCTGTCCTGCATCATAAAAGTGCACGGTCCGCGGACCAGATAAAAGTGCACTTTTATGATGCAGGACAGAGGTCACACCTGCCTGCCACCCTGGAGTCCCACCAGGGGGCCCACCATGGCGTCTCACCAAGGTGGCTTTATCAGGTCCACGGTACGTACATGCCAACCCATCCCCGGCTCCACCACATGACCGATAGGTTGTTGAGACCGAGGCTCGATCCCCCGACCTCCTTGATAAAGAGTCTTCAGACAGACTCTCATCACCAACTGAGCTGATGCAGGACAGGCGTCACACCTGCCTGCCACCCTGGAGTCCCACCAGAGGGCCCACCTTGGCGTCTCACCAATGCGGCTTTATCAGGTCCGCGGACCGTACACCCCAATCCATCACCGACTCCATCACATGGCCGATAGGTTGTTGAGGCCGGAGCTCGATCCTCCGACCTCCTTGATAAAGAGTCTTCAGGCAGACTCTCATTACCAACTGAACTGGGCTCAGTTGGTGATGAGAGTCTGCCTGAAGACTCTTTATCAAGGAGGTCGGGAGATCGAGTGTCACAACCCGCATTTTCCCACGAATTTAATAAATATTATCAGAGCAAGGGGAAAATACGCGTCATGATGCCACGTCATGCAGGGGACAACTACAGACGCTCAGGCAAACACTTCTTACGAACATTTATAAAAGACATTAATATGATTGCGTTAAATAAAAAAAGAATTTACATTGTTAGCTTAAGACTGTGTCCCTCGGTCCAGTGGATCAACTAGTCAACGAGTAGAAAACTATACATACGCAGCGGAGAAATATGTTCATAATATCCTACATGAGCATGAAGATCAACAGTTCAGAATGATATGCACATCTCTAAATTTAAAAGTAAAGAAATGATTTTCTACGCTCTTCAAAATAGGTGACATTTACTTAAAATCATATTATGCAAGAATGCTATTTTATATACATAATATAACTCATGCATCATAACATAAAACTTCCCAGAGAGCAAGTATATAAACTGACTAGCAAGTAACAGCAGAAAAGCTAGCAAGTAATCTAACACCAGAAAAAAAACTAAAGCTATGGGCGTCAACAACTGACACGAGCCCATAGAAAACAAAGCACAAGTCTAAAGCTGATGTAAGGAACAACTACCTCACAACCGTGAGGGAAAAGCGGACAACTGCAACTAACCGCAGCTCCGGAAACACCAACTCAACTACCCAAACTGCTATAGCTCCGAGCCTGAGATATTCAAAAGAAAAGAATGCCTCAGCAAGAAAGTGCAAGTGACAGCAATAGAAACCAAGATTTCTACACAAGGATTATCAGCAATCAAAACAATAGATTGCAGAAAAGAGAACTAAAAAAGATAAGCATTTATTAGCTTGCAACAACCCGAGCCAGCTCAAACGTGAGCTCTCGGTAAGAGAAAAGCCTGCACCAAAGTAATAGCCAAACTAATCAAAACCAACCACGTGTCCGTCCCTGCGGCTCAGAGGTGATGGTCATATATAAATATAATACAATACACACATATATAAGCATATACGCTAAAGCATTTGAGACTGATCAGCTCAAAATAAACCAAACCAGGGGTGCTGTGGCGGTGATTCTAGTCCACTCAAACCAACAGTCCAACAGAGGCACTGTGGTGGTGACCCTTAGCTCACACAACCAATAGACCCCAACAGAGCATACCTGGCTCCCAACATCCAGCAGAGCAAACACCGCTCTTCAAATCCAACAGGCCATACAAAAGAGTGCTAGGCAGGAAAACAAGATTTCAGATGGTTTTAACCACAACTCAAGACGAGAGAATCAATAAGCACGAGATTCAACATTTAAACCTAAGATCAACATTCAACTTACAACAAGATTGAAGATTTAGCAAGCCGACACCGTGCAAGGCTTGGTGTCGGAACACGACAAAGATAAGCTTAGCACGAAGGTCAAACACCAGAATAAAACTCAATAGGTCAAAAGAAAAACACTCGGAGCATTAGACAACATAGATCAAAATAATTCAAGAAATACTCGCCAAAACTATCTCGGAATATTTGAGGCATTAACTCAATATACGTGATGAAATAACCCGAAGAATAAACACTTAACATCACGGGACACAACAAGACACGACTTCACCAAAAGACTCAACCAATGAGCTTAAAACACCCAACAATATAATTTAAGATACCCCGGGCCCACACGGCAAAAAGGGCCAAAAAGCATTGGTAAAACAATTCAAAATACACGACAAAGCCGACGGGAAAAGATTTATCAAAGTCGACGGGAAGCTAACAAAATCAACGGGAAACCTTTAGAAAAGTCGACGGGAAAAAGCTGCCCAAAATCGACGGGAAAAGCTTAAGAAAATCGACGAGAAAAAGCTTAGTCAAAATTGACTGGCTGTCCCGTCGATCGGCGGGAAGACCTGCCGATTCTGACTTAAAGGGCAGAAACCAACAAAATAATCATCGGAAAGCTTAAGTTATAATCGATGAGAAGACTGCTTGATATCGACGGGAAGCCTACTCGATATCGACGGGAAAAGGCTCTAACAAAGATGACTAAAGAAAGTCAAGTAAAAGTCGACGGGAAGATATTTCGAAGAAGAAATCGACGGGAAACTTCTTCAAGGAAGAATCGACGAGAAAAGGTGTCGATCGGCGGGACGGGTGCCGATTGACGGGACTGAAGCAGAAAATCCAGGAAAACTAAGTAAAATTCGACTCGAAGGCTAGAAGAGGGCCCGATCGACGGGACGGGGGCCCGATCGACGGGTGTCCCGTCGATTTAGAAAACTCGACAGAACACGATCACCCTGCCCTCTCCCGTCGATCGACGGGACGGGGTGCCGATCGACGGGAAGGCTTTATAAACAGAATTTCTAGGAAAAACTAAGGCGAAAGAAAATCGACTGGACAGACTCCTGCAAAGGAAAATTCCAGAATTAAGCTATGTAGAATAATTTGATAGGAAACATAAGCTTGAAATCAAACCATTCAGATTTCAGCAAAACAAAGAGCACTTAAACAAAAATAAAAAGAGATGGGAGAAGATATAACAACAAGGGTAAGAGATCAAAAAGATCCTTACGAAGGAAAAACCATTCAACACAACAAAGAAGGAATGACTGCTAATTGCAGCCCACCCACAAAAATAACCTCTTATATCTACCAAAATTTACTCACCCCTTAGATCAAAGAGGAAAAAAACATCTAATTGCTCATACCTAAGATCAGAAACTCTACCCACAACAAACATAGAGAAGAACCAAGCTACATGCAATAAAGGAAAAGAAATACGAAAAAGAAATACTGCAACTTGCCTCGAACTTATGAGCCGACTCGCCGATTAGCACTCCTAGGCAAGGGAAGAAGCTAGACATGAAAACAAGGAAAACTCCAACCATTAGGGTTTAGCTTGACAACAAAACTCGACGAAACACGAAAAACTTATCGCACGCACAAAGATCTCGGCGAGAGCTCTCCAAAACTACGCTCCGGCGACGAAACCGAGCTCACGAGCTCCCTCGATGGCCAACGAAAGGAAGAGAAAACCCTCTTTCTCTCTCTCTCGAACTCTCTGGCTCGATAATCAGGGAAGAAGAAGAATAGATGAAAGATATTTATATATAATATATATATAAATCGATAGTGGAGGAATAAAATTATATATATATAGACAGAGTTGGTGGAAGACAGCCAAGCTAAATAATAATAAGAAAAGAAGGCCGAACCAACGGTCGCCGATTCCAACGAAATTCGCCCCGAACACGAACACCGACGCTACTTATCCAACGGAGAAGTCGAAATCAAATTCCGACGAGCCAAACTCAAGATATAAATTTTTGAAGATTTCGGCGAAGATAATTAAACAACTCTTTGAAAAAACACCGGGGCTCTAAACACGCTTGGATCGCAACGAAACTTCAACGAGCCTTTCTAAAATTAATTAACTTAATTTCCTAACGTAAAATTTCCCAAATCCGGCACACTCCAAAATTTGGTCGAATTGATCGAGCGAACGCGAAAACGCGTAAATGACGACGCACTGCTAACTTCGCACTAACGTAACGCCCTTACGTCAAAGAAGGATTAAAATAATTCCTGAAAAATCAGGGGCGTTACATCGAGCCCCGACCTCAACAACCTATCGGCCCTGTGATGGAGCCGGGGATGGGTTGGGGTGTACGGTCCGCGGACCTGATAAAACCGCCTTGGTGAGACGCCAAGGTGGGCCCCCCTGGCGGGACTCCAGGGTGGCAGACAGGTGTGACGTCTGTCCTGCATCATAAAAGTGCACTTTTATGATGCAGGACATGCGTCCCACCTTCCTTCCACCCTGCGACCTGGCATCACACCCCGACCCAGGGGTCACACCGGGAGTCCACCCGATAGGCCTTGTCAGGTCCGCGTCCCGTACACCCCAACCCATTCCCGGCTCCACCACATGGCCGATAGGTTGTTGAGGTCGGGGCTCGATCCCCCGACCTCCTTGATAAGAATCCTTCGGCTGAAGACTTATCACCAACTGAGCCGCGGATTAGTTGTTGATGAGGGCTCTGCTGAAAGACTCTTATCTAGGAGGTTGGGTGTTCGATCCCGGGCTTCAACAACCTGCCGCATGGTGATGACTCCATGACGTAGAGCTGGTTGGGTTGTACGGTCCGCGGACCTGATGAAAGCTGCTTTGGTGGACTCCAAGGTGGGCCCCCCTGGTGGGACTCCAGGGTGGCAGACAGGTGTGACGTCTGTCCTGCATCAATTATGCTGCAATTTATTTATGGTAGTAACAATTTTTTTAAAAAAATTTTGTTACTACACAAGGCCAAAAGTATTTACAATTTGAATTTAATATCCTAGTCTTTTGGAACTCGACATTTAATATGTATTTTTCTTATGGAATTTTATTCCAGTACTCAAATACATGATCTAAGTGAGAGTAATTGAGAATTAATAAAACATCATATAAAACTATAGTAATATTTTTTATAGAGCTACTGTTTCTTTATCTAGTGTTGATTATCCGACTGATTGTGCAGTTATTGAATTCATTTTTAGTAATTCCTCAAACATTTAATTGATATAAACACATTATGACTTGAGTACTAATAATTAATGCATGAAAGCAAAAAAAATTAAAATATTAGCGCGAAAAGTCTCATATGTTCACATGTGCTCTTGCATTCAACCCCGTAGTAAATGTGTAAGACATAAAAAATCTAATAGAATGCATTAATGACAATTTATATCTAGATTCATTTGATAATGATAATGAACATTTAAGTCTCTAACATTAATCTTATGTTATGCAATTTTATAATCATTATGATGAATTATATGACTCAAGACTTTGTCGAGAAGTTGTTTCGGCTCTGTCGTCCGATAGTTACAAAAATATGATTCATCAAGTTGTATCGCAAAAATAAATCACGAACTTCTACTTCTTTAAATGAATTACAATTGTATAGTAAAATATAATTTTGAAATTTTATGAGTACGAATGAAATATATAATTTTAATATTTTAGAATGGTCGAAAACTAATATTCCCAATTATTCTATTTTGATTATAATGACTTGTGACATATTAACAATCAAAGTTATTACTGTAACTTCGAAATCTGTTTTTTCTTTAAGTGATTTGAAAGAGCATAAAAGTAAATTAACCGATGAATTGTTGGAACTTTGCATTTACTGTAAGGATTCTCTCGACGCTAATAATTGAATGCAGCACAAGTCATTAATTGAAACGTGCACCTCAGATTTTGACAAGAGTCGAGTATATTGAATCTTATTGATGATGAGTAGGTTTATAATAATATATAATTTTAATATTTCTATAATTTTAATATTTTTGTAATTTAAATAATTTTGTAAGAGATGTTATTACTAATTAACTATTTTATGACTCGCAAAATGGATAAAAAAATTTGTAAGGATTGCAAAGTCATATCAGGAGAAAGTTTGACAACACACCACAAACTAGTGGTGTTGGATGTGCAAATTAAATATAGTAAATTTAAGAGAAGGGCAAAAGTATTACCAAAAATTCGATGGTGGAACTTAAAGACAGAAAAATAGGTTGCTTTCATGACAGTTGTTATGGAACAACTAGTTGATGATCCTTATGTTGATCATAGTGTCACATGAGAAGTTGTCTTCACATTTAAGGATAAGTGAAAAGAATATACTTGGAGAGTGAAAAGGTCGTGCGACCCCACATAAAGAATCTTTGTGGTGGAAAGAGGAAGTGCAAGATAAAGTGAGGGCAAAAAGGGCTAACTATAAAACACTAAACACTTGTAAGAATGATGAAAACTTGGCAATGTATAAAGTCGTCAAGAAAGAAGCTTAAAAAACAGTAAATAAAGCAAGAAGTCAAGTTTACGATGAATTTTACAAGCGACTAGATACCAATGATGAAGAACGTGATATATATAAAATTGCTCGAGCTAGAGAGGAAGATAAGAGATTTAAGCCAAGTTAAATGCATAAAAGATGAAACAGATACGACTTTGACAGATGATGTGACTATTAATGATTGATGAAAAAGATAATTTTATCAACTCTATAATGAAGAAAAAGATAATGAACTGAATTTGGAAGAGTTGAGGAGTATATAAACATAACTTTTTATCATAAAATTCAAGCATCGAAGGTAAATGAATGCTCTGAAGAATATGAAAAATGGAAAGACGGTTGGGTCAAACGATATACACATCGAAGTATGGAAATGCCTAGGAAGGAAGGAATTTGGTGGCTTACATGTTTCTTTAATAAGATGCTGAAGACAATGGGGATGTCAGACTAATGGAGAGAGTATTTTGGTACATATGTATACGAACAAAAGAGATATACAAAATTGTGTAAATTACAGAAGAATTAAATTAATGAGTCATATCATAAAACTATGATAACGAGTAATAAAAAGAAGAGTAAGACGAGAGACTAGCATCTCGGAGAATCAATTTGGATTCATACCAGGGTGGTCGACCATGAAAGATATACACCTCTTGAGGAGACTCAGTTGACAACTATCAGAAAAAGAACAAGATTTGCAAATGTTGTTTATCGATCTTGAGAAGACTTATGATAGGGTTCCAAGAGAGGTCTTATGGAGAGTCTTAGAAAAGAAAAGTGTAAATGTATCATACATTGACGTAATCAAAGATATGTATACAAATTCAGTGACGAGGGTGAGAACACCTGGAGGATTAACACATGAATTCTCTATCACTGTTGACTTACATCAATGGTCAGCTTTAAGCCCCCATCTCTTTACCCTTCTCTTAGATGAGCTCACCAGACATATCCAACAAGCAATTCCTTGGTGTTTATTGTTTGTAGATGATATTGTTTTGGTCGATGAGACGCGCGCGGGTGTAAACGCGAAACTTGAATCCTGGCGAGACACTTTTGAAAAGAAGGGTTTTAGGCTGAGCAGGACAAAGACGAAGTAAATGAAGCTTAAATTTAGTAGTCCAAGAACGATGGATGACTTCGTCATTAAGTTGGGTGACCAAGATATTTCTTGCAGTGAGTGTTTTAAATATCTCAGATCGATAGTTCAAAAAGATGGAGGTGTAGATAAAGATGTCATACATAGAATTCAAGCTGGTTGGTTGAAGTTGAGAGACGCGTCTATGATCTTATGTGATCGTAAAGTACCATTAAAACTTGAATGCAAGTTTTACTGTACTGCAATTAGACCAGTGATGCTCTACGGTTCTGAGTGTTGGGCAGTGAATTATGTACATGAGCAAAAAATGAGAGTTGCGGAGATAAGAAAGCATAGGTGGATGTGTGGACACACGAGACTGGATAAAATTAGGAATGAATGTATCAGGGATAAGACATGAGTGACACCAATTGTAGAGAATATGCGAGAAGCTCGATTAAGATGGTTTAGACACGTACAAAGGAGACCATTAGAGGCACCTATTAGGCATTGTGAGAGTTTAGCCACTAGGCATGTTAAACGGGGGAGGGGTAGACCAAAAAAGAGTTGGAATGAAATTATAAGGAAAGACGTGATGTACTTAGGCATTAGTGAGATTATGACTAAAGATAGGGCACAATGGCGACAAATGATTCATTTAGCCGACCCCACTATGGTGGGATAAAGGCTTGAGTATTGTTGTTGTTGTATGTTATTACTAATTAGGTGTAATCTTCAAAATTTACTAAAATAACTGTTTTTAGTTTCATATCAAAATTGTCATGTGTTGTCTCATTTTAATATTATATAGCATTAAATACAATATATTGGAGCTTAAATAATAATACATTTATTAATATATTTTAAAATAATTTAAATATAAAATTTTAAATAATAAGGGTCCAGCCTGGGTCAGGCACGGGCCTGACTCTGTAACCGGGCCCTTCCAAGCCCCCTTTTAAGGTGTGGTCCGGGCCCGGTAGGACCGAATCTGATCTGGGCCTTCCTGGTCTTTTTTGCGCGGCTACCTACAGGTCAAGCAGACTTTGAAAGAATTTATTCAATAATGAGAATTCTTTCAAACTTTGCAGTTTTTGTACATAGATATTGAATTTAAAACAGTGTGCTATTCTATAAGATATCCTAAGCTGTATTTAAAGACTTCTTCTTATGCAGACCTGTAGCTGACTGGGCTAAATCTGTTGGAGTCAAGCAGTTCCTTTTCATCAGCAGTGCTGGCATCTATAAGTCAACTGATGAACTCCCACATGTTGAAGAGGTATGCGACTTGGCTGTTTAAAAACTAAATTTCGTATTTACTAAAAACTAAATTTCGTATTTACCTTTGTTAGCATATTAGGATGTTAACATATTAGTGTGATAGTACATTGGGCAAACATCTTATTTTTGTGTCAACGATTCATTTTTATTTTGTCGTATCCTAACACCTTGCACTCAATCGTTTTCACATAAACATGAGTTATCTAATGAATAAGAATACAAAACACTCTCTTCCAAGTAGGTATTAGAGCTAATTTAATCTAATCCTAACTCTAACCACTACACCCCACTTTCTCGCAGTTGTATCCGCCACTGTAATGACCTCTGCTCCTCCCTGGCCCACCACAACGACCAATTGTAGTCCTCAACATGCTACGAACCATTTTTGCATCATGGGCACTAAATCTTTCAGACTCTCCAACAACTACCCGGGCATCTCTTCCCCTCCCTTCTATGCCATTTTTTGTTTAATAACTTAGGATACAGCCACCCTCTACTTTTCTATGATTTATGATAACCCTTAGCTATGATTCTACAGCAACCCTGTCGCATCCATCGCTCTATCTCGTCGCTTCCATCGATCCATCCTACCGCATCCATTGTTCTTTCTACCTCTCCGTCGTGACCCGACCACAACGAACCAATTGTCGTCCCCAGCATGCTACAAATCCTTTTGTCCCCATGGGCACTAAATCCTTCGACTCTCCAACAACTACCCAGGCATCTCTTCCTCTCCCTCCTATGCCATTTTTGTTCGATAACTTAGGATATAGTCACCCTCTACTTTTTTATGATTTAAGATAATCCTTAGCTTCTCTTTTTCTCCCCTTCATGTCTTATGCCCTCTTAACTTCTAACTCCACATGCTCCTCCGCCTTTTGTATCACCATCAAACTCAATGGTATCAACTACCTCCTTTGGCAAGTAAGTTTTGATGTCTTGACAACAAGCTTCACTATTTTGATGCTTTTCCTATGGCCAGCATCATCATTAAGTTTTTCAAATGGAAAGCATCAGATTATGCTATTATTATAGGCTCTTTGACACCATTGAACACTTCATTACCTCCACGATCTTGTTGAATGAATGCCAAAATTAGACTTGCGATCATTGCACTTAGTCATATAGGGAAGTAGTGTTTATCTCCCACTGTTTACTCATCTTTACTCTCTTGTAGAATGATATGCTGAATTAGGAATAGCACAACACGTTAAGAGAAAATGGGATGAGCTTTTCATGCTGAATTAGGAATAGCACAACACGTTAAGAGAAAATGGGATGAGCATTTCATTACCACCTTCTTCACTACTAGCCCGAGGATTTGACAAAACATAATGTTGTATTTCTTATGGCCATGTTCATCTTTGCATGCATGCTTCCTCGTGTATACAATCTCAACCGATGTATATTTTATGTCTTCGACCATTACAGCCCATCTATGTCAAATTCCTCGTGTCATTAAGCTTTCTACACCTTCTACTGTTCTAACTACCTTGATGACTAACTATACAATGGTTTGGAGAATTGTAGATGTCACAGATGTTTTAATGGCTTATTTGGATGTGGTTGTTATTAGAATATGAGTGTAAGGAATTCAATGCAATGTTAGTCATACCGCGAGGGGGTATATAAAAACCTAATAAAATAAACAAAGGCATCTATAATAGTATTTACCCCCTCCTCCGGGCCTCTCCTCTTTCATAAAACTTATTATGTGAACAATCATGAGTTTGAAAGAAAATAATGAAGGAAATCAGTTATATGTAACTATGATTAGATATGTAGCAACATAATGGTCATACAAAGATACTGAATCAATCTTTGTGTTTTTTCTGTTCATGAAAACAAGGTCATATGTGTTGAAGCCAGGAAAATCCCGACTCCAAGATTCGGATCAATGCAGCAGGAGGCTACTCGCCCAGCAGCCCGGCTAGAAGGCTAGACTGGCAACGACGAAAAGGGCTCGGGCAAAGAACAACAGGACGCAGGGAGGTCCCACCACGTGCCCAGAAGCTCAGAAGAGACTTCCCCTCCAAAACCAAAAATGGCCGAGCAGGGTACGAGGAAGGCACCGACTTGGCTAGTACCGGGAGTAACGGCCAAGGATGACGGGTCCGAGAATTTGAACGTAAGAGTTCTAAAAGCTCAAGTTCAGGTGCCAATCCAAGTACCCCTGGGGTCCTATTTATAGGAAAACCAAAGAGAGGGGGGGTCTTATTTATATCCCACCCAACTCGGCAACTAGGCGACTTCGCTTGGAAAGGGGCGAGCATCACATATAGTCGCCCACCTTTTGGCGAGTACCAGGGCTACTCGCGCGAGTCCACCCATTCTCGCCCAGGTCTTCTTCTGCTCCCGCTAGCTGAGATGTCTTGTGTCTTGGACTGCTGGCCTCTGTGCTGATCCTTTGACCTTGAATTCTGCCTACGTGGCTTTGAGTAGGCCCACCCTTGGAGAATGAGGGTTGTACACAATCCCCGCTCTTTGCGAGTAACGTAGTTGCTCGGAAAGAATCATCCAACCTTCATTCGACGATTTGCTCTTCTGGCGAGTATTGATCTATAGTCGGCATCTCGCTGGCCGACGCCCGGACTCTATATATAGAGGGGGAGGGGTCTCTGATGACACGACTTTTCTGACCTCGCACAAGATGTCACACGATTATGCAAAGGAAGCTGAGGCTGATATGACCGGCCTTTTGGGTTTGCTGCCGCCTTCTCGGGCACCTGCTCGCGTGGACGCCGAGCTTGAAGACTTCCTCGCCTCCAAAAAGAGGAAGCGTCTTGCGAAGAAGAAAAAGAAGAAGGAGAACAAGAAATCCGCTGTTGAGGAGGATGTCGTCGATCCTCTGGGCGACCAGCGTCAACAATTGCTGGATGATCTGGGGCTTTCTCAGGCGGGCGACTCGCCTGCTACTGATCCTCCTGCGCCAAATGTCGCTCCTGAGGCGAGTGCGACCGGGGCCTCGACTCAGGCTCAACCGGAGAATCTCGCCCCTGCGTGAGGTGAGGGCTCCCTACTCGCTGCTTTTTGGTTTTGCTGTTATATCGTTGTTACTGGCGAGGTTTCTGACACTCTTCCTTCTGCTCGTAGATTCGTCGACTACTGGCGGGATTCTGGAGGAACCTCTGACTTTTCCTCCCTTGCGATCATCGTCGATGATCTCGCCTAGAGGAGGGTTCCGCGCTAGTCGCTCGGTACGGATCCTGCACAACTCCTCTTTGGAGAAGAGGCCGATGAGCGAGCAAAGGGCTCCTTCGGCAAGTAGCGCGCCTCCACCACCTCCGCCTTCTCCGGGACCAGACTTGCCGAGCAGCTCGCAGCTGCCCGCGGGTGGGCTTCCGCCACCACCGCCATTGCCATCTTCTGTCGGCGTCCTGGGCGATCAGCGCCCTACGTCTTCTACTGCTCCCTTAACCCATCTTGGAGAGTCCTCGCGCCGAGGCGGGGTTTGGGGGTCTTCAGGATTCTTCTCCCCGAAAGGTGGAGGGCGACCAGGGGATGGTCGCGGCCGGGAGAACGCGCCTTCTAGCCGGGAGCAGACGGCCGGGTTCCACTCTGGCCGGCGAGGTGATCATCGTCGCAGCTCTTCTCCACATCGAGGAAGGGGCTCTCCGCCGGCAATCTCGCAGTCCTCGTCGCGAGGCGAGGAGCGATGCCCATCGGCCTGGTAACTGACTGTTTGCTTGCGACCTTTATTCAATTCTTGTCATTTAGACGTTCTAACTTACCTTTCGATTTGCAGCTCGCGCTCATACTCCCGTGGGAGCTTTGATCGATGTCGTCGGTCTTTCTTCTCGCGAGTACCAGGAAAAGGCTACTCGCGCCATCTTGGAGCTGGAGTCAAAGCTGGAGCGGTTGGCGATCTGCGAACCTCATCGTCGCCTGACTGAGATGGAGTCACGAGTTGAGCGCCTGGCGAGCAGCGATGCTCATCGTCGCTTGACTGAGTTGGAGGTGCGAGTGTCTCAGTTGAAAGAGTTTGATACTCGGCTAATCGCAGCGGAATCTCGTCTTCAGTCGGCCAGTGACTTGGAGCGCCGGGTCGCGACGGTCGAGCATCGCCATCAGCTGCATCACGACGAGCTGGTCGGGATGCGCGCGAGCATGGGCTCGGTTGGTCGCCTGGCGAGGATCGAAGATCAGCTGCGGCAGGGCGAGGATGCGATGACCCTGGCCTTCGAGCACTTCAAGCGGGCTCGCAGCATGGGCTGGGTTGGGCGACATCCATAACCTCCTGAAGCCCAGGCGAATCTCCAGGGCCCTCCTTAGATGCTGCCTTTTCTTTTTCGTTGTAGTCGCTTGGTCGACATTTTGGCGAATGTTTGTAATTTGAACAATTTATATAAGTAATTTTATTGGGCGAGTATTTGAATCTCGCCCTTCATTTTTTGTCTTGATTGCTGTCTGTATTCTTCTATCTTCTTTTTGCGGTCTTCTTGCGAGTAGTAGAATGTCGCGCCTATCTGACGAGCTTCCTTGTATTCTGACGCAGGTATTCGCGCGTTGAGTGTCGATGATTTGACGTGCGCTGCTGATTTCGGCGACTTTCCTTAAAGTTCGCCACCCCGTACTCGTACTCGCGACGGCGTACGTGACAAGCCAAATATCCTCGACTACTATAAATAGGGGGATGGGTACGTATTTTTTACGCTTTCTGGCGATCTTCGTGCATTCCTAGCGAGTATCTCCTGATTTCTTTCTTTCTCGCCTCTTTTGATACTCACTCTTTTTTCTCTTCTTCCTCTAGAATGGCTGATGAGGCGGCTATTCGGCGTGCGAGCCATGCCAAGAACTTTGAGGCGACTTCTTTCAAGAAGCCGATTACTCGGCCGCAGGATTTGAAGGAATTCTCCGCCAAGTACCTGTCGCCAGGCTATGTCGTCGGGCTTCCTCGCGAGGATGAACGCCTGAACACTTTCTCGCCCACCGAGATAGTGTTCCCTATTCGCCACTTCGAGGTCGGCTTGCGACTACCGTTGTGGACGGAATTTTGCCAGATTCTGCGCTACTTTGGGATAGTCCCTGCTCAGATCAACCCGAACGGAGTGACAATGATCGTTGGGTTCCTTTGCTTCCTGCGAGAAGAGAGGATCGCCTTCGATCTCTCCGTCTTCCGGCGAGTATTCCACTTCAACGCCACAGGCGAGGGCGTTGTCTTTCTGTGCAGCCATGTCTGCACGCTGGCCAGCACGGAGAACAAGAACCATCGCTGGGGCGAGCGATTAGTCGTCATCAAAGGCGACTTTCAGATCATTCCGACCTCGTCCTTCCAGCCGGCGGAGAGTGCTTTCGCGGTTCCTTACCTGGAGGAGAGCAGGGAGAAGCTACTCGACTGCTTCCGGAATCGCCGCTTGGACGTGGTCTTCTGGAGGAAGCTAGTAGACGAACTTACCGAGGTGTTCCCGGGCGAAGGTGATCTTCTGAGCAAGTATTGGTTATACTCGCCTATTTGTCTTCAACTGGCGACTAACCTTCTCTTGTCCTGTCTCTTTGCAGCTACTCGTTCTTTGCTGAGTGAGCCTCTTCCGATGGCGGCGAAGGCGGGGGTTTCCACCCCGATTGACCTGTCGCCGGGCGGTGATGAGCAGGAGGTCGCCGACGATGATGTTGGGCCTTCTAGGAAGCGGAAAGGCAAGGCCAAGTCCGGGAAGCCTGCGAGAAAAAAGGAGGTCTCGAAGAGGGACCTGCGCGCGAAGGCGAATCCTTCGGAGGCTGGCGAGCCTCACAGTCACCCGCTCTTCAATGAAGGTGGCCGTAGCGAGGACGCCTATGGTCGCCCCTTGGTGTCCTGGCTGAGCGCGCCCACGAGGTGACTTTGAGCACCAATCTTCCCGCCTGGTCGGAAAATTGGGAGGATAGTGGCGAGGCGTTCGACGTGATGTCCGCCCTATATGCTCGCGCAGATGCTAAGGCCTTGCAGGATGTCTCGGCCGAGTATCTGGCGAACCAGAGCTCGCGATCCTACCTGCGAGCTGCTGAGCTCGATCATGCCACGGCGAGGCGGCTACTGGAGTATGAGCAGATGATCAAAGTGCAGAGCAAGAAGCTCATCTCCATGGGGCTAGAGGCCGCCAAGTGGAAGGAGTATGAGGTATTCGCTTGTCGCTCTTCTGGCTTCTGGGATACTCGCCTTTTATGCCGAACATTCTGCTAATTGCTGTCTTCATGTCTTTTCAGGCCGCCGAGATCGAGACGGCGAAGAAGGTATCTCAGCTCAAGAAGGAGCTGGAGGATACTCGGCTGGCCTTGGAGGCCGCCCAAGTCCGCATTGCCGAGCTGGAAACTCGGCCTGCCGAGCAACAACCTTGGAGGCGGGTCCCTCCAGGGTCGGAAAGCAAATAAGGATGCACGGCGACGAGATGACGCACATTCGCCGGGAGATCGCGCGAGCAATCAGGAAGGTCGTCTTGAGCCGGTTGAAAGCTGACGGTCATTTGAAGCCGGAGGCGATGAACTTAACGGCGGGGGATGTCATCCCGGCGCTGCTCGCCGAAGAGTCCACCTTCCCTAGGCGAGATCTTCCACCCTCATCCAGCGATGCCGAGGATGATGATTCCGAGAAATGAAGAACTATTCTTATACATTCTATAATAAATTTTTCTTTAAAGATAAACTATTGTACTTATTTGTTGAATATTTGTAATTTCTGGTTTGTGTCTGTTGGATCTAGAGGCTTCGTAGAGATGGAGAGGGGGTGAATAGGGATTACTAAAATCATTAATTTTTCTTTTTTCAATGTAGAATATAGAACAAGATATGAGTTTAAGCACAACAAAAATATGGATTTAAAACCTTCAAAATCAGAGAAATGAAGAACTTAAGCATCTTTATAAAAAAAATTCAAGATACAAAAGAAGATCGTTGGCGATAAAAATATAATCTGTGTTTTCTATACCAATACTTCCCAAGAACCGGTTGGTTTAGCCAATCCACCCCCGGATTGGTCTCACACCCCCTAGGCCTACACTTAAGTCTAGTCGCCACACACGAGGCTAATTCTCAGCCCTAGATCTACACCTAGATTTAGTTGCCACATGCAAGGCGAATTCTCGCACGATACAAATATACACAATCAAAGCTCAAAGCAAAAGAAAATTTACAAAAGAGAGATAAAATTTTTGTAAAGAAACTCCCTAGAACTGATGTCGAAGGAAGACGAAGAAGGGCGAGTACGTGAACCTTCACTCGAATGATGGCTTTAGACGTTGATTTTCCTTGGTATCGTTTGTCGTTAAAGGTAGGGAGTGCTAGAGGATCTTAGGGCGGCTAGGCGACCCTCTCTTTGAACAATCTCATGATGGAATAAAGATCTCGAGAGAATAAATCATATTTAGAATTCTCTGGGAGTTATCGCGGGAGGTAGCGTCAAAATACGAGTCCCCATGACTTTTTCAGCCTCAGAACAGCGGAGCCTTCCATATAGAGGTTGGAGCTATCGCAGTGCGGTATCAAAATTGAATTCGCCGCCCTCATTTCCCTCCAAGCCGCACTGCGATGTGTTCTTACCATAATGAGCATTTCACACTACCACTGAGCGATAAGGGTTATCGTCGGCGGTAGCCTCATTCTTGAGCTATTTATTACAATCTCAAATTTCTCTAAGTCTACAGCAAGTCTTCTGGGTTCACACCAGGTCATCGAATGCAAGTCGACATACTTTAAGTGATATCGCCAGGTGGCAGTGGGTATCGCTGGCGGTAGGCTGTATTTTAGGCTTTGCACTTGTCGTTTTAGCTCTATTCTTGTTGTAGCTTGCATGTCTTGTATTAGGTGATTCCTGGACATACACACTATGAAACACTTGCAAAGATAGATCAAATACACATCAATATTTGTTATTCTCAATCTAAGGGTGTGTCGAAACATGTTCTAATAAACTCCCCATTTTGATAATAATAAATCCCGAGATTGAAAATAACGAATGCAGTAAAATAGTGTTCATAGTGGTGTTCATATCATAATCATTAAAAATGGCCAAGACAAATATATGATAAACATGTATGAATACCTAATACAAGACTGATTAAACTTTCCCCAAATAGTACCTCCCCCTAAATTAAAGATCTCTCCCTAAGTGTGATAGTTCTCAATATCTCATTTTCTCTACCCCTTTGTTATTAACAAAACGGGTATCACAACCGAAGAGGAAATAATCATGATTGAGCAACAGAACATTGTAAACAGTAACCGTAAAATCCACCGGGAGAATCATAAATGAGTAAATAATAATCGTGAAAAACATAGAAGATACAAAAATTATCGTGAAGATTATTTGATGAAATAGAGTTATTTATATTAAAGGTGAAACTTTAAATTTCATATAGAAGAATGAAGAACATAATGTATCTAAAATCAATAGATAAATACTACAATATTGCAAGATTTGAAAGATAAGCATAGGGTCATTATAGTGATCATGACAAGTAATCTAGAACTGTACATACGATGTAAGAAATATTCAATAATGTTTACGGTTCAATTTTTACGTGTTGAAGTGTTACAAGAAACAATGAAGTATACATACGTGAAAAACGTCAAGATTGATACGCTATATACTAATCAATAATACATATCAACATGCAATGACTTGTACAATAATATAATCATCATTCAAAGTAAAATCACTTTCACAACTTCGATACACATATAAGTACCACTATCAAGGTGTTTTGCACACACAATGTTCATCAAGACTTACCAGGGATATGAAGTTGTCCTTGGTGGATCACAACATATAAGAAATATATTTCAAAATAATAAAATGATCCAGGATTCCAAGGAGAAGTGAGTGGTAATTAAAATAGTGTTTGCACAAGATTAATTAAATTCAAACCAAAATACTCAACCTCACAATGCTTATGAAGATTTATTAGGAGTATTACTTGAGGATTATCCTTGTCATTATTCATTATTCCATTTTTTATGAGATGAACAAGGGCCCCGAATTCATCGAAATTTGACCACATGGACAAATACACTTTCACTTGTATACAAACATGCATAAAATAAACCACACTATGGATCGCATGAAAGCAATCCAATGGAGAGTTAATGATTTAGCCATGCACAATTAACATGTTATGGCATAAGCACCACACGTGCATGCAAACAGTTATTATTATGAGTAGCAACAGTGACGAGTGATATGTGTGTTTTTGTAAGAAACCAGGAGAGAGAGAGGGAATAATTAAATACAACATAACCCATATAGTCCCCAATCATTGGGGGTATGGGCGGGGGAAGATTGGAAACAGACCTAACCTTTGGCACTATGCACAAAGTGGCTTCTCTCAGAGGAGAAAGACCTAACCTTTGACAATAAATGCACAAAGTGGCTGCTCACAGAGTACCACTGAAATAGTGGCCCCCTATACCGTCGCGTTTGCTGCGGAATCATGCCCTCAAATCAAAGCCAAAGACATCAGAGAGGGCAGACCCAAGAATCCATTTTGATTTATGTGCACATAACCATGCTTCCTTCATTCAGCATCCAGAGCATTGGTGAAGCACAAGAATAATTAAATATTAAAAATAATATTATTCTCAATCTTGTTTTATTACATGTGCAAGGGGCTCCTTATATAGAATATGGGAGAAGGAGCATAAATGAATGTAGCAATGTGGGACTAAAGAAGCCTAAAAGAGAGGGCCCAATAGGCCATTTATACATGGGCTATCTAATGTTCTAACACTCCTCCGCAAGCTGGAGCATACAAGTCGTAGGCACCAAGCTTGGAAAGACATTGTCGGTATAGTGAGCGAGGTAAGGCTTTAGTGAGAACATCAGGGACTTGATCTGCAGCTGGAACATGCCGTAAGCTCAATTTTCGAAGTTGAACCTTTTCCCGGACAAAGTGACAGTCAACTTCGATGTGTTTGGTGCGCTTATGGAACACAGGATAGTCAGCAATATGGATAGCAACTTGGCTATCACAAAAGATAACAATCGGAGATGGAAGCTGGACTCCTAAATCAGTAAGGAGACTCTCTAGCCAGGTGAGTTCTGAAACGATAGCAGCCATGGATTGATATTCGACTTAAACGGAGGAGCGAGCGACCACAGTTTTCTTCTTGCTTTGCCAGGCAACCAGATTTCTGCCAAAATATGTGCAGTAACCGCTGGTGGATCGATGATCATCGAGGGACCCAACATAATCAACATCACAGTATGCAATAAGAGACAGAAGTGGAAGGCTTGTACACCAATTCTTGTCCTGGAGCATTCTTCAAATATTTAAGAATGCGTTCGACAGCCTGAAGATGGGAGGTCTGAGGAGTCTGTATGAAGCAACTGGCCACACCGACTACAAAAGTTATGTCAGGTCGTGTGACCGTAAGATAGATAATCTTGCCAACGAGGCATCGATAATACTCTAGATTAGGCATGAGTTGATCAGAGTCCGAGCCATGAGCACACAATTGATGATTTGCATCCATAGGTGTGTATCCACAGGCCTACACCCAGAGTAGCCTGCATCATGAAGTAGATCAAGACAATATTTCCATTGAGATAGAACAAGACCATCAGGTCGTTGGACGACCTCAATCCCTAAGAAGTATCGGAGCCAACCTAGGTCTTTAGTATGGAATTGAGATGCAAGATGTTTCTTGATCTGAGTAATGCCAGATAGATCACCACCCGTGACAAGAATATCATCGACATAGACCAAAATAATAACAGTGCCCGAAGGACGTTGACGAATAAACAGGGAGAAGTCCGCCGAGCTCTGGTAAAGCCACATTCACGAACCACCTGGCTAAACTTATCAAACCACGCCCGTGGAGACTGTTTGAGGCCGTATAGAGATTTCTTTAGATGACATACTAGGGACTCCCCCGTAGTTGCATAACCATGAGGTTGTTGCATATAAACAATCTCCATAAGGTCGCCATTAAGGAAGGCGTTCTTGATGTCGGGCTGGTGCAACGAACACTGGCAATGGAGAACAAGAGAGATTAGGAGACGATCTGTGTTGAGCTTGGAAACCTGAGAGAAGGTCTCCTCATAAGCAATGCCATGTTGTTGAGTGAATCTGCGCGCAACAAGGCGTGCTTTGAGGCGTTCGATCCGTCTATCAGGATGATGCTTCACGGTGAAGATCCACTTACAGCTAACCATGGAATGGTTAGGGGGAAGGGGAACAAGGTCTCATGTGTGATTTGCCCAGAGTGCAGCCATTTTTCCTCATCCATGACCGCTAGTCAATCGGGATGCTAAAGAGCTTCCTGCAGAGAAGAGGGAGGGGAAATAAAGTACAAGGAGACCGCAAACCTGCACACATCAGAGGAAAGCCGGTGTAAGGAGACGTAGTTGGAGAGAGGATGCGCGGTGGAGGCTGTGGTCGAATCAACAGTCGGCGTAAGATCAGTGGTAGACAAGGGCTGTTGCGGGGAACCAGATCGAGGATAGCGGCGAAAGTAGACACGAATGGGAGAATTCGGGGCAGGTGATGGTGCTGGGAGTAACATTGGTAAAGGGGAGGTGGTAGGAACAAGAGGATGTGGGAGATCCATAGAGGGATGAAAAGACTGATGTTCCAGGAAAGTAACGTCAGCGGACGGGATCGTCTTTCGAGCAGAGGGAGAATAACAAACATAGCCCTCTTTTGAGTGCATGAATAACAAGCATAGCCCTTTTGGCGTGAGGGGCCAATTTGTCAACGGAGGGGGGGGGGGGGGAGATGATGAACGAAGCAGACGCAACCCAAAACTCATGGTGTTAAGAGAAAGGGTTCGCTCTTATAAAATAAGAGAGAGAAGGGGCTGGTAAAGTTGAGGACGGATAAGGGCATGCAGTTGATGAGATAATATGCAGTGGAGACATCAAAATTCCAATAGGATGTAGGGACTTGCATCTGGAAGAGGAGAGACCGAGCCACTTTGAGAAGGTGACGATTCTTCGGCTCAGCTATACCATTCTGCTGAGGTGTATACGCACATGAGGTTTGATGGATAATGCTCAAGGAGTTGCATAATTCTTGAAAGGCATGGTCGGTGTATTCACGCGCATTGTCAGTGTGAAGAATTTTGATGATGCAAGTAAACTGTGTTTTAGTTTCGGCAGTAAAGGAGCGGAAAATGGACAGACATTCAGAGCTATCTCACATCATATATAGCCAAGTCATGCAGAAGTAATCATCAATAAAGGTAACAAAATAACGATATATAGAGATACTCACAGTTTTGTAGGGACCCTGATATCAGAATGAACTAAATCAAAGGGAGCGATGCTCCGAGTATAACTAGGCAGAAAAAAGAGCGATGCTGCTTTCCATAGATACATGATTCGCAATCAAAAGAAGAAAAATGGAAATTTGGAAGAGCCTTCTGGAGGATTGGGAGAGGGACATGACCAAGACGACTGTGCCAGTCAACAGAGCTGACAGTGGAGAGGGCAGGAGTAGGGAGATCCAAGATGTAGAGCTCGCTAGACAGGCGCCCGTTACAAATGATATTCTGTGTTTGCAGATCCTGCACAACAAAAGAGGAAGATGAGAACATGATTAGACAATCATGATCGTGGGTTAGACGGCTAACAGAAAGCAGATTAAAGTGAGAGCCAGGAACATGAAGAACATATCTCACGAGAGAGATGGAGTGAGCATCATATGGCCAGAGCCTGTCACAGGAGTAGTGTCGCCATTGGACACAATGATGAACTTGGGACATGTAGAGTCCAAATACTGAGCGGGCTTCTGTGGAGTGATGTGGTTGGTGGCACCATAGTCCATAATCCAGGAAGTACTATGAGAGAGACAGGAGATACCTTCATGGGAGACAGAGGCACCAGAGGAAGAAGGACGAGAGAGCAGTCCGCGAAGATACTGGAGTTCATCCCGTAAGGTGTCGATGTCAGAGCGGGAAGTGGAGGGCGCCTCAACGACAGGTGAGGCATGCGAAATAGAAGAAGTATGCGGCGGAGGAAAGCCATGTTTCCTAAAGCTGACCTCTTCCGTGTGGCCGTCCCGCCCACAGAAAGTGCAGAGCCGGGAGATCTGTCCCTTAGGGAGACGGCGACCATGACGCCCACCACCTCCAGAACTGGAGCGGACACCACGAGGGGGGAGCGACGGTGTCTTGTGATCCGAGCCATGATGTAGCAACACTAGAGAATGCAGCGGAAGGACAGGAGGCGTCGTCACCTTGAGCAACATTGAGCAGACATCAGAGAGTGTGGGAATAGTAGGAGATGAAAGGATGTTGGCCCGAACACTGTGGAGATGAGGGGAACCCGAGCCATCATTAAGGTGATACCGACAGCTTCCTTCTGAGCTCGTTGAGCTTCTAAATCCTGAGTTGGGGACTGATGTTGTATCCAAGCCTTAACCAGAGTCTTAGATTAGGCGACATAAGAGGTGAGATCCCCATCGATTCCTGTATGCTGAAGAGCGAGAAAGATGTCAAATAAGTGTTGGAGGTTATCCTTGCCAGAGTAGAGAGAATGGAGCTCATCCCACATAGTTTTGGCAGTTTCATGATACATTGCCATCTGATACGGTTCACCATCCATGGAGTTTAAGAGCCAAGATTGGCCACAACCTTCATTGCGAAGCCAGAGCTCGGTGGCCTCGACAGAAGGGGTGTGAGTAAGATGGTGAAGGAGACCTTTAGTCTGAAGAACCTGGCGTACAGAGTGTACCAATTCCATAAAATATTCTTGCTGACAAGAGAGATAGTAGTGATCCAGAGTTCATCTCGAGCATCAGAGATAGGAGTCGGAGCAAGAGCCGAAAGAGTTGAGGAAGCAGGGGCAGCATTTGTTCCCATTGTCCAAGGGAAGGAAGGGTTGGTGATCTAGGCGATCGGGGCGGACATGCGGATAGCCAACCCAGATGAGACAACCAGGCGGACAGGGGACCAGGAGAACTGATCCGGATGCGAGTAGTGCGAATAAAGAACCGGCGGTGAACAATTCAGCGACGTCGGCGAGTAGGTCATGAGCAGGCGACTTCGGTGGGATGTGCGGACAGGCGAGAAGGCGACTTCAGACTTTGTTGAGCAGGTCGTAAGCATGTGAGCAGGTGACCTTGGCGAGATGAGTGGACATGCGTACAAAGATAACAGGTTGGCGAGCTTCGGCGAGCATGCAAACATGGATAGCAGTGGCGAGTGCTGCTAGGCACTTGGCGATCAGACGGATGCGGCGACTTCGGCGAGGAGGTCATGCAGTTTTGCCGGAGCAGGAGCGTAGGTAGGGCCGGCAGGGAGTAGAGAAAAACTATAAAAACAGCAGGATGGGAAGGGGGGAGTTGAGAGGGGAGAGCAGATATAGGGGCGGGCTGCCAAGAGGACGACGCAAGTCCGCATCAGGCGGGCAGGCGGGCAGGCGGGCGGAAGGAGCGGACAAGGTCTGGCCGGGAGCAAGGGCTTCAACCGGAAATGAGAAGAGGTTCGAACCTAGCTTTGATGCCATGTACGAAACCAGAAGAGAGAGAATAATTAAATATTCAAAATAATATTATTCTCAATCTTGTTTTATTACGTGTGCAAGAGGCTCCTTATATAGAACAAGGGAGAAGGAGCATAAATGAAAGTAGCAATGTGAGACTAAAGAAGCCTAAGAGAGAGGGCTCAATGGGCTATTTATACATGTGTTATCTAATGTTCTAACAAAAACATTGTTTTAAATAAATCTTCACACATACATAGAGACATGTATAGACATTATACCATAACTTCCTACACTATATAATTAAGCTACATGAAAATTTAACAAGCATGAAATGTTACTACGATGAAGTATAAATTTAAGTAGTGTAAATCAAACATTGTAGTGAATCTTAGGAGTTAGTGTATATCATGCTATTCATTTTGTTTTAGCTTAGCTTTTTTTTTATATTTTTATTTTTTCTTAAACTACAAATACAACAACAACAACACTCAAGCCTTTATCCCACCATAGTGGGGTCGGCTATATGGATCCTCTGTCGCCATTGCGCCCTATCTTTAAGCATAGTCTCATTAATGCCTAAGTACATCATGTCTTTCTTTATAGTTTCATTCCAAGTCTTTTTTGGTCTACCCCTCCCCCGTTTAACATGTCCAGTGACGAAACTCTCACAACGCCTAACAGGTGCCTCTAATGGTCTCCTATGTACATGTCCAAACCATCTTAAACGAGCTTCTCGCATCTTCTCTACAATTGGCGCCACTCCTATCTTATCCATGATACATTCATTCCTAATTTTATCCAGTCTCGTGTGACCACACATCCACCTAAGTATTCTCATCTCCGCGACTCCCATTTTTTGCTCGTGTACACCATTCACTGCCCAACACTCAGAACCGTAGAGCATTGCAGGCCTAATTGCAGTACGGTAAAACTTGCCTTTAAGTTTTAGTGGTACTTTACAATCACATAGGATCCCAGACGCGCCTCTCCACTTCAACCAACCTGCTTGGATTCTATGAATCACATCTTTATCTACACCTCCATCTTTTTGAATTATCGATCCCAGATATTTAAAGCACTCACTGCGGGAAATATCTTGGTCACCCAATTTAATGACGGAGTCATCTGACCTTCTTGCACTACTAAATTTAAGCTCTATATACTCTGTCTTTGTCCTGCTCAACCTAAAACCCTTCTTTTCTAAAGTGTCTCGCCAAGATTCCAGTTTCGCGTTTACACCCTCGCGCATCTCATCGACCAAAACAATATCATCTGCAAATAATAAACACCAAGGTATTGCTTGCTGGATATCAAAACAAGGTAACAAGAGGATAAAACATATTTTTGATGTTTTGAATTATCTAATTTTTGTGTTATAATAGTGAAAATCAAAACAAGGTAACAAGAGAAATAGAAGCAGAGATTTGAAAATACGTGCTACTTCAAAGTCGAGTTAGAGACCCAATCAATAGAGAAACCACTGTAGCAGGTGTTCGATGCTCATAAATCGCAAAGTAGCAGGTGTACGATGCTCAGAAATCGCAAAAGTACACATAATGCTAGCTACCACCGATGGTAGGTGATATCGCCAGGCAGGATCTCGGTAAACTGAGAATTAGAGATAGTTGAATATTTTAATGGACTTGAACCATCATGTACAACTATATTAATAGTAACTTAAGACAGAAATATTGTAATGTGGTAATCAAGTATCATGATAAACATTATCTCATTTAAAACAAAGTCATACGACAAAGTGATATAATTAATTTTCACATACAAGTATGCATATGAATTAGTTATATGATCATTAGATATGAATACTATCACAATGTAAAATATGATCAGCAAATAAGTCAAACATTATAAATCATCAAGGTGAACCCAAAAAGGAGTCACTAGTCATAATAAAAACTATTTTTGATAATTTGGTTTTCTTGAGATAAAAAGTGAAAGCAAGAAATCTTTTTGGTATTTTTATTTATCAAAAGCAAAGATGAAAACCAAGCATGCGTCAATCAAAGATCAAAGTTAGATAAGAAAACACCCAAAAAACAATGAAAGATAGAAGACCGTATTTTTTATTTGTTTCTCATAATATGATTTACAAATATGCAAAGTAAATATTTGTGTTTTTCATAATCATGAAACTTCAAAAATGAACATAATTAAGAAAAATCAAGCATAAGAATGAAATAGCAGAATTCCTAACTTCAATGAGAATAAGTGAAACACATAAAAGTTAGGACGATGCATGATAAGAGATAAAATATACTTGATAGAATACAATCCAACAAATACACATGTAAACTAGAGTCTCAAAAGCATTGAGCAAAGTACACGAAGTGAATACCTTTTTAAAGTAGTTTGAGACATTGACTTAATAATCATGAATCATAAAACATGAAAGCTTGCAAGCAACATATGTGACATAAATATGTTCGTGACCAAAATACCATAAATACATGTCATCACAGCAACCCCGTACTAAGCGACGGATGAACATGAGGAGCTACACATATGACGTAGATTGGGATGTAAGTCTCATATGCATACACAAGGGATCGCTCTACCCTACACTCTCTCCCCCCATTGCCTCACAATGCCCCACTAGAACCCTCCTCGATTAAGGACAAGACATGATTTACAGGAAAACACCTCGGATGAACACAACCCTACGCCCCGTTATTGTGACATGAATAAAATGTGGAAATGATCACAAACACTATAAACATCACACTTTGCAATGCCACTGACACTATAACATGATGCATGATAAATGTAGAAATTGTCATAGTAAAAATAATCATTTTAAATGTCAGTAAAAAGATTATTCATTGAACTCTTTAAACATGTATATATAACAGATAGAAGATATATCATTATCACATATGATAATCAGTATTATTAAATATTTAGTAATCATTTTCAAACAAGATAATTAATCATCAGAATATTCAATCGATATTATAACAGAAGTCAAGTATGCAATATAATATATGCCATAATCATGCATAATAACCCGTTACCAAAATACACGCAAGTACTCATATAACAAAGTAACATTGCACGACATCATGAAGTAAATCTAGCATAGGCAATGAATCATACATATAATGAGTGATAATGCTAAAACAATAAGCCAAGATGATGAACTACAATGATATGAAATGTATGATACATATGAGTTTCAACTTTCAATACATATTAAGTAGATTGTATAACACATGCATTGAGAAAAGATTTGCAATATAATTTTTTATGAAACTAGGATGAATGAAAGTAAATAATCATTCAAATTATCAAGATACATAAGTGATGATAATCCTATAATCATGAACATTGATGAAAGACGGGCAAAGATATATAATTAAGCATTCACAAGATGAGTAATCTATCATAATATGAATTGTGAAATGCATGATTAATCATATATAATACATTCAAAATTAATAATGCAAGAAATAAATCATAAGTGATATGAAATTGGATTGCATCAGTAGTGAAAATCTGCACATATGCTCAAATATGGATGGAGTAATCAGCGTGGAAACACAACATAAAATAGCTATTTTTACATAGATATCCCCAGTGGTAGAAGCTATCTCCAAGGTGATCAATGAAAAAGAACATAATTCAGAACTACATGCAACAGATTTACATAATTTTACGTACATGCAGGATGTGTTTTCATAATGCAGTAATGAGCATACATAAGTATGTAATGCAAAGGTTAAGGATGAAGTAGTAAACAAAATAAAAAAACCACAAAATGTACTGCACAAGTTAAGGATGAAGTAATAAGGCTCAATAAAAAGACAAATACAAATTAAAACAAAATAAACAAACAGAGAAAGTAATTCCTTCTAAATTATGTGACTATGGATCAAAATGGATTTGCGAAAATAATACTCATGAAACATATAATCAAACCATAGCATGATAATAGTATCCCTAGTCAATCATTAAAATCAAGGAGCATGAAGACACGATTTGGGAATCCATATAGATCTAAATGATTTGGACAATGAGACTTTTGGAAGCCAAATCTGGTGAGCGATGCAAGATTTATATTTTAGCCTTACAACAAGATGATGTATATCCAGATTTGGAGCATACAGAGCACTTGATGTAAGGCGTGCTCACATGATAAAATACTCTACCAGGTGTGTGTTTAACAAATTTTACAACATCAGTAGAGGTCATGCATAAACCACTAGATAAACTAACAAAAAAAAATTATAATTTGAATTTTTTTGAACAACAATTTTAGTGAATCCAGCTTACTAGTGAGCGTTGTTTTTATTAATCAATAGTTCACTACGCTCTTTAGCAATAAATTTTTTTTTCAAAGACACAAAACAAGGTATATCATTAACAACTATAGAACATGTGGGATAATGAGAGGGCACATCAGAATTTGATTTCATATCGAGTTTTGCATTTAAAATTTTATACTCTAAACACAACATAGATTTAATATTTTTCCAGTTTTTCAATTTTACGTTTAGCTTTATCAAGCATACTAGATGCGATATTAAATCTAGATTCAAGAAGGAAAGATTTCGTTATGCTTACAGTGTTATCGGATGAGCAATTAAATATAGATTCTAGATGAGCAATTAAATCTAGATTCAAGAAGGAAAGATTCAAGCAATTATGTGATGACTAATATAATGGACTGTAGGATTCCCTTCTCTCTGATGTGTTTGTTGTATAGTCGTCAGAATAAAAATCTTCTTGAGTGCTTGTACATGCGTGTAGACTAATTTGTTGTGGCTCTGATTGCTGAAATTTATTAATATCTGCAGCGGGAGAATCATAATTTTTTTCAAGAATATTTAAATTTCATAAGCAATGTTATAAGTATAAATGAGTTTAAAAATATATTTATCTATGACATAAAATAAGTAATTCATCACCTTAGCATTTTAACTAAATTCATTTTTTTCAAACTCATTAAATTCACTTGTAGGCTTAGGTATATAACACTTCTCCCTAAAAACGAACGTGCGGCATAATTATTAATGGTTGTATTTCATACCTCAATAATTAGAGAAATAAGGAGGTTTTTCATTAATATTTTTCACTCACGATAATGAGTCCTGGTGAATAGCGGAGGGACTAACAAAGATTCGTTGTTAAGATTTGATCACTCTCTAAGGGTAGCCATAATGACTCTAGGTTGCAAAGTCTAAAAGATGAGTAACCTACCTCTGATATCACTTGTTAGATCGAGAGACTTCCATAGAGAGGGTGAATAAAGATTATTAAAATCATTAATTTTTCTTTTCTCAAAATAAAATATAGAATAAGATATGAGTTTAAGCACGGCAGAAATATGAATTTAAAACCTTGAAAAGAAGAGAAAATAAAAACTAAAAATCTTTATAAAAACTTTGTCAAGATACAAAAGTTCGATCTTTATGACGCTAATATCATAGGCGATAAAAATATGATATTTTTCGTTTTCTATGCCGACTCTTCTCAAAAACCGGTTGGATCTAGCCAATCCACCCCGGATTTGCCTCATGCCTCCTAGAACTACACCTAAGTCTAGTTGTCACTCACGAGGCGAATTCTCAGCCCTAGACCTACACCTGGATGTAGTCGCCACACGCGAGGCTAATTCCCGCACGATACGAAGATTACACAATTAAAGCTCAAACTAAGAGTGTGTTGAACCATTTTCCAATAGTGCCTACTACTACATGATATGAGAGGAGTGATGTTCACAGAATATAGTTTCTTTTGAATTGTATGATATAATTGACCTTTAAGTGTGGTATACATATGCCAATACTGCAGGATCCTGTTAAAGATGATGCAGGTCATGCTGCAGTGGAGAGATACATTGCAGATTTATCTTTTAGTAGTTGGGCGATATTCCGCCCCCAATACATGATAGGATCCGGAAACAACAAGGATTGTGAGGAGTGGTTCTTCGACAGTATGTTTCAGCTTCTCTCACATTCTTGGTTATGTTTTATTCAAATTATTTCCTCAATTAAAACTATTATTTTTGCAATTTTTTGGGTGACCTGCATATTTCTTTAAGAAATAGAACTAATTTATATTCTTAGTTGTTAGGTTGCCCATGAAGTATAAATTTGTCAGAACATAACCGTCCAACCTAAAATCAAATGGTTGTAGGTGCAGGGACCCGTGATTTATCTTAAGTGCACACACAATCTACATGACTTTCCTAATGTTAGACTATATTCTCAACATTCCCCCTCACATGTAGGGTATTTGACCTCTAACACATCGACTTTTTTTCTATGGGTTACGTGGTAGCGTCTTTGGGTTTGGCATGCTCTGCTACCATGCCAGAACATAATAAACATTCAACATAAAACAATTGGTTGTAGATAAGTTTCCCGGTGTAAGATTATACTCTTAGCGCGTCCTATCACGTGGACTTCTGCGTAATGGCGTGATATGGGAATGATCATGTGCATGTTTAGCTTAACTTGATCTATTTCTATGTTTGAATCTAAGAATTCAAACTAAAATCAATTAATTTTAAGTGCAGGGGCCCAAGATTCACAATGTAGGACTATATGTGTTTCACAATGTAGGGCTATATTCTCAACACTTTCCATCATGCATATGATCTTTGTCTCTACTGTAGTGGGCTAAGGAGCTTAGTTTGCTCGCATACCATGTTACAACCTAAACATCCAATCTGAACCCAAAAAGAAGAAACAAATTTGCTGTAGTTAGCATTGATTTGAAGTTTATTTTTATGAGCCCGATATATTAATTTTTCGCCAACCTCAAAAAATCTCGCAGGAATTGTCCGCGGAAGACCAATTCTAATTCCAGGATCAGGGATGCAACTCACGAACATCTCGCACGTGAGGGATCTCTCCAGCATGCTCTCTCTTGCTGTCGCTGACCCCGTCGCATCTTCTCGGAATATCTTCAACTGCGCCAGCGATCGTGCTGTGACTTTAGATGGATTTGCGAGGCTGTGCGCACGAGCCGCCGGTCTTGATGCTAAAATAGTTCACTATGATCCAAAATCTGTAGGAGTTGATGCGAAGAAGGCGTTCCCTTTTCGCAACATGGTATGTCACTAAAACATGTTTTTTATTCTCCGTCGGCGGCGCTTAACTCGGATACTGCGGTGCAGCATTTCTATGCGGAGCCCAGAGTGGCCAAAAAGTTGCTCGGATGGACGAGCACCACCAATCTGCATGAAGATTTGAAAGAGCGGTTTGATGAATATGTCAGCATCGGAAGGGACAAGAAGCAGATGAAGTTTGATTTGGATGACAAGATTTTGGAGTCTCTCAAAGTACCGGTCGCAGTTTGATGCGAAATCGGTGGTAAGGTACACTCATCCGCGTGTGCACTGTTAGAATTATTTTTTGTATACCTAAGGTTGCTTTTTTATATTTTTTATAATTATGTAAAATATTATGGAATTCAAGCAGTTTCAAATATAATGTAATGATTCATGATTTGCCAAAAAAAGGAATAATCATATATATATAAATATATATAGGGGCATTTACGGGGACCTCCCCTCTAAGTTTACAAAATTACATATTGCACCCCTCTTATTGTTGAAATTACAAAAATCTCCCCTCAATGTTACAAAACATAACATTTACCTTCCCTGAAGTTCACATTTCAAAACATTCATGCACAAAAATACCCCTTCGGAGTACATTTTCAGGGGGGTATTTTGTGCATGGATATTATGAAATATGAACTTCATGGGAGGTAAATGTTATGTTTTATAACATTCAGGGAAGATTTTTGTAATTTCAATAATAAGAGGGGTGCAATCTGTAATTATGTTATCTTCCAGGGGAAGTTTGGTAATTATTACACACACACACACACCCACATATATATATATATAATCATTTTATAGCTTCTGATCTTACTTTTAAAATCATATGAAGCATAAGATAAATCTAACAATTTCTGACCATTGATTGTCTCCGATCTTCTAAAATCTTGCACTTTAAACACCATCACTCCAAAACTCCATTTCTTGTTTTTTAGACCGCGACCACCCCCTCTATTTCCACCGTTCCATTGCCAATGCATTTATTCTCACCGCTCTAACTCACACCGCCGAAACAAACAGTCCCCTAAAAAGTGTGATGTTAAGGGCAAATCATATTTGACTATTTAGTAAAACATTATCTTTCACAGATTAGATTTCTTTAAATGGACTTTAGGAGGCTTTATTAGCAAACCAGTCATCATTTTTAGGGGTTAAAGCATATTTTTTAATCACACAATTGGCCATGTACAAAAAGAGTTATGCATTAAACCAAAACTAATCATAATTATGATGATTACTTCTCTAAAGCAAGTAGGGATGGTATTGAAAGCACATGTGAGGATAATATTGGGTTAGATTATTAGAAAAATGTGCACACAAATATAATTAGTGTTGAATGTGAAGCACTGCACATGAAGAAGTGAGGTTCACAAAATAGTATTAATTATGTTATATAGGGTTGTTTATCGGGACCTCGGCTCCCCAGTAAATTTGCTAAATTATAGGTTCCACTCCGTGTCTTTTGAAATTACAAAAACTTTCCTTGTAAGTTTACATTTTTATATATGAAGCACGGATACTTACAACGGTCTTACATATCGTATCCGAAACGTTTCGAGGTAGGAAAACTCTCGATAACTCGTCACGAAAATTTCAATTTTTGTAAAATTTTAGATATAAAAGTTTACTCGCGGATACTTTTATAAATATTACCGGATACTTCTGAGTAAGTTCGAAAATGCCCAAAAATTGTGTTGCGATGGTGACATGGAGAAAGACGCGTTAAAGAAAAAGGTGTAGAATGATAAGTGGTTGGATCTAATTGACTGTATACTTTTATTCATGACTCCTATTTAGGATATGATATATTTTTGTGGCATATACTTTGTTTCATTCAGTATATGATATGTGAGATATAATAATGAAAAAATGAAGATGTGAATATCACACATGTCTGCATATTAATTTACTTTATATTTAAATATTTAAAATTTTCAAATACATATATGTATCTTTTTTTTTTTTGTAAATCACGTTTCACATATATGTATCGTATCACGTCCCCAGGCAACATAGCACACAAGATTAAGGCAGATCCCCCGTCGGCTACTCCTCAAGTGTGAAAGTGAGGTTGATGTGCGCTCGATGCCGATGCTGGGTTGTTTAAGTGAATAGTTCGAAGAATGGAAAAGGGAGAGGGAATAGCGACGACAAGCGAACGTGTAGTGACTACAAAGATGCGACGGCGATGGAGGACTGGAAGGGGAAATGCATAGCGGCGATGGAAATCCCATTCCGCCCAGATCGCGATGGGAAGCAAGGGATGAGAATACCCTAAAGGAGGCGGCGAAAACGTTTCAACTGGAGAAATGGGAACATGCGAGATCGCTAATGAAGATAGAGAAGCATCGCGATTTTGATATCCGACGGCCTGAAAATAGACGGCCACGATGGAGGTCATAATTGAATCGAGGGTTGTGATGATTTGAATGGGTTTTTAATTCCACCTATTTCTTAGTCCTCCATATATATATATATATATATATATATATATATATATATATACATATAAGCTAGTGATTCCTTGGTATTATTTTTGAGTTGTTTAATTTTCGACTTCCTCTCTTCATCTTCTTCTTCCTCCTCATGCAAGCTAGTGATTCCTCATTCCTCTTTTAAGGTTTCATTGCAAGCACAGGTTAAGTTTGGAAAGCATATATTAGATTTTTTAAGAGCTACACTCTCATCAAATAATAACGACGGGCTTTCGGAAGGTATCCACACGTTTTATTGTTGTTTTTCTATGGAAATATTTCAATGGCTTCTTTTATTGCCTAAATATTTGAACTTTTGAATTGGGTGGCAATAGCCAATACCATGCTTGTATTTGATAAACCGCACAGGTTGTTGTGCGTGTGTAGCCACAATGTTCTTATTTTTGTATACCCATATATTATGTTCTTATTTTTGTATGCCTTGTCCTGCTCTGGCTTGGGAAGGTTATTCCCTTGCCGATACACTCTAACCAATTGGAGTGTATCGGATTTTGCTACAAATAGCACAAAGAATATTAATGGATTATGTAAAAGAGCACATGAGGTTTTGAATACTATAAATGCAAAATTTGAAATCCCGCGATCTCTTGGAGTCAACTCTCAATTGTTCTCAAGGAAATGGAGCTTAAATGCTTAGTAGTTCTGTGTATCTTGATTTCAGAATAGCCATAGTAGACCACAATCGTAAATTATATATCTAGTTTTTATATGAATGTTAGACAGTTGCAATTTGCCCTTACTCACAATTTATTTTGTTGTTGTAAGAAATCACATTTTCTTATACGGCGAGCATGTGTGTTCTTGTACTATCTAACTTATTACTTATCTTTATTTATTCAATATGAATATTATCAATTCAATAGAGAAGTGTAATGACTCATCATCTCCGACAAAACCTTCTATGTTTATTCTACTGATATCAGATATTCAATTGGTGAGTTGAATTTGTATTCAATTGGTATTTATCATTTGATGTTTCTTATATTTTGATTAGGAAGTGAGAAAGACTGATGAAACTAAGGATATATTTGGAGCAGCCAGGATGCAAAGTTGCACGACAGTTATGACGCTTTATGAAGATTTTATTTATGTTTATATTTAAAACTTTTCAAAAGTTCTACTGTGTTATTTATGTTAGTTGGATTTGTAATGTGATAATTTGGTCATGGATAAAGGAGGTCGACGACTGTGGGAGGTGCGATCTTCAAATCGACTCGATATCAGGCCGAGTCGGGAGCGGAATTATCTCTTTTTGGTGGTGAACAAGTATCCTCCAACCCTGCCCTATATTATCTTAGAATTTCAATTTGCTGCTTGAGATTGATCATTTATAGGTGCATTTTTGATTTATTATTGATAGCTAATTTCTTGTTTGAATGACCTGTTTGAGACTTGGGATTCTTGAATGTTATTTTGACAAAATTAATGGAGAATTGGAGATATCTTTTGACTCTATTATTGATAGCATCTGTAATAACTTCTTGGGAAATATTTTCATCAAATCTATAGTTTATTTTAGGGGCTATTTGATATGATTTCACTATAAAAAAAATTGCCTAATAAAATAACATGGGACGTGAAATACTGAATATGTACATGATTTAAAAACACTTTTTAAAATTTAATTATAAAATTTATAATAATTTAATGTTTATAAAAAAAATTAATTTCGAGCCGACTATTTGAGTACACTCTGGGTCGAAAATTTTGATTTAGAGCTGAGCCAGAATCGATCGAAATCGACTCGATTCCAGTGGTTGGGTGTTTGTATTTTCCATTATGTGGTGGCTTTTTGACTGCTTTAGCCTTTTGGGTTGTTGCCACCGCCTGCGGTCTGGGAGCTTTTTCTGTGTTTTTGATGTTTTGCATTTTTCAACTTTGCTTCTAAAATTAACTTAGGGTTCGTTTGGGGCGGCGTTTCGCCGCCCCGTTTGGGGCAAACGCCGCCGGAAGGCGGCAAAACAAACGCCCTCCGGCGGCGTTTAGGACGTTTGAGCCCGCTGCGCTGAAGGAAACGGCGCCAAACGGAGCTTTTCGAACTTTCGCCTCCTCCCAGCTTTTCCTCTCGCCGCCCGTCTCCTCCCGCCCCGTCTCCATCAGCCGCGCCAAAGGAAGCCTTAATGATAAGCAACTGCAGTCACACCAAACATACACTGAAAATTTGAATCTAGGATCAAAATGGAACGTAAAATATTCTAAAATCATCTTAAACTTTAAAAGTAAATATATTAAGGCTCCGTTTGGCGTGACATTTTTGCTCAACACCCTCATAGTGTATGTTTGACAACTGTTATGACCGCCGCCAAGAAAAGGAAACTAGTTTTGAACATAAAAGTGGATGAAATTCCTTAGGTACGACCGAGCATTCACGAACGACGGTTCATAGCCACCACGTTCACGACCGTTGCCACTCTGCCAAACATAGCCCATCAAACTATGAATACAGTTACAGTCGTAATTTCAATTAAAAATACTGTCATGCACCATCTCATCCAACACTACGCGTACAGAAAATTCTCTCGCCGAAACGGTTAAGCCATCTCAAGAATGTCATATCACTTAGGGCTTGTTTGGGAGGGATTTTTAGAAAGGAGAATGAGTGGTGGCAAAAGGATGGTAGAAAAAATTGCTTTTCGAAAATGTCAATTGCAAAAGGAGATCTGTTTGGATGAACTCCTTTTGCAGAGATTTTCAAAAATGAGAAACACTTTATAAATTGTTTGACAAATCTCCGTTGCGGTAACTTTTTTATCAAAAATGCAAGTCCGGGCAAAAAAATGCGCGCCCGGGGGAAAATGAGCGCTCGAGCGCAAATTTTTTACCCGGGCGTGCAATTTTCACCCGGGCGAGCATATTACGCCCGGGCGCACATATTTCGCTCGGGCGAGCAATTTTCTCCCGACGCACATTTTTCTGGGGTACGCATTTTTGTCCCGGGCGCACATTTTTCTCCTCGGGCGCGCATTTTGTCTGTGCTCTCATTTTTCGCCGGTGCGCGTAGTTTTCGCTCGGGCGCGCTTTTTTCGCCCGGGCGTGCATTTTTCACCCGAACCCCCATTGTTCGACCGCGCTCGCATTTTTTTCGCCCGGGCGCGCATTTTTCGGCCGGGCGCGTATTTTCTCGTCCGGGCGCGCATTTTCGGCCGGGCGCGAATTTTTCGCCCGGGTGCATTTTCACCCGAACGCGCTTTTTTCGCCCGGGACAAAAATGTGCACCCGGGAGAAAAAAGGGCGCCCGTTCGAAAAAATTCGCGCCAGTGCAAAAAATGCGCGTCGGGTCAAAAAATGCTCGCCCGGGCGAAAAAATGCGAGCTAGGGCGAAAAATGGTCGTTCGGGCGAAAAATGTGCGTCCGGGCGAAAAATGTGCGCCCGAGCGAATATGGGCAACCGGGCAAAAAATATGCGAGCCCGGGCAAAAATTGGGCGTTCAGGCGAAAACTACAATGAGCTCGGGCGAAAAATGTGCGTCCGGGCAAAAAATGCGCGCCGAGCGGAAAATGCGCACCTGGGCTAAAAATTGCGAGCCCGGGAGAAAAATGGGCGTTCGGGTGAAAACTGCGCATCCGGGTGAAAAAATGGGCGTCCGGGAGAAAAATGCGCGCCCGAGCGAAAAATACTCGTCCGGCCGAAAAATGAGTGCCCGGACGAAAAAATGGGTCTTCGGGCGAAAATGCGCGTTCGGGCGAAAAATGCACGCTCGGACAAAAAATGAGCTCCCGGACTAAAAAAGCGCGCCCGAAAGAAAAATGCGCGCACCGGCGAAAAATGTGAGCACGAGCGAAAAATGCGCGCCCGGGGCAAAAAAAAGCGCGTTGGGAGAAAAATGCGCGCCTGCGCGAAAAAATGTGCGCCCGCGCGAAAAATTCTCGCCCCGGCGAAAAATGCACGCCCCGGCGAAAAAATGCGAGTCCGGGCGAAAAATGAGTGTCGGGGCGAAAAATGTGCGCCCGGGCGAAAAATGCGCGCCCGTTCGAAAAATGCGCTCGGGCAAAACATGCGCGCCCGGGCGAAAAATGTGCGACCCGAAAAAAAATGTGCGACCGAGCGAAAAATTCACGTTCGGGCCTAAAATGCGCCCATCGGCGAAGAAATGTTCGCCCGGACGGAAAATGCGCTAACCTTGTATCGGGATGAGAAAATGCTTTTCGAAAAGGATGAAAAGTAAGGGCCGAGTGACTTTTCAAAAAGAGGGAAAAAGGAGTTTCTCGCGGTAGCTTTTCCCACCGGTAGACAATCCAAACGGTTTTGTAGGTGTGGGTGGCGTTTTTCAAAAAACAGAAAGGAGCTAAAAAGCCTTCCCAAACAGGCCCTTAATTTATACATGATAGCTCCAGTCAAGATAGACATTATCCCAAGTAAACCGTCCTTCACAACTCAGATAGGTCAAGATAAAGAAATGTGAAAGTTCAGAAATTTAAACTGGCATAAATTTGTATGTAACCAACAATAAAATCTCAGAGAGCCGAGTCGGTAACAAACTTTAACGAGACGCTGTTGACGCAATGACGCTCATCTGTCGGCGTTCTAAATCCCTCGCCTTTGAAGACATGGCCAAGATGGCCCCCGCAAGCAGAACAGGTTATCTCCATCCTCCTCCTCCTCGGGTCAGGATCCTGCTGAGAGAAGGCAAAGTTTGATGTCTAAGTTTAGAAAAAAAAAGCGAAAAGAGAAAATGAGGTGCAGTGTTATATCCAAGCTGAACGAAAAATATAATCACCGAGCGGGTTATGGCTCCTGGGAGACCTTCGAAGAAGGCTGGCCAGCCGCAACCAGAATTGAATTTTGTAGTGGATTTATACAATGGCGTCCCGCAACCAGCACATTTATACATACCATCATCGAAGAATTTGTCGTATTCGCCTGTGCCCTTTCGCCTTCAAAGCAATTCAACTAGATTTTAAAGAATGATGCAGATGAAAAATATAAAAGATGTGAACAAAGACATGCTTTCTAGCTCTTTCATGAACCTGGATGATGAGAAGCATTTCAAAGAGAGCAGAAGGAAGAATTTTCTTTTGAAATGTTAGTGATGCAAAGCAAATTTTCAGTTAAGTTAAACAGCAGACATGTCCTTTACAGTACATTTAAAGTTTTTCAGTCCATGAGTCACATCAACATAAAATTCGATAATTGCTTTTATTTGCTCCGGTGGTGTTTTTTCTTCACCTGACCGGAGAAATGAAAGTGTTTGTGTTGCCCTCACGCATTTGCCGGAGGAGCCACTCCTCATCGGAACCACCGGAGCTCGCGTATGAAAGCAGCCATGATAAATTTGGTGGTATAATAATTTGTTATTAATTAGTATGAATTTGATTGGTTAATATTAATTAATGACTATTAATTAGTTTATTATTATTAAGTGCCCTCTCGATCTCATCTATATAAGGGGGAGGGGTATATGGGTTGGGGTTATATTGGATCACTAGTCATTTTGGCTCTCATTTGAGAGAAGGTTCTCCTCCCGCCTCCAGAAGCTTGGCCGGAGCTTGCTTCGAATTGTATTTTGTGTGTCCGTTTTCAATAAATGCAATTATATTTCTGCGACCATTCTTGGGTTCTCGACTGCGCTTAATTTTCATTTTGGATAAGCTCATTTTTTGAGCTCTGATGCAAAATCTCTATTTAAACTTCCTTTCAAGAGGATGATGCATGATCTCAGTTGGATAACAATGTTCTTCCAAATAGAGCATAAGTATAACCATTGCAGCTAAACATCAAGTAAACCCAGATTTGTGGAAATATAATTCCTACCATGTCAAGAGGATGATATTAGATCTTCAATGTACAAAAGCGCCAATGTTAATTTATAATAGTGTCAAACGTTTCTCCACTAGCACGAGAAGTACTTCGACAAATTAATTAGTGTGACCCATAAACCGATAAAAATCATGACAAGAGGTCGAATTGAGTGATAAAATGACAAATAATAGCAAATCATAAGCATAAATAAGCAAGGTTCTTCTAATATCTCACTAAAATGATCGAAAAATTGGGTTTTAGAGAACTTTAGGCCTTGTTTGGGTACTCAACTCCCACAAACAGCAGGATGGAACGCCGGGCTGGACCCCAGAGCTCTAGCCAGAATGGTGCAGCGAAACGGTGGTTTCTCCATGCGGAGCGCCGCCGTGCCGGTCCGCGCTGCATGGTCCCGCCTCCGCCCAGCTGTCAGTGGGAGCTGCAACAAAGCTCTGTCGGCGCCCCAAGCAGGGCCTTTAAACTTCAACTGTCAATTGTGTATTAACATTCCTTTTGAATCTTGTTGCACAGGAATCCTATGAGCACATTGACTAGATAGTACTGATAGTGGTACAAGATTCGTAACAAATCGTGTGTTTCATGAAATGGCGAAACATATTGAAATTGATTGTTAGTTGGAGAAAAGATTAGTCAAAAGAAATTATAACATTTTATTTCAACTCAAATGACCAATCGGGTGATAACATGACAAATGCAACAAGGGTCTCATAATTACTGAGTAGCAAGTTGGGTTTCTATTATATATACTACCTTGAAGAGGAGCGTTGAATATAAGCATGAGTATGTAAAAAGGTGTTCTAGGATTTCCAATAGAAAGCCCTAAAGTTGGTATAAGCTTGTGCTAAATTATATATATATATATACATCCAAGCTTGTCGATGTCAACCGACATGTCATTTTTGAGGGGGGTTCGACGCGTTTCCGCCATATTTGACAAATCTAGCGTTTTCCAGTATTGCGACCGACATGTCGGCCCACTATTGCGGCTAATGACGGGTTATGGCGGTATAATAATATTATATATATATTATTATTAATTATATATATATATTTTTATTAACCCGCCTATCGTTTCACATTCCGCCTATAGTCTCACATTCAGTCTATCGTGCCCTAATCGCTCTCTCTCGCTCTCGTCTTTTTCCCAGCTTTCGTCTTTTTCTCGACACTTGCTCTCTGGTTCTATGGCGCATCTAGGCATTGGTTCTCTGGCTCTCTGGTTCTCTGGCTCTCTGGTTCTTCTCGTCTGCAGTCTTCTTCTCTGGCTCTCCGACTCATCCCTCGGCACACTGTGAGTATTATATATTTATATTCCTCTATTTCTCTGGCTCTCTGGCTCATCCCTCGACACACTGTTAGGTTTATCTCCCTTCCTCTCTGTTTCTTTCTTCCCTCTTCCTTTATTTCTCGGCACTGTGGCTCTCTGGTTTCTCTATTTTTTTGGCATTGAGGCTCTTTGGTTCTTCTATTTCTCAGCATTGTGGCTCTATGGTTCCTCTATTTCTCGGCATTGTGGGCATGTGGCTGGGTTCCTCTATTTCTCTGGTTCATTGTGGCTATATGCAGTCAGCTGGCAATGTTTGCTCTACGTAGTAGGCTGGCATTGTGGCTGGGTGGCAGTCGGTTGGCTGTGGTTTTGCTGGACTTGGGGCATTTTGGCATTGTGGTTCTCTTTCTCTATTTCTCTCTCCCCTCTTCCTCTACGATTGCGGCATTGTGACATTGTGACTTTTGTTATTTTTCATTGCAACATATGATGTGAAAAAATGATCAGGATTTTTGTGATACCCTTGCCCTATTTAAACTACTTGTTTGTTATTGTAGTTTATATTGAATAATGGACATTGTGGCTGCTGGACAATTAATGTTATCGTAGGCAAGAGGTTGTTTTGGATTTTAGAATAATAAATATCGTTGTTTTTTACGTGATGCAAATATGCAATATATAATATTTCTGATGTTGCAAAATTAATTTTGAGTCTTAGGTTATTAGACTGATCAATAATCATTGATGAATGATAGCATGAATATTGCGGGAATCTATATTTAAAAATATTCATTGATGTTGCCTTTATTTTAATTTATTCAAAATTATTTAAATTTTTTTGTGTAGAATGCATTCATCAGAAGGTTCTAGCAAGATTCCTAGCGCTTCCATAGTAGGTATAGATCTGTGTTGGGCATTTGGTGAGAAGGTGACTCCAAAATGACACCAATAAGATACGATGCATATATTGCAAGCAAATTGTGAATGATGGAATTACACGCTTGAAACATCAATTAGCGGGGATAAGGGGCAATGTTAAGGCATGCTCGACGGTACCATCTGATATTAAAGAGAAGGTTGAGGGATATTTAAACTTTGCACAAGCAACCAAAAAGTCTAAGACTGAAAGGTTGCAAACAGCTTTGGAAGATTTAGTTATTGGAGGGGATAATGACAAAGAAGAAACCTCGCAAAGGAGTCTTTATGCACGGGTAGGTACTAAAGGACCGATTGACCAATTTGTCCAACTCCAACCCGTCGAGAGCAGCAAAGTGGTACAAACACAATTGATAGCAAGTACAAAAAAAAGCTAAAGATGACGCATGCTTGTATATTGCTATGTGGGCATACGAGACAGACATTCCTTTCAATGCCTTGTATGCTACAACCTTCCAACAGGCGTTGCATGCAGTTGGGCAATATGGACCAGGGATGAAGGGGCCAACCCATATGAGATGAGGGAGAAATTCTTGAAGATAGAGGTTCAACGGACGAATGAGATGCAAAGTACATTCACTCAAACATGTAGGGTGCATGGTTGCAGTATTCTTACAGATGCATGGACAGATAGAAATGGGAGAAGCATCATGAACATAGTGGTGCACATTATTGCTGGGGTGGCATTTTGGCTATCCAAGAATGGGTCCTCATCCACACACAAGGTTGTGGATATCGGCCGACATGTCCGACATGTCGGCCGACATAACGTTTTGGGAGGTGAAACGTTTCATAACCGTTGTGAATTTCTGTTGTGGCGTTTTGAAAAAAACGGACCGATATATCGGTTTGGACCGATATATCGGTCCATTAAAACGGTTGTATATCGGTTTTGAGAGCAGCTGGTTTTTATTCTCTTTAAATTCGCAACCCGCGGTTCATTCTGCTCGTCCTGCCCTAACTCTCCCTCGCGCTCTCCGCTGCTGCTCTCCCTCGCGCTCTCTCCACTGCTGCTCTCCCTCGCGCTCTTTGCTGCTGCTCTCCCTCGCGCTCTCCGTTGGTGCTCTCTCTCGCGCGCTCTCCGCTGGTGATCTCACTCGCTGCTCCTGCCCTAGCTCTTAATCTGGTTGTTATCTCTCTCGCGCGCTCTCCGCTGGTTATCTCACTCGCTGCTCCTGCCCTAGCTCTCAATTTGGTTGTTAGTCTGCTCGCTGGTGCTCTCACTCTGGTCGTTCTCGGCTGGTGTTCTCACTCTCTCGGCTGGTGTTCTCACTCTCTCGGCTGGTGCTCTCACTCTGGTCGTTCTCGGCTGGTGTTCTCACTCTCTCGGCTGGTGCTCTCACTCTCTCGACTCTATCTGCTGTCAATCTCACGGGCTCTCGACTCTATCTGCTGGTGCTCTCACTCTCTCGGCTGGTGCATTCTTCTCCCTACTTCCCCCTCTCATTCTCCCTCTCTCGGCTGTTGCCCTGCTGCCAGCCGGCCGGCCCTGCTGTCTTGCTCTCTGCTGCCTTATTAATCGTGACCCTGGTTGTGGGTTCTGTAGCATGGTGGCTGCTTGCTACTTGCTGCCCTGCTGCCTTGTTGTGGCTTGCTTGGTGACTGTAGCTTGCTTGGTGACTGTAGCACGTGCACCCTCTAAATGTAGGGTTTTGGCACTTTGCACCCGAAATTGTTAAATATTGAAAAATGCACCCCTTAATTACAGAAAGCTTGGCACTTTGCACCTTGGAGGGGGGTGCAAAGTGCCAGCCTTTTTGTAATTGGGGGTGCATCTTGCAATATTTAACAATTTCGGGTGCAAAGTGCCAAAACCCTTTTTATTTGGCTCATTTATAATTTTGTTAGTCAACAAATGATTTGAAATGCCCCTATTCTTAATAATTTATCCAACTTCATTTTGCAATCGATGGTGCATGTATATCCAACTTCATTTTCTAGTTGTCTTGCTGTTTTGTGCCTTTTGATAGATAAAATGTTGGATGCTTTGTTCTGATACCAGTACTGATAATTGGGTAATAGTCTACTTTTGATGCAAAATGTTGTTGGATAAATAAAATATTGCGTGGATAATTTGAAAGATGACTGAAGATCTTACGATCTAATGAAGTTATGGGGCTTTTCTGATGTTGATTTTTTTCAACTAATCATTTAATTTTATATTTATTCCATTTAATATAACTAATATTTTTTTCATTTCATATTCCATAGAATGGCTTCTTCTGCTGGATCTAGTGAGGTACCCATCTCATTGGTACCAACTGGTAGAGATCCGTTCTGGGCATTTGGGGAGAAGTTGGTTGCAAACGACACCAACCGAATCAAATGCAACTACTGCAAGCAAACAGTGAATGGTGGAATTACACGTTTCAAGCATCACTTGGCTGGGTGGAAGGGTAATGTTAAGCCATGCCCTCAGGTTCCCACCGACGTTAGGGCGAAGGCGGAGTCGGCCCTAAACTCAAATTTGGAGAGTAAGAGAGCTAAGAGTGCAAAGTTACAAGCCACCTTGAATGAGGTGATAGTTGGAGGGTTACATGAAGATGAAGTAGAGGAGACTGTCATGCGTTGCAGCACAGGTTCCAAGGGTCCAATGGACCAATTTGTCCATGCATCTGCGGAGTCTAGCAAGGGAAAAGATTCCCAACAAAGCACGATAGAGAGCAAGTACAAAAAGAAAGCCAGAGATGATGCTGCCGTGTACATAGGTAGATGGGCATATGAAAACGGTATCCCGTTCAATGCCATATGTAATTCCTCCTTCCAGCAGATGGCTCATGCTATTGGGCTATGCGGACCTGGGATGAAGATCCCGACATTTTATGAGTTGAGGGAGAAGATTTTGCGAACGGAGGTGGAGAGGACGAAGGAGATGTTGGGCACATTCACGCAGACCTGCAAATTGAATGGTTGCACTATCATGACCGATGCTTGGACAGATCGGAAGGGTAGAAGCGTGATGAACATCATGATACATTGTAGTTCTGGAGTGGCATTCTGGCTTTCGAAGAACGTCTCCTCCTCCACACATGATGGAAAGTTCATCTTTGACTTCTTGGATGAGGCGATTGATAGCCCTGGGAGCCCAGGAGAGGACAGTATCTTGCAGATTGTGACGGATAACGCGTCCAATAATATGGCTGCAGCAAAGCTTATGAATTTGAAAAGGCCTAAACTTTTTTGGACTAGTTGTGCAGCTCACACAATTAATCTATTGTTACAAGATATTGGGAAATTGAAGCCAATAAAGAGTGCTATCTCCTTGGGCCGCCAACTATCTATCTTCATATATGGTCATACCATATCTCTCGACATGTTTAGAGAGTCGACGAAGGACTTGGATTCTCATGAGCTTATTCGACCAGGGGTGACTAGATTCGCTACAGCGTTTCTATCTTTAGAGAGTATCTTAGAGAAGAAGAATCAGTTGCGGGGTCTGTTCACATCAGCAAAGTGGGCTGCAACAAAGTTGGCCAATAGTGCCGGGGGAAAGCAGGTAAAACTATTGCATCTTTATTCATTTCATTTAAAATATATATTTGCAACTGAGGCTTTATAGTATTTTCTTATTAATTATTTTTGCATATGAAAGGCTGCAATGATAGTGATGAGCGCTAGATTTTGGGCGAATGTCGAGCTGGCTGTTGGTATATTCACACCATTTGTAAAGGTTTTGAGACGAGTTGACGGGGATACACCTTCCATGGGGTGGTTATACGGGGATATTAAAAAAGCTAAGGAAGAGGTTGCTGCTGTTCTCGATCACCAAGAGAACAAATATCTTCCTATATGGAAGTTGATTGATAGCAGATGGGAGAAGAAGATGAGCAGCCCTCTACACCTTGCAGGTTATTACTTAAACCCATATTTTTATTATTCCCATCGAGTGGAGATAGAGGCTGACGGAAGGTTTATGAGTGGTTTTGTTGAGTGTCTCTCAAGGATATATAGGAAAGTTCCTTCTACACAGGATCACATTAGTGCTGAGCTTGATCTTTATCAATACCAACAAGGGTTGTTTGGTAAAGACATGGCAAAGAGACAGCTACAAAATCCCAACTTAAATCCAGGTATATTTTAATATATATTTTTATTAACATTATTTTTTAATGATGTATTATGTTTTATGTATAATTGAATTGTGTTGTCATTTTATTTTCACAGTACATTGGTGGAGGCTTAACGGTGCTGATACGCCACACCTTAAAGCTATGGCTATGAAGATTTTGAGCCTGACTACTTCATCCTCTGGCTGCGAGAGGAACTGGAGCACCTTCGAGATGGTAAGCATTAATTTAGTTATTTAGTTAAACATAATATCTTGATATATGATTGTATGCATTATTTAACATTTTTTAATATTTTCATCAGATACATTCTAAGAAGAGGAATAAGCTCGACAGCAAAAGATTGAACGATCTAGTATTTGTAAAGTTCAATGCTTTGCTGAAGTCGAAATATTCAGACACATCTCGAGATCCATTGGCAGCTAAGAATGTAGATTCTGGGAAGGTACAAGAGTGGATGGTAAATGCTGATCCTGAGGACGATGAAAATGAAGATGACGATGATGAAGTCTTTCCTGGAGAGGGGTTGACATGGGCACAGATTGGCGATATAGTCGACGCTGATCATGATGAAAGGAGGCCTCCAAGATTACCTACAAACAAAGAAGTGGCAATTAGTTATCAAAGAAGGGGAAAGAGAAAAACATTGGAGGTGGACGGGGCAGATCTAGAGGGTTCATCAGATGAAGATCATATTCTATCTACTCTGCCGACTATAGATGAGTCCGTAAGTGATGAAGAATGAGGTATGTTTGAAATATAATTTTTAAAATTATGATCTCATAAAAATAATATACAGTTGCAATTTTACAAATTTGCTATCATTAAAGTATTGTATATTAAATGTTATATATAGCTTTTAATATTTAAAAGTTTAATAGGTTATAAAATAGGTAGTACTGTGACATGTATAAAAAAATCAAGAACATTTAATTACATATATAATTAATTAAATATTAAAACCCGATATATGAAATATCCCCGATATATCCCCCGATATATAAAAAACCGACACGAAAACACAAACCGACGTGTCCCCGACATCCGACATCTGCAAGCTTGTCCACACATGATGAGAAATTTATTTTTGATTTTGTGGATGAGGCGATTGCCAGCCCAGATGGCCCAAGAGAGGAGAATATAATACAAATGATGATAGATAATGCATCATGTTGGAACCCGGATACCGGTCCAACTGTTCGAGACTTGGGGGTGACCAAAGGCTACTCGTTTAGTGATCGACCCACGTGAGACAAGGTGATAAGAAACTAGATAGCATACAAAACCACTCCAACCTACCTATAAACAAGACCCGCGTGCTGCAGCGAGGAGGTCCCGCCACATACCCGAAAGTCTATAGGAACTTCCAGTAGAAATAAAGAGAAATGCTTGAGTTAATCTTATTCATCCACATAGGGGAATACTTATAACATTACAAAAGACTCACTAAGCCTCACACAAGATGTGGGACTAAACTCACTCACACATACTAATATAATAATCTCAACTCTCCCCCTCAAGCTGGAGGGGAAACCTCAAGCTTGACAACATCAATGGAAAGGATAAATGTGGTAGGCAAAGGTGGGACAGACGGGTGACCGGGGATACTCCCACACACGGTACACCCACGGGAAAGAAACCACACACAAGAATCCACGAGACCGCGGGGATAACACCACACACACACAAATCTACGGGACCGCGGGGATAACACCACACACACGAATCAACGAGACTGTGGGGATAACACCTCTCACACAGATCTACGTGACCGCGGGGATAACACCACACACACGAATCAACGAGACTGCGGGGATAACACCACACACACAAATCTTCGTGACCGCGGGGATAAGAGAACCACCAAAGGCCATACCACCTACCAATCATCAAGGAAAAACTTGGGGAGACAAACAACACACGACTCCTAGAGGCCATGTGGAACGAAGGCGAAAGTCGGGAAAGATCATCTGAGTCGCCTTTGTCCCAAACACTCCCCCTCACGTGGATAACACGTGCATATAGGCATAACAAGACGATACAAAGCAAATACTAACAACAGACAATTAAAAAACCACAAACAACGATCAAAAAACAACACAACTTCAGCTTTGGCGAGAGATCAGCGCCCTAGAAGGGTATGTGACCGCTGGAATCGACTGGAATATGAGGACAACGGTTGGATCTGGAGCAGCGAAGTGGCCGAGGCATGAGGGGCAGCTGCTGGAGGCGGCTGGAACACAAATAAGAAGGCCGGAGCATGACTGGAGGAGGTTGAAGCCGAGAACCGGAAGATCGAGAAATGGCCGAGGGAAAAACGTCGATAGAAGTGGCAGAGAAGGAGAACCTTCACTGGACCGAGATAGGAAACCCGCCTGCATCGATCAGCTGGACGGGAAGAGGGAGCGGAGACCACCGTCACTGTTGTCTTCGGGATCAGACGCAGAGGCAGAGAGAAGGAACAAAGCCTCTATCGCTATTGTCGTCGCTGGCTGAGCAGAGGGGCTCGACGAGGCCAGCTGAAGAGCAGATCGGCACAGCGGGAGGGTTCGTTGCTGGTCGGAGGCAGCACGATGAGGCGGGATCGCTCGACTAAGAGTCGCCGCCGACTGGAACAGAAGTTGGAGCAGCGTAGATCGTCGATCCAGAGCAGGGAGAACGACGATGGATCGGCGAGGAAGAAGGCTCGACGGGATCGAGGAAGCCAGCAATGACGGCTCGAGAAGAAGGGAGAAACAGGGGCTCCGTCGTCGGGGAAGAACAAAAGCAGCGAGGCCGGCAGAAGCCCTAAACCCCACACGAGCGGAAAGCCGGGATGGGATCACATTTTTGACTTTTTTTTTTCACCGATACCAAGTAGAAATAAAGAGAAATGCTTGAGTTAATCTTATTCATCCACATAGGAGGATACTTATAACATTACAAAAGACTCACTAAGCCTCACACAAGATGTGGGACTAAACTCACTCACGCATACTAATATAATAATCTCAACTCTTCCCCTCCTAAAGCCAATGCTGAGCATGACACAAGAGAGGCGGGCAAGGTACTCGCCCACCATAGGGGGGAGGGTGAAGGTGCATTTTACTTGTGCCTTGGGGTCCTATTTATAGGCAAATCTAAATGGACTGCGAATAGCTGCTCCCGCCTTCTGAAATGGACTGCAGATAGCGGCTCCCGCCCTCTGAAATGGGCTGCAGATAGCCGCTCCCGCCTTTTGACGGGGTGAAAGTCTGTACTCGCCCAGGTGGGGGAGGTCTTCTGTACTCGCCCAGGTGGGGGAGGTCTTCTGTACTCGCCCAGGTGGGGGAGGTCTTCTGTACTCGCCCAGGTGGGGGAGGTCTTCTGTACTCGCCCAGGTGGGGGAGGTCTTCTGTACTCGCCCAGGTGGGGGAGGTCTTCTGTACTCGCCCAGGTGGGGGAGGTCTTCTGTACTCGCCCAGGTGGGGGGAGGTCTTCTGTACTCGCCCAGGTTGGGGAGGTCTTTTGTACTCGCCCAGGTGGGGGGAGGTCTTCTGTACTCGCCCAGGTGGGGGAGGTCTTCTGTACTCGCCCAGGTGGGGGATGTCTTCTGTACTCGCCCAGGTGGGGGAGGTCTTCTGTACTCGCCCAGGTGGGGGAGGTCTGTACTCGCCCAGGTGGGGGATGTCTTCTGTACTCGCCCAGGTGGGGGAGGTCTTCTGTACTCGCCCAGGTGGGGGAGGACTTTTGTACTCGCCCAGGTGGGGGAGGACTTCTGTACTCGCCCAGGTGGGGGAGGTCTTCTGTACTCGCCCAGGTGGGGGAGGTCTTCTGTACTCGCCCAGGTGGAGGAGGTCTTCTGTACTCGCCAGGTGGGGGAGGTCTTCTGCGTTGTCCTCATGCATTTCTGATCTCGACGAATTATGGGTTATACACATCCAATAATATGCCGGCATCAAGGTTGATGGCTTTGAAGAGGCCAAGGCTCTTTTGGACTCTATGCGCTGCACACACAATCAATTTGCTTCTCCAGGACATTGCTAGATTAAAGCAAATAAAAAATGCAATTGCAATGGGACGTCAATTGTCAGTGTTTATATATGGTCATACTATCTCCCTTGACATGTTAGAGAGATTACAAAAGACGGAGTCCATGATCTTGTGCGCACTGGAGTGACCAGATTTGCTACAACATTTCTTTCGTTACAGAGCATCCATGAGAAAAAGAGACAGTTGCGGGAGATGTTTACATCAGCAAGGTGGGATGCTACCAAATTATCCGGTAGTGAGGCGGACAAACAGGTATCTTAGTACTGTATTATCTATTGATCTATGAATATAATTAATCCGTTACTTATCATATATATATCCTCTTGAGTTGTAGGCTACAACTACAGTTTTGGGTGGGACTTTTGGCTAAATATTGAGTTTGTTATTCTTATATTTGCCCCATTAGTGAAAGTCCTCAGAAGAGCTGATGGGGACACACCTTCAATGGGATGGTTGTATGGTGATATGAAGAAGGATAGAGAGGAGGTTGTTGCTGCTCTTGAATTTAAGGAGAGTAAAAATCTTCACATATGGAAGTTGCTAGATAAAAGAGTAGAGACTAAGATGAGAAACCCTCTACATCTATCAGGTGATTTACTGAATCCCTTCTTCTACTTCCCAAATAGTGAAGAGATAGATGGAGACCCAAAGTTCATGGGTGGGTTTATTGACTGCCTCACTAGAATATACTCTCATGACATTCTTATACAAGATGTCATTACTGCTGAGGTTGAATTTTATCAGCTAGAGCAAGGAGCATTTTCTCGGGACATAGCAAAGAGGCAAAGAGTAATGCCAGTGTTTAATCCAGGTATATTTTCACCAAACAATTGTTGCACTATTTTTTACTGAACTACTAATAATTTGTTATTTTTCTATAAGCTCATTGATGGAAGTTCTATGCAATTGAAACTCCAAATTTGAGAAAAATGACCATGAGAATCTTGAGTTGACAACTAGTTCCTCCGGTTGCGAAAGAAATTGGAGCATTTTTGATATGGTAATTTACTTGTAAATATGTATTTTAAAATGATATTTCAATAATATTTTAAGATGATAACAATTTTAAATGTTTATATCATATTTAGATTCATTCCTAGAAGAGGAATAGACTAGAAAGCAAAAGATTGAATGATCTTGTATTTGTGAAATTCAATTCTAAGCTGAAGTCTAAATATTCTGATCCATCTCGAGACTCATTGTCTGCAAAAAGTATTGATGAAGGAAAAGTTGTTGAGTGGTTAGCGGGTCTTGTTGATGATGTTGGAGATGATGATGACGACGAAGTGTTCCCTAGAGAAGGGTTGACTTGGACTCAGATTGGTGATATGGTTGATGCTGATGTGAGTTCTAGGATAAGTGCAAGTCGGCTTTAAAACAGGCATGTGCGACAAAAGCGAAAGGAAAATGACATATGTCAGAGAGGGATGTGGATGAGAATTCTGAGGACATTGATGATGATGCACCGGTGTTTTACACTTCCGAGGACTACCCAACTAATGAAGAATCGTGATGTTATTTAGGTGAGTTGTATTAAGTTAATTCTTTCTGTCACGTTCATTAATCTTTATTCTTTAATATAGTTCTTAGTTCTTACTCAAATGGTCGTTCATTGATTTCAGAAAAACAATATTGTAGATTTATATAAGATTAACAGATATTTGGTAATAAACTGAGGTACGATTATACTTTCTAGTTTAAATGTTTAATACTTTAATATGATTTTGTGATGTTGTATTACACTATTACATGATTGAAGGTATGCATCATTTCTTATTTATTATAAATTGATTAAACACTTGTTAGTAGTTTAATTTTCTCATATGAATTTTAGTTTAAACTTAATTAGATAAAATAATTACCATTTAATTAAAAAAAATTATGATATATAATATATATATAATATTACAATCTGACATTTTGAATTGTCCCCGATATATCCCCCGCAATCCGACATTCGACATAAAAAACCCAAACCGACATGAGTCCGACATCCGACATCTGCAAGCTTGTATACATCACATACATAAACACAATCAGCTAGCCTAGAGCCCTTGGACATTCCCACTGAGATTTGGGCCAACACATCTATGGATTTAATCGAAGAATTACCTAGTTCGAAATGCAAATCATTTTCAATTGTACGCTTTGCCTGATTCTCAATAGGAATGCATTTCATACCTATTAAAAATCCTTGTACGGCGGACAACGTAGCACACAAATTATTTGGTTAGATCTTTTGGAAACAGGGGCTTCCTGAGACTATCGTCTCCGATCGGGATGCAGTATTTACAAGCGAATTTGACAGAAGCTACTTAGATTTAGCAGGGCAAAATTGGGTTTTTCTTATTCCTACCATCGACAGTCTAACGAGAAGACTGAGATTTGTGACCAAGACGATCAAGATGTACTAGAGGTGTTCATGGGAGATAATCCTAAGTCATGGATTATTCGGTTGACTTTGAGAAAGTATTGTTACAACACTTCTAATCATGCTTCACTACAGACAACACATTTCAAGGGGGTGTATGGCCGACCACCACACATACTTCCCTACATATCGCGATCAAGTTATTACAGGTTGTTTTCAAGTAATGAGAAAAGTTGAGCTAAACTAATGCTTGTTTGCTTGTTTTATTTGGTCTAAGGCATTGTAATTAAACTTTGGACTAGTTTGAGTCAAGGAATACAACAACACTCAACAACACTCAAGCCTTTATCCCACCAAAGTGGGGTCGGCTATATGGATCCTTTGTTGCCATTGCGCCCTATCTTTAGTCATAGTCTCACTAATGCCTAAGTACATCATGTCTTTCCTTATAGTTTCATTCAAAGTCTTTTTTTGGTCTACCCCTCCCCCATTTAACATGTCTAGTGACTAAACTCTCACAAGAACAAGTGCCTCTAATGGTCTCCTATGTACATGTACGAACCATCTTAAACGAGCTTCTCGCATCTTCTCTACAATTGGCGTCACTCCTGTCTTATCCCTGATACATTCATTCCTAATTTTATACAGTCTCGTGTGACCACACATCCACTTAAGCATTCTCATCTCCGCAACTCCCATTTTTTGCTCCTATACACCATTCACTGCCCAACACTCAGAACCGTAGAGCATTGCTGGCCTAATTGCAGTACGGTAAAACTTGCCTTTAAGTTTTAATGGTACTTTACGATCACATAAGATCCCAGACGCGCCTCTCCACTTCAACAAACCTGCTTGGATTCTATGTATCACATCTTTATCCACACCTCCATCTTTTTGAATTATCGATTCCAGATATTTAAAGCACTCACTGCGGGAAATATCTTGATCCCAGATAGTTTGAGTCAAGGAATGCTTAAGAAATTTTTAAATTTAATTCTCCGAAGAGGTTTCAGGGTTCCCTTCTCTCTCCCCATTCTCGCCACCAACCCAAACAATGTGCAAGACACCATCTTGCGTATGCATATCATATCGGCGTTGTTGTCCAGTCAAATGTTAGAGGACCCCGCTCCTAGGGGTGAGCATCTTTTGGTAGTAGGAGGACGAGGGAGGACGTTCAACAAATCGTTGAGAGGTGCACGCGCTCGGTCAACATCGAGGAAGGGCGTGACGTGTACCACTGTAGGTAGAGCGGGCATATCAAAAGGACCTGTACACATTGTGCACAAAGTTCTGGGAGAGTCTAGACTGCGAGCATAACATCACTAGATCTGGGAGTAGAGAACGATGATGCGCTCGCCATCATTGAGAGTCATAAAAACTCTAATAGATGGAAACTTGATTCTGAGGTTTTGCAACGCATATGCTTAGATGCAGGGATGTCCAGTTCACTAGAAGTGGCGACTGGGTCGGGTGATAGTCAGGTTGTGAGGTCACAGGGATAGGGATAGTGAACGTCCCAAGCTGCGAGGAATTTGGTAGCCAAGTGTAACGTCCCAAAACCCTCTTTCTTTGGAGGGTGTTAGGGTCTGAAGGATCCTAAGGACGTCCCGCGCGTTTTGGGGACTGTTCGGAGGCTTTCCAGAGAGTTTATGGGTTGGCTGTGCATTTTAGCCACACACGGTCGTGCGCCATAAAAATGCACAGTTGTGCGATTAACCACCGAAAACGGTGTTCTGTCATTTTACGCACGATCATGCGTTTTTAAGGCGCACGATCGTGCGACCGGGAGCGTGAACGGTTTTAGACCGATTTTTCTGAGCTGAGTGATCTAGGATCTTAAGATCCGACGGTGGGGTTTCGTTGATGAGGCTTTTAGGTCTATTGGTGGGCTGGTTTGGGTTCATTTCATCACCCCCTTTCTCTGTCTTAGGCTAGAGAGGCTTGAGGAGGAAGAAGAGGAAGAGGAGCTTCTTGCCGCCATTAGAGGAGCATCGGAACTCCGATTGACGATCTGAAGCCGACATCGCGGAGAGGATCCAAGGGCGCTCGTCTTTATCCGTGGATTTCATCCTTTTGATGGCGAGGAGGAAATCTCACAAGGTAATGACATTTCTCCTCCCGGTTTTAGGATGCGTGCTTGACATTCCTTGTTTTCATGTTTGACTTTTTCTGCATTTGTGGTATTTGGCTCCTCTAATTAGAGGGCTTGGGGTAACCACGGTTCATTGAGAACCACCAGGTCGATTGAGTCCGTCCCCGACATGATTGCATTAGAAATTCGTATCGTTTAACGGATTAGCATTGTGGGTGAAGCCAAAATCGTGGCTCGTTGTCCGATTTGGTGATGATTGTATTTACGTTGCATTTATGGTTTTGTTAGACGTGTGATCACGGTCATAGTGACGTTATAATGCCCAATTTCCGTGAGAATAGCGGATGATGAGATTAGGGCGAGGAAAACACGAGAAAATCCTAGGGATTGAATGTGATGTCTGATTAGTGCATGCTCTGAGCTTGTGTGCTTTAGGGGCGGATTTACCTTCATGCTTGGTTGACGAGTCTCCATGGTTTGAAATACCATGCAAGGGTAGGAGTCCCAGTGGGGTAAGCATTTTTGTTTAGAACCTCCATGCTCGGTTGACGAGTCCCCGTGGTGCGAGTATCCATGTGCGTGTAGGGGTCCCAGTGGAGTGGTTGCATCTGATTAGGGTTGCCATGCTCGGTTGGCGAGTCCCCGTGGTGTGAATATCCATGTGCAGGTAGGGGTCCCAATGGGGTTCTCAAAATCAGGGCTTTGTGCTGAGGGGTGTGCGTACCCTGTTGTTTGTGTGCTGGTGTGCACCGTAAATGAATGTGATGTATTTGTGTAGTGACGATGTGTTAGATTCATACATGCGATAGAGTGATGTAGGTGAGATCTGCTAGGACGGCCGGGAGGAGGGGCGTTATTACGAAGTTGTGGTCAGTCCTGGCTGACCCTCGTGTACCGCTTCTATTTTGTTGGTTGCAGAGCAAGGATCGCAAGCTGGAGCTCGTTAGCCGGCCAAAAAGGCCAAAGCCTCATGAAGTGTTCTTCCTCCCTCTTTCCTTACTGCTTTCTCTTGCTTTTTTCCGGCCTACACGCCGAGGTATCTTAGGGCTTTTGATGTATTTGGTTAGTTTGAGACTGAGCTTGTAAGAATCTGATATCGCTAGACAGATTGGACTCAGGTGCCTGCAACTTTGAGGCAAGGGGTGAAGATAACATTGACATGGTGGCGTGTCGTGTTCATATGAGATATACAATTTGATAGTGCGTACCGACGAAAGGGGACCACGGTGCGAGGTGGTGCACCCATAATTTTTACTAACGACATTGTGGATCGTCGAGGAGGTTCAATGAATCCTCCTTCGGTGACTCGAGTTCCTCGAGTTAGTTTTTGCGATCCTGGCGCGTCGACATCGCAGAGGTAAACCAAAACATGGATGATGATTCACGCATTTGATGCTATGTGCATACGATGCTTTGTGCAGGTGCTTGCTCCGGACTACGACACAAGGTAGTGGTTTGTTGAGTTTTTTGGACCGTTTTAACCTAGCTAAGAACTCCCCCCAGGAGGAAACCACAAGCTTTAATACAGAGCAACGCTGATCTTCTCAATCTCTTCTCCCAATCCCCTTGCGAAAGGCGGGATAGCAACGAGAGTCATATCTCTAGCAGAAGGTACTCAGTTGTGGACGTGCATGCCAAGAGGCGCTTGTAGGGGCTGAACAGTGGCGGCAATAGGCTTCGAGGATGTCGGCGATGCCCAAGTTGCTTGTGAATCTTGTGCGTCCAATTGTGAAATTGGATTGCAGTAAGTATTTCAACTCCTTAGCGGGTTGGAGGTTTCTGATTCTGGAACAATTCATTGGATCCTTTTTATTTTCCTGATTATCCTACTATACCTGCAATGCATTTTATTGATATAAAAAAAGCTTGAGATTGCCGATTGTTTGCATATTCTGTATTGTTGTGTGTTCTCTGCGTTTCAGTTGTGCGTGTGGATTGTCCAAAATCCTAAAAACTCCAACAAGAGGAGTAAGTATCCCAAGGCCCAGCGCACTGGTGCTCTTGCTGGAAGAGAGAATTAAATTATTAAAAAAAACAGTATTTGATTAAACCATTAAATCAGTAAAAATACATCTGTAGATCATCACAGCTTTCGGATGCTTTTTAGGGTAATAAATGCTTCGGATGCTTCAAACAAATCAGGAAAAGATTTTCAAAATTAACGCACCGCAAACAAAATCAGTGGCATGCTTCAGTAGAAGTAGAGATTTTTGGGCGAACGGATCAGAGACGAGCCCATCAAGAACAAAATCGCAAGTGATAATGGAAAAAAGAGAGAGAGAAATTCGTGAGTTCAAGGAAGGGATTGAAAGACGTTACTCGGTTCCTTTATGTCGAAGAATCCGAAATTGCTTCGGCGACAGGACCGCTCTCCACTCTTCTTCAGATTTCAAATTGGATGCCGGCGAAGCCATGGCTGCTTCTCTCCGCTCGGCCGAGTTCGACGAAGTCCTCCTTAGAAGCGCTAGTTAACGCTTGTAACAGGCAGGTAACTAAGAGCTACTGGATCTGCTTTATGATTCGTGTAAAATATATAATATTCTGCAGAAAGCTTCGATGATGTATAGCACGACATTTAATGCGAATCCAAGAGCTGTGAAAGGAAGTTAATCATTATTTTTATTAAATGGCTGGTGCAAGTGGTTGACTTTTTGTTTGAATGTAGATGGAATGTTAGTCTAGGTACAAAAAAATCATTTGAGCCAAGAATTTATATGGTGTGAAGTGAAGCATCACCTATGTATGATGCAGAGAATTGATTTTTCGTCAAATTCTAATTTACATGAGAATTGATATTGATCTAAATTCTAATTTTGATATTCAATTGTAGAATATAATTCAGTCATCAAAATTAAAATTGATCAATAATGTTCTTAGACTGTAAGATGAAATTCGAAAACAATTTACAAGAACGGAAATTTTGTAATGATTTTTTTGTTAGTACAATTAAATTTAATTTGAACACATTTCTCCTTCATGTATTTTGCATCTTTAATTAAGAATATGTTGTCTTGTCTCTAGCCTAAATCATTTTATCCAGTCAAGCCTATGATCCAGTCAACCTATGATCCAGTCAAGACTATGATCCACCAATGAAAAAGAAAGAGAAGAGGAAGAGAAAGGAGGCGCAAAAAGATCACAATGATGCCCTGGCCTTACTTTACGATGAAGGAGGAAGAAGAAGAAAAAGAAGAAGAAAAAAGATGAGGAGGAGGAGGAAGAGGAAAGAGGCGCAAAAAATCACAATGATGTCCTAGGCTTACTTTACGATGAAGGAGGAAGAAGAAACTGAAGAAGGGGAGGAGGAAGACAACGATGACGAAGAGGAAGAAGGAGATCGGCTAACATAGGCATACTCGGGCACGTGCCCGAGTGTGTTTTGGCGGAAATTAGACCAGAGGCGTGTGTCTTGGTCATTTCGAGTTGCTTGAGTTTTCATTCGTTTAGGGCTTTTTCGATTAAATGCATTTCAAATTTTTCAGGTTTCCATATACTAAAAGAGAAAGATGATTATAATTTAAAGTCACTCTTGACATTTCAATTTTCAGGTTAGAGAAATTCTTGTCATTTTTATTATGCAATTTCATTTCCATATTGCTAGCTATGCAATTTTAAATTATTTGATTTCAATTTATATACAATTTAGGTGTTCTGTAAATTGTTATTTGGATGAAGAATTTTTTTTAAAAGTTGGGTCAAGTCTAATTAATTCTTTGGATTTACAAGAGCACGATCAAAGTGGTAAAAAACTTAGTGTATATATTAATTTGAGGGATTTGCCATCAGATCTGGGTTTAAGACAACATATTAGCTCTTACGTTGTAAACCATCAGGACTCAATAAGATGATTTTATTTGCAAAATGGCCCTTGTCAACTTCGTTTAGATACTTTTTCTCAAAGTATGATTGGCCACAAAGCACGACGATTCAATAAGAATTGGTATAACTAATTCAAGGGTTGGTTAAAGTACAGAGCGCATACAAAGATGCAGCAGCGTCTTTCCCTCAAAGAGGATGTGATACAACTTTTGTTTGTCGTGGGTTTAGGTATTGAAAATATAAAATGATACTTTAAAAACACGTTGAAAATCATATGGCTGCACATAATGCTTCGAGAAAAATATGTGAGACTTTGATGAATCAAAAACAAGGTATTCATATTGCATTTGCTATACAAGATGAAACACAAAATTTTGGAATTCCTGAGTTGTTCTCACTAATTAATATTTTTTTGAATGTGGTTGGAGGCTCTTATAAGCATCGTGATTCGCTTAGAGTACTGAAAGTTGTTCGAGTTGCCCGAGAGTTTGATTGTGGTGAGTTAGAAAGTGGTCAAAGATTGAATCAACCTTTGAAACTGAAAAGATTTGGAGAAACAAGATGAAGTTCACATTATGACACATTACTTAATGTTATTTATATGTTTTCATCTATTATTGATGTTCTTGAGATTATTACAGCAGATGAAGTAGATGAAAATCAAAGGGAAATGACCAACGCTCTTCTTATACGTATATTGATATTTGATATTATATTTTTACTGTATTTGATGGAAAATATTCTTACAAAAATACATGAATTGTCTCAAGTTTTACAAAAAAAGATCAAGATATTGTAAATGCAATGAATTTTGTGAAAGTATTAAAACATATACTCTTCAAAATGAAAATTATTATATTGAATGACAATCCTTCATAATTGAAGTCACCTCTTTTTGCAGTAAGCATGTTATTGAAGTCCCAAATATGGATGAGAAGTATGTGCAACTAGGGAGATTAAGACTTTGAGTGAGATTACAAATAATCATCACTTCAGAGTAGAAATTTTAATACAGTACTGGATTGGATGTTGAATGAGTTAAATGATTATTTTGATGAAGTCAGCACTAAATTGTTGCCATATGTTTCTTTTTGATCTCAATGATAACTATGGTTCTTGTTGCGGGTCGCTAAGCGCTCTCCCGGTCCTGAGAATCGAACCGTCTTAGCTTGAGAGTAAACCAAGCGTGCAAATAGTCAAAAGAGAACCAACAATAATAACAGCGAGGCGTTTTGTGTGAAAAATCCTGGAAAAAAAACACGGGGTCGGATCGGTGTTGGACAACTTCTACTATTCCGTTGGCAGTTACAAGAGTTTGAGATTCTAGAAGGGTGACATGTCACATCTCCGTTTACAAGCCTTGTGAGAAAGAAAAGGGGAAAAGTATAAGTCTTCAATAACATCCACGGGAGCGTTCTCTATAGCCTTCCCTTGTGCTTGCGGGGAGCGTCCTATAGAGTCTTGAAGGAAGCGGACTTGGGAGAGAACGAAGCGAATTCAGAGCGAAGTAGTGAGCAGAGTGTTACGTCCTCGTCGGAAAACCTCAGAGCTCTCCTTTCTCTCTTTCGTTGTGTGTCTTCAAATGAAGGTCTGAGAGCCTTTTTATAGCTTTTCTGGGGGCGTGTTGGTAATTACATTGGGTTTCAAGTTGACTAATGAGGTTGCACGGTTCTAGTTCCCTGGATAACCAATTTTCTAAGAATGATAGGCATGGTCCCCCGGGCGGGCCCGGGCGGATTTTTCAATGAGGTGGCGGCGACGGGTGGCTTGTCGGGTGGAGGAAGTGGTGGAGACGCGCTGGAGGGCGACAATGCATTGTGCACGTGCGCTAGCGCGACCGGCGGCCATATGCGCGCGCAATGATTGTAGGCCCGGGCGCATAGTGGCTGCAGACACAGTGTCGCGCGCGCGGACACGCGCATGTGGGCGCGCACGCTCGCATGAGGGCGGGTGCGTGGTGCCCCGCGGGTGTAGGTACGAGCGCGCACGCGTCTGATAATGGGCTTTTGCCTGGGTGCGCATGCGCGCCATCGTGCACAGTCCTTGCATAGCGGCTTTGGGTACCTTGGAGTGGGCGCGACTTGTTAGCCGGTTGGTTCAGTCCACTTTGGTCGAAGTCTAGACCGACTCGACTCATAATTCTTTTAGTGGAACCCCATCAAATGCCTCTAATTTTTGCGGGTCATGAATTGTAAGGGGACGAGCGCGGAAAGTTTTGGTTACAGTTGTGCTGATTTTGAGCCGTGGACTTCAAATATGATAGCATGCACGCGCTACAAATTATTGTTTGTTTGCGACATGAAATCATGAGTATTATTTTAATTGAATCCGAAGATTTATTGCAATCAGCGACGAATATTATTTTCCATCTTTAGAGATAATTAATTTGATTGGAATTGACAGTGTTTCCCTTTTTAAGAGAATAAGATATGGCAGCATATCTTTCCTCCTTAGATGGGCCTTCCATTATAGGTCATGTGTAGGATTTATAAATTTGAGCGCACCCTTGTTCCTTTCATCAATTTGCGGTGGAACTTTTGGAGGGGATCTTGCTTGGTGCTTGTTGCGGGTCGTTTGAGTGCTCTTGGTAGACCGGTCGGCTTGAACCGTCTTAGCTCTGAAACGAGGCAAGCGTGCTAACAGTCAATTAGAGATTCGTTGAGTACACTGAGACTTTTTGACGTGGAAAACCCGGAAAGGGTAAAAAAACCACGCGGTCGGAGCTGTGTCGACCAAACTTCACTATCTTCTGGGGGGCGGGGTTACAGTCAGGTACGTAGAATTCGAGCGCGATAGGCCGCCGCTTGTTACAATAATAGAGAGAGAGAGTTCCGAAGGTGACAGGTCACCTCTCGGAAAACTAAGTCTTTTTTTCCTTCTGAGAACGGTGGAGAACAAAAGTGAGAATGCTCGGGAGAACAAAAGTGAGAATGTTGAGTCGCATTTCGGGAGAAAGGAAATCTTCAAGTCCACGAAGGAGATCTTCAAGCACCGAAGGAGAATTCAGAGGAAATCTTCAAAGGAGCTCTTCCGGGTGCAGAAGGCAAGGTCCCCTCAAATGAAGTTTTTGGGCTCCTTTTATAGCTTTGGCCGGGGGTAGCCCGGTAATTTTGCTGTCGTAACCACCGTAACCACCTGACAGGCGAATCACGCTGGCCGATTTGGAGCACATGGATCGCCATTTTTCGTAAATGACCGTCTCGCCCTTCAGGCAGTTCGGGCAGCTTTGCTGAAGGTGAAAAGGCGACAAGCGGGTCCTGTAATATGAGAAATTAGAAAGACAAAAAGTGAGTGTGCCCAGAATGTGGAAGTGTTCTGAGCGCGCTCAGAAGCGTTCTGAGCGCGCAACGAACACGGGAGTGTTCTGAGCGCGCAATGAACTCGGGATCGTTCTGAGAGCGCGGCGAACGCGGAGGCGTTCTGAGCGCGCGGTGAACGCGGCGTGCACTTGGGGGAGTTCTGCGCGTGTCGTGAATGAGGACTTAGGAGGTGTTGCGGCCGCGCAGTTAGCGCGGAGTTGTTCTGAGCGCGGTGAATAATATTTCGGTGTGTAGTTTGGTCAATGTTCTGAGCGCGGTGAACGCGAAGGTGCTCGATGCGCGACCGTGAGAAGACCTCGAGGCCGAGGTGGCCGGGAGCACTCCCCAATTGGGGAGTTACTATTCACATAACTCCCCTTTGGGGAGTTACTGTTCACGTAACTCCCCTTTGGGAGCTGCTGTTCATGTAACTCCCCAAGGGGAGTTACTATTCACGTAACTCCCCAAGGGGAGTTACGTGACTCCCCAATTGGGGAGTGGGGCACTCCCCAATTGGGGAGCGTCACATAGGCGCTGACCAAGTCAGCTCCCAAAATGGGCGCTGACTTGGTCAGCGCCCTTTAATTTGGGCGTTGGGGGTGCGGTATTGCCGCACCCCCCAGGTACCAATTTGGTGCGGCAAGTGCCGCACCCTTTCGGTGCGGCGGATGCCATGCCGCTTTGGCGCGGGGAATGCCAGCACCTCTTTCGCGCGGCGGATGTCACGCCACTTTTGCGCGGCGAATGTCACGCCCTCTCGACACCGTAATTGGCGCGCCTATTGGCGCGGCGATTGATATGTGACGCTCGTCGCGTGGCTCCTTTTGATTTTCAAGCCACGCGTAGTGCTTGAGTGCTCGGTGGTACCCGTCCTGATACGTTTCGCGGGACCGCATCACGTGTCATCTTTACAGGTGCACATCAGTGCTCGAGAAGGTACTATGTCATCATGTCTCTGTCCAAAAGGTGAGTACTTTTTTGTTATTTTTCATGCGAGGGAGAAGAGCGTTGGAGTGAAAGGCCCATTTAAGAGAAGTCGGGAGAACGACGTGCGAGAGCGAAAAGATCAGTGCGCGGGAGGCTGACGGGAGGTGCGCATTGGTGCCTGACGTGCGTGGGGCCAACCATCCTGCGCGCAACACGCGTTGTGCGGTGTCACTGCTCACCGTGTGTGCAGTGTTGCGTGCGCGTGGTGTAGTATGCAACGCCGCGTTGTCGAGCGGCACGCGCGGGGCTACGCGACACGCATATCGCCGCATATTGCGCGATTGTGCTCGGCTTGCGTGGTTCTTGTGTGCGCGTGCATGGTCGCGTACGATGCGCCTGTGGAGCGTGTAAGACCCCTTTTTTTTTCTTTTCAAACACCCGGGTCTTAGGCCCAGAACCGCCGCCTTGCGGTGACACCTTCACTTGGAAAGGTCGCCACTACAAAACGCCGATCCTGCCGGCCAAATCGATCACAAAGAAAAGTGTACTAAAGAAGACAAGTCCACAGAATCAACATGAATATAAATGTCTACATGATATAACTGAATAAAAGATAACAAGGGTTACAATAATAAAGAGAAGGAAGGGCTCATGCCCAGTACATCATATCCTCACTACAAGATCACTCACGGAAGCTAACTACTAATCACTCACTGATCCTGAAACTGGTGCTCCTGTAATAGGCTTCCCCGCCTCCGTCTGCACCGGCCTCTAGTGCTGCTGCATCTCCTCGATCTTCTAAAATGATGTGGTCCACCGACCGTTAGTCAAAAAGACTAAGCCTTATGTTCCCCACCCCACCCCCAATGGCTCCTAGGCACCGTGTGGGAGGATGAAGCGGAGGGCAGCAAGGGGTATAACAAAGAGCAGGTGACAGTGGTACAGGAAATGTTTCTACACTACACATGTGTATATGTATAACTGAAGCAGTAAAAGAGCATAATAAAAGCGGGTAAAGATTAAATAAAGTGCAGTAAGTAAATACAATGGCAATAGAAAAGTAACCATTGATTTATAGGAATGCTCATACAAACCTATAGACCAAGGGGTCGTTTAGCAAGGCCTATCGTATAAGAAGTCCCATAACCGACTTATACGATAGGGGTAGGGGTTGAAGTGCAATGTTTATGCTATGACATGCAAGGTATGCTGTTATGCTATGTTCATACAAGTGCAACGCACCCACTTCGACTCTATGCGCATAGACCTTTAGTTCCCCCTTTTTGGAGCGAGCTAGACTCCCAGGATACTCCCGTAGTGGCAAATGAAAGCGGTGGGTTGGGCCTCGCCCACCTCTAGGTTGGTATTCACACTACCTAACCTAGACCTATCGTACGCCTCAACGCAAAACCCGCGGAGCATCTGCGTACTCTTACTGGCTGGACCACCAGACTTTCATGGCTAAGTGTAAATACCATACTTGCCGGGTCAACGTATTGACGTCGGTGTGAACGACCGTCCAATACCGAAGACCCACCACCTTCAATGCACATGCAACATGTTCTACTATTTATCTACGAACTCTAACATAAACCACCTGGGCTTAACTTGCCCAACCAAGTACCAAACTGGGTCACAAACTCCCGGATCAACAATCCGCACCAACCCCCACCGAGTACATTTTCCTCACATACACTTCCTTGGGTGGACTCACAACTGTCTAATCAACCATGTGCACCACCTGCACCCCATTTCCACCTAGTATGTCACTAAATTCCTAAGTTTCACAGTTTTACTATACGCAGACCAAACTGACTACATGAAGCTTACAACTAGAGGTACTCCAAATATTCATCCAGCTGATCCAAGCTATTTATTGGAGGTCTATCATGATATTATAAGGCAAATTACAGAGAATCACATTTTTCCCAATATTATTAATAATTAAAATAATTTTTCCCAAAATACAACTTCCTAAGGTTTGAACTACAAGTGCTCTTTTCTGACTTCCAATGCCTACTAAAATTTTTACATAAATCAAGGGTACCTATTAATCAGTAAATATGAATTTTTAGGAATTTCCAACAAGGTTTATAATTATTAAAAATTTCTAAACCTATTAATTTTCAATTATTTCCAAAGGAGGTACCCTCATATGAACTCCAAACCTTATGCAAATTTTTACAGAGGTGAATCATACTAAAATATCCAGTCCTACAAAATTTGACCATATTCCATAGAGGTTACATTTGTAATTTCCACAAAGGTCATATTTGCAATTAATTCCAATTTGAACTAGAAGTACCAAAAATAATAACCTAAAAATTATAAGAAAATTACCAAGGAATTATAATGGTATAAAATGACATCCAGCAAAGTTTCATGAATTTACATAAAACTCTAACCCTAAAATTGATCATCCCAAAAATTGCTAACAATAAGAATATTTATAATTTGGACCTTCGAAAGTCTTCCAATGGTTCTAACAGAATTTCCAGGGATTAATAACATCAAGACTAAGTTGGTGACAGAAGTTGGTTAATCCATAAGTATTAATCCTTCCTAAATCCCCAAAACCTAAATATTTACAAATCTACCCAAGGATTTATTCACTAAGCTTTACAACCCCAAACCTCTTCAATTTCACAGGGGAGGCTTCTCTGGTCACCATGTCCAACTCCCCAAAATTTTAGGTCAAACCATAGATGTTTGACCCCTCTTCCTTCATTGACCTCTAAATACACCCCTTAGGGTTTACCCTAGGGTTTGGGTCCATACTTCCCCATGTCCACCCAAACTTCTTGTGAGGGTGTTATAACACTCATAGAACCCAGATGAGTCTATTACACTCCTCTCCAAGGACAAACACCCTCATGTCCTTCACAAAGCCCTAAAGGGCACCCTAGGGTTAACCACTAGGGTTTAGGGGCACACCAAGCCCAACTCTTCCAAAATTGGATCCTTGGGGTGTCCCATACACCCCAAGTCAGTGACCAAAGTCACTCCTTCAATAAGTGGGAGGAAGCCCCTCCACACTCCATAATTAGCCTAGGTCCATCTTTACCCTAATTTAATCCTTAAGCATACATATGTCCAAGGAAAATTCCCTATCTTGTCCCAGTCCAATCAACCCAAAACTTTTGGCCAGAGGTCAGTGAATGGTCACCCAAGGTCCCACCAAAATTTGGTGAGGATTAGGGATCTTTAGGGTACCTAATTGGGGTGCATTTAGCAATTAGCCCCTTTGCAATTTACTAGGGTAAACCACCTCCAATGCCCACCAAATTTGGACCAAGGGTTGGCATGGGTGAGGGTGATGTGCACCCCAAATTTGAGACCAATTGGCTTTGTGGGGGAGTGGGGGCACTCACCCAAAGTTTTTCCCTAACCTAGGGAGCCTAGGGTTGACTTTGTGAATTGCCCTATCAAATCAACTCCAAGTGGGTTGAGATTTTTACCAGAGACCTAACATGCTCTCTAAGACCACACATCCAAATTTGGGAGGATTTTGAGGTGTTTAGGACACCGAATTAAATCACACATGGATTATTAAATTTTTTCAAAAACTATAGAAAAAGATTCTCCAAAAATTCTGATTTTTGGATATGTCCTATATATATATATAAGAATAGCCTACACCCCAAATTTCAAGTCATTTGGAGTTCTGGATTGATGTGGGCATCCAAATCAATCTCTGGTCAGCCCTATGGACATACCTCACCAAAATGAGTGTTGTGACCTAACCAGGGATCCAAACCGAGTGAACTAAATTTTGTAATAAACTAGACATTGAGGGCTACAACATTGGTGTTGAACACTTTTTCATTTGAAGGGCCTAGGTATTTTTAATATTTAATTCAAAATGTTGCCAGATATGTGACAAAATACACATAAATAATAACATTCATTTCATTCATATGAATGATTCCTGCACGAATCTTGAAGCAGCTTGGACGGCATCGGGTCGTCTTATCCAGCGAATTGACGGCTGCGACAGCCCGCGCCTGGGTCGCCTTCAACCTCATTTTCCTGGCCACCCTCACATCCCCCCAGCCGGCAAGTGCCACCACCACCTCCGTTGAGGTGGTGGCCGGCGATAGGAGGTCGTTTGCCGGCCGGTGGTGGCCGGAGTAGGGGTTTCGGGGAGGGGAAAAGTGCTCGAAAACGAGCACCTTTGGGTGCACGATTCGAGCCCGTTTGAACTCGAATCAAGCCCCAGTTAGATTAAGATCTAAGCACTGAGAGGGAGGAGGAGGATCGGACCTGCTTTGGGGCTTGATGCCTTGCCGTTTGGGTGAACCTCCATGGCCGACCACCATTTTTGCGAGCTCTGCATTTTCCACACCAAGTTGCTCGAACCCTTCGTCTAACAGGGGGAAACTGATGCTCTGGGTCTAGGGAAGCTTTTAAAAGCTCCAATTGAGGGAGGGGAGGAGTCAAAGCTTCAATGCCATTAATGGCCATGAAGAGTGGAAATCGGCCATGGTGAAATCCCAAGGGATTCACCCCTAGGAGGCCGGGAAACGGCTGGAAACTTCTCCCCTTCCCTTGGGGAGTTGAATCCAGCCATTAATGGAGAGGATTGAGGGGGGTTTCACCTTCCTCCATTGATGGCCCCATCTTTCTCTCTCCTCCATATTGGATTTTCTTTCTCCTACTCATCAAGGTCGATTTTTCCTCTCTCTCCTAGGTTAATTACCAGTTAATTATGCTGGTCAATTGATCAATTTGGGCCTAGCCCAAAGGGATTGGGCTAGGTCCAAGTGATTTGCCCTAATTTGGGTAAGTTTGACTTTTGGTCAAAATGACCAATTGGGTGACCCTAGGATGGGGCTTTTGGGTCCATTGGACTCCAAATTAAAATTAGAAACTACTGGTGGGGTCAATTTGGTCACATGAGCCTTAGTTGACCCAATATGAGTTGATTTGACCAAAACAGGCTAAGTTGACTTTGGTCAAATTGAGCCCTAGGGTTGACCCAGTCATGGGGCTTTTTGTTCCACTGGGTCCCCTATGGTATTATAACACTATGGGTAGGGTCAATTTAATATGGTGGTGGTCAATTAGGGCACTTAGTGAGGAATTGCCATTTTGACCTAATCAGAGCTTAAGGTTGACTTTGGTCAACTTGACCTGTGTGACTGTCCTCAATGGGTCCTAAATGTCCCCCTGGGCTCCTAAATGGTCTAGGGATGTTGTTGTGGGGTCACTGGGTCAAGATAAGGCCCATAGGTCAAACCCTAGGTAGGGTAGCTGCAATTTACTATTTGCAGACCAAGGCATGTTTCAACCCTAATTTTGCCTAAGTTAAAGGGATTTCTACACTACCAAGGCCTTGTCATGACCTTGTCATGACAGATTCACCTGGGGGGTCTAGATGTCTGGGGGATGTTACAGAGCGTGCCCGGCTTGTTCGGTCATGGGTTGACTCCCGACGCCTTGGAATTTTTTTTTGTTTCTCCCTTTTTTCGCTTACCTTGTTGACACCCGTTTTTGTTCCAGGCTCCAAAGCGTAGTGCTCCAGCGAGGTCGATGTGTCTCCCCTCGACTTTGAGCGAGGATCGGGTTAGAGCGTGGCGAAAGCGCTTTGGCATTATGGAGGACTTGGAGGTGAGGATCCTACTTCCTGAGGAGCGTGCTCAGAATCCGCCCAAGGGTTTCGATTTTGTAGCATCCCGATTACGCAGTTTTCCTCTTGTAGGCATGAAGAGGATTATGAGCCTGGTTTGCTTTTTTCAAGAGCATGGTTCCCGGCTGACTATCCCGCTCTTTCGGAAGTGGTGCACGGTTTGTCCTCGCTTCGGCAATCAGATCGAGGTGAAGTGAAATAAGAGGTGGTTTGCTTTTTAGGACAAGTTTGACTACCGCCGCGTGGGAACTCTCTTTGGTTCGTCAGGAATCCCTGGGGATTGCCTGAGGTTTGGCGAGAGCTTCCTGGTCGTTGTTGCAGGCTTGCGGGCCGGGAGTATGAATTTCCCCAGTGCTAAGGTCCGAGGATCCACGCGATTCGGCGGGTGTTCTTCTTGGGATTGGCGCATCTGTTGATGAGAAAAAACTGGTTATGGAGGGCCTTTATACTAATGTTGAGCGGAGTTGCGATGTGCCCTTAGAGCGGGGCAAGAAGCGAAAGTTGGTCTTCTCGTTAAAGTGTGGGGAGGCAGGGTCGTCCTCCGCCCCTTCTGAGCTTATTATTGAGGTCGACGATAACGGTCCCGACCATTTGGAGGGCGGAACCCTGACCCCTGATCCTACTGCCGAGAAGGCTCTAGAGTTATCGGCTGTCGAGCCAATTCCACAAGACAGGTCGCAATCATTGCCGGCAGCTTCCAAGGGCAAGAAAACGCGAGTCCTCCCATCAGGACATTATGTCGAAGGTACGTCTGTTGCTTTGTTTGCTTTGCAACCATCTTTTTTAACGTGATTCTGACTGTGCGCTTTACTCTTCTAGCTGGACGAGCTGCGCAACATGTCCATTATGTGGAATGACGGCTACGTGACCTTGAATGATGAGTTTTGGTCCCTTCGGGAGAGACTCTCCAGGTCGAAAGATTCCCTGGCTTCTGCTAGGAAAAGGAAGGAGAAGGTCATCTCCCTCTTGGATAGATCGAAATTCGAGCTTACTGCTTCCCGGGCTGAGAACGAGGTTTTGCAGGGGAAGCTTGATGCAGCCTGATGACTGGTATTTTAGTCATCGTTTTAGGCTAATATCTTATTAGATATTTAAATAAATTATCGCATTTTGTTCTTTGTTTTTATAAATTTTCGTAAAAATAATATTGTACGTTATAACTCATATATTTTCTATTTTTGTAGGGATTCGACAGACCTGGAGAGAATTTATGTGTGAATCCCGCTGTCGCGTCCAAGACTCGCAAGCTGTCATGCATACATATCTACATATATATATACATATGTATATGTTTATGTATATATACGTTTATATATGTATATATATATATATATATATATATATATATATATATATATATATATATATATATATATGTTCACACGGCCGCCGGTCCTCCACCATAAAGAAGATGCTCCGCCACCCATGCATGCAACCGTCCGGCCACCTCCATGCAACTGCTCCGGCCACCACCTTAAAACAGCTCTCCCGTGCACCTCCGCCGTTTCCATGCATGCAGCTCTCCCGTGCCTCCTCCATGAGTCGTCGGCCACCTAGCTGGAGCAGCCCGCCAGCCACCTCCTCCAGCTCTCCCGTGCACCTTCGCCACCTCAGCTCGCGGCCACCTCCATGCAGCAGCCCGAGGTCCACGTCAGCGATCCAGCCCGGGTTCCCCTTCAATGCTGCCGTTACACTATGGCGGCCAACTCCTCCATGTGCGCCTCCTCCGCCGCGAGCCCTGCCGTTTCACGAAGATCAACCTTCCTCCGCCCAAGCCCTGCCGTTTCAAGTCCAGCAATCTATAAATTGCTTACCTCGGGAAGGAGGAAATCATCATTTATATTTTTACTGAGCGGAGAAGAATTAAAATTTCATTTGGTGGAGGAGATTTGATATGTTGGGGAAAGAAAAAAAAAACTGTGTAAGAAAAGTTTATTATAAGAGATTTTTGTTAAGCTCTTTTAGAAAAGTTTTTGTTTAAGAAAATATCATTATTGGGGAGCTGCCTTTTGCGGATATTATTTTCCAAGGTGTTAAAGTTGTTTTTTCTTGACGCTCTAATTTAATCGTGTATTTCTCCTCTTCCACTTTAGAATTTTCGTATAGCCTCGCACTTTTATTTCGCGTAACCCATTTTTCTGCTAGCAATAAAATTTCATTTCTATTTCACTTAAAATATTATTCATATTTCAATTTTATTTCTTGTCACTTTCGTTCTTCTTCATGATGTCGCATTTTTATAATAATTACCTTCCTCATCTCCATGAGTAGCTAATTTTTATAGTGTCCGATCGTGATGATCCGAGGATGAGATAATTTTTGCTATGATTTTAATGTTGCTTTGTTGAACGCGTACGATTTATCTTTGATAAATAATTATGAGGCTATATCGTCGATATATAGTTTTCATTTTGTTTTCGTTCTTTAATTAGCCGAGAGGCTCGTAAGACGAATCGATCGCTCATAGGTAAAAGGAGTAGAACGCAACCCTCGAGAGATGACGATGTAACTCTTCCGAATTGGAGTAAAATTTCTTAGGGAGGTTCACAACCTAAGGCAAGTATTATGCGATGCGATTTGAGAACGAAAGTTCGGTCGATACACCTAAGCTTAGTTGAACATAAACCTCGAAAGAGGGGTGTTCATGCTTTGGGAACCTCCACGGTCAAAGCCTCTTCAACAAGAGAATTGCATTCCATTCTCATTTCAATATTCTCTATTTCTGAGGTGATTCAAAGATCGGGTGCTAGCTTTTAAACCATCAAATTAATTCTATTAGCCTTTCTAGTTTTTACTATTCGCAACTCAACTCCAAATTTCTAATTGATAAGATAATAACGACTTTTCAAAGTAGAATTACTCGACCTCCCTGAGTCTAATACGACCTTGGTTTTATAAACCTATACCACTTTCGATGCGGTACACTTGCCGTTGTCTTTTGCGGATATAGTTTTGTGCACCACAGCCATGACGGATCGTGCAGAGGTCTTTAGCTATGTTGCAAAAGTTCAGGTGGAGATGTTCGGACTGGAGGTCGAGGTGGCGCGGAAGAAAGAAGAGATAACTCGGATTGCCTCTACACAACAGGACATTGAGGCGATCAGAGCATCTGTGATCACAGAGTACAAGGAGTCCTTTGACATTAGAGTGGAGTGTGCTCGGATCTCGGAGGAGGCTTATTCGGATATGATGGCTACTGAAGTGGACCCGCTCCTAGAGGATTATCACGAGGCTGTATTCTGCCTTGGATTTGGCAAGGGCCTTCGCTTGGCGCGGAGGATGTCATGTAACATCCCCAATCCTTCTAGACCCCTAGATGGTGTTAGGGCATGGGTGGTGTGCAGAATGGCCACTAAGGCCCTTGGGCCAAGTGGAGTGTGCTAAGTGCACACCAAGGGCACAAAATCAACATAGCCCAATATCACTCCCTTAGGCCAATTGACCCTCAATTCACCAAATTGACCTCCCCCATACCACCCTAACCACTAAGGAAGACCATAACCATGGAAATTGCACTTGGGTGGGACCCAATTGCATGAAATTGACCAAAGTCAACAATAGGTCAACATTAACCAAACTAAGTCAATTAGGGTTCAATTGACCCTCAAATGTTCAAATTGACCTTACCACCACACCCTAAACACCTTAAGGAACCCAATGGACCAAAAAGCCCCATCATGGTGGGACCAATTGACCCCAATTGACTAAAGTCAAACTTTACCCAATTTTGGTCAAATCTACACTCTTTGATTAAATTGAACCAATTGGAGCCCCACCATGGACCAACCAACCTTGGGTAATGACAAGGGACCCAAGGCCATCAAGTGGGCCCATCCCACTCATCATGTTGACCAAGTCAAAGTCAAAGTCAACTCTGGGTCAATCATGGTCAACATAGCCCAAATTAAGTGACCTAGCCTAAATACATTTGAACCAATCCCTAACCCAATGACCAAACATATGTTCATAACCTAATGGGTCATGTAGGCTGTAGGGAAAAGGCTAACCCAAGCTAACCCAAGCTTAGGCAAATTAGGAAAGTGGCTAAAGGTGGGGGACAAAAGCAAAAAGCAAAAGAAAAGTGGCAATCACCCTTCTCACACTCCAACCCAATCAACCTAGGGCCTTGGGTGATTGCTGGGCACCTGAGGAGGGGACAGAGGAGCAGCTATTCAGCTGATTGGTTGGCCAAAACACCAATCTCGTGAGCACCTAAGTTCAAAACCGAGTATACATCCCTCCCCACCCCATTTTATCCATCCCATTAGCTTCAGAGCACTGAGAGCAGTCGAAATCGGCTACTGGAGCAGGGAGATTGGTGGAGAATCGCGGCTGTGAGCAGGATCGCCGGATCAAGGCACTTCCATGGCCAACCGCCGCCGCCGCCACCGCCAAGCTCCACTCGAGGTTCGTTTCTCCTCCCCTCCCTCTGTGCTAGCTTCTTAGGTCATTAGGATGAAGTTCCATGCTCAATTGAGCTGGAATCACATTTTCAAAACCATGAAAATCCATGGTTTTCGTCCATGCTCCAATCGCCGGAAAACGCCGCCTCCGACCGCCAGTCGCTGGGAAATTGTAGCCCCGACCACCATGAAGGTGTATGAGGGGATAGTCGGCAGTGGTGGCGCGGGGATCGCCGGGAAACGGTCGCGCAAGGTGTCCCAGGTCGGTTGAATCTCAGCCGTTGGCTGGAGGTTGAAGACGACTCAGTTGACGCTGATCTGCGTCAAGATCTGTGCGGATCTCACATTTCCTTTATTTATTTAATTCATTATTATGATTTTCTGCCCTGATTATTCAGTCAACTTCAAATAGATATTAAGGCCTCTTAATTGTCGATTTAGAAAAAGTGCCCAACATGAAAGTTGTAGGCCTTGGTCTTAACTTTCATTTGTCCTTAAGTTTAGGTCATTTGGTGACCTACAGCTCCCTAGGGAGCTGTTTTACTAGGACTGGTCCTACACTAGGTCAGTCCATTAGAAAAATTACCTAGGTCAAACGCTTCCATATTTGGAGCTGTGCTTTTAACCATGGGTTGGTATACCCTAGGGGCACCCCCTGCCAAAGGGGCAGCCCTTGGTGGACACTTGTACCTAGGGTTTTTGTGGTAATTAGAATGTTTAAATTAAGTTGATTTTTGGAGCATATGATCTCCAAATGACACCAAACTTGGGTGGCATACTCTTTGGTGCATGAGTAGAGCCAACCTAAAATTTCATTCCATTTGGAGTTGATTTGATATGGAAAATTGGAAACCCTAATGAGGGCCCTTAAGGGTCAAATTAGGGTTTAGGTCATTTTTGAGGAGTTGAGTGTGTTAGCCCCCTCCCATCATGTTGGATATGTGGGTATGGATATACAAAGGCATGTGACACACCCTAGTGGTCCATTTGGAGCCATTAGGGTGGTGTGACCTTAAACCCTAAGGGTAACCCTTTAAGGGTGCAAAGTGAGACTTGTGAAGGGCATGGGAGAAAATGTTCTTGCCTTGGCTCAGAACTTTGGAGATATGTTTGTAGGAGCATAAAATGACTTAATTAATTTATTGAGAATTTTTAGAGGTATTTAAGTATTTTCTTCCTAGTAAATGAAATATCCACCCTTTCCTTAATAAAATAAAATGCATGGTCATAGGACCTTGTATGGTGTTGAAACTCCATTAGTGTCTGATTAGGGATGAAAATGGACTATAGTAATTTTTGTTATGAATTATTGAAGTATTATTCCTTGTGTAGAAAATTTCTAAGTACTTGCTAGCTTAAGGGAATTTAATTTTGAAAAATGTCAAATCATGGGGCAAAATTGTGAAACTTGGTTATCTATCATTTAATGCTATTATATGCCAATGATAAATGTTTAGAAGCTTGTAGAATTATATTTCTTGTACCTCTTGTAGAAATTGGAATTTTCAAGACTTGAGTATTAAATCTTTTTAAAATACCAAATCATGGGGCAATGTTATGATATTTGGTTAACTGTGGTTTTATGTTAATATATGCCCATGATAATTAATTGGAGGCTTGTGGAATTATTTTTCTTATACCTCATGTAGAAAGTGGATTTTACATCCTTATGAGTATTTAATCTTTTTAAAATATCAAATCATGGGGCATTGATGTGATACATGGTTATCCGTAGTTTTAGGTTAATATATGCCCATGATAATTATTTAGAGGCTTGTAGAATTATATTTCATGTACCTCATGTAGAAAGTGGATTTTACATCCTTATGAGTATTTAATCTTTTTAAAATATCAAATCATTGGGCATTGATGTGATACTTGGTTATCTGTAGTTTTTGATTAATATATGCCCATGATAATTATGTGGAGGCTGGTTGAATTATATTTCAAGTACTTCAAGTAGAAATTGGTAATTGCTACCTTTGAATGTTTAATCATTGTAAAATATCAAATCACATGGTAATGATACAATAATTTGGCAGAGGACTCTAGGTCCCCATTTGGACACTTGGTAGTTTTTGGAGAATTTTCAGAAGTGAAATACTATTTTTCCTAATTATAGTGACATTTTGGTAATTATACAATTATGATGATTTAGTAGACCAGATGACATCCTAGGGTCATGTTACTCAGTTAACCACCTTGATATGGGATATCACCTTACTGATAATTTTCATGTAGCATGTATAATCATTTTGAGGGTAGTCCATGTGTAATTTGGCTTAAGGCCTTAACTACTTTAAATTATATTAAATACCAATTTAATATGGAAAATTATGGAAATTAGAGCATACCCTATTAAGTTCAGTGGGAACCTTGTATAATTATTGGAGATCCTGTTGATGAATATTTAGAAGGGTTCCATTATGGGTTGATGGATAGTTCAAAATTGTGGTCTGCGTTTAGTAAAAACAGAATTTTGAGTTCTAGACAATTCAAACCCCTAAGTAGGGTTTAGGAGGTATATCCAATCAGTAAATGAGATGTAGCACACCATGATTTAAGGAGGGTCAATCCTAGGGATAGTAGTGGGGTTGTGCCAGAGTTAATGTAGAGGGAATGAAGGTACGTCCAACCCGATTGGGTGGGACGGGAGTTGAGCTAAATCACACTAAGCATATGAAATGATGAGGGTGAACCAAATGTTAACCAACAACTAAAGTAATTGTCTTGAATAGGACGATGGGGTTGAGCCCATTGATCTGTAGTACCGTTAGGGGCCCCTTACGGAGTACACCGCGGGAAGTCCAAGATTCACCATAAATATGACACTAACTAAATTATAGGCAAGAGTAGCCTAAGTAGGGATGCAAACTGGTATGGATCTCCTCCGGGAAGGACATGGGTTGGGGTCAGCTTGTGTGATAGTCCCTGAGCCGGAGGCTCGGGTGGCATTGTTAACACCTGTTACTTTTTCAAATAGTGGCGAGTCTTCGGTACTAGGCTAGTCGTGTCACCGACGGTAGTACGTTGACTCAGGTGAGGGTGAGGTTTAGAGGGCCGGTAAGGTTGAGTACCGCGGTCTGGAGGACAATCCCTAATAACCCACCCCGACCTTAAAGTCTGGTGGATTCCAGCAAGAGTACGCAGGAGCTCCGCTGTTGTGTTCTTAGCGTTGAGGCGTACATGAGGTCTAGGCTTGGTAGTGACTATACCCGCCTAGGATGTGGAGTGCCCGATCCACTACCGCCGTGAGCCACTACGGTCGGTACCCGAAAGGTTGGCTTCCTTTCAAACAAATTGGGAACTATAAAGGTCTGTGCGCATAGAGTCGTGTGGGTGAGTCTCATTGCATAAATTCATTTAAAACATCATAACCATAGCATAACATAACATACACATAGCATACCCCCCCCCATCATATAAATTAGTATGGGCTCTTTTATATGATGGGTTACCTGGACATCTTAACTTATATGTCATATGGGCGTTCATATAAGTTAAGGTACGAATCTGTGATAGTAGTTTAGATTTACTTACTGCACTGCATTTCTTTTCTATTTACTGCTTACCTCATTGCTCTACTTTACTGCCTTATACCTGCACTATACTGCTAGCTAGATTTTACTGCTTTACTTATACCTGCTAGAATAGTGTCATGTCACCACCTTCTTGTTTACCCCTTGTTTGTCCTCCGCTTCTTCATCCCACTCGGTGCCTAGGAGTCGTGGAGGGAGGCGAGGACAAAACGGCTTAGTCTTTATGACTAACGGTCGGTGTGACCGCAGGAGTCCGAGAAGACGGAGTTGTCCCGCGCGCAGCAGGACGAAATGGCAGAACCTGAGCAACAGATGCAGCGCACTACCACGACGCCACAGGTTGATGATTAGATAGTTGGACTTCCGCTTTTTGAGAGCTTTTGTTGTATACTTCCGCATGTTGTAGAGAGAAAGAGATAGTACATTACTTTTGACGCGCTATTTCCACACCGCTAATTAGCGGGCACGAAATACGGTACGACGGCAGTGCACCGATCATTGTCAAGTAATAAAAGTAGGGAGTAGCTCCCCGAATATCGTTCTCAAAGGACCGCAAGTTAGGGAATACGATTTGCTCGTTAGGAAATTAATTATGGGGGGTTCTAAGTTTAAAAGGACAAGGGGGTTTGGTTGGTGTTACGGAACAAGAATGAGAAATTAAACAACTCTGCGGGTCGCAATCACCGCTTCGCTTGGTGGATGGGTTTAGTGCAGGCCGCAATGTCGTGCTTCGCTTAGCGGATGGCCGGTGAGCATGTGGATGAGGTGAGTGCAAATGTGAGGGTTGAGGGTCGAAGGCACCTCTTCGCTATCACTTCCAGCTTTTGCTAGAGCGAGTGCTAGAACATGTGGGTGTAAGTGGAGCGGGGGCGGAGCGCATCACAACACAGCATAACGTAAAGACAAGTTCATAAATAAACTTCCATTCATAGACAAATAGATGTTCATTTAGTTCATTACAACCGTTAAGAGTACAAATCACAAAAAGAGAAGGGGTAGAAGTAACCACGAGATGAGAAGCCTCGCCGCGGATCGTGGTCGGAATGGGGGGTCGTCAAGCCTCCTCCGAGCTCAGTCCTTGGTTGCTTCCAGGGTGTAGAGGCTGTCACTACCTCCAACTGCTACCTGTCTTCTTCTCAGAGCTGGGTTCACTTCTCCTTCCCCCAATGGAGATGTATTCCTCTTGGAATGCTGGCCGTAGATGGCGGAGAATGCTTCCGGAACCCTAGATGGACCTTAGGATCAATGGATGAAGCTTTCCCAAGGGGAGGAATGGAAGGAGGGACCATGGAGAGGTGGAACGGCGGAGTCGCGCGCAGAAATTGCGCCAAAAACCTCGCTGGAATCCCTAAAATCACGGAACAGCGGCTTAAATAGGGAGCAGAATAAGTACTGCGCACGGTCAGTGGCGCACGACCAGTGGTCGTGCGCGAAGGAATGCATGTGATCGTGCGCAGTCAACCTGTAGCAAAGAAAAAATAGAAAACAACGCACGGTCAGGGGCGCACGACCAGTGGTCGTGCGCGAAGGAAGGCCTGTGATCGTGCGCATACCTTTGCCCGATCTCGATCTGGGCTGGGAATTAACGCACGACCAATGGTCGTGCGCCTGATCGTGCACGAAGGAATGCGCACGATCAAAGCTTTTTAGGCCAAAAATCACCCCGCACCATCCCGGACGCGCACACGACCCCAGGACCTGCAGGAAAAGTACAAATAACCCCGATCCGTGCACACCACTGGATCCATAACACAGGCATACAGTAATATATAGGAAAAATATGCCACAAAGGGGAAAGGATTGCACAAAAGGCGCAGAAACGCCATGCTATCACTATAAGCGTATATGAACAACATATGAAGTGCAATGACACTAAAACAAACCCAAATGAGGCCAGAAATCACTGTATAAACCAGACTCATCACACCCCCAGACTTACCTGTTTGCGCATCCCGAGCAAACAAATCCGGCGGTGCGAGAAAAGACATAGTTGGGTTAGAAATTGCAAGGGCGGAGTAATATGCGAAGTCTCATACGCATGTGCATAGAAATCTAGTAGACAAAATTTCTAATTATACATATTAGTTTAAAATTTTCTAAGAGCGTATTTATATATTACGTTTACTCAACAAGTGAATCACGGTGAATCATAAGGTCGTACATAGGAAGAAAGTACATTGAACGCTGAGGCGAGCGTTGCCAAAGATCGGGACTCGGGACAACTCCATTGAAATCCATCAATGTCGGTGACCATAGGCTTGCCCGTTCGCACTCTCTCTACGGCACTGGTATGACTCAAATGCGTGAATCAATAGGACTTTAGGTTTGAGATGAGGCTTGGGTTTAGGTGAGGTCAAACAAAGATAAAAGCGACGGCTCAGACACTAAACCCAAATGAGCTAGCACAGAAAACTATCTTCATCACCACACAAACATGCGGGTACACTACACCCCCAGACGTGGAATTAACAACATGGGTGCGTGCACCGCCTACTCCCAAACTTACACTTATACGAATGAATTTTTCCATTCAAACTCATATCTTTTTCTTTTCATTTTTTTACATCTTTTCTCTTTTTCATTTTTTCTTTTCTTTTCTTGTCATTTTCAGCAAATAAACAATAAAACACATCCACAACTTCACAAACATGTCACCACATCAACAACCCAACTCATAAAATTAATAAACAGCTAAAGCTCAGATTTGGGTGTGTAACTAGGATTGGCTTTTGGGCTTTGGAGCGATAAAAGTGGGGCTGAATCAAAGAACGGGTAGGCACAATTGGGCTAACGAGGATATATCGATAGGAAAGGGTGCAAAGGCTCAACCGGGCCAAAATGATGGCCTATATCACATTCACGCAGTTGACTAACCGTATACCCATGTTTCAAGAATCGCTTGGGGCGAGTTCTAGCCACCGAGAAAGATAATCCTTCCTCCCGACTCGGGCAACACGAGACTAATGAACGTCTACACACATTCCTATGCTACCGTTTGATTCACACCGGATTCACCAAATTGATTAAAGTAAACAATATTTACGCTAGTAGAAAAATGTAAACTAAAAGCATAAAAAGAAATTGAATCTACACGAATTCCTACGAGACATGAGCACTCGACTAGGAGCACTACAGGAGTCAACAAAGTACTTCGTCTCGCAATCCTAACCCAGCACCGTGATTTCCCATTCACACAACCGAGACGAGTTAGACTCGTCGCGCGCCTACAGTTAAGTGCGCTCACGCGGGTGTCGTGGTGTGCCATGAGATGAGCAATGCTACAATATAACACATTGTAAATCCTAGTATGTTGTGCACTGTGCATGTGCACAAGGTAACGATAACTCTCACTCCCCCAGACTTAAACTAAGCAAAAAAACATGTTTGATAGCGGCATAAGCTTAAGAAGGCTAGGAGGAGAGATTACCCCATGCTCAGAAATGAGCATACCAGAAGATATGGCATTTTGTTCAGAAGGCGGTGATCCCGCCGTGCTCCAATAGATGCAGACCTGCGATTAAAAGGGTCCCAGCACAACAAAAATATAGCGAAGAAAACAACAAGAAAGAACGGAACCAAATGGTCCCAAATGGGTTGTCTCCCAAGAGCCCTTTTGTTTAACGTCCTTGAAGGTGGACCAAATACCTGTATTAGCGTTAGGTAGAAAAAGTCTTATAACTGAATAAAAAGACACCCAGATGAGTGTCACACACAAACATGTTTTAACAACCCAAACGAGAGAAGCTGAATCAAACAATAAATGAAACAAGCTGGCAAAAAAAAACAAGAGAGGCAGCTGACTACTCCTCGTCGCTGCTGGCATAAATTTGGATCGGGGATGCGGGACGGGGCGCAGTGGGTGCAACACGAGCAGGAGGCTGAGGCACGTTCAGCCCGCCCCGAACAGCCTGCTGATAAATGAGGTCCTGCATCCAAAACTGCGACGCCTCCAGATCGTAAAGACGCTCACTTAGGTACGGGATGCCCGACATCGCATAATTGTCGATGTGCTGCCCTGCTGGCTGCGGAGGTTGCTGCTCAGGTTGCTGCTCAGGCTGCTGCGACCCCTGTGACTGCTGTGGCGGCTCCGCCGCCCTGCGTCTTCCCCTTGCCGAAGACTCTGGCTGCTCGTCCCTATCCTCCTCCTCATGGCTACCAACACCACCATCACTCGGACCAGTCACCACATATGATCGGTCGCCCTTTCGCCCCACCACTCGCAGCAGGTGGAATCTCACCATTGTTGCCCGCGTGATCATTGAAGGAGAGGTAACCTTCTCCATCGGGGGTATACGGTCCCACACTCCCAACCCTTTCGCGATTCGGGTGACGTAATACGCACCCCCAATCGCTCCAGCGAGGCCATATGTGGCCTCATGGTGGAAGAAGTAGGCCAGCATGAACCCCAGATGAAGGGGATACCGCTGCTGCATGCTGTAAAGGTACAAAAGATCATGCCAACCTACCACATTCTGGCATAAACCACGCGCGGCGATAGAATGACTGATCAGGTGCTGCAGGTACCGCAAGGCGGGAGATATGATCCTTATTGATTTGGCCCGGCGAGCCACATACTCCTCATCAGTGCCGATGAACGACCGCCAGACGCTTTGCGAGGAGGCATCACCCGGCAACATCGTCGCCAAGTTCTGGAAATCCAACCTTGCGGCCTCACCTTCCGTGTAAAATCCAGCGTGGGTGGCAAGCTCGGGGAGTGTCAAGGTAAATACATGCCCCATCATCCGGAAAGAACAAACAAGAGGCCGGAATCCCGCCGGACTGACTTCCCACTCAAATGTGGAGAGGAACTCCAACGTCAGCTCCTTGAATCCTAGCTCGGCACATTCGAAGACATTCCTCCAGTTGTCGAAGGAGTAGAGGAGAAGAATTGCTTCCATCAGAGCGCCGCCATCTCCAATCGACCGGAGTTCCTCCCAGTCAACAAGACGCTGCGAGAGGAAGGGCTTGCCCCTAAGCGCGGTGAAGCGGCGCGTGTGCTCTTCCTTTGAGAACTTGGCCATTCTCCCCAGGATTTGAGCGGGAGTGGCAGAGGAGGAGCGAGATCTTTGAAAAACCTTGGCAACGCGGCGGCTCCCGGATGGCTCCATGGACACGCAAGCTTAGTGGAGAAGAGGAGGAGAGGGAAGCTTACCGGAGAAGATGGAGTGAGGAAGAGGAGAAGAGCTCCCAGACGGCGCACGCTCAGCGACCAGAAAAGACGAGAACCCTAGACGCACGCACAGGAGCCGGCCGAAAGGTTTTAAAAGAAACTGGGCCCGCGCACGACCAGTGGTCGTGCGCCGATAAATAGGGCGCACGACCAGTGGTCGTGCGCGGAGGAATAATTCGCGCGCCCAGTTTCAGAATTAAGAACTTACAGTCGTGCCTCATAAGTGCATCCAAGGATTCCTCACCCCTAACACAAGACCGTTAGTCACAATTAGTAAATAAAAAGTTCTACAGAGAAAAAAAAAAGGAATTCATTACACCACACAAAACAAAAAAGAACATCACAAATTAAAGTAATCCTAACATAGATAACTATTGGGGTTTATGTCTCCCAACTAGACTTATTCAGCTGCTAGCGTATGCTAGCTGATCGTTCTATGGAAAATGAAGTGAACAGGAAGCTGTTCCAATGTCCGTTTCGGTAATGGGTGACCATAAGGCGACAGGGTCGTTCCCCCACTTCCTGAATAAAGATACCTGCACTGATTGTCAGGTAGGGGCAGGTAATAAGATGAAGGAATCTCAGTATCTGTTTCCACATGCAGATGATCCAAGGCATCTCCGGCCCGCATAGCAGGCTCGATTACATCCAGAAGCAGATCCAATGTACAGTCCTGCAGTGAATCAGACACAGGAATGGGGTGAAGAAACAAATTAGACGAATAACCTAAAAGATTTTCTTCTTCAGGAGAGATCCCGGAATCACTCCTGATGGGTTGAGGTGGCGAGGAATTGACGGCATCGCCAAATATGCTGCAGGATCTAGCAGAATCGTCAGCGGCCACTTCCACGACTTGGACCTCCTCAAATGACGCTGAAGTCTCCACCTCCGCACCTTGAAGTACATCCTCCTCTCTCGGAGTGGGCACAACGCTGCAACTCACTACCTCTTCCTGCAAGACATTCTCATCGATACTGTCAAAAACAATTGTAGTAGCACACACAAGACTAGAAGAATTAGTGTTTGAAGAGAAATCAAGCACTGCATCCTTAGAAAGAATAGAATCAACATGCGGTGATAAACGAACGGGAGAGACATGCGCAACCATGTCGGGGCATAGATCACCTATAACTTTGATCTGCATATCCGCATCGACCCCTTCAAAATATGAAGGTGATATGGATACGAAACCAGAGGAGGGAAGGGTGCTGCCAGAGACAGGAGTCGGGACGATCCGGATGTCCGGCTCGTCGTCCTCGTCCAGTTCGCACAGATACTCAGCACAATCCCTTAAAGTATGATCTGTGCTTCGACAAAACAAGCACTGTTTTGCATTCGTCTTTGGTCCAAGTGGGGCCGGAGACGAATTCAAGAACGGTACATGCGGAGCGGCAGTGTAGCCATAAGCCTTAGGCACAGTGTATGTGGTACCGTATGATGACAATGCTTGATACCATGGGCCTTGGGGACTAGAGCCACTCTCTCTTGATGGACATTTATCACTAGCATGGGATGTATCCCCACACCCACGGCAGCGGATATTAAATCCAGCCCACATTGTGTGAAGATAACCAGATTCACCAGAAAAACACCCTTGTGCGCAACACTACGCTTGACAATGAATGAATAAAACAACTCATCGTTCAGACAAGAGAAAGGATGAAGGGACAAATTAGGAAACTAAAAATCCTCTCAATTAATTTTCCTAACAACAATTTCATATAACGCTTGCGATCCCCGGCAACGGCGCCAAAAACTTAACGCGCTATTTCCACACCGCTAATTAGCGGGCACGAAATGCGGTACGACGGCAGTGCACCGGTCGTTGTCAAGTAATAAAAGTAGGGAGTAGCTCCCCGAATATCGTTCTCAAAGGACCGCAAGTTAGGGAATACGATTTCCTCGTTAGGAAATTAATTATGGGGGGTTCTAAGTTTAAAAAGGACAAGGGGGGTTTGGTTGGTGTTACGGAACAAGAATGAGAAATTAAACAACTCTGCGGGTCGCAATCACCGCTTCGCTTGGTGGATGGGTTTAGTGCAGGCCGCGATGCGGTGCTTCTCTTAGCGGATGGCCGGTGAGCATGTGGATGAGGTGAGTGCAAATGTGAGGGTTGAGGGTCGAAGGCACCTCTTCGCTATCACTTTCAGCTTTTGCTAGAGCGAGTGCTAGAACATGTGGGTGTAAGTGGAGCGGGGGCGGAGCGCATCACAACACAGCATAACGTAAAGACAAGTTCATAAATAAACTTCCATTCATAGACAAATAGATGTTCATTTAGTTCATTACAATCGTTAAGAGTACAAATCACAAAAAGAGAAGGGGTAGAAGTAACCACGAGATGAGAAGCCTCGCCGCGGATCGTGGTCGGAATGGGGGGTCGTCAAGCCTCCTCCGAGCTCAGTACTTGGTTGCTTCCAGGGTGTAGAGGCTGTCATTACCTCCAACTGCTACCCGTCTTCTTCTTAGAGTTGGGTTCACTTCTCCTTCCCCCAATGGAGATGTCTTCCTCTTGGAATGCTGGCCGTAGATGGCGGAGAATGCTTCCGGAACCCTAGATGGACCTTAGGATCAATGGATGAAGCTTTCCCAAGGGGAGGAATGGAAGGAGGGACCTTGGAGAGGTGGAACGGCGGAGTCGCGCGCAGAAATCGCGCCAAAAACCTCGCTGGAATCCCTAAAATCGCGGAACAGCGGCTTAAATAGGGAGCAGAATAAGTACTGCGCACGGTCAGTGGCGCACGACCACTGGTCGTGTGCGAAGGAAGGCCTGTGATTGTGTGCATACCTTTGCCCGATCTCGATATGGGCTGGGAATTAACGCACGACCAATGGTCGTGCGCCTGATCGTGCGCGAAGGAATGCGCACGATCAGAGGCTTTTTAGGCCAAAAATCACCCCGCACCATCCCGGACGCGCACACGACCCCAGGACCTGCAGGAAAAGTACAAATAACCCCGATCCGTGCACACCACTGGATCCATAACACAGGCATACAGTAATATATAGGAAAAATATGTCACAAAGGGGAAAGGATTGCACAAAAGGCGCAGAAACGCCATGTTATCACTATAAGCGTATATGAACAACATATGAAGTGCAATGACACTAAAACAAACCCAAATGAAGCCAGAAATCACTGTATAAACCAGACTCATCAACTTTGCATATGTATCGGGCTTAAGCCCCTTTAGCTGTACTTCTCTTATGGACTTTCTGTTTTCATTATATATATGATGCTGTGATTGTGGACATGCCTTCTTTATGTACTTACCTTTGGCAAATTTTACTTATGATCATATAGCCGGCAGGGTTGGTGCTGAGCGGTGTTAGCCAACCCGAGTGTTGGTGATACCGCAAGGCAGCGATTCTGGGCGAAGGTCCACCCCAACCGTGCCATATGGGAGAGGTTCGAGTTTTCAAGTACCCGAACGGGTTTTGGAAAAAGAGACCTTACAAATGGTATCACTGAACGAACGATCATAAGAGAACAGTCCACAACATACTGGGTCACCCCGCTCGGGTGTAGTTTGCGGACAAACTATGCAGTGGAAGTTGTGGTGTGCCCATGTATGAAATCACATAAAACAGTCCATTAAGCAGCAAGTTAGGTCAAATTTTGACTTACTTAGACAATTTAGTGACGCACCCTAGTCTAAGGAGCGACCTCGGGTCTAGATTTGGTTTAAGGTTAAGGATACCCAACGTAGCTAAGGGAGGAAGTTAGTATAAGTCTTGACGTGGAGACTTTCACGCTGAGGGTTACGCTTTACCATCAAGTGGTAGGACCATCTTGAGGAGATCGGGTGTCTGTAGTCTTCTTTAGAGTAATAGAAGACCCATAAGCATAACCCCCTTACCATAACTTGATACTTCCCATTATAGTACGTTGAGGCAACCACCATAAAATACCAGAGGTCGAAGTGGAATTTGAATATTCTGTTTTGAGAAGGCCCCTTTCCTAGTTAATCACATAGGGAACTCGGAAATGTTAGCATAATTTATAACATTGGAAGCCTAAGTCTCATCATAACAATATGTCTCAGGGTGGAACACCAAGTCAGAAATTATATGCCCTAAAATTTATGTTCGTATGAATGATGAATATACCGTAGAAGTATTGAAGAGACCTATCCCAAATCGGTATGGGCTTATCCTTTTGTTTATTGGGCCAATAAAATACCGACTTGGATTGCCCCCTAGACTTTGTTTAGAAAAGGTTGTGACATTTTCGTAGTAATCTCGAGGTTTGGAGCATTCAATGATACTCGGGTAATGACGAGATCTTTTTTTTCATACACCTTTTGGTTTGTAGACCAACCCCCCTTAGAAGTTTGAGACCTTTGGAGAGTTACTTCACCTTAAATAGCGGGGATTGTCTATACCAAGTTGTGACCGCTATAGTTTCGCTGGCAAGTTAGGTGAATAGTGCACTTCAAGCATGAGCGGATACTCATCTTATTGCTCCAAGGCTGAAGCTGAGTCGACAAAAGTGATTAACTTGTTAATCAGTTGATTATACTTAAAGGGTTGTCCAGTGTATGGGCGTAAGACTCTCGGAATCAAGAAAGTCAGGTTATGGATTTAGGGAATTTTACTAACTTCCTGGTCCAAGCAGTGTGGTCTTGTCGTTTATAAGGACGTTTGGTCATCAAGCTCTTACCGGTCACAAGGGAAGAACGTCATAAACGGCGAATCCAGTGCAAGACCAAGTAAATTTAGAATGGATAGAAGTAAGACTGGGTTATAAGTCCACATGACCATCTGAAATAATCAGTTTATCATAGCAAACTTGCAAGTGTATTGTTATAGATACACCTTCTTAACCTCGAGACATCGATTTGTAGAATTATCCAAACAATTAATAATCATTGGCGTCTGAACAAATGTCTCGCTTTAGTCAAGTATTGAAAACAAGAAAGAATGCCAGGTTTAGTAGCTTGGGATAAATGTGTCACATCATGGAATTTTGAAGTTTGGAGTCAAGTCTTCGCAAGTAAGGATTACAACTGGAGTTTCTTGCACTCCAGGGCTTTCAAGGGTAATTTTCGGATAACATTTTTAATTAAAATTCAAGCCCTCTCCTTGGTGAAAATTTAGTTAAGATCATTTTACTCTTAGAGTTGGTTTATGCACCACCAGAGAGCTTAGGAAGGTGACTCCTTGGATCTTATAATGCGATGGTTTAATCTATTAGGGCTAAGATGGAGAATCTTACTATGTTCGGATCTCGGGAAAGATGACAATGACCGTCATATGTTGAAACGTTGAGGAATGGGGAGTTAAAATGATTGATTAGTGTCGTTACTATCAACTCCTGCTTAGGATTATTAACTTTACTTGATGATATGAGCGACGTAATTTTTGGATGATATAACTAAGAGAAGGGTCGTTATGATGAATCTGTTAATTCTTGATCTATAGCTTAAGTGAGACAAGACTACCCGTCTGTGGAAGTTTGGTCCACTCATTATTGGAAATCTAAAGTGAAATTTGACGAATGATACATTGAAGATATATAATCTACAAGAATCCTTTGAACTTAAGAACCAGAAGTTTACGTTTTCTCCAAGAATTATAATCCCAGTTAGGAAGATTCAAGAATAAGGGAGACAAGTGTGTTCTCCAGATATAGTTGATGAAACTTCTCGTGGATTAATGGGTTTTTAATGAGTCACCCTTCATGTTGAAATCATTTTGTGCCAAAACTTGTCATGATAAAGAGGGTTTTACCCTCGTGAGTTACGAAACAAAGGGATTTGGAAATTAGTTGGGAGTCATTTCGGGAACATCTTTTTAAACTACAGGCGTATGTTCCTCAAGGAAAGCTTGGAAGATATCTACATTTATTTAACGTGTAGAAGTGTTAACCTCGTGTAACATTCGTAGGACATAAGAGACTCTGGTCCAGGTGCAAACAAGGTTTATGTTATTGTTTTGTAGCTGGTAAACCTGACCTTGTATCCGCGGAGTCGGGAACGGTTTATCGGCCGAGACCTCATATGTTAAGGGATAAGTTCTCTTGGTGTAGGTGGTGTTGAACTCCTACGTGTAAGAGAGTCGTATAGTGAAGAATCAGAATAGGCAATGACGGTTGGCTAAATGACCACGTTCTGGCTAATCGATTTATGAGCAGCGTGTTAAGTAAACACGGTTCGTGAATATAACCTTTTGAAGTTAAGTTGAACTCGAAGGTTTTGATGCCATCTAGCGCGGCATGATAATATGAATTAACCCAGTAAGTTCTATGTATTTCAGGTAGATCCTCCTTCGGGAGTGTAGTGATTTGATAACGCCCGCGCCTGGTTAGCTTGTTTTGATTTCTCTGAAGTGTCTATTTTCTATTCATTACCGGGATGGAGCAGGTAGAACCCGCATTGTGGTTAATGGCACGACGGTCTGAGCGGCGGGATAAACCTTCAATTAACCCGTAGTGGAAATATTGCTGACAATCTTAGCAAGGAATAGTAGAAGTGCAATGAGAAATTTTGGTAAAGAATGTTGCTCCGGTTTGAGTTCTCTTATAGTAGAGGTCTGAGTTCTTCCGTGGAAGGAGATTCTGATGCCGATTATTAAAGTTCAATCATGGGCAAGAGGAGCACAGTTGGGTGCCCTTAGACTTCATGCAACAATGTTTCCCCGTAACTCTTCACCTCAGGTGCAAATTAATCGTCTTTGAAATCTTTTACTCTTATAAGTACTTGCAACCCGTAGACCCAAACCTAAATTTCGAGGACGAAATATTTCTTTTGTTTATTGGGATTTGTAACATCCCTAATCCTTCTAAACCCCTAGATGGTGTTAGGGCATGGGTGGTATGCAGAATGGCCACTAAGGCCCTTGGGCCAAGTGGAGTGTGCTAAGTGCACACCAAGGGCACAAAATCAACATAGCCCAATACTACTCTCTTAGGCCAATTGACCCTCAATTCACCAAATTGACCTCCCCCATACCACCCTAACCACTAAGGAAGACCATAACATGGAAATTGCACTTGGGTGGGACCCAATTGCATGAAATTGACCAAAGTCAACAATAGGTCAACATTAACCAAACTAAGTCAATTAGGGTTCAATTGACCCTCAAATGTTCAATTGACCCTCAAATGTAGGAAATTTCTAAGTACTTGCTAGCTTAAGGGAATTTAATTTTGAAAAATGTTAAATCATGGGGAAAAATTGTGAAACTTGGTTATCTGTCATTTATGCTATTATATGCCCATGATAAATGTTTAGAAGCTTGTAGAATTATATTTCTTGTACCTCATGTAGAATTGGAATTTTCAAGACTTGAGTATTAAATCTTTTTAAAATACCAAATCATGGGCCAATGTTTATAATATTTGGTAACTGTGGTTTTATGTTAATATATGCCCCTGATAATTAATTGGAGGCTTGTTGAATTATTTTTCTTATACCTCATGTAGAAAGTGGATTTTACATCCTTATGAGTATTTAATC